>CM059020.1:21629499-22354276 GCA_030272315.1 Paspalum vaginatum
CAAAACTAATGTTTGGGTGGTTTCGCGCCATTTCGTTGCGGCACACGACCCATTGCGAAAACGGGTATTTTGGTGCATAGTAGGCATGAGTTTTTGACACCGGAACCATTTCTTCTTTTTTTCCAAATGAACCTTCCCAATCTACCACTTTAGGTCCAAAACTAATGTTTGGGTGGTTTCGCGCCATTTCATTGCCGTACGTGACCCATTGCGAAAACGGGTATCGGGGATGCATATAAAGCATGATTTTGTGCCACCGGAACCATTTCTTCTCTTTCTACAACGAACATGCCCAATCCAGTAGTTTAATTCCAAAACTCATATTTGGGGTGGTTTTATGCCATTTCATTGCCGTTCGTGACCCATTGCGAAAACGGTTATCGGGATGCATAAAAAGCTTGATTTTGTGCCACCGGAACCATTTCTTCTTTTTCTACAACGAACATGCCCAATCCACTACTTTAAGTCCAAAACTCATGTTTGGGGTGGTTTTGTGCAATTTCGTTGCCGCACATGACCCATAACGAAAATGGGTATCGGGGTGCATACAAGGCATGAGTTTATGCAACCGGAACCGTTTCTTCTTTTTTGGCAATGAGCATGCCCAATCCACTTCTTTATATCCAAAACTTATGTTTGGGGTGGTTTCGCGCCATTTCGTTGCGGCACGACCCATTGCGAAAACGGATATTTTGGTGCATAATAGCCATGAGTTTTTGACACCGGAACCATTTCTTCTTTTTTTCCCAATGAACCTTCCCAATCCACCACTTTAGGTCCAAAACTAATGTTTGGGGTGGTTTCGCGCCATTTCATTGCCGTACGTGACCCATTGCGAAAACGGGTGTCGGGGATGCATATAAAGCATGATTTTGTGCCACCGGAACCATTTCTTCTCTTTCTACAACGAACATGCCCAATCCAGTAGTTTAAGTCCAAAACTCATATTTGGGGTGGTTTTATGCCATTTCATTGCCGTTCGTGACCCATTGCGAAAACGGTTATCGGGATGCATAAAAAGCATGATTTTGTGCCACCGGAACCATTTCTTCTTTTTCTACAACGAACATGCCCAACCCACAACTTTAAGTCCAAAACTCATGTTTGGGGTGGTTTTGTGCCATTTCGTTGCCGCACATGACCCATTACGAAAATGGGTATCGGGGTGCATACAAGGCATGAGTTTATGCAACCGGAACCGTTTCTTCTTTTTTGGCAACGAGCTTGCCCAATCCACTTCTTTATATCCAAAACTTATGTTTGGGGTGGTTTCGTGCCATTTCGTTGCGGCACACGACCCATTGCGAAAACCGGTATTTTGGTGCATAGAAGGCATGAGTTTTTGACACCGGAACCATTTTTTCTTTTTTTCCCAATGAACCTTCCCAATCCACCACTTTAGGCCCAAAACTAATGTTTGGGGTGGTTTCGCGCCATTTCATTGCCGTTCGTGACCCATTGCGAAAACGGTTATCGGGATGCATAAAAAGCATGATTTTGTGCCACCGGAACCATTTCTTCTTTTTCTACAACGAACATGCCCAATCCACTACTTTAAGTCGAAAACTCATGTTTGGGGTGGTTTTGTGCCATTTCGTTGCCGCACATGACCCATTACGAAAATGGGTATCGGGGTGCATAAAAGGCATGAGTTTGTGCAACCGGAACCGTTTCTTCTTTTTTGGCAACGAGCATGCCCAATCCACTTCTTTATATCCAAAACTTATGTTTGGGGTGGTTTCGCGCCATTTCGTTGCGGCACACGACCCATTGCGAAAACGGGTATTTTGGTGCATAGTAGGCATGAGTTTTTGACACCGGAACTATTTCTTCTTTTTTTCCCAATGAACCTTCCCAATCCACCACTTTAGGTCCAAAACTAATGTTTGGGGTGGTTTCGCGCCATTTCGTTGCGGCACACGACCCATTGCGAAAACGGGTATCGGGGATCCATATATAAACCATGATTTTGTGCCACCGGAACCATTTCTTCTCTTTCTACAACGAACATGCCCAATCCAGTAGTTTAAGTCCAAAACTCATATTTGGGGTGGTTTTATGCCATTTCATTGCCGTACGTGACCCATTGCGAAAACGGGTATCGGGGATGCATATAAAGCATGATTTTGTGCCACCGGAACCATTTCTTCTCTTTCTACAACGAACATGCCCAATCCAGTAGTTTAAGTCCAAAACTCATATTTGGGGGGGTTTTATGCCATTTCGTTGCCGTTCGTGACCTATTGCGAAAACGGTTATCGGGATGCATAAAAAGCATGATTTTGTGCCACCGGAACCATTTCTTCTTTTTCTACAACGAACATGCCCAACCCACAACTTTAAGTCCAAAACTCATGTTTGGGGTGGTTTTGTGCCATTTCGTTGCCGCACATGACCCATTACGAAAATGGTATCAGGGTGCATACAAGGCATGAGTTTGTGCAACCGGAACCATTTCTTCTTTTTCGCAACGAGCATGCCCAATCCACTTCTTTATATCCAAAACTTATGTTTGGGGTGGTTTCGCGCCATTTCGTTGCGGCACACGACCCATTGCGAAAGCGGGTATTTTGGTGCATAGAAGGCATGAGTTTTTGACACCGGAACCATTTTTTCTTTTTTTCCCAATGAACCTTCCCAATCCACCACTTTAGGCCCAAAACTAATGTTTGGGGTGGTTTCGCGCCATTTCATTGCCGTTCGTGACCCGTTGCGAAAACGGTTATCGGGATGCATAATAAGCATGATTTTGTGCCACCGGAACCATTTCTTCTTTTTCTACAACGAACATGCCCAATCCACTACTTTAAGTCCAAAACTCATGTTTAGGGTGGTTTTGTGCCATTTCGTTGCCGCACATGACCCATTACGAAAATGGGTATCGGGGTGCATACAAGGCATGTGTTTATGCAACCGGAACCGTTTCTTCTTTTTTGGCAACGAGCATGCCCAATCCACTTCTTTATATCCAAAACTTATGTTTGGGGTGGTTTCGCGCCATTTCATTGCGGCACACGACTCATTGCGAAAACGGGTATTTTGGTGCATAGAAGGCATGAGTTTTTGACACCGGAACCATTTTTTCTTTTTTTCCCAATGAACCTTCCCAATCCACCACTTTAGGCCCAAAACTAATGTTTGGGGTGGTTTCGCGCCATTTCATTGCCGTTCGTGACCCATTGCGAAAACGGTTATCGGGATGCATAATAAGCATGATTTTGTGCCACCGGAACCATTTCTTCTTTTTCTACAACGAACATGCCCAATCCACAACTTTAAGTCCAAAACTCATGTTTGGGGTGGTTTTGTGCCATTTCGTTGCCGCACATGACCCATTACGAAAATGGGTATCGGGGTGCATACAAGGCATGTGTTTATGCAACCGGAACCGTTTCTTCTTTTTTGGCAACGAGCATGCCCAATCCACTTCTTTATATCCAAAACTTATGTTTGGGGTGGTTTCGCGCCATTTCGTTGCGGCACACGACCCATTGCGAAAACGGGCATTTTGGTGCATAGAAGGCATGAGTTTTTGACACCGGAACCATTTTTTCTTTTTTTCCCAATGAACCTTCCCAATCCACCACTTTAGGCCCAAAACTAATGTTTGGGGTGGTTTCGCGCCATTTCATTGCCGTTCGTGACCCATTGCGAAAACGGTTATCGGGATGCATAATAAGCATGATTTTGTGCCACCGGAACCATTTCTTCTATTTCTACAACGAACATGCCCAATCCACTACTTTAAGTCCAAAACTCATGTTTGGGGTGGTTTTGTGCCATTTCGTTGCCGCACATGACCCATTATGAAAATGGGTATCGGGGTGCATACGGGGCATGAGTTTGTGCAACTGGAACCGTTTCTTCTTTTTTGGCAACGAGCATGCCCAATCCACTTCTTTATATCCAAAACTTATGTTTGGGGTGGTTTCGTGCCATTTTGTTGCGGCACACGACCCATTGCGAAAACGGGTATTTTGGTGCATAGAAGGCATGAATTTTTGACACCGGAACCATTTTTTCTTTTTTTCCCAATGAACCTTCCCAATCCACCACTTTAGGCCCAAAACTAATGTTTGGGGTGGTTTCGCGCCATTTCATTGCCGTTCGTGACCCATTGCGAAAACGGTTATCGGGATGCATAATAAGCATGATTTTGTGCCACCGGAACCATTTCTTCTTTTTCTACAACGAACATGCCCAATCCACGACTTTAAGTCCAAAACTCATGTTTGGGGTGGTTTTGTGCCATTTCGTTGCCGCACATGACCCATTACGAAAATGGGTATCGGGGTGCATACAAGGCATGAGTTTGTGCAACCGGAACCGTTTCTTCTTTTTTGGCAACGAGCATGCCCAATCCACTTCTTTATATCCAAAACTTATGTTTGGGGTGGTTTCGCGCCATTTCGTTGCGGCACATGACCCATTGCGAAAACGGGTATTTTGGTGCATAGAAGGCATGAGTTTTTGACACCGGAACAATTTCTTCTTTTTTTCCCAATGAACCTTCCCAATCCACCACTTTAGGTCCAAAACTAATGTTTGGGGTGGTTTCGCGCCATTTCATTGCCGTACGTGACCCATTGCGAAAACGAGTATCGGGGATGCATATAAAGCATGATTTTGTGCCACCGGAACCATTTCTTCTCTTTCTACAACGAACATGCCCAATCCAGTAGTTTAAGTCCAAAACTCATATTTGGGGGGGTTTTATGCCATTTCACTGCCGTTCGTGACCCATTGCGAAAACGGTTATCGGGATGCATGAAAGGCATGATTTTGTGCCACCGGAACCATTTCTTCTTTTTCTACAACGAACATGCCCAACCCACAACTTTAAGTCCAAAACTCATGTTTGGGGTGGTTTTGTGGTATTTCGTTGCCGCACATGACCCATTACGAAAATGGTATCAGGGTGCATACAAGGCATGGGTTTGTGCAACCGGAACCATTTCTTCTTTTTCGCAACGAGCATGCCCAATCCACTTCTTTATATCCAAAACTTATGTTTGGGGTGGTTTCGCGCCATTTCGTTGCGGCACACGACCCATTGCGAAAACGGGTATTTTGGTGCATAGAAGGCATGAGTTTTTGACACCGGAACCATTTTTTCTTTTTTTCCCAACGAACCTTCCCAATCCACCACTTTAGGCCCAAAACTAATGTTTGGGGTGGTTTCGCGCCATTTCATTGCCGTTCGTGACCTGTTGCGAAAACGGTTATCGGGATGCATATAAAGCATGATTTTGTGCCACCGGAACCATTTCTTCTCTTTCTACAACGAACATGCCCAATCCAGTAGTTTAAGTCCAAAACTCATGTTTGGGGTGGTGTTGTGCCATTTCGTTGCCGCACATGACCCATTACGAAAATGGGTATCGGGGTGCATACAAGGCATGAGTTTGTGCAACCGGAACCGTTTCTTCTTTTTTGGCAACGAGCATGCCCAATCCACTTCTTTATATCCAAAACTTATGTTTGGGGTGCTTTCGCACCATTTCGTTGCGGCACACGACCCATTGCGAAAACGGGTATTTTGGTGCATAGTAGGCATGAGTTTTTGACACAGGAACAATTTCTTCTTTTTTTCCCAATAAACCTTCCCAATCCACCACTTTAGGTCCAAAACTAATGTTTGGGGTGGTTTCGCGCCATTTCGTTGCGGCACACGACCCATTGCGAAAACGGGTATCGGGGATGCATATAAAGCATGAGTTTGTGCCACCGGAACCATTTCATCTCTTTCTACAACGAACATGCCCAATCCAGTAGTTTAAGTCCAAAACTCATATTTGGGGGGGTTTTATGCCATTTCATTGCCGTTCGTGACCCATTGCGAAAACGGTTATCGGGATGTATAAAAAGCATGATTTTGTGCCACCGGAACCATTTCTTCTTTTTCTACAACGAACATGCCCAACCCACAACTTTAAGTCCAAAACTCATGTTTGGGGTGGTTTTGTGCCATTTCGTTGCCGCACATGACCCATTACGAAAATGGTGTCGGGGTGCATACAAGGCATGAGTTTGTGCAACCGGAACCATTTCTTCTTTTTCGCAACGAGCATGCCCAATCCACTTCTTTATATCCAAAACTTATGTTTGGGGTGGTTTCGCGCGATTTCGTTGCGGCACACGACCCATTGCGAAAACGGGTATTTTGGTGCATAGAAGGCATGAGTTTTTGACACCGGAACCATTTCTTCTTTTTTTCCCAATGAACCTTCCCAATCCACCACTTTAGGTCCAAAACTAATGTTTGGGGTGGTTTCGCGACATTTCATTGCCGTACGTGACCCATTGCGAAAACGGGTATCGGGGATGCATATAAAGCATGATTTTGTGCCATCGGAACCATTTCTTCTCTTTCTACAACGAACATGCCCAATCCAGTAGTTTAAGTCCAAAACTCATATTGGGGTGGTTTTATGCCATTTCATTGCCGTTCGTGAACCATTGCGAAAACGGTTATCGGGATGCATAAAAAGCATGATTTCGTGCCACCGGAACCATTTCTTCTTTTTCTACAACGAACATGCCCAATCCACAACTTTAAGTCCAAAACTCATGTTTGGGGTGGTTTTGTGCCATTTCGTTGCCGCACAGGACCCATTACGAAAATGGGTATCGGGGTGCATACAAGGCATGAGTTTATGCAACCGGAACCGTTTCTTCTTTTTTGGCAATGAGCATGCCCAATCCACTTCTTTATATCCAAAACTTATGTTTGGGGTGGTTTCGCGCCATTTCGTTGCGGCACACGACCCATTGCGAAAACGGGTATTTTGGTGCATAGAAGGCATGAGTTTTTGACACCGGAACCATTTTTTCTTTTTTTCCCAATGAACCTTCCCAATCCACCACTTTAGGCCCAAAACTAATGTTTGGGGTGGTTTCGCGCCATTTCATTGCCGTTCGTGGCCCATTGCGAAAACGGTTATCGGGATGCATAATAAGCATGATTTTGTGCCACCGGAACCATTTCTTCTTTTCTACAACGAACATGCCCAATCCACTACTTTAAGTCCAAAACTCATGTTTGGGGTGGTTTTGTGCCATTTCGTTGCCGCACATGACCCATTACGAAAATGGGTATCGGGGTGCATACAAGGCATGAGTTTGTGCAACCGGAACCGTTTCTTCTTTTTTGGCAACGAGCATGCCCAATCCACTTCTTTATATCCAAAACTTATGTTTGGGGTGGTTTCGCGCCATTTCGTTGCGGTACACGACCCATTGCGAAAACGGGTATTTTGGTGCACAGTAGGCATGAGTTTTTGACACCGGAACTATTTCTTCTTTTTTTCCCAATGGACCTTCCCAATCCACCACTTTAGGTCCAAAACTAATGTTTGGGGTGGTTTCGCGCCATTTCGTTGCGGCACACGACCCATTGCGAAAACGGGTATCGGGGATGCATATATAAAGCATGATTTTGTGCCACCGGAACCATTTCTTCTCTTTCTACAACGAACATGCCCAATCCAGTAGTTTAAGTCCAAAACTCATATTTGGGGTGGTTTTATGCCATTTCATTGCCGTACTGACCCATTGCGAAAACGGGTATCGGGGATGCATATAAAGCATGATTTTGTGCCACCGGAACCATTTCTTCTCTTTCTACAACGAACATGCCCAATCCAGTAGTTTAAGTCCAAAACTCATATTTGGGGGGGTTTTATGCCATTTCATTGCCGTTCGTGACCCATTGCGAAAACGGTTATCGGGATGCATAAAAAGCATGATTTTGTGCCACCGGAACCATTTCTTCTTTTTCTACAACGAACATGCTCAATCCACTACTTTAAGTCCAAAACTCATGTTTGGGGTGGTTTTGTGCCATTTCGTTGCCGCACATGACCCATTACGAAAATGGGTATCGGGGTGCATACAAGGCACGAGTTTGTGCATCCGGAACCGTTTCTTCTTTTTTGCCAACGAGCATGCCCAATCCACTTCTTTATATCCAAAACTTATGTTTGGGGTGGTTTCGCGCCATTTCGTTGCGGCACACGACCCATTGCGAAAACGGGTATTTTGGTGCATAGTAGGCATGAGTTTTTGACACCGGAACTATTTCTTCTTTTTTTCCCAATGAACCTTCCCAATCCACCACTTTAGGTCCAAAACTAATGTTTGGGGTGGTTTCGCGCCATTTCGTTGCGGCACACGACCCTTTGCGAAAACGGGTATCGGGGATGCATATATAAAGCATGATTTTGTGCCACCGGAACCATTTCTTCTCTTTCTACGACGAACATGCCCAATCCAGTAGTTTAAGTCCAAAACTCATATTTGGGGGGGTTTTTTGCCATTTCATTGCCGTTCGTGACCCATTGCGAAAACGGTTATCGTATGCATAAAAAGCATGATTTTGTGCCACCGGAACCATTTCTTCTTTTTCTACAACGAACATGCCCAACCCACAACTTTAAGTCCAAAACTCATGTTTGGGGTGGTTTTGTGCCATTTCGTTGCCGCACATGACCCATTACGAAAATTGTATCGGGGTGCATACAAGGCATGAGTTTGTGCAACCGGAACCATTTCTTCTTTTTCGCAACGAGCATGCCCAATCCACTTCTTTATATCCAAAACTTATGTTTGGTGTGGTTTCGCGCCATTTCGTTGCGGCACACGACCCATTGCGAAAACGGGTATTTTGGTGCATAGAAGGCATGAGTTTTTGACACCGGAACCATTTTTCTTTTTTTCCCAATGAACCTTCCCAATCCACCACTTTAGGCCCAAAACTAATGTTTGGGGTGGTTTCGCGCCATTTCATTGCCGTTCGTGGCCCATTGCGAAAACGGTTATCGGGATGCATAAAAAGCATGATTTTGTGCCACCGGAACCATTTCTTCTTTTTCTACAACGAACATGCCCAACCCACTACTTTAAGTCCAAAACTCATGTTTGGGGTGGTTTTGTGCCATTTCGTTGCCGCACATGACCCATTACGAAAATGGGTATCGGGGTGCATACAAGGCATGAGTTTGTGCAACCGGAACCGTTTCTTCATTTTGGCAACGAGCATGCCTAATCCACTTCTTTATATCCAAAACTTATGTTTGGGGTGGTTTCGCGCCATTTCGTTGCGGCACACGACCCATTGCGAAAACGGGTATTTTGGTGCATAGTAGGCATGAGTTTTTGACACCGGAACAATTTCTTCTTTTTTTCCCAATGAACCTTCCCAATCCACCACTTTAGGTCCAAAACTAATGTTTGGGGTGGTTTCGCGCCATTTCGTTGCGGCACACGACCCATTGAGAAAACGGGTATCGGGGATGCATATAAAGCATGATTTTGTGCCACCGGAACCATTTCTTCTCTTTCTACAACGAACATGCCCAATCCAGTAGTTTAAGTCCGAAACTCATATTTGGGGGGGTTTTATGCCATTTCATTGCCGTTCGTGACCCATTGCGAAAACGGTTATCGGGATGCATAAAAAGCATGATTTTGTGCCACCGGAACCATTTCTTCTTTGTCTACAACGAACATGCCCAACCCACAACTTTAAGTCCAAAACTCATGTTTGGGGTGGTTTTGTGCCATTTCGTTGCCGCACATGACCCATTACGAAAATGGTATCGGGGTGCATACAAGGCATGAGTTTGTGCAACCGGAACCATTTCTTCTTTTTCTCAACGAGCATGCCCAATCCACTTCTTTATATCCAAAACTTATGTTTGGGGTGGTTTCGCTCCATTTCGTTGCGGCACACGACCCATTGCGAAAACGGGTATTTTGGTGCATAGAAGGGATGAGTTTTTGACACCGGAACCATTTCTTCTTTTTTTCCAATGAACCTTCCCAATCCACCACTTTAGGTACAAAACTAATGTTTGGGGTGGTTTCGCGCCATTTCATTGCCGTACGTGACCCATTGCGAAAACGGGTATCGGGGATGCATATAAAGCATGATTTTGTGCCACCGGAACCATTTCTTCTCTTTCTACAACGAACATGCCCAATCCAGTAGTTTAAGTCCAAAACTCATATTTGGGGTGGTTTTATGCCATTTCATTGCCGTTCGTGACCCATTGCGAAAACGGTTATCGGGATGCATAAAAAGCATGATTTTGTGCCACCGGAACCATTTCTTCTTTGTCTACAACGAACATGCCCAACCCACAACTTTAAGTCCAAAACTCATGTTTGGGGTGGTTTGTGCCATTTCGTTGCCGCACATGACCCATTACGAAAATGGTATCGGGGTGCATACAAGGCATGAGTTTGTGCAACCGGAACCATTTCTTCTTTTTCTCAACGAGCATGCCCAATCCACTTCTTTATATCCAAAACTTATGTTTGGGGTGGTTTCGCTCCATTTCGTTGCGGCACACGACCCATTGCGAAAACGGGTATTTTGGTGCATAGAAGGGATGAGTTTTTGACACCGGAACCATTTCTTCTTTTTTTCCCAATGAACCTTCCCAATCCACCACTTTAGGTACAAAACTAATGTTTGGGGTGGTTTCGCGCCATTTCATTGCCGTACGTGACCCATTGCGAAAACGGGTATCGGGGATGCATATAAAGCATGATTTTGTGCCACCGGAACCATTTCTTCTCTTTCTACAACGAACATGCCCAATCCAGTAGTTTAAGTCCAAAACTCATATTTGGGGTGGTTTTATGCCATTTCATTGCCGTTCGTGACCCATTGCGAAAACGGTTATCGGGATGCATAAAAAGCATGATTTTGTGCCACCGGAACCATTTCTTCTTTTTCTACAACGAACATGCCCAATCCACTACTTTAAGTCCAAAACTCATGTTTGGGGTGGTTTTGTGCCATTTCGTTGCCGCACATGACCCATTACGAAAATGGTATCGGGGTGCATACAAGGCATGAGTTTGTGCAACCGGAACCGTTTCTTCTTTTTTGGCAACGAGCATGCCCAGTCCACTTCTTTATATCCAAAACTTATGTTTGGGGTGGTTTCGCGCCATTTCGTTGCGGCACACGACTGATTGCGAAAACGGGTATTTTGGTGCATAGTAGGCATGAGTTTTTGACACCGGAACCATTTCTTCTTTTTTTCCCAATGAACCTTCCCAATCCACCACTTTAGGTCCAAAACTAATGTTTGGGGTGGTTTCGCGCCATTTCATTGCCGTACGTGACCCATTGCGAAAACGGGTGTCGGGGATGCATATAAAGCATGATTTTGTGCCACCGGAACCATTTCTTCTCTTTCTACAACGAACATGCCCAATCCAGTAGTTTAAGTCCAAAACTCATATTTGGGGTGGTTTTATGCCATTTCATTGCCGTTCGTGACCCATTGCGAAAACGGTTATCGGGATGCATAAAAAGCATGATTTTGTGCCACCGGAACCATTTCTTCTTTTTCTACAACGAACATGCCCAACCCACAACTTTAAGTCCAAAACTCATGTTTGGGGTGGTTTTGTGCCATTTCGTTGCCGCACATGACCCATTACGAAAATGGGTATCGGGGTGCATACAAGGCATGAGTTTATGCAACCGGAACCGTTTCTTCTTTTTTGGCAACGAGCTTGCCCAATCCACTTCTTTATATCCAAAACTTATGTTTGGGGTGGTTTCGTGCCATTTCGTTGCGGCACACGACCCATTGCGAAAACCGGTATTTTGGTGCATAGAAGGCATGATTTTGTGTCGGGGATGCATATAAAGCATGATTTTGTGCCACCGGAACCATTTCTTCTCTTTCTACAACGAACATGCCCAATCCAGTAGTTTAAGTCCAAAACTCATATTTGGGGTGGTTTTATGCCATTTCGTTGCCGTACGTGATGTAACACCCTAAATTTAATTTCCAGCATTTTATAATAAATTCAATATGCTTTATTTATTTTCTAGGATTTATTGTGCCTAGTATGCATTTTTCATTATCTTTTGAACTAAATATTGCAATATATCCTAAGGGCAACATGTTTGTGCATTCATGCTAGAGCATATTTTTTATTTGATGAATGGCATAAGGTTTGAATTCAAATTTATTTGAATTTGTAGTTTGTTTTTGAGTTTAAAAGAAGAGGAGAGAAATAGAAAAGAGAGGGAAAATGCAGGAAAAAGAAAAAGGAGAAACCGGCCCACCTCACCCGCTCGGCCCACCCGCGCCCTCACCCGAGCCGGCCCAGGCGAGGCGGCCCAGCCGGCCTCCCGCACGCGCCGTCTCTCTCCCTCGCGCCACTGACAGGCGGACCCGCGCCCGTCGAGCCGCTGACAGGCGGGACCCACCTGTCATCCCCGACCTCTCGCCTTTCCTTTTTCGGCGACGGTGACTTTCCTTTTTCGGCCGATTTCTTTCCTTCTCTACGCCGGCCGACTCCGAGGAGGAGAGCTCCCTCCGCCGCCTTCCCCGTGTTCCTCGCTCTCCTGCGCACCGAATCCCCAAAGGAATCGAAGGATTCCCTTCCTTCCCGAGAGCGCGCGCCGAAGGAAGCTCCGGCCGCCGCCTTCCTTACTGCGCCGCCCCCTTCCGAGCCGCTCCGGTCCTATAAATAGCACGCCGGGCTTCGCCCTTTCCCCCTCAACCTCGCCAGCAGCCGCAATCGAGCCCTAGCCGTCGCGAGCCGCTCAATTCCGCCGCCACCGTCCGAGGTGAGTAACGCCGGCGAGGTGCAATTCGCCCTCTGGGGTCGCGCTTCCGCCGCCCTAACCCCTCCGCCGTGCTCTGCAGGACCTCGCGACCCCGTTGCGCTAGCTCTCGACGCCCGTGGACGCTCCGACCGAGCTCTCCGCGAAGCCCCGAGCCGCTCCGCCGCCTCCGCTCGTCGCCGACCATCCTCCGGCAGCTCCCGGTCGTCGACAACCCCACGGTGAGCTTCGCCGTGGTCCCGTCTTGCTTTCTAGCTAGGTCCGGTCCCGAATCGCGCCCCGGAACACCGGGCATCGCGACCTCCGGCGATGCGCCGCCGTCCCCGATGGTCGCCGCCGGCGAAACCTCGCCTTTCAACCTCAGCCGTCCTGATCCAGAACGGATGCACGAGATTATAACGTGATCCGATCTCATCTTAGCCGTTAGATCTAGATCCGACCATCCGGACCAGATGGTGACCGGTCAACCGCGGTCGTCGCCGCCTTTTGTTAAAGAGACCCTCGGTTTTTCCTAAATCAACCCGCGGTCCACGCCAGTTCAAAACTAATTACAGATCGGCGCAGTTTTTAATGTTTTAGCCCCTGCGCTATTGAAAAATAGAAACCGCAGTCCAGAGGCTGTGTTTTTGTGCTTTAGACCTCGGATCTTTCCTGAAATTACAGAATTGGTCCCTAGTTTTTCCAAAACAGCCCAGATTTTGAGTTTTCTTCATAAATAGGTCCCTAGAACCTTGTTTTGGCCATAACTTTTCCGTTTTAACTCCGTTTTGGGCGATTCTTGCGCTCACGTGACCGTGGTAATATGTAGAACAGTTCTAAACTAGTTTTGTGTTCTGTTTTGATGTATTGGTGTACTGTTTCTTATCTTTTGTCCATTGTTTGCATGTATGCTCGTATATGGATGCTTGTGTGACGTTTGGACGTAAGTAGACGTTGATCTGTCTGAGGTGAACGAGGAGCCACCTTTTGACATTTGTGAGCAGCAGCAAGAGAACCTTGAGGAAGGCAAGTATAACATGAGCAACACCTATCACCTTTAATTCATTGCATATGCATGTGTTGATCTTGTATGCCTATAAGGACGATACATTAGCCACTTTGATCTCAATGTGAACCTTTTGGGTTGCATGTGGTTAAGTTTTTGCTAGGTGCTGCGCCAACATACACCTATGCTATGTTTTTAATTAATGTTGATTAATGGATCTATGCAATTAATTGTTTGAGCGTGACCCTCTGTGCCGTGTGCTTGAGTGGTGCATGTCTCATTTAAAATTTGTTTTTTTAGCAACTTGGTTTAGGGGGCATGAGCATTGTGCTTAGTGGTTTTGCTCATAGCCACTTTCCATAAGGACCGGTTCGCAAAGCGACAACCTGGGACAACAGCACTACCATAAGACTGGTATGGGACGGTCTTAGCTGATTAATTGGATTGTTTTAGTTTGGGAGTAACTTCCCTGCGGGGCAAGAGGGGAGGTGTGCTTCTGTGGCCCTCGCGCTGCTTGGGTTGAGTGTGATGTGTTCTTCTCCCCTTGAGGCTTGCTCCACCAGTTGCATAACCTGAAACCTTAGCGGTTACACCTTACTAACATAATCTTTGTAAAGGCTTCGTAGTGTGGCTTGCTAGTCATCTCATCTAAGGTATGTGATGAACCACTAGCGTAGCTCACGACTTGTGGGTAAAGATGTGCAACCTCTCGAGAGTGTAAAACTGATGCATCAGCCGTGCTCACGGTTATGAGCGGCCCAGATCCTTTATGTGATTAGTTGGGTTATGGATGGTTTTTGGTAAAATCCTGGTTAATCATGATGCTTAATTTCTTCTATGCAATATCTTTGAGATAAAAGTTTCTCTACTCACTTTAGTAAATAGCTTTAATAAAATTTGACCAATTAAAAGCAATGCAGTGGAGTCAGCTAACCTTAGAGCCTCATGGTTCTGTTATACTTGTTGAGTACGAGTTGTGTGCTCACGCTTGTTCTTTTCCGTTTACTCCTTGTTGGGGGGACAAATCCAACCGCTGCTCAGTCAATGGAGATACGGAGGATTATCAAGAAGTCTAGGCTCTTCGCTCTTCCAGTGGACGTCCCCTGTGGTGGCTCTAGTTGCTTTCCGTTTACGCTTCCGCTTTTACGTACTTTATGTTAAAGACAAGTGTCTGTTATAATACTTATGATGTAATCGTTAAACGTTATATTATGACATGTTCTGTGATGACAATTTGTCCTATACATGTGAGACTCGTTCCTGGCGCATGTATAGTATGCACGGTTTTGGATCATTGAAAACCGGGTGTGACAGATTGGTATCAGAGCCGTGTCGACTGTAGGACGGAAGCCTAGTTAGTGCGGGTCGAAATTTAAGGATTTCCTCCTTCTCTTCCTCCTGTTTTTAAAAGTTTTCTTTTCTTTAAGATTACACTACAACCCTATGTTCCTACATTATTTTCAATTCTCTTAACTCCTTTTTTAGAACTGATCTTAACTCAATCTTGGTCGTTTTCTTTGTAGATGGCCCGTACCAGACTGACCGCCCGCAAGCAAACCGGTGCACCCCCGCAAGGCTACCATGTTCCCTTAGCACCACGGAACCCAGAACCAGAAGATCTAGTGCCACCCCCGCCTCTGCAGGAACCCATCATACTGGGAGATGACTCTGAAGACCCCAGTGAAGCCAGCTCTTTCACTGAGAACACAGAAGAGGATCCAGAGGAGAATCCAGCCCCTGAACCAGAGGTAGAAGCACCTGAGTGGTCACATCACATTGCCGTTCAGATAGACGATAATCAAGGACCTGCTGTCAAAAGAGAGAGGGTGATCGCCACCTGGGTCAACATCGACCATACCCACCCAGGCAACGGTCTCAACTTTCCCGGACTGCTTCGGGAGTGCCTCCAGGAAATCGGCCTCAACAACTTCACCACCTCCTACTTCGCCACTCAGAGTACGCACCCGATTCTACCTGACAGATGGGTGGCCAATGCGTTGATCGAACGCTACAACCTCATCCACGGAGGGAAGACCATTGTGGGTGATTACTGCAGCGTGACGATCCATGAGACGATGGAAGCTGCCATTGAAGATGCTGCACGCCAAGCTCTGGGAGCCATCTGCTACGACCACCGTACCTCGTTGAGCCAGACCTGTTTTCGCTACTTCCCTCGCCACATAGAAGGCCAAGCTGGGCACGAGATCGCTTCGATGGTGTTGGAGGATGACCAGAGGGTAAGGAAGATGGCACGGTACATCGCGGCCCTCAACTCCGCCCACGACATAGTGTTGGACGAGCTTCACCGCAAGACCAAGAGGGTGGCAGAACTTGAAGCTACACTTGCCGGCCTCCAAGGACCAAAGCCTCGAGTGCCAGACGTGACTCCGTCCCAGTGCAAATCCCGCAAGAGGACCCGCAAGGGGGAACTAAATGGTGCCACTAGGATTCTTTTCCATGAGGATTAGGATTACCCTTATCTTTGCTTCACATCGCTAGTACGTTGAGTCGAGTTGGTCTATAAACGCTTTGAGTCTAGTTCAGTGTTTGGTTGTTTGTGCTTGTGAACTATGTTTGAGTTGGCATTTTGGTTGCTTGATCATGTCCAACTATGGGGATTGTCCATAGTCAAACCAGTTTGAGTTGAGTTTAATAAAAATAGTCAGTTGGGATGAACAACTACTCTATTACTCCTCTCTGCCTCATCTAGCTGACGCTCGTTCATCATGGGCTAATGACCAACCTGCAATCTCAAAATCTACTTCACCTTGTGAGAGGGATATAAATCCTTATGGACTTTCTTTTGTTGCCACAGATGGTTGGAACTAGAGGACGTGGTGCTAGGGGCGCCCAAGGAAGTAACCAGGGCCACGACCATCCCGACCACCCGTTGCCCAATCCACCACCACTGACGGCCGAGCAGTTCTTTGCCATGCAAACGCAGATGATGGCCACAGTGAACAATGCCATCTTGGCCCTACAACAAGCTCAGGTGCAGGCGCCACCACCACCTCCTCCGCCTAGGGACAGGCGTGGGGATTTCATGAAGGGGCATCCCCCAACCTTCTCCCACGCTGCAGATCCACTACAGGCTGATGACTGGCTTCGTGCGGTGGAGAGACAGCTGGAGATCGCCCAGTGCGATGACCGGAGAGAGAGTCCTGTATGCTGCAGGACAACTTCGTGGTGCTGCTTTGGATTGGTGGGAGTCATACCGCCAGCAGGATCGCGATGCCTTCACCTGGGCTCAGTTTAGAGAGAACTTCAGGAGTCACCACGTACCGGCTGGGACCATGAAGATGAAGAAGAAGGAGTTCCTCTCGCTCAAGCAAGGGAGCATGTCCGTCACTGAGTATCGTGACAAGTTCCTGCAGCTTGCAAGGTACCCACAGCAGAGGTCGCTGAGGATGGCGATAAACAGGAGCATTTCATGGAAGGGCTCAATGACACCCTGCAGTTCCACCTCATGAACTTCACCTTCCCCAGCTTCAATCACCTGGTAGATCGTGCGCTCCTTACAGAACGCAAACATCGGGAGATGGAGGAAAGGAAGAGGAAGCTCATACCTGCACCGTCCGGGAGCAACACCCGCCCCCGCTACCAACAATAGCAGCAGCCACCGTGGCCAGGATACCCGCAGAACCACCAAGGGCAGCAGATGGCCTAGGGGCAACGCTACCAGAATCAGCCTCCTCGCCCTGCATATCAAGCTCAGCGTCAGGGGCAGCCTAACCCCCCTGCACCAGCCCAGGCTCCTGTCATTGGCAGAAGTTGCTATAAGTGCGGTGACCCGGGGCACTATGCCAATGTCTGCCCTCAGAAGACAGTCCCCAACCCGCAGAGACCAGGACCGGTCCAGCAGCCGCAAGCTCAGGGGCGCAACAATGGGAACGCCAAGGCACCGTGGCAAGGAAAGGTGAACCATGTGACGGCAGAAACTGCAGCTGAGGCCCCAAACGTCATGATCGGTACGTTCTTGGTCAACTCTCATCCTGCTACCGTACTATTTGATACTGGTGCCACCCACTCCTTTATTACCAAATCCTTTGCTGAACAACATAAAATACCCATTAGCATGTTGAAAAAGGATATGATAATTACTTCGCCTGGAGGGGAAATAAGAACCCATGTGATCTGTACCAGAGTCGGGATTAACATAAGGGGGTTAGAGTTTCATACTAGTCTGTTAGTCATAGAACCGATGGGCATCGACGTCATCCTAGGAATGGAAACATTGACCAAATGGGGAGTCAGAATTGACTGTGCCAAGAGGACTGTTCATATGACAACGCCAGATGGCCAGGAAGTAAGAGTCGGCGCATCCAAACCCTCTGGTTATCTGCATCGGATGGAGGTCCAACCTACAGATGGCATTCGAGTAGTGTGTGAATATCCTGATGTCTTCCTGGAAGAGTTACCAGGTATGCCGCCTGACCGAGACATTGAGTTTTCTATAGACCTTTTACCTAGTACTGCTCCTATATCTAAAAGACCATATAGAATGGCACCCCCAGAACATGAGGAAGTTAAACAAAACATAGATGAGCTGCTAGCAAAGGGATTTATTCGCCATAGTACCTCTCCGTGGGCTTTTCCTGTTCTGTTTGTTGATAAGAAGGAAGGGCCTGCTCGACGGATGTGTGTGGATTATCGTGCATTGAACGAGGTGACTATTAAGAACAAGTATCCTCTGCCACGCATTGATGATTTGTTTGATCAGTTGCAAGGTGCCTGTGTATTCTCCAAAGTAGACCTGAGATCTGGCTACCACCAGTTGAAGATCCGTCCCTCAGATATTCCTAAGACTACTTTCATCACAAAGTATGGTCTCTATGAGTATACTGTGGTGTCTTTTGGTCTGACTAATGCCCCTGCTTTCTTCATGAGTTTAATGAATAAGGTGTTCATGGATTATTTGGACAAGTTCGTGGTGGTATTCATTGATGATATCCTGATCTACTCCAAAACCGAGGAGGAACATGAGGAGCACTTGAGGCTAGTTCTGCAGAGATTGAGGGATCACAAGCTATATGCAAAGTTGAGCAAGTGTGAGTTCTGGATTGACGAGGTACCATTCCTTGGTCATATCATCTCTAAGGGGGGGATCTCAGTGGACCCTGGCAAGGTCATATCAGTGTTGGATTGGAAGGTGCCACAGACTGTCAAGGAAGTACGTGGATTTTTGGGCTTAGCAGGATATTACCGGAGATTCATAGAGAATTTCTCGAAGATTGCGAAGCCGATGACCACGTTGCTTGAGAAGGATGCTGAGTTCATCTGGAACAAGGAGAGGCAAGCAGCTTTTGAAGAGTTGAAGAAGAAGCTGACCACCGCACCCGTGCTGACATTGCCAGATCTGCAGAAAAGGTTCACAGTATATTGTGATGCTTCAGGCGACGGTCTGGGTTGTGTGCTGATGCAAGAAGGAAAGGTGATTGCCTATGCCTCCCGACAGCTATGCAAGCATGAGGTAAATTATCCTACACATGACTTGGAGTTAGCAGCAGTTGTCCATGCACTTAAGATATGGCGTCACTATCTTTTTGGGCAAAGATGTGAGATATACACGGATCACAAGAGTCTTAAGTATATCTTCACTCAGAATGAGCTGAACATGAGGCAGCGTAGATGGTTAGAACTGATCAAGGACTACGACTTGGAGATATATTATCATCCAGGGAAAGCCAACGTGGTGGCTGATGCTTTGAGCAGAAGAAGCTACGTCAACATGGCCATAGCATTCCAGATGCCACGTGAGTTATGTGAGGAGTTCGAAAGTTTGAGTTTGGGTTTTGTGCATCATACTGCAGCTACCTTTGAAGCCGAACCAACTCTGGAACAAGAAATTCGAAGACATCAAGCCCAGGACGAGAAGATCCAGGAGATACGCGAGCAGATCCAGATAGGCAAAGCGCCCAACTTCAGGGAAGATGAGCAAGGTACAGTATGGTACAAGAACCGGATTTGTGTGCCAGATGTGGACAGAATCAAGAAGTTGATCCTGAGTGAGGCCCATGATACAGCTTACTCTATCCATCCCGGGAGTACTAAGATGTATTATGACCTCAAGGAGAGATTCTGGTGGTTTGGAATGAAACGTGCCGTAGCAGAGTATGTGGCAATTTGTGACACTTGTCAGAGGGTCAAGGCAGAACATCAGAGGCCAGTAGGACTATTGCAACCGTTGAAAATTCCAGAATGGAAGTGGGAGGAAATCAGCATGGACTTTATTGTTGGGTTACCTCGCACCCAGAAAGGTTACAACTCCATATGGGTAGTAGTGGATCGTCTGACCAAGGTCGCCCACTTCATACCTGTGAATACTACCTACTCCGGGGCAAGGTTGGCAGAACTATACATCTCTAGGATTGTGTGTTTGCATGGGGTTCCTAAGAGGATTATATCCGATAGGGGATCACAGTTCACTTCTCGCTTTTGGGAGCAATTGCATGATTCACTGGATACCAAGCTTCGTTTCAGCACAGCTTACCATCCGCAGACAGACGGTCAGACAGAAAGGACCAATCAAATACTGGAAGATATGTTGCGAGCGTGTGTCATCCAATATGGCACAAGTTGGGACAAGTGCTTACCTTATGCCGAGTTCTCCTACAACAACAGTTATCAGGTCAGTATCAAGAAATCACCATTTGAAGCTTTGTATGGTAGAAGGTGTAGGACTCCTTTGCTCTGGGATCAGAAAGGAGAGAAGCAAGTGTTTGGCCCAGACATTATCAAGGATGCGGAGGAACAAGTACGGATAGTTCGAGAGAACTTGAGAATTGCTCAGTCTAGGCAGAAAAGCTATGCAGATGTCAGACGGAGAGATCTCACGTTCAAGGAAGGTGACTTTGTGTATCTGAAGGTGTCACCTATGCGGGGAGTACGCAGATTCAACATGAAGGGAAAACTAGCACCCAGATACGTTGGACCATTCAAGGTACTAGAAAAGAGAGGAGAAGTGGCTTATCGCTTAGAGTTACCTTCTAGTCTTCCAGGTGTGCACGATGTATTCCATGTCTCGCAGCTGAAGAAGTGCTTGAGAATACCAGAGGAGCAGGCACCTTTAGAAGGGTTGGAAGTGCAGGAGGACTTGACCTACACTGAGCACCCTATAAAGATTCTGGAAACATCTGAGAGGGTGACCCGGAATAAGAGGACCAAGATGTGCCGAGTGCAATGGAAATACCACACAGAGGAGGAAGCTACTTGGGAAAGAGAGGAAGAGTTGAGGGCAGCATACCCTGATCTCTTTGCTAACCAGCCTATGTGAATCTCGGGGCGAGATTCCTTGCAAGGGGGGTAGGTCTGTAACACCCTAAATTTAATTTCCAGCATTTTATAATAAATTCAATATGCTTTATTTATTTTCTAGGATTTATTGTGCCTAGTATGCATTTTTCATTATCTTTTGAACTAAATATTGCAATATATCCTAAGGGCAACATGTTTGTGCATTCATGCTGGAGCATATTTTTTATTTGATGAATGGCATAAGGTTTGAATTCAAATTTATTTGAATTTGTAGTTTGTTTTTGAGTTTAAAAGAAATGGAGAGAAATAGAAAAGAGAGGGAAAATGCAGGAAAAAGAAAAAGGAGAAACCGGCCCACCTCACCCGCTCGGCCCACCCGCGCCCTCACCCGAGCCGGCCCAGGCGAGGCGGCCCAGCCGGCCTCCCGCGCACGCCGTCTCTCTCCCTCGCGCCACTGACAGGCGGACCCGCGCCCGTCGAGCCGCTGACAGGCGGGACCCACCTGTCATCCCCGACCTCTCGCCTTTCCTTTTTCGGCGACGGCGACTTTCCTTTTTTCGGCCGATTTCTTTCCTTCTCTACGCCGGCCGACTCCGAGGAGGAGAGCTCCCTCCGCCGCCTTCCCCGTGTTCCTCGCTCTCCTGCGCACCGAATCCCCAAAGGAATCGAAGGATTCCCTTCCTTCCCGAGAGCGCGCGCCGAAGGAAGCTCCGGCCGCCGCCTTCCTTACTGCGCCGCCCCCTTCCGAGCCGCTCCGGTCCTATAAATAGCACGCCGGGCTTCGCCCTTTCCCCCTCAACCTCGCCAGCAGCCGCAATCGAGCCCTAGCCGTCGCGAGCCGCTCAATTCCGCCGCCACCGTCCGAGGTGAGTAACGCCGGCGAGGTGCAATTCGCCCTCTGGGGTCGCGCTTCCGCCGCCCTAACCCCTCCGCCGTGCTCTGCAGGACCTCGCGACCCCGTTGCGCTAGCTCTCGACGCCCGTGGACGCTCCGACCGAGCTCTCCGCGAAGCCCCGAGCCGCTCCGCCGCCTCCGCTCGTCGCCGACCATCCTCCGGCAGCTCCCGGTCGTCGACAACCCCACGGTGAGCTTCGCCGTGGTCCCGTCTTGCTTTCTAGCTAGGTCCGGTCCCGAATCGCGCCTCGGAACACCGGGCATCGCGAGCTCCGGCGATGCGCCGCCGTCCCCGATGGTCGCCGCCGGCGAAACCTCGCCTTTCAACCTCAGCCGTCCGATCCAGAACGGATGCACGAGATTATAACGTGATCCGATCTCATCTCAGCCGTTAGATCTAGATCCGACCGTCCGGACCAGATGGTGACCGGTCAACCGCGGTCGTCGCCGCCTTTTTGTTAAAGAGACCCTCGGTTTTTTCCTAAATCAACCCGCGGTCCACGCCAGTTCAAAACTAATTACAGATCGGCCCAGTTTTTAATGTTTTAGCCCCTGCGCTATTGAAAAATAGAAACCGCAGTCCAGAGGCTGTGTTTTTGTGCTTTAGACCTCGGACCTTTCCTGAAATTACAGAATTGGTCCCTAGTTTTTCCAAAACAGCCCAGATTTTGAGTTTTCTTCATAAATAGGTCCCTAGAACCTTGTTTTGGCCATAACTTTTCCGTTTTAACTCCGTTTTGGGCGATTCTTGCGCTCACGTGACCGTGGTAATATGTAGAACAGTTCTAAACTAGTTTTGTGTTCTGTTTTGATGTATTGGTGTACTGTTTCTTATCTTTTGTCCATTGTTTGCATGTATGCTCGTATATGGATGCTTGTGTGACGTTTGGACGTAAGTAGACGTTGATCTGTCTGAGGTGAACGAGGAGCCACCTTTTGACATTTGTGAGCAGCAGCAAGAGCACCTTGAGGAAGGCAAGTATAACATGAGCAACACCTATCACCTTTAATTCATTGCATATGCATGTGTTGATCTTGTATGCCTATAAGGACGATACATTAGCCACTTTGATCTCAATGTGAACCTTTTGGGTTGCATGTGGTTAAGTTTTTGCTAGGTGCTGCGCCAACATACACCTATGCTATGTTTTTAATTAATGTTGATTAATGGATCTATGCAATTAATTGTTTGAGCGTGACCCTCTGTGCCGTGTGCTTGAGTGGTGCATGTCTCATTTAAAATTTGTTTTTTTAGCAACTTGGTTTAGGGGGCATGAGCATTGTGCTTAGTGGTTTTGCTCATAGCCACTTTCTATAAGGACCGGTTCGCAAAGCGACAACCTGGGACAACAGCACTACCATAAGACTGGTATGGGACGGTCTTAGCTGATTAATTGGATTGTTTTAGTTTGGGAGTAACTTACCTGCGGGGCAAGAGGGGAGGTGTGCTTCTGTGGCCCTCGCGCTGCTTGGGTTGAGTGTGATGTGTTCTTCTCCCCTTGAGGCTTGCTCCACCATTGCATAACCTGAAACCTTAGCGGTTACACCTTACTAACATAATCTTTGTAAAGGCTTCGTAGTGTGGCTTGCTAGTCATCTCATCTAAGGTATGTGATGAACCACTAGCGTAGCTCACGACTTGTGGGTAAAGATGTGCAACCTCTCGAGAGTGTAAAACTGATGCATCAGCCGTGCTCACGGTTATGAGCGGCCCAGATCCTTTATGTGATTAGTTGGGTTATGGATGGTTTTTGGTAAAATCCTGGTTAATCATGATGCTTAATTTCTTCTATGCAATATCTTTGAGATAAAAGTTTCTCTACTCACTTTAGTAAATAGCTTTAATAAAATTTGACCAATTAAAAGCAATGCAGTGGAGTCAGCTAACCTTAGAGCCTCATGGTTCTGTTATACTTGTTGAGTACGAGTTGTGTGCTCACGCTTGTTCTTTTCCGTTTACTCCTTGTTGGGGGGACAAATCCAACCGCTGCTCAGTCAATGGAGATACGGAGGATTATCAAGAAGTCTAGGCTCTTCGCTCTTCCAGTGGACGTCCCTGTGGCGGCTCTAGTTGCTTTCCGTTTACGCTTCCGCTTTTACGTACTTTATGTTAAAGACAAGTGTCTGTTATAATACTTATGATGTAATCGTTAAACGTTATATTATGACATGTTCTGTGATGACAATTTGTCCTATACATGTGAGACTCGTTCCTGGCGCATGTATAGTATGCACGGTTTTGGATCATTGAAAACCGGGTGTGACACGTGACCCATTGCGAAAACGGTTATCGGGATGCATAAAAAGCTTGATTTTGTGCCACCGGAACCATTTCTCCTTTTTCTACAACGAACATGCCCAATCCACTACTTTCAGTCCAAAACTCATGTTTGGGGTGGTGTTGTGCCATTTCGTTGCCGCACATGACCCATTACGAAAATGGTATCGGGGTGCATACAAGGCATGAGTTTGTGCAACCGGAACCATTTCTTCTTTTTCTCAACGAGCATGCCCAATCCACTTCTTTATATCCAAAACTTATGTTTGGGGTGGTTTCGCTCCATTTCGTTGCGGCACACGACCCATTGCGAAAACGGGTATTTTGGTGCATAGAAGGCATGAGTTTTTGACACCGGAACTATTTCTTCTTTTTTTCCCAATGAACCTTCCCAATCCACCACTTTAGGTCCAAAACTTATGTTTGGGGTGGTTTCGCGCCATTTCGTTGCGGCACACGACCCATTGCGAAAACGGGTATTTTGGTGCATAGAAGGCATGAGTTTTTGACACCGGAACCATTTTTTCTTTTTTTCCCAATGAACCTTCCCAATCCACCACTTTAGGTCCAAAACTAATATTTGGGGTGGTTTCGTGCCATTTCATTGCAGTTCGTGACCCATTCCGAAAACGGTTATCGGGATGCATAATAAGCATGATTTTGTGCCACCGGAACCATTTCTTCTTTTTTCTACAACGAACATGCCCAATCCACAACTTTAAGTCCAAAACTCATGTTTGGGTTGGATTTGTGCCATTTCGTTGCCGCTCATGACCCATTACGAAAATGGGTATCGGGGTGCATACAAGGCATGAGTTTGTGCAACCGGAACCGTTTCTTCTTTTTTGGCAACGAGCATGCCCAATCCACTTCTTTATATCCAAAACTTATGTTTGGGGTGGTTTCGCGCCATTTCGTTGCGGCACACGACCCATTGCGAAAACGGGTATTTTGGTGCATAGAAGGCATGAGTTTTTGACACCGGAACCATTTTTTCTTTTTTTCCCAATGAACCTTCCCAATCCACCACTTTAGGCCCAAAACTAATGTTTGGGGTGGTTTCGCGCCATTTCATTGCCGTTCGTGACCCATTGCGAAAACGGTTATCGGGATGCATAATAAGCATGATTTTGTGCCACCGGAACCATTTCTTCTTTTTCTACAACGAACATGCCCAATCCACTACTTTAAGTCCAAAACTCAAGTTTGGGGTGGTTTTGTGCCATTTCGTTGCCGCACATGACCCATTACGAAAATGGGTATCGGGGTGCATACAAGGCATGAGTTTGTGCAACCGGAACCGTTTCTTCTTTTTTGGCAACGAGCATGCCCAATCCACTTCTTTATATCCAAAACTTATGTTTGGTGTGGTTTCGCGCCATTTCGTTGCGGCACACGACCCATTGCGAAAACGGGTATTTTGGTGCATAGTAGGCATGAGTTTTTGACACCGGAACTATTTCTTCTTTTTTTCCCAATGAACCTTCCCAATCCACCACTTTAGGTCCAAAACTAATGTTTGGGGTGGTTTCGCGCCATTTCGTTGCGGCACACGACCCATTGCGAAAACGGGTATCGGGGATGCATATATAAAGCATGATTTTGTGCCACCGGAACCATTTCTTCTCTTTCTACAACGAACATGCCCAATCCAGTAGTTTAAGTCCAAAACTCATATTTGGGGTGGTTTTATGCAATTTCATTGCCGTTCGTGACCCATTGCGAAAACGGTTATCGGGATGCATAAAAAGCATGATTTTGTGCCACCGGAACCATTTCTTCTTTTTCTACAATGAACATGCCCAATCCACAACTTTAAGTCCAAAACTCATGCTTGGGGTGGTTTTGTGCCATTTCGTTGCCGCACATGACCCATTACGAAAATGGGTATCGGGGTGCATACAAGGCATGTGTTTATGCAACCGGAACCGTTTCTTCTTTTTTGGCAACGAGCATGCCCAATCCACTTCTTTATATCCAAAACTTATGTTTGGGGTGGTTTCGCGCCATTTCGTTGCGGCACACGACCCATTGCGAAAACGGGTATTTTGGTGCATAGAAGGCATGAGTTTTTGACACCGGAACCATTTTTTCTTTTTTTCCCAATGAACCTTCCCAATCCACCACTTTAGGCCCAAAACTAATGTTTGGGGTGGTTTCGCGCCATTTCATTGCCGTTCGTGACCCATTGCGAAAACGGTTATCGGGATGCATAAAAAGCATGATTTTGTGCCACCGGAACCATTTCTCCTTTTTCTACAACGAACATGCCCAATCCACTACTTTCAGTCCAAAACTCATGTTTGGGGTGGTGTTGTGCCATTTCGTTGCCGCACATGACCCATTACGAAAATGGTATCGGGGTGCATACAAGGCATGAGTTTGTGCAACCGGAACCATTTCTTCTTTTTCTCAACGAGCATGCCCAATCCACTTCTTTATATCCAAAACTTATGTTTGGGGTGGTTTCGCTCCATTTCGTTGCGGCACACGACCCATTGCGAAAACGGGTATTTTGGTGCATAGAAGGCATGAGTTTTTGACACCGGAACTATTTCTTCTTTTTTTCCCAATGAACCTTCCCAATCCACCACTTTAGGTCCAAAACTTATGTTTGGGGTGGTTTCGCGCCATTTCGTTGCGGCACACGACCCATTGCGAAAACGGGTATTTTGGTGCATAGAAGGCATGAGTTTTTGACACCGGAACCATTTTTTCTTTTTTTCCCAATGAACCTTCCCAATCCACCACTTTAGGCCCAAAACTAATATTTGGGGTGGTTTCGTGCCATTTCATTGCAGTTCGTGACCCATTCCGAAAACGGTTATCGGGATGCATAATAAGCATGATTTTGTGCCACCGGAACCATTTCTTCTTTTTCTACAACGAACATGCCCAATCCACAACTTTAAGTCCAAAACTCATGTTTGGGTTGGATTTGTGCCATTTCGTTGCCGCTCATGACCCATTACGAAAATGGGTATCGGGGTGCATACAAGGCATGAGTTTGTGCAACCGGAACCGTTTCTTCTTTTTTGGCAACGAGCATGCCCAATCCACTTCTTTATATCCAAAACTTATGTTTGGGGTGGTTTCGCGCCATTTCGTTGCGGCACACGACCCATTGCGAAAACGGGTATTTTGGTGCATAGAAGGCATGAGTTTTTGACACCGGAACCATTTTTTCTTTTTTTCCCAACGAACCTTCCCAATCCACCACTTTAGGCCCAAAACTAATGTTTGGGGTGGTTTCGCGCCATTTCATTGCCGTTCGTGACCTGTTGCGAAAACGGTTATCGGGATGCATAATAAGCATGATTTTGTGCCACCGGAACCATTTCTTCTTTTTCTACAACGAACATGCCCAATCCACTACTTTAAGTCCAAAACTCATGTTTGGGGTGGTGTTGTGCCATTTCGTTGCCGCACATGACCCATTGCGAAAATGGGTATCGGGGTGCATACAAGGCATGAGTTTGTGCAACCGAAACCGTTTCTTCTTTTTTGGCAACGAGCATGCCCAATCCACTTCTTTATATCCAAAACTTATGTTTGGGGTGCTTTCGCACCATTTCGTTGCGGCACACGACCCATTGCGAAAACGGGTATTTTGGTGCATAGTAGGCATGAGTTTTTGACACAGGAACAATTTCTTCTTTTTTTCCCAATAAACCTTCCCAATCCACCACTTTAGGTCCAAAACTAATGTTTGGGGTGGTTTCGCGCCATTTCGTTGCGGCACACGACCCATTGCGAAAACGGGTATCGGGGATGCATATAAAGCATGATTTTGTGCCACCGGAACCATTTCTTCTCTTTCTACAACGAACATGCCCAATCCAGTAGTTTAAGTCCAAAACTCATATTTGGGGGGGTTTTATGCCATTTCATTGCCGTTCGTGACCCATTGCGAAAACGGTTATCGGGATGCATAAAAAGCATGATTTTGTGCCACCGGAACCATTTCTTCTTTTTCTACAACGAACATGCCCAACCCACAACTTTAAGTCCAAAACTCATGTTTGGGGTGGTTTTGTGCCATTTCGTTGCCGCACATGACCCATTACGAAAATTGTATCGGGGTGCATACAAGGCATGAGTTTGTGCAACCGGAACCATTTCTTCTTTTTCGCAACGAGCATGCCCAATCCACTTCTTTATATCCAAAACTTATGTTTGGTGTGGTTTCGCGCCATTTCGTTGCGGCACACGACCCATTGCGAAAACGGGTATTTTGGTGCATAGAAGGCATGAGTTTTTGACACCGGAACCATTTTTTCTTTTTTTCCCAATGAACCTTCCCAATCCACCACTTTAGGCCCAAAACTAATGTTTGGGGTGGTTTCGCGCCATTTCATTGCCGTTCGTGACCCGTTGCGAAAACGGTTATCGGGATGCATAACAAGCATGATTTTGTGCCACCGGAACCATTTCTTCTTTTTCAACAACGAACATGCCCAATCCACTACTTTAAGTCCAAAACTCATGTTTGGGGTGGTTTTGTGCCATTTCGTTGCCGCACATGACCCATTACGAAAATGGGTATCGGGGTGCATACAAGGCATGAGTTTGTGCAACCGGAACCGTTTCTTCATTTTTGGCAACGAGCATGCCTAATCCACTTCTTTATATCCAAAACTTATGTTTGGGGTGGTTTCGCGCCATTTCGTTGCGGCACACGACCCATTGCGAAAACGGGTATTTTGGTGCATAGTAGGCATGAGTTTTTGACACCGGAACAATTTCTTCTTTTTTTCCCAATGAACCTTCCCAATCCACCACTTTAGGTCCAAAACTAATGTTTGGGGTGGTTTCGCGCCATTTCGTTGCGGCACACGACCCATTGAGAAAACGGGTATCGGGGATGCATATAAAGCATGATTTTGTGCCACCGGAACCATTTCTTCTCTTTCTACAACGAACATGCCCAATCCAGTAGTTTAAGTCCAAAACTCATATTTGGGGGGGTTTTATGCCATTTCATTGCCGTTCGTGACCCATTGCGAAAACGGTTATCGGGATGCATAAAAAGCATGATTTTGTGCCACCGGAACCATTTCTTCTTTGTCTACAACGAACATGCCCAACCCACAACTTTAAGTCCAAAACTCATGTTTGGGGTGGTTTTGTGCCATTTCGTTGCCGCACATGACCCATTACGAAAATGGTATCGGGGTGCATACAAGGCATGAGTTTGTGCAACCGGAACCATTTCTTCTTTTTCTCAACGAGCATGCCCAATCCACTTCTTTATATCCAAAACTTATGTTTGGGGTGGTTTCGCTCCATTTCGTTGCGGCACACGACCCATTGCGAAAACGGGTATTTTGGTGCATAGAAGGCATGAGTTTTTGACACCGGAACTATTTCTTCTTTTTTTCCCAATGAACCTTCCCAATCCACCACTTTAGGTCCAAAACTTATGTTTGGGGTGGTTTCGCGCCATTTCGTTGCGGCACACGACCCATTGCGAAAACGGGTATTTTGGTGCATAGAAGGCATGAGTTTTTGACACCGGAACCATTTTTTCTTTTTTTCCCAATGAACCTTCCCAATCCACCACTTTAGGCCCAAAACTAACATTTGGGGTGGTTTCGTGCCATTTCATTGCAGTTCGTCACCCATTCCGAAAACGGTTATCGGGATGCATAATAAGCATGATTTTGTGCCACCGGAACCATTTCTTCTTTTTCTACAACGAACATGCCCAATCCACAACTTTAAGTCCAAAACTCATGTTTGGGTTGGATTTGTGCCATTTCGTTGCCGCTCATGACCCATTACGAAAATGGGTATCGGGGTGCATACAAGGCATGAGTTTGTGCAACCGGAACCGTTTCTTCTTTTTTTGGCAACGAGCATGCCCAATCCACTTCTTTATATCCAAAACTTATGTTTGGGGTGGTTTCGCGCCATTTCGTTGCGGCACACGACCCATTGCGAAAACGGGTATTTTGGTGCATAGAAGGCATGAGTTTTTGACACCGGAACCATTTTTTCTTTTTTTCCCAATGAACCTTCCCAATCCACCACTTTAGGCCCAAAACTAATGTTTGGGGTGGTTTCGCGCCATTTCATTGCCGTTCGTGACCCATTGCGAAAACGGTTATCGGGATGCATAATAAGCATGATTTTGTGCTACCGGAACCATTTCTTCTTTTTCTACAACGAACATGCCCAATCCACTACTTTAAGTCCAAAACTCATGTTTGGGGTGGTTTTGTGCCATTTCGTTGCCGCACATGACCCATTATGAAAATGGGTATCGGGGTGCATACTGGGCATGAGTTTGTGCAACCGGAACCGTTTCTTCTTTTTTTGCAACGAGCATGCCCAATCCACTTCTTTATATCCAAAACTTATGTTTGGGGTGGTTTCGCGCCATTTCGTTGCGGCACACGACCCATTGCGAAAACGGGTATTTTGGTGCATAGAAGGCATGAGTTTTTGACACCGGAACCATTTTTTCTTTTTTTCCCAATGAACCTTCCCAATCCACCACTTTAGGCCCAAAACTAATGTTTGGGGTGGTTTCGCGCCATTTCATTGCCGTACGTGACCCATTGCGAAAACGGGTATCGGGGATGCATATAAAGCATGATTTTGTGCCACCGGAACCATTTCTTCTCTTTCTACAACGAACATGCCCAATCCAGTAGTTTAAGTCCAAAACTCATATTTGGGGTGGTTTTATGCCATTTCGTTGCCGTACGTGACCCATTGCGAAAACGGTTATCGGGATGCATAAAAAGCATGATTTTGTGCCACCGGAACCATTTCTTCTTTGTCTACAACGAACATGCCCAACCCACAACTTTAAGTCCAAAACTCATGTTTGGGGTGGTTTTGTGCCATTTCGTTGCCGCACATGACCCATTACGAAAATGGTATCGGGGTGCATACAAGGCATGAGTTTGTGCAACCGGAACCATTTCTTCTTTTTCTCAACGAGCATGCCCAATCCACTTCTTTATATCCAAAACTTATGTTTGGGGTGGTTTCGCTCCATTTCGTTGCGGCACACGACCCATTGCGAAAACGGGTATTTTGGTGCATAGAAGGCATGAGTTTTTGACACCGGAACTATTTCTTCTTTTTTTCCCAATGAACCTTCCCAATCCACCACTTTAGGTCCAAAACTTATGTTTGGGGTGGTTTCGCGCCATTTCGTTGCGGCACACGACCCATTGCGAAAACGGGTATTTTGGTGCATAGAAGGCATGAGTTTTTGACACCGGAACCATTTTTTCTTTTTTTCCCAATGAACCTTCCCAATCCACCACTTTAGGCCCAAAACTAACATTTGGGGTGGTTTCGTGCCATTTCATTGCAGTTCGTCACCCATTCCGAAAACGGTTATCGGGATGCATAATAAGCATGATTTTGTGCCACCGGAACCATTTCTTCTTTTTCTACAACGAACATGCCCAATCCACAACTTTAAGTCCAAAACTCATGTTTGGGTTGGATTTGTGCCATTTCGTTGCCGCTCATGACCCATTACGAAAATGGGTATCGGGGTGCATACAAGGCATGAGTTTGTGCAACCGGAACCGTTTCTTCTTTTTTTGGCAACGAGCATGCCCAATCCACTTCTTTATATCCAAAACTTATGTTTGGGGTGGTTTCGCGCCATTTCGTTGCGGCACACGACCCATTGCGAAAACGGGTATTTGGTGCATAGAAGGCATGAGTTTTTGACACCGGAACCATTTTTTCTTTTTTTCCCAATGAACCTTCCCAATCCACCACTTTAGGCCCAAAACTAATGTTTGGGGTGGTTTCGCGCCATTTCATTGCCGTTCGTGACCCATTGCGAAAACGGTTATCGGGATGCATAATAAGCATGATTTTGTGCTACCGGAACCATTTCTTCTTTTTCTACAACGAACATGCCCAATCCACTACTTTAAGTCCAAAACTCATGTTTGGGGTGGTTTTGTGCCATTTCGTTGCCGCACATGACCCATTATGAAAATGGGTATCGGGGTGCATACTGGGCATGAGTTTGTGCAACCGGAACCGTTTCTTCTTTTTTTGCAACGAGCATGCCCAATCCACTTCTTTATATCCAAAACTTATGTTTGGGGTGGTTTCGCGCCATTTCGTTGCGGCACACGACCCATTGCGAAAACGGGTATTTTGGTGCATAGAAGGCATGAGTTTTTGACACCGGAACCATTTTTTCTTTTTTTCCCAATGAACCTTCCCAATCCACCACTTTAGGCCCAAAACTAATGTTTGGGTGGTTTCGCGCCATTTCATTGCCGTTCGTGACCCGTTGCGAAAAAGGTTATCGGGATGCATAATAAGCATGATTTTGTGCCACCGGAACCATTTCTTCTTTTTCTACAACGAACATGCCCAATCCACTACTTTAAGTCCAAAACTCATGTTTGGGGTGGTTTTGTGCCATTTCGTTGCCGCACATGACCCATTATGAAAATGGGTATCGGGGTGCATACAGGGCATGAGTTTGTGCAACCGGAACCGTTTCTTCTTTTTTGGCAACGAGCATGCCCAATCCACTTCTTTATATCCAAAACTTATGTTTGGGGTGGTTTCGCGCCATTTCGTTGCGGCACACGACCCATTGCGAAAACGGGTATTTTGGTGCATAGTAGGCATGAGTTTTTGACACCGGAACTATTTCTTCTTTTTTCCCAATGAACCTTCCCAATCCACCACTTTAGGTCCAAAACTTATGTTTGGGGTGGTTTCGCGCCATTTCATTGCCGTACGTGACCCATTGCGAAAACGGGTATCGGGGATGCATATAAAGCATGATTTTGTGCCACCGGAACCATTTCTTCTCTTTCTACAACGAACATGCCCAATCCAGTAGTTTAAGTCCAAAACTCATATTTGGGGTGGTTTTATGCCATTTCATTGCCGTACGTGACCCATTGCGAAAACGGGTATCGGGGATGCATAATAAGCATGATTTTGTGCCACCGGAACCATTTCTTCTTTTTCTACAACGAACATGCCCAATCCACTACTTTAAGTCCAAAACTCATGTTTGGGATGGTTTTGTGCCATTTCGTTGCCGCACATGACCCATTACGAAAATGGGTATCGGGGTGCATACAAGGCATGAGTTTGTGCAACCGGAACCGTTTTCTTCTTTTTTGGCAACGAGCATGCCCAATCCACTTCTTTATATCCAAAACTTATGTTTGGGGTGGTTTCGCGCCATTTCGTTGCGGCACACGACCCATTGCGAAAACGGGTATTTTGGTGCATAAAAGGCATGAGTTTTTGACACCGGAACCATTTTTTCTTTTTTTCCCAATGAACCTTCCCAATCCACCACTTTAGGCCCAAAACTAATGTTTGGGGTGGTTTCGCGCCATTTCATTGCCGTTCGTGACCCGTTGCGAAAAAGGTTATCGGGATGCATAATAAGCATGATTTTGTGCCACCGGAACCATTTCTTCTTTTTCTACAACGAACATGCCCAATCCACTACTTTAAGTCCAAAACTCATGTTTGGGGTGGTTTTGTGCCATTTCGTTGCCGCACATGACCCATTATGAAAATGGGTATCGAGGTGCATACAGGGCATGAGTTTGTGCAACCGGAACCGTTTCTTCTTTTTTGGCAACGAGCATGCCCAATCCACTTCTTTATATCCAAAACTTATGTTTGGGGTGGTTTCGCGCCATTTCGTTGCGGCACACGACCCATTGCGAAAACGGGTATTTTGGTGCATAGTAGGCATGAGTTTTTGACACCGGAACTATTTCTTCTTTTTTCCCAATGAACCTTCCCAATCCACCACTTTATGTCCAAAACTTATGTTTGGGGTGGTTTCGCGCCATTTCGTTGCGGCACACGACCCATTGCGAAAATGGGTATTTTCGTGCATAGAAGGCATGAGTTTTTGACACCGGAACCATTTCTTCTTTTTTTCCCAATGAACCTTCCAATCCACCACTTTAGGCCCAAAACTAATGTTTGGGTGGTTTCGTGCCATTTCATTGCCGTTCGTGACCCATTGCGAAAACGGATATCGGGATGCATAATAAGCATGATTTTGTGCCACCGGAACCATTTCTTCTTTTTCTACAACGAACATGCCCAATCCACTACTTTAAGTCCAAAACTCATGTTTGGGATGGTTTTGTGCCATTTCGTTGCCGCACATGACCCATTACGAAAATGGGTATCGGGGTGCATACAAGGCATGAGTTTGTGCAACCGGAACCGTTTCTTCTTTTTTGGCAACGAGCATGCCCAATCCACTTCTTTATATCCAAAACTTATGTTTGGGGTGGTTTCGCGCCATTTCGTTGCGGCACACGACCCATTGCGAAAACGGGTATTTTGGTGCATAAAAGGCATGAGTTTTTGACACCGGAACCATTTTTTCTTTTTTTCCCAATGAACCTTCCCAATCCACCACTTTAGGCCCAAAACTAATGTTTGGGGTGGTTTCGCGCCATTTCATTGCCGTTCGTGACCCGTTGCGAAAAAGGTTATCGGGATGCATAATAAGCATGATTTTGTGCCACCGGAACCATTTCTCCTTTCTCTACAACGAACATGCCCAATACACTACGTTCAGTCCAAAACTCATGTTTGGGGTGGTGTTGTGCCATTTCGTTGCCGCACATGACCCATTACGAAAATGGGTATCGGGGTGCATACAAGGCATGAGTTTATGCAACCGGAACCGTTTTCTTCTTTTATGGCAACGAGCATGCCCAATCCACTCCTTTATATCCAAAACTTATGTTTGGGGTGGTTTTGTGCCATTTCGTTGCCGCACATGACCCATTACGAAAATGGGTATCGGGGTGCATACAAGGCATGTGTTTATGCAACCGGAACCGTTTCTTCTTTTCTGGCAACGAGCATGCCCAATCCACTTCTTTATATCCAAAACTTATGTTTGGGGTGGTTTCGCGCCATTTCGTTGCGGCACACGACCCATTGCGAAAACGGGTATTTTGGTGCATAGTAGGCATGAGTTTTTGACACCGGAACCATTTCTTCTTTTTTTCCAAATGAACCTTCCCAATCTACCACTTTAGGTCCAAAACTAATGTTTGGGTGGTTTCGCGCCATTTCATTGCCGTACGTGACCCATTGCGAAAACGGGTTTCGGGGATGCATATAAAGCATGATTTTGTGCCACCGGAACCATTTCTTCTCTTTCTACAACGAACATGCCCAATCCAGTAGTTTAATTCCAAAACTCATATTTGGGGTGGTTTTATGCCATTTCATTGCCGTTCGTGACCCATTGCGAAAACGGTTATCGGGATGCATAAAAAGCTTGATTTTGTGCCACCGGAACCATTTCTTCTTTTTCTACAACGAACATGCCCAATCCACTACTTTAAGTCCAAAACTCATGTTTGGGGTGGTTTTTGTGCAATTTCGTTGCCGCACATGACCCATAACGAAAATGGGTATCGGGGTGCATACAAGGCATGAGTTTATGCAACCGGAACCGTTTCTTCTTTTTTGGCAATGAGCATGCCCAATCCACTTCTTTATATCCAAAACTTATGTTTGGGGTGGTTTCGCGCCATTCGTTGCGGCACGACCCATTGCGAAAACGGATATTTTGGTGCATAATAGCCATGAGTTTTTGACACCGGAACCATTTCTTCTTTTTTTTCCCAATGAACCCTTCCCAATCCACCACTTTAGGTCCAAAACTAATGTTTGGGGTGGTTTCGCGCCATTTCATTGCCGTACGTGACCCATTGCGAAAACGGGTGTCGGGGATGCATATAAAGCATGATTTTGTGCCACCGGAACCATTTCTTCTCTTTCTACAACGAACATGCCCAATCCAGTAGTTTAAGTCCAAAACTCATATTTGGGGTGGTTTTATGCCATTTCATTGCCGTTCGTGACCCATTGCGAAAACGGTTATCGGGATGCATAAAAAGCATGATTTTGTGCCACCGGAACCATTTCTTCTTTTTCTACAACGAACATGCCCAACCCACAACTTTAAGTCCAAAAACTCATGTTTGGGGTGGTTTTGTGCCATTTCGTTGCCGCACATGACCCATTACGAAAATGGGTATCGGGGTGCATACAAGGCATGAGTTTATGCAACCGGAACCGTTTCTTCTTTTTTGGCCACGAGCTTGCCCAATCCACTTCTTTATATCCAAAACTTATGTTTGGGGTGGTTTCGTGCCATTTCGTTGCGGCACACGACCCATTGCGAAAACCGGTATTTTGGTGCATAGAAGGCATGAGTTTTTGACACCGGAACCATTTTTTCTTTTTTTCCCAATGAACCTTCCCAATCCACCACTTTAGGCCCAAAACTAATGTTTGGGGTGGTTTCGCGCCATTTCATTGCCGTTCGTGACCCATTGCGAAAACGGTTATCGGGATGCATAAAAAGCATGATTTTGTGCCACCGGAACCATTTCTTCTTTTTCTACAACGAACATGCCCAATCCACTACTTTAAGTCGAAAACTCATGTTTGGGGTGGTTTTGTGCCATTTCGTTGCCGCACATGACCCATTACGAAAATGGGTATCGGGGTGCATACAAGGCATGAGTTTGTGCAACCGGAACCGTTTCTTCTTTTTTGGCAACGAGCATGCCCAATCCACTTCTTTATATCCAAAACTTATGTTTGGGGTGGTTTCGCGCCATTTCGTTGCGGCACACGACCCATTGCGAAAACGGGTATTTTGGTGCATAGTAGGCATGAGTTTTTGACACCGGAACTATTTCTTCTTTTTTTCCCAATGAACCTTCCCAATCCACCACTTTAGGTCCAAAACTAATGTTTGGGGTGGTTTCGCGCCATTTCGTTGCGGCACACGACCCATTGCGAAAACGGGTATCGGGGATCCATATATAAACCATGATTTTGTGCCACCGGAACCATTTCTTCTCTTTCTACAACGAACATGCCCAATCCAGTAGTTTAAGTCCAAACTCATATTTGGGGTGGTTTTATGCCATTTCATTGCCGTACGTGACCCATTGCGAAAACGGGTATCGGGGATGCATATAAAGCATGATTTTGTGCCACCGGAACCATTTCTTCTCTTTCTACAACGAACATGCCCAATCCAGTAGTTTAAGTCCAAAACTCATATTTGGGGGGGTTTTATGCCATTTCGTTGCCGTTCGTGACCTATTGCGAAAACGGTTATCGGGATGCATAAAAAGCATGATTTTGTGCCACCGGAACCATTTCTTCTTTTTCTACAACGAACATGCCCAACCCACAACTTTAAGTCCAAAACTCATGTTTGGGGTGGTTTTGTGCCATTTCGTTGCCGCACATGACCCATTACGAAAATGGTATCAGGGTGCATACAAGGCATGAGTTTGTGCAACCGGAACCATTTCTTCTTTTTCGCAACGAGCATGCCCAATCCACTTCTTTATATCCAAAACTTATGTTTGGGGTGGTTTCGCGCCATTTCGTTGCGGCACACGACCCATTGCGAAAGCGGGTATTTTGGTGCATAGAAGGCATGAGTTTTTGACACCGGAACCATTTTTTCTTTTTTTCCCAATGAACCTTCCCAATCCACCACTTTAGGCCCAAAACTAATGTTTGGGGTGGTTTCGCGCCATTTCATTGCCGTTCGTGACCCGTTGCGAAAACGGTTATCGGGATGCATAATAAGCATGATTTTGTGCCACCGGAACCATTTCTTCTTTTTCTACAACGAACATGCCCAATCCACTACTTTAAGTCCAAAACTCATGTTTAGGGTGGTTTTGTGCCATTTCGTTGCCGCACATGACCCATTACGAAAATGGGTATCGGGGTGCATACAAGGCATGTGTTTATGCAACCGGAAACCGTTTCTTCTTTTTTGGCAACGAGCATGCCCAATCCACTTCTTTATATCCAAAACTTATGTTTGGGGTGGTTTCGCGCCATTTCGTTGCGGCACACGACCCATTGCGAAAACGGGCATTTTGGTGCATAGAAGGCATGAGTTTTTGACACCGGAACCATTTTTTCTTTTTTTCCCAATGAACCTTCCCAATCCACCACTTTAGGCCCAAAACTAATGTTTGGGGTGGTTTCGCGCCATTTCATTGCCGTTCGTGACCCATTGCGAAAACGGTTATCGGGATGCATAATAAGCATGATTTTGTGCCACCGGAACCATTTCTTCTTTTTCTACAACGAACATGCCCAATCCACGACTTTAAGTCCAAAACTCATGTTTGGGGTGGTTTTGTGCCATTTCGTTGCCGCACATGACCCATTACGAAAATGGGTATCGGGGTGCATACAAGGCATGAGTTTGTGCAACCGGAACCGTTTCTTCTTTTTTGGCAACGAGCATGCCCAATCCACTTCTTTATATCCAAAACTTATGTTTGGGGTGGTTTCGCGCCATTTCGTTGCGGCACACGACCCATTGCGAAAACGGGTATTTTGGTGCATAGAAGGCATGAGTTTTTGACACCGGAACAATTTCTTCTTTTTTTCCCAATGAACCTTCCCAATCCACCACTTTAGGTCCAAAACTAATGTTTGGGGTGGTTTCGCGCCATTTCATTGCCGTACGTGACCCATTGCGAAAACGAGTATCGGGGATGCATATAAAGCATGATTTTGTGCCACCGGAACCATTTCTTCTCTTTCTACAACGAACATGCCCAATCCAGTAGTTTAAGTCCAAAACTCATATTTGGGGGGGTTTTATGCCATTTCACTGCCGTTCGTGACCCATTGCGAAAACGGTTATCGGGATGCATGAAAGGCATGATTTTGTGCCACCGGAACCATTTTCTTCTTTTTCTACAACGAACATGCCCAACCCACAACTTTAAGTCCAAAACTCATGTTTGGGGTGGTTTTGTGGTATTTCGTTGCCGCACATGACCCATTACGAAAATGGTATCAGGGTGCATACAAGGCATGGGTTTGTGCAACCGGAACCATTTCTTCTTTTTCGCAACGAGCATGCCCAATCCACTTCTTTATATCCAAAACTTATGTTTGGGGTGGTTTCGCGCCATTTCGTTGCGGCACACGACCCATTGCGAAAACGGGTATTTTGGTGCATAGAAGGCATGAGTTTTTGACACCGGAACCATTTTTTCTTTTTTTCCCAACGAACCTTCCCAGTCCACCACTTTAGGCCCAAAACTAATGTTTGGGGGTGGTTTCGCGCCATTTCATTGCCGTTCGTGACCTGTTGCGAAAACGGTTATCGGGATGCATATAAAGCATGATTTTGTGCCACCGGAACCATTTCTTCTCTTTCTACAACGAACATGCCCAATCCAGTAGTTTAAGTCCAAAACTCATGTTTGGGGTGGTGTTGTGCCATTTCGTTGCCGCACATGACCCATTACGAAAATGGGTATCGGGGTGCATACAAGGCATGAGTTTGTGCAACCGGAACCGTTTCTTCTTTTTTGGCAACGAGCATGCCCAATCCACTTCTTTATATCCAAAACTTATGTTTGGGGTGGTTTCGCGCCATTTCGTTGCGGCACACGACCCATTGCGAAAACGGGTATCGGGGATGCATATAAAGCATGAGTTTGTGCCACCGGAACCATTTCATCTCTTTCTACAACGAACATGCCCAATCCAGTAGTTTAAGTCCAAAACTCATATTTGGGGGGGTTTTATGCCATTTCATTGCCGTTCGTGACCCATTGCGAAAACGGTTATCGGGATGTATAAAAAGCATGATTTTGTGCCACCGGAACCATTTCTTCTTTTTCTACAACGAACATGCCCAACCCACAACTTTAAGTCCAAAACTCATGTTTGGGGTGGTTTTTGTGCCATTTCGTTGCCGCACATGACCCATTACGAAAATGGTGTCGGGGTGCATACAAGGCATGAGTTTGTGCAACCGGAACCATTTCTTCTTTTTCGCAACGAGCATGCCCAATCCACTTCTTTATATCCAAAACTTATGTTTGGGGTGGTTTCGCGCGATTTCGTTGCGGCACACGACCCATTGCGAAAACGGGTATTTTGGTGCATAGAAGGCATGAGTTTTTGACACCGGAACCATTTCTTCTTTTTTTCCCAATGAACCTTCCCAATCCACCACTTTAGGTCCAAAACTAATGTTTGGGGTGGTTTCGCGACATTTCATTGCCGTACGTGACCCATTGCGAAAACGGGTATCGGGGATGCATATAAAGCATGATTTTGTGCCATCGGAACCATTTCTTCTTCTTTCTACAACGAACATGCCCAATCCAGTAGTTTAAGTCCAAAACTCATATTGGGGTGGTTTTATGCCATTTCATTGCCGTTCGTGAACCATTGCGAAAACGGTTATCGGGATGCATAAAAAGCATGATTTCGTGCCACCGGAACCATTTCTTCTTTTTCTACAACGAACATGCCCAATCCACAACTTTAAGTCCAAAACTCATGTTTGGGGTGGTTTTGTGCCATTTCGTTGCCGCACAGGACCCATTACGAAAATGGGTATCGGGGTGCATACAAGGCATGAGTTTATGCAACCGAACCGTTTCTTCTTTTTTGGCAATGAGCATGCCACAATCCACTTCTTTATATCCAAAACTTATGTTTGGGGTGGTTTCGCGCCATTTCGTTGCGGCACACGACCCATTGCGAAAACGGGTATTTTGGTGCATAGAAGGCATGAGTTTTTGACACCGGAACCATTTTTTCTTTTTTTCCCAATGAACCTTCCCAATCCACCACTTTAGGCCCAAAACTAATGTTTGGGGTGGTTTCGCGCCATTTCATTGCCGTTCGTGGCCCATTGCGAAAACGGTTATCGGGATGCATAATAAGCATGATTTTGTGCCACCGGAACCATTTCTTCTTTTTCTACACGAACATGCCCAATCCACTACTTTAAGTCCAAAACTCATGTTTGGGTGGTTTTGTGCCATTTCGTTGCCGCACATGACCCATTACGAAAATGGGTATCGGGGTGCATACAAGGCATGAGTTTGTGCAACCGGAACCGTTTCTTCTTTTTTGGCAACGAGCATGCCCAATCCACTTCTTTATATCCAAAACTTATGTTTGGGGTGGTTTCGCGCCATTTCGTTGCGGTACACGACCCATTGCGAAAACGGGTATTTTGGTGCACAGTAGGCATGAGTTTTTGACACCGGAACTATTTCTTCTTTTTTTCGCAATGGACCTTCCCAATCCACCACTTTAGGTCCAAAACTAATGTTTGGGGTGGTTTCGCGCCATTTCGTTGCGGCACACGACCCATTGCGAAAACGGGTATCGGGGATGCATATATAAAGCATGATTTTGTGCCACCGGAACCATTTCTTCTCTTTCTACAACGAACATGCCCAATCCAGTAGTTTAAGTCCAAAACTCATATTTGGGGTGGTTTTATGCCATTTCATTGCCGTACTGACCCATTGCGAAAACGGGTATCGGGGATGCATATAAAGCATGATTTTGTGCCACCGGAACCATTTCTTCTCTTTCTACAACGAACATGCCCAATCCAGTAGTTTAAGTCCAAAACTCATATTTGGGGGGGTTTTATGCCATTTCATTGCCGTTCGTGACCCATTGCGAAAACGGTTATCGGGATGCATAAAAAGCATGATTTTGTGCCACCGGAACCATTTCTTCTTTTTCTACAACGAACATGCTCAATCCACTACTTTAAGTCCAAAACTCATGTTTGGGGTGGTTTTGTGCCATTTCGTTGCCGCACATGACCCATTACGAAAATGGGTATCGGGGTGCATACAAGGCACGAGTTTGTGCATCCGGAAACCGTTTCTTCTTTTTTGCCAACGAGCATGCCCAATCCACTTCTTTATATCCAAAACTTATGTTTGGGGTGGTTTCGCGCCATTTCGTTGCGGCACACGACCCATTGCGAAAACGGGTATTTTGGTGCATAGTAGGCATGAGTTTTTGACACCGGAACTATTTCTTCTTTTTTTCCCAATGAACCTTCCCAATCCACCACTTTAGGTCCAAAACTAATGTTTGGGGTGGTTTCGCGCCATTTCGTTGCGGCACACGACCCTTTGCGAAAACGGGTATCGGGGATGCATATATAAAGCATGATTTTGTGCCACCGGAACCATTTCTTCTCTTTCTCCGACGAACATGCCCAATCCAGTAGTTTAAGTCCAAAAACTCATATTTGGGGGGGTTTTTTGCCATTTCATTGCCGTTCGTGACCCATTGCGAAAACGGTTATCGTATGCATAAAAAGCATGATTTTGTGCCACCGGAACCATTTTCTTCTTTTCTACAACGAACATGCCCAACCCACAACTTTAAGTCCAAAACTCATGTTGGGTGGTTTTGTGCCATTTCGTTGCCGCACATGTACCCATTACGAAAATTGTATCGGGGTGCATTACAAGGCATGAGTTGTGCAACCGGAACCATTTCTTCTTTTTTCGCAACGAGCATGCCCAATCACCTTCTTATACTCCAAAACTTATGTTTGGTGTGGTTTGCGCGCCATTCGTTGCGGCACACGACCCCATTGCGAAAACGGGTATTTTGGTGCATAGAAGGCATGAGTTTTTGACACCGGAACCATTTTTTCTGTTTTTTCCCAATGAACCTTCCCAATCCACCACTTTAGGCCCAAAACTAATGTTTGGGGTGGTTTCGCGCCATTTCATTGCCGTTCGTGGCCCATTGCGAAAACGGTTATCGGGATGCATAAAAAGCATGATTTTGTGCCACCCGGAACCATTTTCTTCTTTTTCTACAACGAACATGCCCAACCACTACTTTAAGTCCAAAACTCATGTTTGGGGTGGTTTTGTGCCATTTCGTTGCCGCACATGGCCCATTACGAAAATGGGTATCGGGGTGCATACAAGGCATGAGTTTGTGCAACCGGAAACCGTTTCTTCATTTTTGGCAACGAGCATGCCTAATCCACTTCTTTATATCCAAAACTTATGTTTGGGGTGGTTTCGCGCCATTTCGTTGCGGCACACGACCCATTGCGAAAACGGGTATTTTGGTGCATAGTAGGCATGAGTTTTTGACACCGGAACAATTTCTTCTTTTTTCCCAATGAACCTTCCCAATCCACCACTTTAGGTCCAAAACTAATGTTTGGGGTGGTTTCGCGCCATTTCATTGCCGTACGTGACCCATTGAGAAAACGGGTATCGGGGATGCATATAAAGCATGATTTTGTGCCACCGGAACCATTTCTTCTCTTTCTACAACGAACATGCCCCAATCCAGTAGTTTAAGTCCAAAACTCATATTTGGGGTGGTTTTATGCCATTCATTGCCGTTCGTGACCCATTGCGAAAACGGTTATCGGGATGCATAAAAAGCATGATTTTGTGCCACCGGAACCATTTCTTCTTTGTCTACAACGAACATGCCCAACCCACAACTTTAAGTCCAAAACTCATGTTTGGGGTGGTTTTGTGCCATTTCGTTGCCGCACATGACCCATTACGAAAATGGTATCGGGGTGCATACAAGGCATGAGTTTGTGCAACCGGAACCATTCTCTTCTTTTTCTCAACGAGCATGCCCAATCCACTTCTTTATATCCAAAAACTTATGTTTGGGGTGGTTTCGCTCCATTTCGTTGCGGCACACGACCCATTGCGAAAACGGGTATTTTGGTGCATAGAAGGATGAGTTTTTGACACCGGAACCATTCTTCTTTTTTTCCCAATGAACCTTCCCAATCCACCACTTAGGTCCAAAACTAATGTTTGGGGTGGTTTCGCGCCATTTCATTGCCGTACGTGACCCATTGCGAAAACGGGTATCGGGGGATGCATATAAAGCATGATTTTGTGCCACCGGAACCATTTCTCTCTTTTCTACAACGAACATGCCCAATCCAGTAGTTTAAGTCCAAAACTCATATTTGGGTGTTTTATGCCATTTCATTGCAGTTCCGTGACCATTGCGAAAACGGTTATCGGGATGCATAAAAAGCATGATTTTGTGCCACCGGAAACCATTTCTTCTTTTTCTACAACGAACATGCCCAATCCACTACTTTAAGTCAAAAACTCATGTTTGGGGTGGTTTTGTGCCATTTCGTTGCCGCACATGACCCATTACGAAAATGGTATCGGGGTGCAATACAAGGCATGAGTTTGTGCAACCGGAACCGTTTCTTCTTTTTTGGCAACGAGCATGCCCAGTCCACTTCTTTATATCCAAAACTTATGTTTGGGGGGTTTTCGCGCCATTTCGTTGCGGCACACGACTGATTGCGAAAACGGGTATTTTGGTGCATAGTAGGCATGAGTTTTTGACGACCGGAACCATTTCTTCTTTTTTTTCCCAATGAACCTTCCCAATCCAACCACTTTAGGTCCAAAACTAATGTTTGGGGTGGTTTCGCGCCATTTCATTGCCGTACGTGACCCATTGCGAAAACGGGTGTCGGGGATGCATATAAAGCATGATTTTGTGCCACCGGAAACCATTTCTTCTCTTTCTACAACGAACATGCCCCAATCCAGTAGTTTAAGTCCAAAACTCATATTTGGGGTGGTTTTATGCCATTTCATTGCCGTTTCGTGACCCATTGCGAAAAACGGGTCATCGGGATGCATAAAAAGCATGATTTTGTGCACCGGAACCATTTCTTCTTTTTCTACAACGAACATGCCCCAACCCACCAACTTTAAGTCCAAAACTCATGTTTGGGGTGGTTTTGTGCCATTTCGTTGCCGCACATGACCATTACGAAAATGGGTATCGGGGTGCATACAAGGCATGAGTTTATGCAACCGGAACCGTTTCTTCTTTTTTGGCAACGAGCTTGCCCAATCCACTTCTTTATATCCAAAACTTATGTTTGGGGTGGTTTCGTGCCATTTCGTTGCGGCACACGACCCATTGCGAAAACCGGTATTTTGGTGCATAGAAGGCATGATTTTGTGTCGGGGATGCATATAAAGCATGATTTTGTGCACCGGAACCATTTCTTCTCTTTCTACAACGAACATGCCCAATCCAGTAGTGTTAAGTCCAAAACTCATATTTGGGGTGGTTTTATGCCATTTCGTTGCCGGTCGTGATGTAACACCCTAAATTTAATTTCCAGCATTTTATAATAAATTCAATATGCTTTATTTATTTTCTAGGATTTATTGTGCCTAGTATGCATTTTTCATTATCTTTTGAACTAAATATTGCAATATATCCTAAGGTCAACATGTTTGTGCATTCATGCTGGAGCATATTTTTTATTTGATGAATGGCATAAGGTTTGAATTCAAATTTATTTGAATTTGTAGTTTGTTTTTGAGTTTAAAAGAAAAGGAGAGAAATAGAAAAGAGAGGGAAAATGCAGGAAAAAGAAAAAGGAGAAACCGGCCCACCTCACCCGCTCGGCCCACCCGCGCCCTCACCCGAGCCGGCCCAGGCGAGGCGGCCCAGCCGGCCTCCCGCGCGCGCCGTCTCTCTCCCTCGCGCCACTGACAGGCGGACCCGCGCCCGTCGAGCCGCTGACAGGCGGGACCCACCTGTCATCCCCGACCTCTCGCCTTTTCTTTTTTCGGCGACGGCGACTTTCCTTTTTCGGCCGATTTCTTTCCTTCTCTACGCCGGCCGACTCTGAGGAGGAGAGCTCCCTCCGCCGCCTTCCCCGTGTTCCTCGCTCTCCTGCGCACCGAATCCCCAAAGGAATCGAAGGATTCCCTTCCTTCCCGAGAGTGCGCGCCGAAGGAAACTCCGGCCGCCGCCTTCCTTACTGCGCCGCCCCCTTCCGAGCCGCTCCGGTCCTATAAATAGCACGCCGGGCTTCGCCCTTTCCCCCTCAACCTCGCCAGCAGCCGCAATCGAGCCCTAGCCGTCGCGAGCCGCTCAATTCCGCCGCCACCGTCCGAGGTGAGTAACGCCGGCGAGGTGCAATTCGCCCTCTGGGGTCGCGCTTCCGCCGCCCTAACCCCTCCGCCGTGCTCTGCAGGACCTCGCGACCCCGTTGCGCTAGCTCTCGACGCCCGTGGACGCTCCGACCGAGCTCTCCGCGAAGCCCCGAGCCGCTCCGCCGCCTCCGCTCGTCGCCGACCATCCTCCGGCAGCTCCCGGTCGTCGACAACCCCACGGTGAGCTTCGCCGTGGTCCCGTCTTGCTTTCTAGCTAGGTCCGGTCCCGAATCGCGCCCCGGAACACCGGGCATCGCGAGCTCCGGCGATGCGCCGCCGTCCCCGATGGTCGCCGCCGGCGAAACCTCGCCTTTCAACCTCAGCCGTCCTGATCCAGAACGGATGCACGAGATTATAACGTGATCCGATCTCATCTCAGCCGTTAGATCTAGATCCGACCGTCCGGACCAGATGGTGACCGGTCAACCGCGGTCGTCGCCGCCTTTTTGTTAAAGAGACCCTCGGTTTTTCCTAAATCAACCCGCGGTCCACGCCAGTTCAAAACTAATTACAGATCGGCCAGTTTTTAATGTTTTAGCCCCTGCGCTATTGAAAAATAGAAACCGCAGTCCAGAGGCTGTGTTTTTGTGCTTTAGACCTCGGATCTTTCCTGAAATTACAGAATTGGTCCCTAGTTTTTCCAAAACAGCCCAGATTTTGAGTTTTCTTCATAAATAGGTCCCTAGAACCTTGTTTTGGCCATAACTTTTCCGTTTTAACTCCGTTTTGGGCGATTCTTGCGCTCACAGTGACCGTGGTAATATGTAGAACAGTTCTAAACTAGTTTTGTGTTCTGTTTTGATGTATTGGTGTACTGTTTCTTATCTTTTGTCCATTGTTTGCATGTATGCTCGTATATGGATGCTTGTGTGACGATTTGGACGTAAGTAGACGTTGATCTGTCTGAGGTGAACGAGGAGCCACCTTTTGACATTTGTGAGCAGCAGCAAGAGCACCTTGAGGAAGGCAAGTATAACATGAGCAACACCTATCACCTTTAATTCATTGCATATGCATGTGTTGATCTTGTATGCCTATAAGGACGATACATTAGCCACTTTGATCTCAATGTGAACCTTTTGGGTTGCATGTGGTTAAGTTTTTGCTAGGTGCTGCGCCAACATACACCTATGCTATGTTTTTAATTAATGTTGATTAATGGATCTATGCAATTAATTGTTTGAGCGTGACCCTCTGTGCCGTGTGCTTGAGTGGTGCATGTCTCATTTAAAATTTGTTTTTTTAGCAACTTGGTTTAGGGGGCATGAGCATTGTGCTTAGTGGTTTTGCTCATAGCCACTTTCCATAAGGACCGGTTCGCAAAGCGACAACCTGGGACAACAGCACTACCATAAGACTGGTATGGGACGGTCTTAGCTGATTAATTGGATTGTTTTAGTTTGGGAGTAACTTACCTGCGGGGCAAGAGGGGAGGTGTGCTTCTGTGGCCCTCGCGCTGCTTGGGTTGAGTGTGATGTGTTCTTCTCCCCTTGAGGCTTGCTCCACCGTTGCATAACCTGAAACCTTAGCGGTTACACCTTACTAACATAATCTTTGTAAAGGCTTCGTAGTGTGGCTTGCTAGTCATCTCATCTAAGGTATGTGATGAACCACTAGCGTAGCTCACGACTTGTGGGTAAAGATGTGCAACCTCTCGAGAGTGTAAAACTGATGCATCAGCCGTGCTCACGGTTATGAGCGGCCCAGATCCTTTATGTGATTAGTTGGGTTATGGATGGTTTTTGGTAAAATCCTGGTTAATCATGATGCTTAATTTCTTCTATGCAATATCTTTGAGATAAAAGTTTCTCTACTCACTTTAGTAAATAGCTTTAATAAAATTTGACCAATTAAAAGCAATGCAGTGGAGTCAGCTAACCTTAGAGCCTCATGGTTCTGTTATACTTGTTGAGTACGAGTTGTGTGCTCACGCTTGTTCTTTTCCGTTTACTCCTTGTTGGGGGGACAAATCCAACCGCTGCTCAGTCAATGGAGATACGGAGGATTATCAAGAAGTCTAGGCTCTTCGCTCTTCCAGTGGACGTCCCTGTGGCGGCTCTAGTTGCTTTCCGTTTACGCTTCCGCTTTTACGTACTTTATGTTAAGACAAGTGTCTGTTATAATACTTATGATGTAATCGTTAAACGTTATATTATGACATGTTCTGTGATGACAATTTGTCCTATACATGTGAGACTCGTTCCTGGCGCATGTATAGTATGCACGGTTTTGGATCATTGAAAACCGGGTGTGACAGATTGGTATCAGAGCCGTGTCGACTGTAGGACGGAAGCCTAGTTAGTAGCGGGTCGAAATTTAAGGATTTCCTCCTTCTCTTCCTCCTGTTTTTAAAAGTTTTCTTTTCTTTAAGATTACACTACAACCCTATGTTCCTACATTATTTTCAATTCTCTTAACTCCTTTTTTTAGAACTGATCTTAACCCAATCTTGGTCGTTTTCCTTTGTAGATGGCCCGTACCAGACTGACCGCCCGCAAGCAAACCGGTGCACCCCCGCAAGGCTACCATGTTCCCTTGGCACCACGGAACCCAGAACCAGAAGATCTAGTGCCACCCCCGCCTCTGCAGGAACCCATCATAGTGGGAGATGACTCTGAAGACCCCAGTGAAGCCAGCTCTTTCACTGAGAACACAGAAGAGGATCCAGAGGAGAATCCAGCCCCTGAACCAGAGGTAGAAGCACCTGAGTGGTCACATCACATTGCCGTTCAGATAGACGATAATCAAGGACCTGCTGTCAAAAGAGAGAGGGTGATCGCCACCTGGGTCAACATCGACCATACCCACCCAGGCAACGGTCTCAACTTTCCCGGACTGCTTCGGGAGTGCCTCCAGGAAATCGGCCTCAACAACTTCACCACCTCCTACTTCGCCACTCAGAGTACGCACCCGATTCTACCTGACAGATGGGTGGCCAATGCGTTGATCGAACGCTACAACCTCATCCACGGAGGGAAGACCATTGTGGGTGATTACTGCAGCGTGACGATCCATGAGACGATGGAAGCTGCCATTGAAGATGCTGCACGCCAAGCTCTGGGAGCCATCTGCTACGACCACCGTACCTCGTTGAGCCAGACCTGTTTTCGCTACTTCCCTCGCCGCATAGAAGGCCAAGCTGGGCACGAGATCGCTTCGATGGTGTTGGAGGATGACCAGAGGGTAAGGAAGATGGCACGGTACATCGCGGCCCTCAACTCCGCCCACGACATAGTGTTGGACGAGCTTCACCGCAAGACCAAGAGGGTGGCAGAACTTGAAGCTACACTTGCCGGCCTCCAAGGACCAAAGCCTCGAGTGCCAGACGTGACTCCGTCCCAGTGCAAATCCCGCAAGAGGACCCGCAAGGGGGAACTAAATGGTGCCACTAGGATTCTTTTCCATGAGGATTAGGATTACCCTTATCTTTGCTTCACATCGCTAGTACGTTGAGTCGAGTTGGTCTATAAACGCTTTGAGTCTAGTTCAGTGTTTGGTTGTTTGTGCTTGTGAACTATGTTTGAGTTGGCATTTTGGTTGCTTGATCATGTCCAACTATGGGGATTGTCCATAGTCAAACCAGTTTGAGTTGAGTTTAATAAAAATAGTCAGTTGGGATGAACAACTACTCTATTACTCCTCTCTACCTCATCTAGCTGACGCTCGTTCATCATGGGCTAATGACCAACCTGCAATCTCAAAATCTACTTCACCTTGTGAGAGGGATATAAATCCTTATGGACTTTCTTTTGTTGCCTACAGATGGTTGGAACTAGAGGACGTGGTGCTAGGGGCGCCCAAGGAAGTAACCAGGGCCACGACCATCCCGACCACCCGTTGCCCAATCCACCACCACTGACGGCCGAGCAGTTCTTTGCCATGCAAACGCAGATGATGGCCACAGTGAACAATGCCATCTTGGCCCTACAACAAGCTCAGGTGCAGGCGCCACCACCACCTCCTCCGCCTAGGGACAGGCGTGGCGATTTCATGAAGGGGCATCCCCCAACCTTCTCCCACGCTGCAGATCCACTACAGGCTGATGACTGGCTTCGTGCTGTGGAGAGACAGCTGGAGATCGCCCAGTGCGATGACCGAGAGAGAGTCCTGTATGCTGCAGGACAACTTCGTGGTGCTGCTTTGGATTGGTGGGAGTCGTACCGCCAGCAGGATCGCGATGCCTTCACCTGGGCTCAGTTTAGAGAGAACTTCAGGAGTCACCACGTACCGGCTGGGACCATGAAGATGAAGAAGAAGGAGTTCCTCTCGCTCAAGCAAGGGAGCATGTCCGTCACTGAGTATCGTGACAAGTTCCTGCAGCTTGCAAGGTACGCCACAGCAGAGGTCGCTGAGGATGGCGATAAACAGGAGCATTTCATGGAAGGGCTCAATGACACCCTGCAGTTCCACCTCATGAACTTCACCTTCCCCAGCTTCAATCACCTGGTAGATCGTGCGCTCCTTACAGAACGCAAACATCGGGAGATGGAGGAAAGGAAGAGGAAGCTCATACCTGCACCGTCCGGGAGCAACACCCGCCCCCGCTACCAACAACAGCAGCAGCCACCGCGGCCAGGATACCCGCAGAACCACCAAGGGCAGCAGATGGCCCTAGGGGCAACGCTACCAGAATCAGCCTCCTCGCCCTGCATATCAAGCTCAGCGTCAGGGGCATGCCTAACCCCAGCCCAGGCTCCTGTCATTGGCAGAAGTTGCTATAAGTGCGGTGACCCGGGGCACTATGCCAATGTCTGCCCTCAGAAGACAGTCCCCAACCCGCAGAGACCAGGACCGGTCCAGCAGCCGCAAGCTCAGGGGCGCAACAATGGGAACGCCAAGGCGCCGTGGCAAGGAAAGGTGAACCATGTGACGGCAGAAACTGCAGCTGAGGCCCCAAACGTCATGATCGGTACGTTCTTGGTCAACTCTCATCCTGCTACCGTACTATTTGATACTGGTGCCACCCACTCCTTTATTACCAAATCCTTTGCTGAACAACATAAAATACCCATTAGCATGTTGAAAAAGGATATGATAATTACTTCGCCTGGAGGGGAAATAAGAACCCATGTGATCTGTACCAGAGTCGGGATTAACATAAGGGGGTTAGAGTTTCATACTAGTCTGTTAGTCATAGAACCGATGGGCATCGACGTCATCCTAGGAATGGAAACATTGACCAAATGGGGAGTCAGAATTGACTGTGCCAAGAGGACTGTTCATATGACAACGCCAGATGGCCAGGAAGTAAGAGTCGGCGCATCCAAACCCTCTGGTTATCTGCATCGGATGGAGGTCCAACCTACAGATGGCATTCGAGTAGTGTGTGAATATCCTGATGTCTTCCTGGAAGAGTTACCAGGTATGCCGCCTGACCGAGACATTGAGTTTTCTATAGACCTTTTACCTAGGTACTGCTCCTATATCTAAAAGACCATATAGAATGGCACCCCCAGAACATGAGGAAGTTAAACAAAACATAGATGAGCTGCTAGCAAAGGGATTTATTCGCCATAGTACCTCTCCGTGGGCTTTTCCTGTTCTGTTTGTTGATAAGAAGGAAGGGCCTGCTCGACGGATGTGTGTGGATTATCGTGCATTGAACGAGGTGACTATTAAGAACAAGTATCCTCTGCCACGCATTGATGATTTGTTTGATCAGTTGCAAGGTGCCTGTGTATTCTCCAAAGTAGACCTGAGATCTGGCTACCACCAGTTGAAGATCCGTCCCTCAGATATTCCTAAGACTAGCTTTCATCACAAAGTATGGTCTCTATGAGTATACTGTGGTGTCTTTTGGTCTGACTAATGCCCCTGCTTTCTTCATGAGTTTAATGAATAAGGTGTTCATGGATTATTTGGACAAGTTCGTGGTGGTATTCATTGATGATATCCTGATCTACTCCAAAACCGAGGAGGAACATGAGGAGCACTTGAGGCTAGTTCTGCAGAGATTGAGGGATCACAAGCTATATGCAAAGTTGAGCAAGTGTGAGTTCTGGATTGACGAGGTACCATTCCTTGGTCATATCATCTCTAAGGGGGGGATCTCAGTGGACCCTGGCAAGGTCATATCAGTGTTGGATTGGAAGGTGCCACAGACTGTCAAGGAAGTACGTGGATTTTTGGGCTTAGCAGGATATTACCGGAGATTCATAGAGAATTTCTCGAAGATTGCGAAGCCGATGACCACGTTGCTTGAGAAGGATGCTGAGTTCATCTGGAACAAGGAGAGGCAAGCAGCTTTTGAAGAGTTGAAGAAGAAGCTGACCACCGCACCCGTGCTGACATTGCCAGATCTGCAGAAAAGGTTCACTAGTATATTGTGATGCTTCAGGCGACGGTCTGGGTTGTGTGCTGATGCAAGAAGGAAAGGTGATTGCCTATGCCTCCCGACAGCTACGCAAGCATGAGGTAAATTATCCTACACATGACTTGGAGTTAGCAGCAGTTGTCCATGCACTTAAGATATGGCGTCACTATCTTTTTGGGCAAAGATGTGAGATATACACGGATCACAAGAGTCTTAAGTATATCTTCACTCAGAATGAGCTGAACATGAGGCAGCGTAGATGGTTAGAACTGATCAAGGACTACGACTTGGAGATACTATTATCATCCAGGGAAAGCCAACGTGGTGGCTGATGCTTTGAGCAGAAGAAGCTACGTCAACATGGCCATAGCATTCCAGATGCCACGTGAGTTATGTGAGGAGTTCGAAAGTTTGAGTTTGGGTTTTGTGCATCATACTGCAGCTACCTTTGAAGCCGAACCAACTCTGGAACAAGAAATTCGAAGACATCAAGCCCAGGACGAGAAGATCCAGGAGATACGCGAGCAGATCCAGATAGGCAAAGCGCCCAACTTCAGGGAAGATGAGCAAGGTACAGTATGGTACAAGAACCGGATTTGTGTGCCAGATGTGGACAGAATCAAGAAGTTGATCCTGAGTGAGGCCCATGATACAGCTTACTCTATCCATCCCGGGAGTACTAAGATGTATTATGACCTCAAGGAGAGATTCTGGTGGTTTGGAATGAAACGTGCCGTAGCAGAGTATGTGGCAATTTGTGACACTTGTCAGAGGGTCAAGGCAGAACATCAGAGGCCAGTAGGACTATTGCAACCGTTGAAAATTCCAGAATGGAAGTGGGAGGAAATCAGCATGGACTTTATTGTTGGGTTACCTCGCACCCAGAAAGGTTACAACTCCATATGGGTAGTAGTGGATCGTCTGACCAAGGTCGCCCACTTCATACCTGTGAATACTACCTACTCCGGGGCAAGGTTGGCAGAACTATACATCTCTAGGATTGTGTGTTTGCATGGGGTTCCTAAGAGGATTATATCCGATAGGGGATCACAGTTCACTTCTCGCTTTTGGGAGCAATTGCATGATTCACTGGATACCAAGCTTCGTTTCAGCACAGCTTACCATCCGCAGACAGACGGTCAGACAGAAAGGACCAATCAAATACTGGAAGATATGTTGCGAGCGTGTGTCATCCAATATGGCACAAGTTGGGACAAGTGCTTACCTTATGCCGAGTTCTCCTACAACAACAGTTATCAGGTCAGTATCAAGAAATCACCATTTGAAGCTTTGTATGGTAGAAGGTGTAGGACTCCTTTGCTCTGGGATCAGAAAGGAGAGAAGCAAGTGTTTGGCCCAGACATTATCAAGGATGCGGAGGAACAAGTACGGATAGTTCGAGAGAACTTGAGAATTGCTCAGTCTAGGCAGAAAAGCTATGCAGATGTCAGACGGAGAGATCTCACGTTCAAGGAAGGTGACTTTGTGTATCTGAAGGTGTCACCTATGCGGGGAGTACGCAGATTCAACATGAAGGGAAAACTAGCACCCAGATACGTTGGACCATTCAAGGTACTAGAAAAGAGAGGAGAAGTGGCTTATCGCTTAGAGTTACCTTCTAGTCTTCCAGGTGTGCACGATGTATTCCATGTCTCGCAGCTGAAGAAGTGCTTGAGAATACCAGAGGAGCAGGCGCCTTTAGAAGGGTTGGAAGTGCAGGAGGACTTGACCTACACTGAGCACCCTATAAAGATTCTGGAAACATCTGAGAGGGTGACCCGGAATAAGAGGACCAAGATGTGCCGAGTGCAATGGAAATACCACACAGAGGAGGAAGCTACTTGGGAAAGGGAGGATGAGTTGAGGGCAGCATACCCTGATCTCTTTGCTAACCAGCCTATGTGAATCTCGGGGCGAGATTCCTTGCAAGGGGGGTAGGTCTGTAACACCCTAAATTTAATTTCCAGCATTTTATAATAAATTCAATATGCTTTATTTATTTTCTAGGATTTATTGTGCCTAGTATGCATTTTTCATTATCTTTTGAACTAAATATTGCAATATATCCTAAGGTCAACATGTTTGTGCATTCATGCTGGAGCATATTTTTTATTTGATGAATGGCATAAGGTTTGAATTCAAATTTATTTGAATTTGTAGTTTGTTTTTGAGTTTAAAAGAAATGGAGAGAAATAGAAAAGAGAGGGAAAATGCAGGAAAAAGAAAAAGGAGAAACCGGCCCACCTCACCCGCTCGGCCCACCCGCGCCCTCACCCGAGCCGGCCCAGGCGAGGCGGCCCAGCCGGCCTCCCGCGCAGCGCCGTCTCTCTCCCTCGCGCCACTGACAGGCGGACCCGCGCCCGTCGAGCCGCTGACAGGCGGGACCCACCTGTCATCCCCGACCTCTCGCCTTTCCTTTTTCGGCGACGGCGACTTTCCTTTTTCGGCCGATTTCTTTCCTTCTCTACGCCGGCCGACTCCGAGGAGGAGAGCTCCCTCCGCCGCCTTCCCCGTGTTCCTCGCTCTCCTGCGCACCGAATCCCCAAAGGAATCGAAGGATTCCCTTCCTTCCCGAGAGTGCGCGCCGAAGGAAACTCCGGCCGCCGCCTTCCTTACTGCGCCGCCCCCTTCCGAGCCGCTCCGGTCCTATAAATAGCACGCCGGGCTTCGCCCTTTCCCCCTCAACCTCGCCAGCAGCCGCAATCGAGCCCTAGCCGTCGCGAGCCGCTCAATTCCGCCGCCACCGTCCGAGGTGAGTAACGCCGGCGAGGTGCAATTCGCCCTCTGGGGTCGCGCTTCCGCCGCCCTAACCCCTCCGCCGTGCTCTGCAGGACCTCGCGACCCCGTTGCGCTAGCTCTCGACGCCCGTGGACGCTCCGACCGAGCTCTCCGCGAAGCCCCGAGCCGCTCCGCCGCCTCCGCTCGTCGCCGACCATCCTCCGGCAGCTCCCGGTCGTCGACAACCCCACGGTGAGCTTCGCCGTGGTCCCGTCTTGCTTTCTAGCTAGGTCCGGTCCCGAATCGCGCCCTCGGAACACCGGGCATCGCGAGCTCCGGCGATGCGCCGCCGTCCCCGATGGTCGCCGCCGGCGAAACCTCGCCTTTCAACCTCAGCCGTCCGATCCAGAACGGATGCACGAGATTATAACGTGATCCGATCTCATCTCAGCCGTTAGATCTAGATCCGACCGTCCGGACCAGATGGTGACCGGTCAACCGCGGTCGTCGCCGCCTTTTTGTTAAAGAGACCCTCGGTTTTTCCTAAATCAACCCGCGGTCCACGCCAGTTCAAAACTAATTACAGATCGGCCCAGTTTTTAATGTTTTAGCCCCTGCGCTATTGAAAAATAGAAACCGCAGTCCAGAGGCTGTGTTTTTGTGCTTTAGACCTCGGATCCTTTCCTGAAATTACAGAATTGGTCCCTAGTTTTTCCAAAACAGCCCAGATTTTGAGTTTTCTTCATAAATAGGTCCCTAGAACCTTGTTTTGGCCATAACTTTTCCGTTTTAACTCCGTTTTGGGCGATTCTTGCGCTCACGTGACCGTGGTAATATGTAGAACAGTTCTAAACTAGTTTTGTGTTCTGTTTTGATGTATTGGTGTACTGTTTCTTATCTTTTGTCCATTGTTTGCATGTATGCTCGTATATGGATGCTTGTGTGACGTTTGGACGTAAGTAGACGTTGATCTGTCTGAGGTGAACGAGGAGCCACCTTTTGACATTTGTGAGCAGCAGCAAGAGCACCTTGAGGAAGGCAAGTATAACATGAGCAACACCTATCACCTTTAATTCATTGCATATGCATGTGTTGATCTTGTATGCCTATAAGGACGATACATTAGCCACTTTGATCTCAATGTGAACCTTTTGGGTTGCATGTGGTTAAGTTTTTGCTAGGTGCTGCGCCAACATACACCTATGCTATGTTTTTAATTAATGTTGATTAATGGATCTATGCAATTAATTGTTTGAGCGTGACCCTCTGTGCCGTGTGCTTGAGTGGTGCATGTCTCATTTAAAATTTGTTTTTTTAGCAACTTGGTTTAGGGGGCATGAGCATTGTGCTTAGTGGTTTTGCTCATAGCCACTTTCCATAAGGACCGGTTCGCAAAGCGACAACCTGGGACAACAGCACTACCATAAGACTGGTATGGGACGGTCTTAGCTGATTAATTGGATTGTTTTAGTTTGGGAGTAACTTACCTGCGGGGCAAGAGGGGAGGTGTGCTTCTGTGGCCCTCGCGCTGCTTGGGTTGAGTGTGATGTGTTCTTCTCCCCTTGAGGCTTGCTCCACCAGTTGCATAACCTGAAACCTTAGCGGTTACACCTTACTAACATAATCTTTGTAAAGGCTTCGTAGTGTGGCTTGCTAGTCATCTCATCTAAGGTATGTGATGAACCACTAGCGTAGCTCACGACTTGTGGGTAAAGATGTGCAACCTCTCGAGAGTGTAAAACTGATGCATCAGCCGTGCTCACGGTTATGAGCGGCCCAGATCCTTTATGTGATTAGTTGGGTTATGGATGGTTTTTGGTAAAATCCTGGTTAATCATGATGCTTAATTTCTTCTATGCAATATCTTTGAGATAAAAGTTTCTCTACTCACTTTAGTAAATAGCTTTAATAAAATTTGACCAATTAAAAGCAATGCAGTGGAGTCAGCTAACCTTAGAGCCTCATGGTTCTGTTATACTTGTTGAGTACGAGTTGTGTGCTCACGCTTGTTCTTTTCCGTTTACTCCTTGTTGGGGGGACAAATCCAACCGCTGCTCAGTCAATGGAGATACGGAGGATTATCAAGAAGTCTAGGCTCTTCGCTCTTCCAGTGGACGTCCCTGTGGCGGCTCTAGTTGCTTTCCGTTTACGCTTCCGCTTTTACGTACTTTATGTTAAAGACAAGTGTCTGTTATAATACTTATGATGTAATCGTTAAACGTTATATTATGACATGTTCTGTGATGACAATTTGTCCTATACATGTGAGACTCGTTCCTGGCGCATGTATAGTATGCACGGTTTTGGATCATTGAAAACCGGGTGTGACACGTGACCCATTGCGAAAACGGTTATCGGGATGCATAAAAAGCTTGATTTTGTGCCACCGGAACCATTTTCTCCTTTTTCTACAACGAACATGCCCAATCCACTACTTTCAGTCCAAAACTCATGTTTGGGGTGGTGTTGTGCCATTTCGTTGCCGCACATGACCCATTACGAAAATGGTATCGGGGTGCATACAAGGCATGAGTTTGTGCAACCGGAACCATTTCTTCTTTTTCTCAACGAGCATGCCCAATCCACTTCTTTATATCCAAAACTTATGTTTGGGGTGGTTTCGCTCCATTTCGTTGCGGCACACGACCCATTGCGAAAACGGGTATTTTGGTGCATAGAAGGCATGAGTTTTTGACACCGGAACTATTTCTTCTTTTTTTCCCAATGAACCTTCCCAATCCACCACTTTAGGTCCAAAACTTATGTTTGGGGTGGTTTCGCGCCATTTCGTTGCGGCACACGACCCATTGCGAAAACGGGTATTTTGGTGCATAGAAGGCATGAGTTTTTGACACCGGAACCATTTTTTCTTTTTTTCCCAATGAACCTTCCCAATCCACCACTTTAGGTCCAAAACTAATATTTGGGGTGGTTTCGTGCCATTTCATTGCAGTTCGTGACCCATTCCGAAAACGGTTATCGGGATGCATAATAAGCATGATTTTGTGCCACCGGAACCATTTCTTCTTTTTCTACAACGAACATGCCCAATCCACAACTTTAAGTCCAAAACTCATGTTTGGGTTGGATTTGTGCCATTTCGTTGCCGCTCATGACCCATTACGAAAATGGGTATCGGGGTGCATACAAGGCATGAGTTTGTGCAACCGGAACCGTTTCTTCTTTTTTGGCAACGAGCATGCCCAATCCACTTCTTTATATCCAAAACTTATGTTTGGGGTGGTTTCGCGCCATTTCGTTGCGGCACACGACCCATTGCGAAAACGGGTATTTTGGTGCATAGAAGGCATGAGTTTTTGACACCGGAACCATTTTTTCTTTTTTTCCAATGAACCTTCCCAATCCACCACTTTAGGCCCAAAACTAATGTTTGGGGTGGTTTCGCGCCATTTCATTGCCGTTCGTGACCCATTGCGAAAACGGTTATCGGGATGCATAATAAGCATGATTTTGTGCCACCGGAACCATTTCTTCTTTTTCTACAACGAACATGCCCAATCCACTACTTTAAGTCCAAAACTCAAGTTTGGGGTGGTTTTGTGCCATTTCGTTGCCGCACATGACCCATTACGAAAATGGGTATCGGGGTGCATACAAGGCATGAGTTTGTGCAACCGGAACCGTTTCTTCTTTTTTGGCAACGAGCATGCCCAATCCACTTCTTTATATCCAAAACTTATGTTTGGTGTGGTTTCGCGCCATTTCGTTGCGGCACACGACCCATTGCGAAAACGGGTATTTTGGTGCATAGTAGGCATGAGTTTTTGACACCGGAACTATTTCTTCTTTTTTTCCCAATGAACCTTCCCAATCCACCACTTTAGGTCCAAAACTAATGTTTGGGGTGGTTTCGCGCCATTTCGTTGCGGCACACGACCCATTGCGAAAACGGGTATCGGGGATGCATATATAAAGCATGATTTTGTGCCACCGGAACCATTTCTTCTCTTTCTACAACGAACATGCCCAATCCAGTAGTTTAAGTCCAAAACTCATATTTGGGGTGGTTTTATGCAATTTCATTGCCGTTCGTGACCCATTGCGAAAACGGTTATCGGGATGCATAAAAAGCATGATTTTGTGCCACCGGAACCATTTCTTCTTTTTCTACAATGAACATGCCCAATCCACAACTTTAAGTCCAAAACTCATGCTTGGGGTGGTTTTGTGCCATTTCGTTGCCGCACATGACCCATTACGAAAATGGGTATCGGGGTGCATACAAGGCATGTGTTTATGCAACCGGAACCGTTTCTTCTTTTTTGGCAACGAGCATGCCCCAATCCACTTCTTTATATCCAAAACTTATGTTTGGGGTGGTTTCGCGCCATTTCGTTGCGGCACACGACCCATTGCGAAAACGGGTATTTTGGTGCATAGAAGGCATGAGTTTTTGACACCGGAACCATTTTTTCTTTTTTTCCCAATGAACCTTCCCAATCCACCACTTTAGGCCCAAAACTAATGTTTGGGGTGGTTTCGCGCCATTTCATTGCCGTTCGTGACCCATTGCGAAAACGGTTATCGGGATGCATAAAAAGCATGATTTTGTGCCACCGGAACCATTTCTCCTTTTTCTACAACGAACATGCCCAATCCACTACTTTCAGTCCAAAACTCATGTTTGGGGTGGTGTTGTGCCATTTCGTTGCCGCACATGACCCATTACGAAAATGGTATCGGGGTGCATACAAGGCATGAGTTTGTGCAACCGGAACCATTTCTTCTTTTTCTCAACGAGCATGCCCAATCCACTTCTTTATATCCAAAACTTATGTTTGGGGTGGTTTCGCTCCATTTCGTTGCGGCACACGACCCATTGCGAAAACGGGTATTTTGGTGCATAGAAGGCATGAGTTTTTGACACCGGAACTATTTCTTCTTTTTTTCCCAATGAACCTTCCCAATCCACCACTTTAGGTCCAAAACTTATGTTTGGGGTGGTTTCGCGCCATTTCGTTGCGGCACACGACCCATTGCGAAAACGGGTATTTTGGTGCATAGAAGGCATGAGTTTTTGACACCGGAACCATTTTTTCTTTTTTTTCCCAATGAACCTTCCCAATCCACCACTTTAGGCCCAAAACTAATATTTGGGGTGGTTTCGTGCCATTTCATTGCAGTTCGTGACCCATTCCGAAAACGGTTATCGGGATGCATAATAAGCATGATTTTGTGCCACCGGAACCATTTCTTCTTTTTCTACAACGAACATGCCCAATCCACAACTTTAAGTCCAAAACTCATGTTTGGGTTGGATTTGTGCCATTTCGTTGCCGCTCATGACCCATTACGAAAATGGGTATCGGGGTGCATACAAGGCATGAGTTTGTGCAACCGGAACCGTTTCTTCTTTTTTGGCAACGAGCATGCCCAATCCACTTCTTTATATCCAAAACTTATGTTTGGGGTGGTTTCGCGCCATTTCGTTGCGGCACACGACCCATTGCGAAAACGGGTATTTTGGTGCATAGAAGGCATGAGTTTTTGACACCGGAACCATTTTTTCTTTTTTTCCCAACGAACCTTCCCAATCCACCACTTTAGGCCCAAAACTAATGTTTTGGGGTGGTTTCGCGCCATTTCATTGCCGTTCGTGACCTGTTGCGAAAACGGTTATCGGGATGCATAATAAGCATGATTTTGTGCCACCGGAACCATTTCTTCTTTTCTACAACGAACATGCCCAATCCACTACTTTAAGTCCAAAACTCATGTTTGGGGTGGTGTTGTGCCATTTCGTTGCCGCACATGACCCATTGCGAAAATGGGTTATCGGGGTGCATACAAGGCATGAGTTTGTGCAACCGAAACCGTTTCTTCTTTTTTGGCAACGAGCATGCCCAATCCACTTCTTTATATCCAAAACTTATGTTTGGGGTGCTTTCGCACCATTTCGTTGCGGCACACGACCCATTGCGAAAACGGGTATTTTGGTGCATAGTAGGCATGAGTTTTTGACACAGGAACAATTTCTTCTTTTTTTCCCAATAAACCTTCCCAATCCACCACTTTAGGTCCAAAACTAATGTTTGGGGTGGTTTCGCGCCATTTCGTTGCGGCACACGACCCATTGCGAAAACGGGTATCGGGGATGCATATAAAGCATGATTTTGTGCCACCGGAACCATTTCTTCTCTTTCTACAACGAACATGCCCAATCCAGTAGTTTAAGTCCAAAACTCATATTTGGGGGGGTTTTATGCCATTTCATTGCCGTTCGTGACCCATTGCGGAAAACGGTTATCGGGATGCATAAAAAGCATGATTTTGTGCCACCGGAACCATTTCTTCTTTTTCTACAACGAACATGCCCAACCCACAACTTTAAGTCCAAAACTCATGTTTGGGGTGGTTTTGTGCCATTTCGTTGCCGCACATGACCCATTACGAAAATTGTATCGGGGTGCATACAAGGCATGAGTTTGTGCAACCGGAACCATTTCTTCTTTTTCGCAACGAGCATGCCCAATCCACTTCTTTATATCCAAAACTTATGTTTGGTGTGGTTTCGCGCCATTTCGTTGCGGCACCACGACCCATTGCGAAAACGGGTATTTTGGTGCATAGAAGGCATGAGTTTTTGACACCGGAACCATTTTTTCTTTTTTTCCCAATGAACCTTCCCAATCCACCACTTTAGGCCCAAAACTAATGTTTGGGGTGGTTTCGCGCCATTTCATTGCCGTTCGTGACCCGTTGCGAAAACGGTTATCGGGATGCATAACAAGCATGATTTTGTGCCACCGGAACCATTTCTTCTTTTTCAACAACGAACATGCCCAATCCACTACTTTAAGTCCAAAACTCATGTTTGGGGTGGTTTTGTGCCATTTCGTTGCCGCACATGACCCATTACGAAAATGGGTATCGGGGTGCATACAAGGCATGAGTTTGTGCAACCGGAACCGTTTCTTCATTTTTGGCAACGAGCATGCCTAATCCACTTCTTTATATCCAAAACTTATGTTTGGGGTGGTTTCGCGCCATTTCGTTGCGGCACACGACCCATTGCGAAAACGGGTATTTTGGTGCATAGTAGGCATGAGTTTTGACACCGGAACAATTTCTTCTTTTTTTCCCAATGAACCTTCCCAATCCACCACTTTAGGTCCAAAACTAATGTTTGGGGTGGTTTCGCGCCATTTCGTTGCGGCACACGACCCATTGAGAAAACGGGTATCGGGGGATGCATATAAGCATGATTTTGTGCCACCGGAACCATTTCTTCTCTTTCTACAACGAACATGCCCAATCCAGTAGTTTAAGTCCAAAACTCATATTTGGGGGGGTTTTATGCCATTTCATTGCCGTTCGTGACCCATTGCGAAAACGGTTATCGGGATGCATAAAAAGCATGATTTTGTGCCACCGGAACCATTTCTTCTTTGTCTACAACGAACATGCCCAACCCACAACTTTAAGTCCAAAACTCATGTTTGGGGTGGTTTTGTGCCATTTCGTTGCCGCACATGACCCATTACGAAAATGGTATCGGGGTGCATACAAGGCATGAGTTTGTGCAACCGGAACCATTTCTTCTTTTTCTCAACGAGCATGCCCAATCCACTTCTTTATATCCAAAACTTATGTTTGGGGTGGTTTCGCTCCATTTCGTTGCGGCACACGACCCATTGCGAAAACGGGTATTTTGGTGCATAGAAGGCATGAGTTTTTGACACCGGAACTATTTCTTCTTTTTTTCCCAATGAACCTTCCCAATCCACCACTTTAGGTCCAAAACTTATGTTTGGGGTGGTTTCGCGCCATTTCGTTGCGGCACACGACCCATTGCGAAAACGGGTATTTTGGTGCATAGAAGGCATGAGTTTTTGACACCGGAACCATTTTTTCTTTTTTTCCCAATGAACCTTCCCAATCCACCACTTTAGGCCCAAAACTAACATTTGGGGTGGTTTCGTGCCATTTCATTGCAGTTCGTCACCCATTCCGAAAACGGTTATCGGGATGCATAATAAGCATGATTTTGTGCCACCGGAACCATTTCTTCTTTTTCTACAACGAACATGCCCAATCCACAACTTTAAGTCCAAAACTCATGTTGGGTTGGATTTGTGCCATTTCGTTGCCGCTCATGACCCATTACGAAAATGGGTATCGGGGTGCATACAAGGCATGAGTTTGTGCAACCGGAACCGTTTCTTCTTTTTTTGGCAACGAGCATGCCCAATCCACTTCTTTATATCCAAACTTATGTTTGGGGTGGTTTCGCGCCATTTCGTTGCGGCACACGACCCATTGCGAAAACGGGTATTTTGGTGCATAGAAGGCATGAGTTTTTGACACCGGAACCATTTTTTCTTTTTTTCCCAATGAACCTTCCCAATCCACCACTTTAGGCCCAAAACTAATGTTTGGGGTGGTTTCGCGCCATTTCATTGCCGTTCGTGACCCATTGCGAAAACGGTTATCGGGATGCATAATAAGCATGATTTTGTGCTACCGGAACCATTTCTTCTTTTTCTACAACGAACATGCCCAATCCACTACTTTAAGTCCAAAACTCATGTTTGGGGTGGTTTTGTGCCATTTCGTTGCCGCACATGACCCATTATGAAAATGGGTATCGGGGTGCATACTGGGCATGAGTTTGTGCAACCGGAACCGTTTCTTCTTTTTTTGCAACGAGCATGCCCAATCCACTTCTTTATATCCAAAACTTATGTTTGGGGTGGTTTCGCGCCATTTCGTTGCGGCACACGACCCATTGCGAAAACGGGTATTTTGGTGCATAGAAGGCATGAGTTTTTGACACCGGAACCATTTTTTCTTTTTTTCCCAATGAACCTTCCCAATCCACCACTTTAGGCCCAAAACTAATGTTTGGGGTGGTTTCGCGCCATTTCATTGCCGTACGTGACCCATTGCGAAAACGGGTATCGGGGATGCATATAAAGCATGATTTTGTGCCACCGGAACCATTTCTTCTCTTTCTACAACGAACATGCCCAATCCAGTAGTTTAAGTCCAAAACTCATATTTGGGGTGGTTTTATGCCATTTCGTTGCCGTACGTGACCCATTGCGAAAACGGTTATCGGGATGCATAAAAAGCATGATTTTGTGCCACCGGAACCATTTCTTCTTTGTCTACAACGAACATGCCCAACCCACAACTTTAAGTCCAAAACTCATGTTTGGGGTGGTTTTGTGCCATTTCGTTGCCGCACATGACCCATTACGAAAATGGTATCGGGGTGCATACAAGGCATGAGTTTGTGCAACCGGAACCATTTCTTCTTTTTCTCAACGAGCATGCCCAATCCACTTCTTTATATCCAAAACTTATGTTTGGGGTGGTTTCGCTCCATTTCGTTGCGGCACACGACCCATTGCGAAAACGGGTATTTTGGTGCATAGAAGGCATGAGTTTTTGACACCGGAACTATTTCTTCTTTTTTTCCCAATGAACCTTCCCAATCCACCACTTTAGGTCCAAAACTTATGTTTGGGGTGGTTTCGCGCCATTTCGTTGCGGCACACGACCCATTGCGAAAACGGGTATTTTGGTGCATAGAAGGCATGAGTTTTTGACACCGGAACCATTTTTTCTTTTTTTCCCAATGAACCTTCCCAATCCACCACTTTAGGCCCAAAACTAACATTTGGGGTGGTTTCGTGCCATTTCATTGCAGTTCGTCACCCATTCCGAAAACGGTTATCGGGATGCATAATAAGCATGATTTTGTGCCACCGGAACCATTTCTTCTTTTTCTACAACGAACATGCCCAATCCACAACTTTAAGTCCAAAACTCATGTTTGGGTTGGATTTGTGCCATTTCGTTGCCGCTCATGACCCATTACGAAAATGGGTATCGGGGTGCATACAAGGCATGAGTTTGTGCAACCGGAACCGTTTCTTTCTTTTTTTGGCAACGAGCATGCCCAATCCACTTCTTTATATCCAAAACTTATGTTTGGGGTGGTTTCGCGCCATTTCGTTGCGGCACACGACCCATTGCGAAAACGGGTATTTTGGTGCATAGAAAGGCATGAGTTTTTGACACCGGAACCATTTTTTCTTTTTTTCCCAATGAACCTTCCCAATCCACCACTTTAGGCCCAAAACTAATGTTTGGGGTGGTTTCGCGCCATTTCATTGCCGTTCGTGACCCATTGCGAAAACGGTTATCGGGATGCATAATAAGCATGATTTTGTGCTACCGGAACCATTTCTTCTTTTTCTACAACGAACATGCCCAATCCACTACTTTAAGTCCAAAACTCATGTTTGGGGTGGTTTTGTGCCATTTCGTTGCCGCACATGACCCATTATGAAAATGGGTATCGGGGTGCATACTGGGCATGAGTTTGTGCAACCGGAACCGTTTCTTCTTTTTTTGCAACGAGCATGCCCAATCCACTTCTTTATATCCAAAACTTATGTTTGGGGTGGTTTCGCGCCATTTCGTTGCGGCACACGACCCATTGCGAAAACGGGTATTTTGGTGCATAGAAGGCATGAGTTTTTGACACCGGAACCATTTTTTCTTTTTTTCCCAATGAACCTTCCCAATCCACCACTTTAGGCCCAAAACTAATGTTTGGGTGGTTTCGCGCCATTTCATTGCCGTTCGTGACCCGTTGCGAAAAAGGTTATCGGGATGCATAATAAGCATGATTTTGTGCCACCGGAACCATTTCTTCTTTTCTACAACGAACATGCCCAATCCACTACTTTAAGTCCAAAACTCATGTTTGGGGTGGTTTTGTGCCATTTCGTTGCCGCACATGACCCATTATGAAAATGGGTATCGGGGTGCATACAGGGCATGAGTTTGTGCAACCGGAACCGTTTCTTCTTTTTTGGCAACGAGCATGCCCAATCCACTTCTTTATATCCAAAACTTATGTTTGGGGTGGTTTCGCGCCATTTCGTTGCGGCACACGACCCATTGCGAAAACGGGTATTTTGGTGCATAGTAGGCATGAGTTTTTGACACCGGAACTATTTCTTCTTTTTTCCCAATGAACCTTCCCAATCCACCACTTTAGGTCCAAAACTTATGTTTGGGGTGGTTTCGCGCCATTTCATTGCCGTACGTGACCCATTGCGAAAACGGGTATCGGGGATGCATATAAAGCATGATTTTGTGCCACCGGAACCATTTCTTCTCTTTCTACAACGAACATGCCCAATCCAGTAGTTTAAGTCCAAAACTCATATTTGGGGTGGTTTTATGCCATTTCATTGCCGTACGTGACCCATTGCGAAAACGGGTATCGGGGATGCATAATAAGCATGATTTTGTGCCACCGGAACCATTTCTTCTTTTTCTACAACGAACATGCCCAATCCACTACTTTAAGTCCAAAACTCATGTTTGGGATGGTTTTGTGCCATTTCGTTGCCGCACATGACCCATTACGAAAATGGGTATCGGGGTGCATACAAGGCATGAGTTTGTGCAACCGGAACCGTTTCTTCTTTTTTGGCAACGAGCATGCCCAATCCACTTCTTATATCCAAAACTTATGTTTGGGGTGGTTTCGCGCCATTTCGTTGCGGCACACGACCCATTGCGAAAACGGGTATTTTGGTGCATAAAAGGCATGAGTTTTTGACACCGGAACCATTTTTTCTTTTTTCCCAATGAACCTTCCCAATCCACCACTTTAGGCCCAAAACTAATGTTTGGGGTGGTTTCGCGCCATTTCATTGCCGTTCGTGACCCGTTGCGAAAAAGGTTATCGGGATGCATAATAAGCATGATTTTGTGCCACCGGAACCATTTCTTCTTTTTCTACAACGAACATGCCCAATCCACTACTTTAAGTCCAAAACTCATGTTTGGGGTGGTTTTGTGCCATTTCGTTGCCGCACATGACCCATTATGAAAATGGGTATCGAGGTGCATACAGGGCATGAGTTTGTGCAACCGGAACCGTTTCTTCTTTTTTGGCAACGAGCATGCCCAATCCACTTCTTTATATCCAAAACTTATGTTTGGGGTGGTTTCGCGCCATTTCGTTGCGGCACACGACCCATTGCGAAAACGGGTATTTTGGTGCATAGTAGGCATGAGTTTTTGACACCGGAACTATTTCTTCTTTTTTCCCAATGAACCTTCCCAATCCACCACTTTATGTCCAAAACTTATGTTTGGGGTGGTTTCGCGCCATTTCGTTGCGGCACACGACCCATTGCGAAAATGGGTATTTTCGTGCATAGAAGGCATGAGTTTTTGACACCGGAACCATTTCTTCTTTTTTTCCCAATGAACCTTCCAATCCACCACTTTAGGCCCAAAACTAATGTTTGGGGTGGTTTCGTGCCATTTCATTGCCGTTCGTGACCCATTGCGAAAACGGATATCGGGATGCATAATAAGCATGATTTTGTGCCACCGGAACCATTTCTTCTTTTCTACAACGAACATGCCCAATCCACTACTTTAAGTCCAAAACTCATGTTTGGGATGGTTTTGTGCCATTTCGTTGCCGCACATGACCCATTACGAAAATGGGTATCGGGGTGCATACAAGGCATGAGTTTGTGCAACCGGAACCGTTTCTTCTTTTTTGGCAACGAGCATGCCCAATCCACTTCTTTATATCCAAAACTTATGTTTGGGGTGGTTTCGCGCCATTTCGTTGCGGCACACGACCCATTGCGAAAACGGGTATTTTGGTGCATAAAAGGCATGAGTTTTTGACACCGGAACCATTTTTTCTTTTTTTCCCAATGAACCTTCCCAATCCACCACTTTAGGCCCAAAACTAATGTTTGGGGTGGTTTCGCGCCATTTCATTGCCGTTCGTGACCCGTTGCGAAAAAGGTTATCGGGATGCATAATAAGCATGATTTTGTGCCACCGGAACCATTTCTCCTTTCTCTACAACGAACATGCCCAATACACTACGTTCAGTCCAAAACTCATGTTTGGGGTGGTGTTGTGCCATTTCGTTGCCGCACATGACCCATTACGAAAATGGGTATCGGGGTGCATACAAGGCATGAGTTTATGCAACCGGAACCGTTTCTTCTTTTATGGCAACGAGCATGCCCAATCCACTCCTTTATATCCAAAACTTATGTTTGGGGTGGTTTTGTGCCATTTCGTTGCCGCACATGACCCATTACGAAAATGGGTATCGGGGTGCATACAAGGCATGTGTTTATGCAACCGGAACCGTTTCTTCTTTTCTGGCAACGAGCATGCCCAATCCACTTCTTTATATCCAAAACTTATGTTTGGGGTGGTTTCGCGCCATTTCGTTGCGGCACACGACCCATTGCGAAAACGGGTATTTTGGTGCATAGTAGGCATGAGTTTTTGACACCGGAACCATTTCTTCTTTTTTTCCAAATGAACCTTCCCAATCTACCACTTTAGGTCCAAAACTAATGTTTGGGTGGTTTCGCGCCATTTCGTTGCGGCACACGACCCATTGCGAAAACGGGTATTTTGGTGCATAGTAGGCATGAGTTTTTGACACCGGAACCATTTCTTCTTTTTTTCCAAATGAACCTTCCCAATCTACCACTTTAGGTCCAAAACTAATGTTTGGGTGGTTTCGCGCCATTTCATTGCCGTACGTGACCCATTGCGAAAACGGGTTTCGGGGATGCATATAAAGCATGATTTTGTGCCACCGGAACCATTTCTTCTCTTTCTACAACGAACATGCCCAATCCAGTAGTTTAATTCCAAACTCATATTTGGGGTGGTTTTATGCCATTTCATTGCCGTTCGTGACCCATTGCGAAAACGGTTATCGGGATGCATAAAAAGCTTGATTTTGTGCCACCGGAACCATTTCTTCTTTTTCTACAACGAACATGCCCAATCCACTACTTTAAGTCCAAAACTCATGTTTGGGGTGGTTTTGTGCAATTTCGTTGCCGCACATGACCCATAACGAAAATGGGTATCGGGGTGCATACAAGGCATGAGTTTATGCAACCGGAACCGTTTCTTCTTTTTTGGCAATGAGCATGCCCAATCCACTTCTTTATATCCAAAACTTATGTTTGGGGTGGTTTCGCGCCATTTCGTTGCGGCACGACCCATTGCGAAAACGGATATTTTGGTGCATAATAGCCATGAGTTTTTGACACCGGAACCATTTCTTCTTTTTTTCCCAATGAACCTTCCAATCCACCACTTTAGGTCCAAAACTAATGTTTGGGGTGGTTTCGCGCCATTTCATTGCCGTACGTGACCCATTGCGAAAACGGGTGTCGGGGATGCATATAAAGCATGATTTTGTGCCACCGGAACCATTTCTTCTCTTTCTACAACGAACATGCCCAATCCAGTAGTTTAAGTCCAAAACTCATATTTGGGGTGGTTTTATGCCATTTCATTGCCGTTCGTGACCCATTGCGAAAACGGTTATCGGGATGCATAAAAAGCATGATTTTGTGCCACCGGAACCATTTCTTCTTTTTCTACAACGAACATGCCCAACCCACAACTTTAAGTCCAAAACTCATGTTTGGGGTGGTTTTGTGCCATTTCGTTGCCGCACATGACCCATTACGAAAATGGGTATCGGGGTGCATACAAGGCATGAGTTTATGCAACCGGAAACCGTTTCTTCTTTTTTGGCCACGAGCTTGCCCAATCCACTTCTTTATATCCAAAACTTATGTTTGGGGTGGTTTCGTGCCATTTCGTTGCGGCACACGACCCATTGCGAAAACCGGTATTTTGGTGCATAGAAGGCATGAGTTTTTGACACCGGAACCATTTTTTCTTTTTTTCCCAATGAACCTTCCCAATCCACCACTTTAGGCCCAAAACTAATGTTTGGGGTGGTTTCGCGCCATTTCATTGCCGTTCGTGACCCATTGCGAAAACGGTTATCGGGATGCATAAAAAGCATGATTTTGTGCCACCGGAACCATTTCTTCTTTTTCTACAACGAACATGCCCAATCCACTACTTTAAGTCGAAAACTCATGTTTGGGGGTGGTTTTGTGCCATTTCGTTGCCGCACATGACCCATTACGAAAATGGGTATCGGGGTGCATACAAGGCATGAGTTTGTGCAACCGGAACCGTTTCTTCTTTTTTGGCAACGAGCATGCCCAATCCACTTCTTTATATCCAAAACTTATGTTTGGGGTGGTTTCGCGCCATTTCGTTGCGGCACACGACCCATTGCGAAAACGGGTATTTTGGTGCATAGTAGGCATGAGTTTTTGACACCGGAACTATTTCTTCTTTTTTTCCCAATGAACCTTCCCAATCCACCACTTTAGGTCCAAAACTAATGTTTGGGGTGGTTTCGCGCCATTTCGTTGCGGCACACGACCCATTGCGAAAAACGGGTATCGGGGATCCATATATAAACCATGATTTTGTGCCACCGGAACCATTTCTTCTCTTTCTACAACGAACATGCCCAATCCAGTAGTTTAAGTCCAAAACTCATATTTGGGGTGGTTTTATGCCATTTCATTGCCGTACGTGACCCATTGCGAAAACGGGTATCGGGGATGCATATAAAGCATGATTTTGTGCCACCGGAACCATTTCTTCTCTTTCTACAACGAACATGCCCAATCCAGTAGTTTAAGTCCAAAACTCATATTTGGGGGGGTTTTATGCCATTTCGTTGCCGTTCGTGACCTATTGCGAAAACGGTTATCGGGATGCATAAAAAGCATGATTTTGTGCCACCGGAACCATTTCTTCTTTTTCTACAACGAACATGCCCAACCCACAACTTTAAGTCCAAAACTCATGTTTGGGGTGGTTTTGTGCCATTTCGTTGCCGCACATGACCCATTACGAAAATGGTATCAGGGTGCATACAAGGCATGAGTTTGTGCAACCGGAACCATTTCTTCTTTTTCGCAACGAGCATGCCCAATCCACTTCTTTATATCCAAAACTTATGTTTGGGGTGGTTTCGCGCCATTTCGTTGCGGCACACGACCCATTGCGAAAGCGGGTATTTTGGTGCATAGAAGGCATGAGTTTTTGACACCGGAACCATTTTTTCTTTTTTTCCCAATGAACCTTCCCAATCCACCACTTTAGGCCCAAAACTAATGTTTGGGGTGGTTTCGCGCCATTTCATTGCCGTTCGTGACCCGTTGCGAAAACGGTTATCGGGATGCATAATAAGCATGATTTTGTGCCACCGGAACCATTTCTTCTTTTTCTACAACGAACATGCCCAATCCACTACTTTAAGTCCAAAACTCATGTTTAGGGTGGTTTTGTGCCATTTCGTTGCCGCACATGACCCATTACGAAAATGGGTATCGGGGTGCATACAAGGCATGTGTTTATGCAACCGGAACCGTTTCTTCTTTTTTGGCAACGAGCATGCCCAATCCACTTCTTTATATCCAAAACTTATGTTTGGGGTGGTTTCGCGCCATTTCGTTGCGGCACACGACCCATTGCGAAAACGGGCATTTTGGTGCATAGAAGGCATGAGTTTTTGACACCGGAACCATTTTTTCTTTTTTTCCCAATGAACCTTCCCAATCCACCACTTTAGGCCCAAAACTAATGTTTGGGGTGGTTTCGCGCCATTTCATTGCCGTTCGTGACCCATTGCGAAAACGGTTATCGGGATGCATAATAAGCATGATTTTGTGCCACCGGAACCATTTCTTCTTTTTCTACAACGAACATGCCCAATCCACTACTTTAAGTCCAAAACTCATGTTTGGGGTGGTTTTGTGCCATTTCGTTGCCGCACATGACCCATTATGAAAATGGGTATCGGGGTGCATACGGGGCATGAGTTTGTGCAACTGGAACCGTTTCTTCTTTTTTGGCAACGAGCATGCCCAATCCACTTCTTTATATCCAAAACTTATGTTTGGGGTGGTTTCGTGCCATTTTGTTGCGGCACACGACCCATTGCGAAAACGGGTATTTTGGTGCATAGAAGGCATGAATTTTTGACACCGGAACCATTTTTTCTTTTTTTCCCAATGAACCTTCCCAATCCACCACTTTAGGCCCAAAACTAATGTTTGGGGTGGTTTCGCGCCATTTCATTGCCGTTCGTGACCCATTGCGAAAACGGTTATCGGGATGCATAATAAGCATGATTTTGTGCCACCGGAACCATTTCTTCTTTTTCTACAACGAACATGCCCAATCCACGACTTTAAGTCCAAAACTCATGTTTGGGGTGGTTTTGTGCCATTTCGTTGCCGCACATGACCCATTACGAAAATGGGTATCGGGGTGCATACAAGGCATGAGTTTGTGCAACCGGAACCGTTTCTTCTTTTTTGGCAACGAGCATGCCCAATCCACTTCTTTATATCCAAAACTTATGTTTGGGGTGGTTTCGCGCCATTTCGTTGCGGCACACGACCCATTGCGAAAACGGGTATTTTGGTGCATAGAAGGCATGAGTTTTTGACACCGGAACAATTTCTTCTTTTTTTCCCAATGAACCTTCCCAATCCACCACTTTAGGTCCAAAACTAATGTTTGGGGTGGTTTCGCGCCATTTCATTGCCGTACGTGACCCATTGCGAAAACGAGTATCGGGGATGCATATAAAGCATGATTTTGTGCCACCGGAACCATTTCTTCTCTTTCTACAACGAACATGCCCAATCCAGTAGTTTAAGTCCAAAACTCATATTTGGGGGGGTTTTATGCCATTTCACTGCCGTTCGTGACCCATTGCGAAAACGGTTATCGGGATGCATGAAAGGCATGATTTTGTGCCACCGGAACCATTTCTTCTTTTTCTACAACGAACATGCCCAACCCACAACTTTAAGTCCAAAACTCATGTTTGGGGTGGTTTTGTGGTATTTCGTTGCCGCACATGACCCATTACGAAAATGGTATCAGGGTGCATACAAGGCATGGGTTTGTGCAACCGGAACCATTTCTTCTTTTTCGCAACGAGCATGCCCAATCCACTTCTTTATATCCAAAACTTATGTTTGGGGTGGTTTCGCGCCATTTCGTTGCGGCACACGACCCATTGCGAAAACGGGTATTTTGGTGCATAGAAGGCATGAGTTTTTGACACCGGAACCATTTTTTCTTTTTTTCCCAACGAACCTTCCCAGTCCACCACTTTAGGCCCAAAACTAATGTTTGGGGTGGTTTCGCGCCATTTCATTGCCGTTCGTGACCTGTTGCGAAAACGGTTATCGGGATGCATATAAAGCATGATTTTGTGCCACCGGAACCATTTCTTCTCTTTCTACAACGAACATGCCCAATCCAGTAGTTTAAGTCCAAAACTCATGTTTGGGGTGGTGTTGTGCCATTTCGTTGCCGCACATGACCCATTACGAAAATGGGTATCGGGGTGCATACAAGGCATGAGTTTGTGCAACCGGAACCGTTTCTTCTTTTTTGGCAACGAGCATGCCCAATCCACTTCTTTATATCCAAAACTTATGTTTGGGGTGCTTTCGCACCATTTCGTTGCGGCACACGACCCATTGCGAAAACGGGTATTTTGGTGCATAGTAGGCATGAGTTTTTGACACAGGAACAATTTCTTCTTTTTTTCCCAATAAACCTTCCCAATCCACCACTTTAGGTCCAAAACTAATGTTTGGGGTGGTTTCGCGCCATTTCGTTGCGGCACACGACCCATTGCGAAAACGGGTATCGGGGATGCATATAAAGCATGAGTTTGTGCCACCGGAACCATTTCATCTCTTTCTACAACGAACATGCCCAATCCAGTAGTTTAAGTCCAAAACTCATATTTGGGGGGGTTTTATGCCATTTCATTGCCGTTCGTGACCCATTGCGAAAACGGTTATCGGGATGTATAAAAAGCATGATTTTGTGCCACCGGAACCATTTCTTCTTTTTCTACAACGAACATGCCCAACCCACAACTTTAAGTCCAAAACTCATGTTTGGGGTGGTTTTGTGCCATTTCGTTGCCGCACATGACCCATTACGAAAATGGTGTCGGGGTGCATACAAGGCATGAGTTTGTGCAACCGGAACCATTTCTTCTTTTTCGCAACGAGCATGCCCAATCCACTTCTTTATATCCAAAACTTATGTTTGGGGTGGTTTCGCGCGATTTCGTTGCGGCACACGACCCATTGCGAAAACGGGTATTTTGGTGCATAGAAGGCATGAGTTTTTGACACCGGAACCATTTCTTCTTTTTTTCCCAATGAACCTTCCCAATCCACCACTTTAGGTCCAAAACTAATGTTTGGGGTGGTTTCGCGACATTTCATTGCCGTACGTGACCCATTGCGAAAACGGGTATCGGGGATGCATATAAAGCATGATTTTGTGCCATCGGAACCATTTCTTCTCTTTCTACAACGAACATGCCCAATCCAGTAGTTTAAGTCCAAAACTCATATTGGGGTGGTTTTATGCCATTTCATTGCCGTTCGTGAACCATTGCGAAAACGGTTATCGGGATGCATAAAAAGCATGATTTCGTGCCACCGGAACCATTTCTTCTTTTTCTACAACGAACATGCCCAATCCACAACTTTAAGTCCAAAACTCATGTTTGGGGTGGTTTTGTGCCATTTCGTTGCCGCACAGGACCCATTACGAAAATGGGTATCGGGGTGCATACAAGGCATGAGTTTATGCAACCGGAACCGTTTCTTCTTTTTTGGCAATGAGCATGCCCAATCCACTTCTTTATATCCAAAACTTATGTTTGGGGTGGTTTCGCGCCATTTCGTTGCGGCACACGACCCATTGCGAAAACGGGTATTTTGGTGCATAGAAGGCATGAGTTTTTGACACCGGAACCATTTTTTCTTTTTTTCCCAATGAACCTTCCCAATCCACCACTTTAGGCCCAAAACTAATGTTTGGGGTGGTTTCGCGCCATTTCATTGCCGTTCGTGGCCCATTGCGAAAACGGTTATCGGGATGCATAATAAGCATGATTTTGTGCCACCGGAACCATTTCTTCTTTTTCTACAACGAACATGCCCAATCCACTACTTTAAGTCCAAAACTCATGTTTGGGGTGGTTTTGTGCCATTTCGTTGCCGCACATGACCCATTACGAAAATGGGTATCGGGGTGCATACAAGGCATGAGTTTGTGCAACCGGAACCGTTTCTTCTTTTTTGGCAACGAGCATGCCCAATCCACTTCTTTATATCCAAAACTTATGTTTGGGGTGGTTTCGCGCCATTTCGTTGCGGTACACGACCCATTGCGAAAACGGGTATTTTGGTGCACAGTAGGCATGAGTTTTTGACACCGGAACTATTTCTTCTTTTTTTCGCAATGGACCTTCCCAATCCACCACTTTAGGTCCAAAACTAATGTTTGGGGTGGTTTCGCGCCATTTCGTTGCGGCACACGACCCATTGCGAAAACGGGTATCGGGGATGCATATATAAAGCATGATTTTGTGCCACCGGAACCATTTCTTCTCTTTCTACAACGAACATGCCCAATCCAGTAGTTTAAGTCCAAAACTCATATTTGGGGTGGTTTTATGCCATTTCATTGCCGTACTGACCCATTGCGAAAACGGGTATCGGGGATGCATATAAAGCATGATTTTGTGCCACCGGAACCATTTCTTCTCTTTCTACAACGAACATGCCCAATCCAGTAGTTTAAGTCCAAAACTCATATTTGGGGGGGTTTTATGCCATTTCATTGCCGTTCGTGACCCATTGCGAAAACGGTTATCGGGATGCATAAAAAGCATGATTTTGTGCCACCGGAACCATTTCTTCTTTTTCTACAACGAACATGCTCAATCCACTACTTTAAGTCCAAAACTCATGTTTGGGGTGGTTTTGTGCCATTTCGTTGCCGCACATGACCCATTACGAAAATGGGTATCGGGGTGCATACAAGGCACGAGTTTGTGCATCCGGAACCGTTTCTTCTTTTTTGCCAACGAGCATGCCCAATCCACTTCTTTATATCCAAAACTTATGTTTGGGGTGGTTTCGCGCCATTTCGTTGCGGCACACGACCCATTGCGAAAACGGGTATTTTGGTGCATAGTAGGCATGAGTTTTTGACACCGGAACTATTTCTTCTTTTTTTCCCAATGAACCTTCCCAATCCACCACTTTAGGTCCAAAACTAATGTTTGGGGTGGTTTCGCGCCATTTCGTTGCGGCACACGACCCTTTGCGAAAACGGGTATCGGGGATGCATATATAAAGCATGATTTTGTGCCACCGGAACCATTTCTTCTCTTTCTACGACGAACATGCCCAATCCAGTAGTTTAAGTCCAAAACTCATATTTGGGGGGGTTTTTTGCCATTTCATTGCCGTTCGTGACCCATTGCGAAAACGGTTATCGTATGCATAAAAAGCATGATTTTGTGCCACCGGAACCATTTCTTCTTTTTCTACAACGAACATGCCCAACCCACAACTTTAAGTCCAAAACTCATGTTTGGGGTGGTTTTGTGCCATTTCGTTGCCGCACATGACCCATTACGAAAATTGTATCGGGGTGCATACAAGGCATGAGTTTGTGCAACCGGAACCATTTCTTCTTTTTCGCAACGAGCATGCCCAATCCACTTCTTTATATCCAAAACTTATGTTTGGTGTGGTTTCGCGCCATTTCGTTGCGGCACACGACCCATTGCGAAAACGGGTATTTTGGTGCATAGAAGGCATGAGTTTTTGACACCGGAACCATTTTTTCTTTTTTTCCCAATGAACCTTCCCAATCCACCACTTTAGGCCCAAAACTAATGTTTGGGGTGGTTTCGCGCCATTTCATTGCCGTTCGTGGCCCATTGCGAAAACGGTTATCGGGATGCATAAAAAGCATGATTTTGTGCCACCGGAACCATTTCTTCTTTTTCTACAACGAACATGCCCAACCCACTACTTTAAGTCCAAAACTCATGTTTGGGGTGGTTTTGTGCCATTTCGTTGCCGCACATGGCCCATTACGAAAATGGGTATCGGGGTGCATACAAGGCATGAGTTTGTGCAACCGGAACCGTTTCTTCATTTTTGGCAACGAGCATGCCTAATCCACTTCTTTATATCCAAAACTTATGTTTGGGGTGGTTTCGCGCCATTTCGTTGCGGCACACGACCCATTGCGAAAACGGGTATTTTGGTGCATAGTAGGCATGAGTTTTTGACACCGGAACAATTTCTTCTTTTTTTCCCAATGAACCTTCCCAATCCACCACTTTAGGTCCAAAACTAATGTTTGGGGTGGTTTCGCGCCATTTCGTTGCGGCACACGACCCATTGAGAAAACGGGTATCGGGGATGCATATAAAGCATGATTTTGTGCCACCGGAACCATTTCTTCTCTTTCTACAACGAACATGCCCAATCCAGTAGTTTAAGTCCGAAACTCATATTTGGGGGGGTTTTATGCCATTTCATTGCCGTTCGTGACCCATTGCGAAAACGGTTATCGGGATGCATAAAAAGCATGATTTTGTGCCACCGGAACCATTTCTTCTTTGTCTACAACGAACATGCCCAACCCACAACTTTAAGTCCAAAACTCATGTTTGGGGTGGTTTTGTGCCATTTCGTTGCCGCACATGACCCATTACGAAAATGGTATCGGGGTGCATACAAGGCATGAGTTTGTGCAACCGGAACCATTTCTTCTTTTTCTCAACGAGCATGCCCAATCCACTTCTTTATATCCAAAACTTATGTTTGGGGTGGTTTCGCTCCATTTCGTTGCGGCACACGACCCATTGCGAAAACGGGTATTTTGGTGCATAGAAGGGATGAGTTTTTGACACCGGAACCATTTCTTCTTTTTTTCCCAATGAACCTTCCCAATCCACCACTTTAGGTACAAAACTAATGTTTGGGGTGGTTTCGCGCCATTTCATTGCCGTACGTGACCCATTGCGAAAACGGGTATCGGGGATGCATATAAAGCATGATTTTGTGCCACCGGAACCATTTCTTCTCTTTCTACAACGAACATGCCCAATCCAGTAGTTTAAGTCCAAAACTCATATTTGGGGTGGTTTTATGCCATTTCATTGCCGTTCGTGACCCATTGCGAAAACGGTTATCGGGATGCATAAAAAGCATGATTTTGTGCCACCGGAACCATTTCTTCTTTTTCTACAACGAACATGCCCAATCCACTACTTTAAGTCCAAAACTCATGTTTGGGGTGGTTTTGTGCCATTTCGTTGCCGCACATGACCCATTACGAAAATGGTATCGGGGTGCATACAAGGCATGAGTTTGTGCAACCGGAACCGTTTCTTCTTTTTTGGCAACGAGCATGCCCAGTCCACTTCTTTATATCCAAAACTTATGTTTGGGGTGGTTTCGCGCCATTTCGTTGCGGCACACGACTGATTGCGAAAACGGGTATTTTGGTGCATAGTAGGCATGAGTTTTTGACACCGGAACCATTTCTTCTTTTTTTCCCAATGAACCTTCCCAATCCACCACTTTAGGTCCAAAACTAATGTTTGGGGTGGTTTCGCGCCATTTCATTGCCGTACGTGACCCATTGCGAAAACGGGTGTCGGGGATGCATATAAAGCATGATTTTGTGCCACCGGAACCATTTCTTCTCTTTCTACAACGAACATGCCCAATCCAGTAGTTTAAGTCCAAAACTCATATTTGGGGTGGTTTTATGCCATTTCATTGCCGTTCGTGACCCATTGCGAAAACGGTTATCGGGATGCATAAAAAGCATGATTTTGTGCCACCGGAACCATTTCTTCTTTTTCTACAACGAACATGCCCAACCCACAACTTTAAGTCCAAAACTCATGTTTGGGGTGGTTTTGTGCCATTTCGTTGCCGCACATGACCCATTACGAAAATGGGTATCGGGGTGCATACAAGGCATGAGTTTATGCAACCGGAACCGTTTCTTCTTTTTTGGCAACGAGCTTGCCCAATCCACTTCTTTATATCCAAAACTTATGTTTGGGGTGGTTTCGTGCCATTTCGTTGCGGCACACGACCCATTGCGAAAACCGGTATTTTGGTGCATAGAAGGCATGATTTTGTGTCGGGGATGCATATAAAGCATGATTTTGTGCCACCGGAACCATTTCTTCTCTTTCTACAACGAACATGCCCAATCCAGTAGTTTAAGTCCAAAACTCATATTTGGGGTGGTTTTATGCCATTTCGTTGCCGTACGTGATGTAACACCCTAAATTTAATTTCCAGCATTTTATAATAAATTCAATATGCTTTATTTATTTTCTAGGATTTATTGTGCCTAGTATGCATTTTTCATTATCTTTTGAACTAAATATTGCAATATATCCTAAGGGCAACATGTTTGTGCATTCATGCTGGAGCATATTTTTTATTTGATGAATGGCATAAGGTTTGAATTCAAATTTATTTGAATTTGTAGTTTGTTTTTGAGTTTAAAAGAAAAGGAGAGAAATAGAAAAGAGAGGGAAAATGCAGGAAAAAGAAAAAGGAGAAACCGGCCCACCTCACCCGCTCGGCCCACCCGCGCCCTCACCCGAGCCGGCCCAGGCGAGGCGGCCCAGCCGGCCTCCCGCGCGCGCCGTCTCTCTCCCTCGCGCCACTGACAGGCGGACCCGCGCCCGTCGAGCCGCTGACAGGCGGGACCCACCTGTCATCCCCGACCTCTCGCCTTTCCTTTTTCGGCGACGGTGACTTTCCTTTTTCGGCCGATTTCTTTCCTTCTCTACGCCGGCCGACTCCGAGGAGGAGAGCTCCCTCCGCCGCCTTCCCCGTGTTCCTCGCTCTCCTGCGCACCGAATCCCCAAAGGAATCGAAGGATTCCCTTCCTTCCCGAGAGCGCGCGCCGAAGGAAGCTCCGGCCGCCGCCTTCCTTACTGCGCCGCCCCCTTCCGAGCCGCTCCGGTCCTATAAATAGCACGCCGGGCTTCGCCCTTTCCCCCTCAACCTCGCCAGCAGCCGCAATCGAGCCCTAGCCGTCGCGAGCCGCTCAATTCCGCCGCCACCGTCCGAGGTGAGTAACGCCGGCGAGGTGCAATTCGCCCTCTGGGGTCGCGCTTCCGCCGCCCTAACCCCTCCGCCGTGCTCTGCAGGACCTCGCGACCCCGTTGCGCTAGCTCTCGACGCCCGTGGACGCTCCGACCGAGCTCTCCGCGAAGCCCCGAGCCGCTCCGCCGCCTCCGCTCGTCGCCGACCATCCTCCGGCAGCTCCCGGTCGTCGACAACCCCACGGTGAGCTTCGCCGTGGTCCCGTCTTGCTTTCTAGCTAGGTCCGGTCCCGAATCGCGCCCCGGAACACCGGGCATCGCGACCTCCGGCGATGCGCCGCCGTCCCCGATGGTCGCCGCCGGCGAAACCTCGCCTTTCAACCTCAGCCGTCTGATCCAGAACGGATGCACGAGATTATAACGTGATCCGATCTCATCTTAGCCGTTAGATCTAGATCCGACCATCCGGACCAGATGGTGACCGGTCAACCGCGGTCGTCGCCGCCTTTTTGTTAAAGAGACCCTCGGTTTTTCCTAAATCAACCCGCGGTCCACGCCAGTTCAAAACTAATTACAGATCGGCGCAGTTTTTAATGTTTTAGCCCCTGCGCTATTGAAAAATAGAAACCGCAGTCCAGAGGCTGTGTTTTTGTGCTTTAGACCTCGGATCTTTCCTGAAATTACAGAATTGGTCCCTAGTTTTTCCAAAACAGCCCAGATTTTGAGTTTTCTTCATAAATAGGTCCCTAGAACCTTGTTTTGGCCATAACTTTTCCGTTTTAACTCCGTTTTGGGCGATTCTTGCGCTCACGTGACCGTGGTAATATGTAGAACAGTTCTAAACTAGTTTTGTGTTCTGTTTTGATGTATTGGTGTACTGTTTCTTATCTTTTGTCCATTGTTTGCATGTATGCTCGTATATGGATGCTTGTGTGACGTTTGGACGTAAGTAGACGTTGATCTGTCTGAGGTGAACGAGGAGCCACCTTTTGACATTTGTGAGCAGCAGCAAGAGAACCTTGAGGAAGGCAAGTATAACATGAGCAACACCTATCACCTTTAATTCATTGCATATGCATGTGTTGATCTTGTATGCCTATAAGGACGATACATTAGCCACTTTGATCTCAATGTGAACCTTTTGGGTTGCATGTGGTTAAGTTTTTGCTAGGTGCTGCGCCAACATACACCTATGCTATGTTTTTAATTAATGTTGATTAATGGATCTATGCAATTAATTGTTTGAGCGTGACCCTCTGTGCCGTGTGCTTGAGTGGTGCATGTCTCATTTAAAATTTGTTTTTTTAGCAACTTGGTTTAGGGGGCATGAGCATTGTGCTTAGTGGTTTTGCTCATAGCCACTTTCCATAAGGACCGGTTCGCAAAGCGACAACCTGGGACAACAGCACTACCATAAGACTGGTATGGGACGGTCTTAGCTGATTAATTGGATTGTTTTAGTTTGGGAGTAACTTCCCTGCGGGGCAAGAGGGGAGGTGTGCTTCTGTGGCCCTCGCGCTGCTTGGGTTGAGTGTGATGTGTTCTTCTCCCCTTGAGGCTTGCTCCACCATTGCATAACCTGAAACCTTAGCGGTTACACCTTACTAACATAATCTTTGTAAAGGCTTCGTAGTGTGGCTTGCTAGTCATCTCATCTAAGGTATGTGATGAACCACTAGCGTAGCTCACGACTTGTGGGTAAAGATGTGCAACCTCTCGAGAGTGTAAAACTGATGCATCAGCCGTGCTCACGGTTATGAGCGGCCCAGATCCTTTATGTGATTAGTTGGGTTATGGATGGTTTTTGGTAAAATCCTGGTTAATCATGATGCTTAATTTCTTCTATGCAATATCTTTGAGATAAAAGTTTCTCTACTCACTTTAGTAAATAGCTTTAATAAAATTTGACCAATTAAAAGCAATGCAGTGGAGTCAGCTAACCTTAGAGCCTCATGGTTCTGTTATACTTGTTGAGTACGAGTTGTGTGCTCACGCTTGTTCTTTTCCGTTTACTCCTTGTTGGGGGGACAAATCCAACCGCTGCTCAGTCAATGGAGATACGGAGGATTATCAAGAAGTCTAGGCTCTTCGCTCTTCCAGTGGACGTCCCCGTGGTGGCTCTAGTTGCTTTCCGTTTACGCTTCCGCTTTTACGTACTTTATGTTAAAGACAAGTGTCTGTTATAATACTTATGATGTAATCGTTAAACGTTATATTATGACATGTTCTGTGATGACAATTTGTCCTATACATGTGAGACTCGTTCCTGGCGCATGTATAGTATGCACGGTTTTGGATCATTGAAAACCGGGTGTGACAGATTGGTATCAGAGCCGTGTCGACTGTAGGACGGAAGCCTAGTTAGTGCGGGTCGAAATTTAAGGATTTCCTCCTTCTCTTCCTCCTGTTTTTAAAAGTTTTCTTTTCTTTAAGATTACACTACAACCCTATGTTCCTACATTATTTTCAATTCTCTTAACTCCTTTTTTAGAACTGATCTTAACTCAATCTTGGTCGTTTTCTTTGTAGATGGCCCGTACCAGACTGACCGCCCGCAAGCAAACCGGTGCACCCCCGCAAGGCTACCATGTTCCCTTAGCACCACGGAACCCAGAACCAGAAGATCTAGTGCCACCCCCGCCTCTGCAGGAACCCATCATACTGGGAGATGACTCTGAAGACCCCAGTGAAGCCAGCTCTTTCACTGAGAACACAGAAGAGGATCCAGAGGAGAATCCAGCCCCTGAACCAGAGGTAGAAGCACCTGAGTGGTCACATCACATTGCCGTTCAGATAGACGATAATCAAGGACCTGCTGTCAAAAGAGAGAGGGTGATCGCCACCTGGGTCAACATCGACCATACCCACCCAGGCAACGGTCTCAACTTTCCCGGACTGCTTCGGGAGTGCCTCCAGGAAATCGGCCTCAACAACTTCACCACCTCCTACTTCGCCACTCAGAGTACGCACCCGATTCTACCTGACAGATGGGTGGCCAATGCGTTGATCGAACGCTACAACCTCATCCACGGAGGGAAGACCATTGTGGGTGATTACTGCAGCGTGACGATCCATGAGACGATGGAAGCTGCCATTGAAGATGCTGCACGCCAAGCTCTGGGAGCCATCTGCTACGACCACCGTACCTCGTTGAGCCAGACCTGTTTTCGCTACTTCCCTCGCCACATAGAAGGCCAAGCTGGGCACGAGATCGCTTCGATGGTGTTGGAGGATGACCAGAGGGTAAGGAAGATGGCACGGTACATCGCGGCCCTCAACTCCGCCCACGACATAGTGTTGGACGAGCTTCATCGCAAGACCAAGAGGGTGGCAGAACTTGAAGCTACACTTGCCGGCCTCCAAGGACCAAAGCCTCGAGTGCCAGACGTGACTCCGTCCCAGTGCAAATCCCGCAAGAGGACCCGCAAGGGGGAACTAAATGGTGCCACTAGGATTCTTTTCCATGAGGATTAGGATTACCCTTATCTTTGCTTCACATCGCTAGTACGTTGAGTCGAGTTGGTCTATAAACGCTTTGAGTCTAGTTCAGTGTTTGGTTGTTTGTGCTTGTGAACTATGTTTGAGTTGGCATTTTGGTTGCTTGATCATGTCCAACTATGGGGATTGTCCATAGTCAAACCAGTTTGAGTTGAGTTTAATAAAAATAGTCAGTTGGGATGAACAACTACTCTATTACTCCTCTCTGCCTCATCTAGCTGACGCTCGTTCATCATGGGCTAATGACCAACCTGCAATCTCAAAATCTACTTCACCTTGTGAGAGGGATATAAATCCTTATGGACTTTCTTTTGTTGCCACAGATGGTTGGAACTAGAGGACGTGGTGCTAGGGGCGCCCAAGGAAGTAACCAGGGCCACGACCATCCCGACCACCCGTTGCCCAATCCACCACCACTGACGGCCGAGCAGTTCTTTGCCATGCAAACGCAGATGATGGCCACAGTGAACAATGCCATCTTGGCCCTACAACAAGCTCAGGTGCAGGCGCCACCACCACCTCCTCCGCCTAGGGACAGGCGTGGGGATTTCATGAAGGGGCATCCCCCAACCTTCTCCCACGCTGCAGATCCACTACAGGCTGATGACTGGCTTCGTGCGGTGGAGAGACAGCTGGAGATCGCCCAGTGCGATGACCGGGAGAGAGTCCTGTATGCTGCAGGACAACTTCGTGGTGCTGCTTTGGATTGGTGGGAGTCATACCGCCAGCAGGATCGCGATGCCTTCACCTGGGCTCAGTTTAGAGAGAACTTCAGGAGTCACCACGTACCGGCTGGGACCATGAAGATGAAGAAGAAGGAGTTCCTCTCGCTCAAGCAAGGGAGCATGTCCGTCACTGAGTATCGTGACAAGTTCCTGCAGCTTGCAAGGTACCCACAGCAGAGGTCGCTGAGGATGGCGATAAACAGGAGCATTTCATGGAAGGGCTCAATGACACCCTGCAGTTCCACCTCATGAACTTCACCTTCCCCAGCTTCAATCACCTGGTAGATCGTGCGCTCCTTACAGAACGCAAACATCGGGAGATGGAGGAAAGGAAGAGGAAGCTCATACCTGCACCGTCCGGGAGCAACACCCGCCCCCGCTACCAACAACAGCAGCAGCCACCGTGGCCAGGATACCCGCAGAACCACCAAGGGCAGCAGATGGCCTAGGGGCAACGCTACCAGAATCAGCCTCCTCGCCCTGCATATCAAGCTCAGCGTCAGGGGCAGCCTAACCCCCCTGCACCAGCCCAGGCTCCTGTCATTGGCAGAAGTTGCTATAAGTGCGGTGACCCGGGGCACTATGCCAATGTCTGCCCTCAGAAGACAGTCCCCAACCCGCAGAGACCAGGACCGGTCCAGCAGCCGCAAGCTCAGGGGCGCAACAATGGGAACGCCAAGGCGCCGTGGCAAGGAAAGGTGAACCATGTGACGGCAGAAACTGCAGCTGAGGCCCCAAACGTCATGATCGGTACGTTCTTGGTCAACTCTCATCCTGCTACCGTACTATTTGATACTGGTGCCACCCACTCCTTTATTACCAAATCCTTTGCTGAACAACATAAAATACCCATTAGCATGTTGAAAAAGGATATGATAATTACTTCGCCTGGAGGGGAAATAAGAACCCATGTGATCTGTACCAGAGTCGGGATTAACATAAGGGGGTTAGAGTTTCATACTAGTCTGTTAGTCATAGAACCGATGGGCATCGACGTCATCCTAGGAATGGAAACATTGACCAAATGGGGAGTCAGAATTGACTGTGCCAAGAGGACTGTTCATATGACAACGCCAGATGGCCAGGAAGTAAGAGTCGGCGCATCCAAACCCTCTGGTTATCTGCATCGGATGGAGGTCCAACCTACAGATGGCATTCGAGTAGTGTGTGAATATCCTGATGTCTTCCTGGAAGAGTTACCAGGTATGCCGCCTGACCGAGACATTGAGTTTTCTATAGACCTTTTACCTAGTACTGCTCCTATATCTAAAAGACCATATAGAATGGCACCCCCAGAACATGAGGAAGTTAAACAAAACATAGATGAGCTGCTAGCAAAGGGATTTATTCGCCATAGTACCTCTCCGTGGGCTTTTCCTGTTCTGTTTGTTGATAAGAAGGAAGGGCCTGCTCGACGGATGTGTGTGGATTATCGTGCATTGAACGAGGTGACTATTAAGAACAAGTATCCTCTGCCACGCATTGATGATTTGTTTGATCAGTTGCAAGGTGCCTGTGTATTCTCCAAAGTAGACCTGAGATCTGGCTACCACCAGTTGAAGATCCGTCCCTCAGATATTCCTAAGACTACTTTCATCACAAAGTATGGTCTCTATGAGTATACTGTGGTGTCTTTTGGTCTGACTAATGCCCCTGCTTTCTTCATGAGTTTAATGAATAAGGTGTTCATGGATTATTTGGACAAGTTCGTGGTGGTATTCATTGATGATATCCTGATCTACTCCAAAACCGAGGAGGAACATGAGGAGCACTTGAGGCTAGTTCTGCAGAGATTGAGGGATCACAAGCTATATGCAAAGTTGAGCAAGTGTGAGTTCTGGATTGACGAGGTACCATTCCTTGGTCATATCATCTCTAAGGGGGGGATCTCAGTGGACCCTGGCAAGGTCATATCAGTGTTGGATTGGAAGGTGCCACAGACTGTCAAGGAAGTACGTGGATTTTTGGGCTTAGCAGGATATTACCGGAGATTCATAGAGAATTTCTCGAAGATTGCGAAGCCGATGACCACGTTGCTTGAGAAGGATGCTGAGTTCATCTGGAACAAGGAGAGGCAAGCAGCTTTTGAAGAGTTGAAGAAGAAGCTGACCACCGCACCCGTGCTGACATTGCCAGATCTGCAGAAAAGGTTCACAGTATATTGTGATGCTTCAGGCGACGGTCTGGGTTGTGTGCTGATGCAAGAAGGAAAGGTGATTGCCTATGCCTCCCGACAGCTACGCAAGCATGAGGTAAATTATCCTACACATGACTTGGAGTTAGCAGCAGTTGTCCATGCACTTAAGATATGGCGTCACTATCTTTTTGGGCAAAGATGTGAGATATACACGGATCACAAGAGTCTTAAGTATATCTTCACTCAGAATGAGCTGAACATGAGGCAGCGTAGATGGTTAGAACTGATCAAGGACTACGACTTGGAGATATATTATCATCCAGGGAAAGCCAACGTGGTGGCTGATGCTTTGAGCAGAAGAAGCTACGTCAACATGGCCATAGCATTCCAGATGCCACGTGAGTTATGTGAGGAGTTCGAAAGTTTGAGTTTGGGTTTTGTGCATCATACTGCAGCTACCTTTGAAGCCGAACCAACTCTGGAACAAGAAATTCGAAGACATCAAGCCCAGGACGAGAAGATCCAGGAGATACGCGAGCAGATCCAGATAGGCAAAGCGCCCAACTTCAGGGAAGATGAGCAAGGTACAGTATGGTACAAGAACCGGATTTGTGTGCCAGATGTGGACAGAATCAAGAAGTTGATCCTGAGTGAGGCCCATGATACAGCTTACTCTATCCATCCCGGGAGTACTAAGATGTATTATGACCTCAAGGAGAGATTCTGGTGGTTTGGAATGAAACGTGCCGTAGCAGAGTATGTGGCAATTTGTGACACTTGTCAGAGGGTCAAGGCAGAACATCAGAGGCCAGTAGGACTATTGCAACCGTTGAAAATTCCAGAATGGAAGTGGGAGGAAATCAGCATGGACTTTATTGTTGGGTTACCTCGCACCCAGAAAGGTTACAACTCCATATGGGTAGTAGTGGATCGTCTGACCAAGGTCGCCCACTTCATACCTGTGAATACTACCTACTCCGGGGCAAGGTTGGCAGAACTATACATCTCTAGGATTGTGTGTTTGCATGGGGTTCCTAAGAGGATTATATCCGATAGGGGATCACAGTTCACTTCTCGCTTTTGGGAGCAATTGCATGATTCACTGGATACCAAGCTTCGTTTCAGCACAGCTTACCATCCGCAGACAGACGGTCAGACAGAAAGGACCAATCAAATACTGGAAGATATGTTGCGAGCGTGTGTCATCCAATATGGCACAAGTTGGGACAAGTGCTTACCTTATGCCGAGTTCTCCTACAACAACAGTTATCAGGTCAGTATCAAGAAATCACCATTTGAAGCTTTGTATGGTAGAAGGTGTAGGACTCCTTTGCTCTGGGATCAGAAAGGAGAGAAGCAAGTGTTTGGCCCAGACATTATCAAGGATGCGGAGGAACAAGTACGGATAGTTCGAGAGAACTTGAGAATTGCTCAGTCTAGGCAGAAAAGCTATGCAGATGTCAGACGGAGAGATCTCACGTTCAAGGAAGGTGACTTTGTGTATCTGAAGGTGTCACCTATGCGGGGAGTACGCAGATTCAACATGAAGGGAAAACTAGCACCCAGATACGTTGGACCATTCAAGGTACTAGAAAAGAGAGGAGAAGTGGCTTATCGCTTAGAGTTACCTTCTAGTCTTCCAGGTGTGCACGATGTATTCCATGTCTCGCAGCTGAAGAAGTGCTTGAGAATACCAGAGGAGCAGGCACCTTTAGAAGGGTTGGAAGTGCAGGAGGACTTGACCTACACTGAGCACCCTATAAAGATTCTGGAAACATCTGAGAGGGTGACCCGGAATAAGAGGACCAAGATGTGCCGAGTGCAATGGAAATACCACACAGAGGAGGAAGCTACTTGGGAAAGAGAGGAAGAGTTGAGGGCAGCATACCCTGATCTCTTTGCTAACCAGCCTATGTGAATCTCGGGGCGAGATTCCTTGCAAGGGGGGTAGGTCTGTAACACCCTAAATTTAATTTCCAGCATTTTATAATAAATTCAATATGCTTTATTTATTTTCTAGGATTTATTGTGCCTAGTATGCATTTTTCATTATCTTTTGAACTAAATATTGCAATATATCCTAAGGGCAACATGTTTGTGCATTCATGCTGGAGCATATTTTTTATTTGATGAATGGCATAAGGTTTGAATTCAAATTTATTTGAATTTGTAGTTTGTTTTTGAGTTTAAAAGAAATGGAGAGAAATAGAAAAGAGAGGGAAAATGCAGGAAAAAGAAAAAGGAGAAACCGGCCCACCTCACCCGCTCGGCCCACCCGCGCCCTCACCCGAGCCGGCCCAGGCGAGGCGGCCCAGCCGGCCTCCCGCGCACGCCGTCTCTCTCCCTCGCGCCACTGACAGGCGGACCCGCGCCCGTCGAGCCGCTGACAGGCGGGACCCACCTGTCATCCCCGACCTCTCGCCTTTCCTTTTTCGGCGACGGCGACTTTCCTTTTTCGGCCGATTTCTTTCCTTCTCTACGCCGGCCGACTCCGAGGAGGAGAGCTCCCTCCGCCGCCTTCCCCGTGTTCCTCGCTCTCCTGCGCACCGAATCCCCAAAGGAATCGAAGGATTCCCTTCCTTCCCGAGAGCGCGCGCCGAAGGAAGCTCCGGCCGCCGCCTTCCTTACTGCGCCGCCCCCTTCCGAGCCGCTCCGGTCCTATAAATAGCACGCCGGGCTTCGCCCTTTCCCCCTCAACCTCGCCAGCAGCCGCAATCGAGCCCTAGCCGTCGCGAGCCGCTCAATTCCGCCGCCACCGTCCGAGGTGAGTAACGCCGGCGAGGTGCAATTCGCCCTCTGGGGTCGCGCTTCCGCCGCCCTAACCCCTCCGCCGTGCTCTGCAGGACCTCGCGACCCCGTTGCGCTAGCTCTCGACGCCCGTGGACGCTCCGACCGAGCTCTCCGCGAAGCCCCGAGCCGCTCCGCCGCCTCCGCTCGTCGCCGACCATCCTCCGGCAGCTCCCGGTCGTCGACAACCCCACGGTGAGCTTCGCCGTGGTCCCGTCTTGCTTTCTAGCTAGGTCCGGTCCCGAATCGCGCCTCGGAACACCGGGCATCGCGAGCTCCGGCGATGCGCCACCGTCCCCGATGGTCGCCGCCGGCGAAACCTCGCCTTTCAACCTCAGCCGTCCGATCCAGAACGGATGCACGAGATTATAACGTGATCCGATCTCATCTCAGCCGTTAGATCTAGATCCGACCGTCCGGACCAGATGGTGACCGGTCAACCGCGGTCGTCGCCGCCTTTTTGTTAAAGAGACCCTCGGTTTTTCCTAAATCAACCCGCGGTCCACGCCAGTTCAAAACTAATTACAGATCGGCCCAGTTTTTAATGTTTTAGCCCCTGCGCTATTGAAAAATAGAAACCGCAGTCCAGAGGCTGTGTTTTTGTGCTTTAGACCTCGGACCTTTCCTGAAATTACAGAATTGGTCCCTAGTTTTTCCAAAACAGCCCAGATTTTGAGTTTTCTTCATAAATAGGTCCCTAGAACCTTGTTTTGGCCATAACTTTTCCGTTTTAACTCCGTTTTGGGCGATTCTTGCGCTCACGTGACCGTGGTAATATGTAGAACAGTTCTAAACTAGTTTTGTGTTCTGTTTTGATGTATTGGTGTACTGTTTCTTATCTTTTGTCCATTGTTTGCATGTATGCTCGTATATGGATGCTTGTGTGACGTTTGGACGTAAGTAGACGTTGATCTGTCTGAGGTGAACGAGGAGCCACCTTTTGACATTTGTGAGCAGCAGCAAGAGCACCTTGAGGAAGGCAAGTATAACATGAGCAACACCTATCACCTTTAATTCATTGCATATGCATGTGTTGATCTTGTATGCCTATAAGGACGATACATTAGCCACTTTGATCTCAATGTGAACCTTTTGGGTTGCATGTGGTTAAGTTTTTGCTAGGTGCTGCGCCAACATACACCTATGCTATGTTTTTAATTAATGTTGATTAATGGATCTATGCAATTAATTGTTTGAGCGTGACCCTCTGTGCCGTGTGCTTGAGTGGTGCATGTCTCATTTAAAATTTGTTTTTTTAGCAACTTGGTTTAGGGGGCATGAGCATTGTGCTTAGTGGTTTTGCTCATAGCCACTTTCTATAAGGACCGGTTCGCAAAGCGACAACCTGGGACAACAGCACTACCATAAGACTGGTATGGGACGGTCTTAGCTGATTAATTGGATTGTTTTAGTTTGGGAGTAACTTACCTGCGGGGCAAGAGGGGAGGTGTGCTTCTGTGGCCCTCGCGCTGCTTGGGTTGAGTGTGATGTGTTCTTCTCCCCTTGAGGCTTGCTCCACCATTGCATAACCTGAAACCTTAGCGGTTACACCTTACTAACATAATCTTTGTAAAGGCTTCGTAGTGTGGCTTGCTAGTCATCTCATCTAAGGTATGTGATGAACCACTAGCGTAGCTCACGACTTGTGGGTAAAGATGTGCAACCTCTCGAGAGTGTAAAACTGATGCATCAGCCGTGCTCACGGTTATGAGCGGCCCAGATCCTTTATGTGATTAGTTGGGTTATGGATGGTTTTTGGTAAAATCCTGGTTAATCATGATGCTTAATTTCTTCTATGCAATATCTTTGAGATAAAAGTTTCTCTACTCACTTTAGTAAATAGCTTTAATAAAATTTGACCAATTAAAAGCAATGCAGTGGAGTCAGCTAACCTTAGAGCCTCATGGTTCTGTTATACTTGTTGAGTACGAGTTGTGTGCTCACGCTTGTTCTTTTCCGTTTACTCCTTGTTGGGGGGACAAATCCAACCGCTGCTCAGTCAATGGAGATACGGAGGATTATCAAGAAGTCTAGGCTCTTCGCTCTTCCAGTGGACGTCCCTGTGGCGGCTCTAGTTGCTTTCCGTTTACGCTTCCGCTTTTACGTACTTTATGTTAAAGACAAGTGTCTGTTATAATACTTATGATGTAATCGTTAAACGTTATATTATGACATGTTCTGTGATGACAATTTGTCCTATACATGTGAGACTCGTTCCTGGCGCATGTATAGTATGCACGGTTTTGGATCATTGAAAACCGGGTGTGACACGTGACCCATTGCGAAAACGGTTATCGGGATGCATAAAAAGCATGATTTTGTGCCACCGGAACCATTTCTCCTTTTTCTACAACGAACATGCCCAATCCACTACTTTCAGTCCAAAACTCATGTTTGGGGTGGTGTTGTGCCATTTCGTTGCCGCACATGACCCATTACGAAAATGGTATCGGGGTGCATACAAGGCATGAGTTTGTGCAACCGGAACCATTTCTTCTTTTTCTCAACGAGCATGCCCAATCCACTTCTTTATATCCAAAACTTATGTTTGGGGTGGTTTCGCTCCATTTCGTTGCGGCACACGACCCATTGCGAAAACGGGTATTTTGGTGCATAGAAGGCATGAGTTTTTGACACCGGAACTATTTCTTCTTTTTTTCCCAATGAACCTTCCCAATCCACCACTTTAGGTCCAAAACTTATGTTTGGGGTGGTTTCGCGCCATTTCGTTGCGGCACACGACCCATTGCGAAAACGGGTATTTTGGTGCATAGAAGGCATGAGTTTTTGACACCGGAACCATTTTTTCTTTTTTTCCCAATGAACCTTCCCAATCCACCACTTTAGGTCCAAAACTAATATTTGGGGTGGTTTCGTGCCATTTCATTGCAGTTCGTGACCCATTCCGAAAACGGTTATCGGGATGCATAATAAGCATGATTTTGTGCCACCGGAACCATTTCTTCTTTTTCTACAACGAACATGCCCAATCCACAACTTTAAGTCCAAAACTCATGTTTGGGTTGGATTTGTGCCATTTCGTTGCCGCTCATGACCCATTACGAAAATGGGTATCGGGGTGCATACAAGGCATGAGTTTGTGCAACCGGAACCGTTTCTTCTTTTTTGGCAACGAGCATGCCCAATCCACTTCTTTATATCCAAAACTTATGTTTGGGGTGGTTTCGCGCCATTTCGTTGCGGCACACGACCCATTGCGAAAACGGGTATTTTGGTGCATAGAAGGCATGAGTTTTTGACACCGGAACCATTTTTTCTTTTTTTCCCAATGAACCTTCCCAATCCACCACTTTAGGCCCAAAACTAATGTTTGGGGTGGTTTCGCGCCATTTCATTGCCGTTCGTGACCCATTGCGAAAACGGTTATCGGGATGCATAATAAGCATGATTTTGTGCCACCGGAACCATTTCTTCTTTTTCTACAACGAACATGCCCAATCCACTACTTTAAGTCCAAAACTCAAGTTTGGGGTGGTTTTGTGCCATTTCGTTGCCGCACATGACCCATTACGAAAATGGGTATCGGGGTGCATACAAGGCATGAGTTTGTGCAACCGGAACCGTTTCTTCTTTTTTGGCAACGAGCATGCCCAATCCACTTCTTTATATCCAAAACTTATGTTTGGTGTGGTTTCGCGCCATTTCGTTGCGGCACACGACCCATTGCGAAAACGGGTATTTTGGTGCATAGTAGGCATGAGTTTTTGACACCGGAACTATTTCTTCTTTTTTTCCCAATGAACCTTCCCAATCCACCACTTTAGGTCCAAAACTAATGTTTGGGGTGGTTTCGCGCCATTTCGTTGCGGCACACGACCCATTGCGAAAACGGGTATCGGGGATGCATATATAAAGCATGATTTTGTGCCACCGGAACCATTTCTTCTCTTTCTACAACGAACATGCCCAATCCAGTAGTTTAAGTCCAAAACTCATATTTGGGGTGGTTTTATGCAATTTCATTGCCGTTCGTGACCCATTGCGAAAACGGTTATCGGGATGCATAAAAAGCATGATTTTGTGCCACCGGAACCATTTCTTCTTTTTCTACAATGAACATGCCCAATCCACAACTTTAAGTCCAAAACTCATGCTTGGGGTGGTTTTGTGCCATTTCGTTGCCGCACATGACCCATTACGAAAATGGGTATCGGGGTGCATACAAGGCATGTGTTTATGCAACCGGAACCGTTTCTTCTTTTTTGGCAACGAGCATGCCCAATCCACTTCTTTATATCCAAAACTTATGTTTGGGGTGGTTTCGCGCCATTTCGTTGCGGCACACGACCCATTGCGAAAACGGGTATTTTGGTGCATAGAAGGCATGAGTTTTTGACACCGGAACCATTTTTTCTTTTTTTCCCAATGAACCTTCCCAATCCACCACTTTAGGCCCAAAACTAATGTTTGGGGTGGTTTCGCGCCATTTCATTGCCGTTCGTGACCCATTGCGAAAACGGTTATCGGGATGCATAAAAAGCATGATTTTGTGCCACCGGAACCATTTCTCCTTTTTCTACAACGAACATGCCCAATCCACTACTTTCAGTCCAAAACTCATGTTTGGGGTGGTGTTGTGCCATTTCGTTGCCGCACATGACCCATTACGAAAATGGTATCGGGGTGCATACAAGGCATGAGTTTGTGCAACCGGAACCATTTCTTCTTTTTCTCAACGAGCATGCCCAATCCACTTCTTTATATCCAAAACTTATGTTTGGGGTGGTTTCGCTCCATTTCGTTGCGGCACACGACCCATTGCGAAAACGGGTATTTTGGTGCATAGAAGGCATGAGTTTTTGACACCGGAACTATTTCTTCTTTTTTTCCCAATGAACCTTCCCAATCCACCACTTTAGGTCCAAAACTTATGTTTGGGGTGGTTTCGCGCCATTTCGTTGCGGCACACGACCCATTGCGAAAACGGGTATTTTGGTGCATAGAAGGCATGAGTTTTTGACACCGGAACCATTTTTTCTTTTTTTCCCAATGAACCTTCCCAATCCACCACTTTAGGCCCAAAACTAATATTTGGGGTGGTTTCGTGCCATTTCATTGCAGTTCGTGACCCATTCCGAAAACGGTTATCGGGATGCATAATAAGCATGATTTTGTGCCACCGGAACCATTTCTTCTTTTTCTACAACGAACATGCCCAATCCACAACTTTAAGTCCAAAACTCATGTTTGGGTTGGATTTGTGCCATTTCGTTGCCGCTCATGACCCATTACGAAAATGGGTATCGGGGTGCATACAAGGCATGAGTTTGTGCAACCGGAACCGTTTCTTCTTTTTTGGCAACGAGCATGCCCAATCCACTTCTTTATATCCAAAACTTATGTTTGGGGTGGTTTCGCGCCATTTCGTTGCGGCACACGACCCATTGCGAAAACGGGTATTTTGGTGCATAGAAGGCATGAGTTTTTGACACCGGAACCATTTTTTCTTTTTTTCCCAACGAACCTTCCCAATCCACCACTTTAGGCCCAAAACTAATGTTTGGGGTGGTTTCGCGCCATTTCATTGCCGTTCGTGACCTGTTGCGAAAACGGTTATCGGGATGCATAATAAGCATGATTTTGTGCCACCGGAACCATTTCTTCTTTTTCTACAACGAACATGCCCAATCCACTACTTTAAGTCCAAAACTCATGTTTGGGGTGGTGTTGTGCCATTTCGTTGCCGCACATGACCCATTGCGAAAATGGGTATCGGGGTGCATACAAGGCATGAGTTTGTGCAACCGAAACCGTTTCTTCTTTTTTGGCAACGAGCATGCCCAATCCACTTCTTTATATCCAAAACTTATGTTTGGGGTGCTTTCGCACCATTTCGTTGCGGCACACGACCCATTGCGAAAACGGGTATTTTGGTGCATAGTAGGCATGAGTTTTTGACACAGGAACAATTTCTTCTTTTTTTCCCAATAAACCTTCCCAATCCACCACTTTAGGTCCAAAACTAATGTTTGGGGTGGTTTCGCGCCATTTCGTTGCGGCACACGACCCATTGCGAAAACGGGTATCGGGGATGCATATAAAGCATGATTTTGTGCCACCGGAACCATTTCTTCTCTTTCTACAACGAACATGCCCAATCCAGTAGTTTAAGTCCAAAACTCATATTTGGGGGGGTTTTATGCCATTTCATTGCCGTTCGTGACCCATTGCGAAAACGGTTATCGGGATGCATAAAAAGCATGATTTTGTGCCACCGGAACCATTTCTTCTTTTTCTACAACGAACATGCCCAACCCACAACTTTAAGTCCAAAACTCATGTTTGGGGTGGTTTTGTGCCATTTCGTTGCCGCACATGACCCATTACGAAAATTGTATCGGGGTGCATACAAGGCATGAGTTTGTGCAACCGGAACCATTTCTTCTTTTTCGCAACGAGCATGCCCAATCCACTTCTTTATATCCAAAACTTATGTTTGGTGTGGTTTCGCGCCATTTCGTTGCGGCACACGACCCATTGCGAAAACGGGTATTTTGGTGCATAGAAGGCATGAGTTTTTGACACCGGAACCATTTTTTCTTTTTTTCCCAATGAACCTTCCCAATCCACCACTTTAGGCCCAAAACTAATGTTTGGGGTGGTTTCGCGCCATTTCATTGCCGTTCGTGACCCGTTGCGAAAACGGTTATCGGGATGCATAACAAGCATGATTTTGTGCCACCGGAACCATTTCTTCTTTTTCAACAACGAACATGCCCAATCCACTACTTTAAGTCCAAAACTCATGTTTGGGGTGGTTTTGTGCCATTTCGTTGCCGCACATGACCCATTACGAAAATGGGTATCGGGGTGCATACAAGGCATGAGTTTGTGCAACCGGAACCGTTTCTTCATTTTTGGCAACGAGCATGCCTAATCCACTTCTTTATATCCAAAACTTATGTTAGGGGTGGTTTCGCGCCATTTCGTTGCGGCACACGACCCATTGCGAAAACGGGTATTTTGGTGCATAGTAGGCATGAGTTTTTGACACCGGAACAATTTCTTCTTTTTTTCCCAATGAACCTTCCCAATCCACCACTTTAGGCCCAAAACTAATGTTTGGGGTGGTTTCGCGCCATTTCATTGCCGTTCGTGACCCATTGCGAAAACGGTTATCGGGATGCATAAAAAGCATGATTTTGTGCCACCGGAACCATTTCTCCTTTTTCTACAACGAACATGCCCAATCCACTACTTTCAGTCCAAAACTCATGTTTGGGGTGGTGTTGTGCCATTTCGTTGCCGCACATGACCCATTACGAAAATGGTATCGGGGTGCATACAAGGCATGAGTTTGTGCAACCGGAACCATTTCTTCTTTTTCTCAACGAGCATGCCCAATCCACTTCTTTATATCCAAAACTTATGTTTGGGGTGGTTTCGCTCCATTTCGTTGCGGCACACGACCCATTGCGAAAACGGGTATTTTGGTGCATAGAAGGCATGAGTTTTTGACACCGGAACTATTTCTTCTTTTTTTCCCAATGAACCTTCCCAATCCACCACTTTAGGTCCAAAACTTATGTTTGGGGTGGTTTCGCGCCATTTCGTTGCGGCACACGACCCATTGCGAAAACGGGTATTTTGGTGCATAGAAGGCATGAGTTTTTGACACCGGAACCATTTTTTCTTTTTTTCCCAATGAACCTTCCCAATCCACCACTTTAGGCCCAAAACTAATATTTGGGGTGGTTTCGTGCCATTTCATTGCAGTTCGTGACCCATTCCGAAAACGGTTATCGGGATGCATAATAAGCATGATTTTGTGCCACCGGAACCATTTCTTCTTTTTCTACAACGAACATGCCCAATCCACAACTTTAAGTCCAAAACTCATGTTTGGGTTGGATTTGTGCCATTTCGTTGCCGCTCATGACCCATTACGAAAATGGGTATCGGGGTGCATACAAGGCATGAGTTTGTGCAACCGGAACCGTTTCTTCTTTTTTGGCAACGAGCATGCCCAATCCACTTCTTTATATCCAAAACTTATGTTTGGGGTGGTTTCGCGCCATTTCGTTGCGGCACACGACCCATTGCGAAAACGGGTATTTTGGTGCATAGAAGGCATGAGTTTTTGACACCGGAACCATTTTTTCTTTTTTTCCCAACGAACCTTCCCAATCCACCACTTTAGGCCCAAAACTAATGTTTGGGGTGGTTTCGCGCCATTTCATTGCCGTTCGTGACCTGTTGCGAAAACGGTTATCGGGATGCATAATAAGCATGATTTTGTGCCACCGGAACCATTTCTTCTTTTTCTACAACGAACATGCCCAATCCACTACTTTAAGTCCAAAACTCATGTTTGGGGTGGTGTTGTGCCATTTCGTTGCCGCACATGACCCATTGCGAAAATGGGTATCGGGGTGCATACAAGGCATGAGTTTGTGCAACCGAAACCGTTTCTTCTTTTTTGGCAACGAGCATGCCCAATCCACTTCTTTATATCCAAAACTTATGTTTGGGGTGCTTTCGCACCATTTCGTTGCGGCACACGACCCATTGCGAAAACGGGTATTTTGGTGCATAGTAGGCATGAGTTTTTGACACAGGAACAATTTCTTCTTTTTTTCCCAATAAACCTTCCCAATCCACCACTTTAGGTCCAAAACTAATGTTTGGGGTGGTTTCGCGCCATTTCGTTGCGGCACACGACCCATTGCGAAAACGGGTATCGGGGATGCATATAAAGCATGATTTTGTGCCACCGGAACCATTTCTTCTCTTTCTACAACGAACATGCCCAATCCAGTAGTTTAAGTCCAAAACTCATATTTGGGGGGGTTTTATGCCATTTCATTGCCGTTCGTGACCCATTGCGAAAACGGTTATCGGGATGCATAAAAAGCATGATTTTGTGCCACCGGAACCATTTCTTCTTTTTCTACAACGAACATGCCCAACCCACAACTTTAAGTCCAAAACTCATGTTTGGGGTGGTTTTGTGCCATTTCGTTGCCGCACATGACCCATTACGAAAATTGTATCGGGGTGCATACAAGGCATGAGTTTGTGCAACCGGAACCATTTCTTCTTTTTCGCAACGAGCATGCCCAATCCACTTCTTTATATCCAAAACTTATGTTTGGTGTGGTTTCGCGCCATTTCGTTGCGGCACACGACCCATTGCGAAAACGGGTATTTTGGTGCATAGAAGGCATGAGTTTTTGACACCGGAACCATTTTTTCTTTTTTTCCCAATGAACCTTCCCAATCCACCACTTTAGGCCCAAAACTAATGTTTGGGGTGGTTTCGCGCCATTTCATTGCCGTTCGTGACCCGTTGCGAAAACGGTTATCGGGATGCATAACAAGCATGATTTTGTGCCACCGGAACCATTTCTTCTTTTTCAACAACGAACATGCCCAATCCACTACTTTAAGTCCAAAACTCATGTTTGGGGTGGTTTTGTGCCATTTCGTTGCCGCACATGACCCATTACGAAAATGGGTATCGGGGTGCATACAAGGCATGAGTTTGTGCAACCGGAACCGTTTCTTCATTTTTGGCAACGAGCATGCCTAATCCACTTCTTTATATCCAAAACTTATGTTAGGGGTGGTTTCGCGCCATTTCGTTGCGGCACACGACCCATTGCGAAAACGGGTATTTTGGTGCATAGTAGGCATGAGTTTTTGACACCGGAACAATTTCTTCTTTTTTTCCCAATGAACCTTCCCAATCCACCACTTTAGGCCCAAAACTAATGTTTGGGGTGGTTTCGCGCCATTTCATTGCCGTTCGTGACCCATTGCGAAAACGGTTATCGGGATGCATAAAAAGCATGATTTTGTGCCACCGGAACCATTTCTCCTTTTTCTACAACGAACATGCCCAATCCACTACTTTCAGTCCAAAACTCATGTTTGGGGTGGTGTTGTGCCATTTCGTTGCCGCACATGACCCATTACGAAAATGGTATCGGGGTGCATACAAGGCATGAGTTTGTGCAACCGGAACCATTTCTTCTTTTTCTCAACGAGCATGCCCAATCCACTTCTTTATATCCAAAACTTATGTTTGGGGTGGTTTCGCTCCATTTCGTTGCGGCACACGACCCATTGCGAAAACGGGTATTTTGGTGCATAGAAGGCATGAGTTTTTGACACCGGAACTATTTCTTCTTTTTTTCCCAATGAACCTTCCCAATCCACCACTTTAGGTCCAAAACTTATGTTTGGGGTGGTTTCGCGCCATTTCGTTGCGGCACACGACCCATTGCGAAAACGGGTATTTTGGTGCATAGAAGGCATGAGTTTTTGACACCGGAACCATTTTTTCTTTTTTTCCCAATGAACCTTCCCAATCCACCACTTTAGGCCCAAAACTAATATTTGGGGTGGTTTCGTGCCATTTCATTGCAGTTCGTGACCCATTCCGAAAACGGTTATCGGGATGCATAATAAGCATGATTTTGTGCCACCGGAACCATTTCTTCTTTTTCTACAACGAACATGCCCAATCCACAACTTTAAGTCCAAAACTCATGTTTGGGTTGGATTTGTGCCATTTCGTTGCCGCTCATGACCCATTACGAAAATGGGTATCGGGGTGCATACAAGGCATGAGTTTGTGCAACCGGAACCGTTTCTTCTTTTTTGGCAACGAGCATGCCCAATCCACTTCTTTATATCCAAAACTTATGTTTGGGGTGGTTTCGCGCCATTTCGTTGCGGCACACGACCCATTGCGAAAACGGGTATTTTGGTGCATAGAAGGCATGAGTTTTTGACACCGGAACCATTTTTTCTTTTTTTCCCAACGAACCTTCCCAATCCACCACTTTAGGCCCAAAACTAATGTTTGGGGTGGTTTCGCGCCATTTCATTGCCGTTCGTGACCTGTTGCGAAAACGGTTATCGGGATGCATAATAAGCATGATTTTGTGCCACCGGAACCATTTCTTCTTTTTCTACAACGAACATGCCCAATCCACTACTTTAAGTCCAAAACTCATGTTTGGGGTGGTGTTGTGCCATTTCGTTGCCGCACATGACCCATTGCGAAAATGGGTATCGGGGTGCATACAAGGCATGAGTTTGTGCAACCGAAACCGTTTCTTCTTTTTTGGCAACGAGCATGCCCAATCCACTTCTTTATATCCAAAACTTATGTTTGGGGTGCTTTCGCACCATTTCGTTGCGGCACACGACCCATTGCGAAAACGGGTATTTTGGTGCATAGTAGGCATGAGTTTTTGACACAGGAACAATTTCTTCTTTTTTTCCCAATAAACCTTCCCAATCCACCACTTTAGGTCCAAAACTAATGTTTGGGGTGGTTTCGCGCCATTTCGTTGCGGCACACGACCCATTGCGAAAACGGGTATCGGGGATGCATATAAAGCATGATTTTGTGCCACCGGAACCATTTCTTCTCTTTCTACAACGAACATGCCCAATCCAGTAGTTTAAGTCCAAAACTCATATTTGGGGGGGTTTTATGCCATTTCATTGCCGTTCGTGACCCATTGCGAAAACGGTTATCGGGATGCATAAAAAGCATGATTTTGTGCCACCGGAACCATTTCTTCTTTTTCTACAACGAACATGCCCAACCCACAACTTTAAGTCCAAAACTCATGTTTGGGGTGGTTTTGTGCCATTTCGTTGCCGCACATGACCCATTACGAAAATTGTATCGGGGTGCATACAAGGCATGAGTTTGTGCAACCGGAACCATTTCTTCTTTTTCGCAACGAGCATGCCCAATCCACTTCTTTATATCCAAAACTTATGTTTGGTGTGGTTTCGCGCCATTTCGTTGCGGCACACGACCCATTGCGAAAACGGGTATTTTGGTGCATAGAAGGCATGAGTTTTTGACACCGGAACCATTTTTTCTTTTTTTCCCAATGAACCTTCCCAATCCACCACTTTAGGCCCAAAACTAATGTTTGGGGTGGTTTCGCGCCATTTCATTGCCGTTCGTGACCCGTTGCGAAAACGGTTATCGGGATGCATAACAAGCATGATTTTGTGCCACCGGAACCATTTCTTCTTTTTCAACAACGAACATGCCCAATCCACTACTTTAAGTCCAAAACTCATGTTTGGGGTGGTTTTGTGCCATTTCGTTGCCGCACATGACCCATTACGAAAATGGGTATCGGGGTGCATACAAGGCATGAGTTTGTGCAACCGGAACCGTTTCTTCATTTTTGGCAACGAGCATGCCTAATCCACTTCTTTATATCCAAAACTTATGTTAGGGGTGGTTTCGCGCCATTTCGTTGCGGCACACGACCCATTGCGAAAACGGGTATTTTGGTGCATAGTAGGCATGAGTTTTTGACACCGGAACAATTTCTTCTTTTTTTCCCAATGAACCTTCCCAATCCACCACTTTAGGTCCAAAACTAATGTTTGGGGTGGTTTCGCGCCATTTCGTTGCGGCACACGACCCATTGAGAAAACGGGTATCGGGGATGCATATAAAGCATGATTTTGTGCCACCGGAACCATTTCTTCTCTTTCTACAACGAACATGCCCAATCCAGTAGTTTAAGTCCAAAACTCATATTTGGGGGGGTTTTATGCCATTTCATTGCCGTTCGTGACCCATTGCGAAAACGGTTATCGGGATGCATAAAAAGCATGATTTTGTGCCACCGGAACCATTTCTTCTTTGTCTACAACGAACATGCCCAACCCACAACTTTAAGTCCAAAACTCATGTTTGGGGTGGTTTTGTGCCATTTCGTTGCCGCACATGACCCATTACGAAAATGGTATCGGGGTGCATACAAGGCATGAGTTTGTGCAACCGGAACCATTTCTTCTTTTTCTCAACGAGCATGCCCAATCCACTTCTTTATATCCAAAACTTATGTTTGGGGTGGTTTCGCTCCATTTCGTTGCGGCACACGACCCATTGCGAAAACGGGTATTTTGGTGCATAGAAGGGATGAGTTTTTGACACCGGAACCATTTCTTCTTTTTTTCCCAATGAACCTTCCCAATCCACCACTTTAGGTCCAAAACTAATGTTTGGGGTGGTTTCGCGCCATTTCATTGCCGTACGTGACCCATTGCGAAAACGGGTATCGGGGATGCATATAAAGCATGATTTTGTGCCACCGGAACCATTTCTTCTCTTTCTACAACGAACATGCCCAATCCAGTAGTTTAAGTCCAAAACTCATATTTGGGGTGGTTTTATGCCATTTCGTTGCCGTACGTGACCCATTGCGAAAACGGTTATCGGGATGCATAAAAAGCATGATTTTGTGCCACCGGAACCATTTCTCCTTTTTCTACAACGAACATGCCCAATCCACTACTTTTAGTCCAAAACTCATGTTTGGGGTGGTGTTGTGCCATTTCGTTGCCGCACATGACCCATTACGAAAATGGTATCGGGGTGCATACAAGGCATGAGTTTGTGCAACCGGAACCATTTCTTCTTTTTCTCAACGAGCATGCCCAATCCACTTCTTTATATCCAAAACTTATGTTTGGGGTGGTTTCGCTCCATTTCGTTGCGGCACACGACCCATTGCGAAAACGGGTATTTTGGTGCATAGAAGGCATGAGTTTTTGACACCGGAACTATTTCTTCTTTTTTTCCCAATGAACCTTCCCAATCCACCACTTTAGGTCCAAAACTTATGTTTGGGGTGGTTTCGCGCCATTTCGTTGCGGCACACGACCCATTGCGAAAACGGGTATTTTGGTGCATAGAAGGCATGAGTTTTTGACACCGGAACCATTTTTTCTTTTTTTCCCAATGAACCTTCCCAATCCACCACTTTAGGCCCAAAACTAATATTTGGGGTGGTTTCGTGCCATTTCATTGCAGTTCGTCACCCATTCCGAAAACGGTTATCGGGATGCATAATAAGCATGATTTTGTGCCACCGGAACCATTTCTTCTTTTTCTACAACGAACATGCCCAATCCACAACTTTAAGTCCAAAACTCATGTTTGGGTTGGATTTGTGCCATTTCGTTGCCGCTCATGACCCATTACGAAAATGGGTATCGGGGTGCATACAAGGCATGAGTTTGTGCAACCGGAACCGTTTCTTCTTTTTTGGCAACGAGCATGCCCAATCCACTTCTTTATATCCAAAACTTATGTTTGGGGTGGTTTCGCGCCATTTCGTTGCGGCACACGACCCATTGCGAAAACGGGTATTTTGGTGCATAGAAGGCATGAGTTTTTGACACCGGAACCATTTTTTCTTTTTTTCCCAATGAACCTTCCCAATCCACCACTTTAGGCCCAAAACTAATGTTTGGGGTGGTTTCGCGCCATTTCATTGCCGTTCGTGACCCATTGCGAAACGGTTATCGGGATGCATAATAAGCATGATTTTGTGCCACCGGAACCATTTCTTCTTTTTATACAACGAACATGCCCAATCCACTACTTTAAGTCCAAAACTCAAGTTTGGGGTGGTTTTGTGCCATTTCGTTGCCGCACATGACCCATTACGAAAATGGGTATCGGGGTGCATACAAGGCATGAGTTTGTGCAACCGGAACCGTTTCTTCTTTTTTGGCAACGAGCATGCCCAATCCACTTCTTTATATCCAAAACTTATGTTTGGTGTGGTTTCGCGCCATTTCGTTGCGGCACACGACCCATTGCGAAAACGGGTATTTTGGTGCATAGTAGGCATGAGTTTTTGACACCGGAACTATTTCTTCTTTTTTTCCCAATGAACCTTCCCAATCCACCACTTTAGGCCCAAAACTAATGTTTGGGGTGGTTTCGCGCCATTTCGTTGCGGCACACGACCCATTGCGAAAACGGGTATCGGGGTGCATACAAGGCATGTGTTTATGCAACCGGAACCGTTTCTTCTTTTTTGGCAACGAGCATGCCCAATCCACTTCTTTATATCCAAAACTTATGTTTGGGGTGGTTTCGCGCCATTTCGTTGCGGCACACGACCCATTGCGAAAACGGGTATTTTGGTGCATAGAAGGCATGAGTTTTTGACACCGGAACCATTTTTTCTTTTTTTCCCAATGAACCTTCCCAATCCACCACTTTAGGCCCAAAACTAATGTTTGGGGTGGTTTCGCGCCATTTCATTGCCGTTCGTGACCCATTGCGAAAACGGTTATCGGGATGCATAATAAGCATGATTTTGTGCCACCGGAACCATTTCTTCTTTTTCTACAACGAACATGCCCAATCCACTACTTTAAGTCCAAAACTCATGTTTGGGGTGGTTTTGTGCCATTTCGTTGCCGCACATGACCCATTATGAAAATGGGTATCGGGGTGCATACAGGGCATGAATTTGTGCAACCGGAACCATTTCTTCTTTTTTTCCCAATGAACCTTCCCAATCCACCACTTTAGGTCCAAAACTAATGTTTGGGGTGGTTTCGCGCCATTTCATTGCCGTACGTGACCCATTGCGAAAACGGGTATCGGGGATGCATATAAAGCATGATTTTGTGCCACCGGAACCATTTCTTCTCTTTCTACAACGAACCTTCCCAATCCAGTAGTTTAAGTCCAAAACTCATATTTGGGGTGGTTTTATGCCATTTCGTTGCCGTACGTGACCCATTGCGAAAACGGTTATCGGGATGCATAAAAAGCATGATTTTGTGCCACCGGAACCATTTCTCCTTTTTCTACAACGAACATGCCCAATCCACTACTTTCAGTCCAAAACTCATGTTTGGGGTGGTGTTGTGCCATTTCGTTGCCGCACATGACCCATTACGAAAATGGTATCGGGGTGCATACAAGGCATGAGTTTGTGCAACCGGAACCATTTCTTCTTTTTCTCAACGAGCATGCCCAATCCACTTCTTTATATCCAAAACTTATGTTTGGGGTGGTTTCGCTCCATTTCGTTGCGGCACACGACCCATTGCGAAAACGGGTATTTTGGTGCATAGAAGGCATGAGTTTTTGACACCGGAACTATTTCTTCTTTTTTTCCCAATGAACCTTCCCAATCCACCACTTTAGGTCCAAAACTTATGTTTGGGGTGGTTTCGCGCCATTTCGTTGCGGCACACGACCCATTGCGAAAACGGGTATTTTGGTGCATAGAAGGCATGAGTTTTTGACACCGGAACCATTTTTTCTTTTTTTCCCAATGAACCTTCCCAATCCACCACTTTAGGCCCAAAACTAACATTTGGGGTGGTTTCGTGCCATTTCATTGCAGTTCGTCACCCATTCCGAAAACGGTTATCGGGATGCATAATAAGCATGATTTTGTGCCACCGGAACCATTTCTTCTTTTTCTACAACGAACATGCCCAATCCACAACTTTAAGTCCAAAACTCATGTTTGGGTTGGATTTGTGCCATTTCGTTGCCGCTCATGACCCATTACGAAAATGGGTATCGGGGTGCATACAAGGCATGAGTTTGTGCAACCGGAACCGTTTCTTCTTTTTTTGGCAACGAGCATGCCCAATCCACTTCTTTATATCCAAAACTTATGTTTGGGGTGGTTTCGCGCCATTTCGTTGCGGCACACGACCCATTGCGAAAACGGGTATTTTGGTGCATAGAAGGCATGAGTTTTTGACACCGGAACCATTTTTTCTTTTTTTCCCAATGAACCTTCCCAATCCACCACTTTAGGCCCAAAACTAATGTTTGGGGTGGTTTCGCGCCATTTCATTGCCGTTCGTGACCCATTGCGAAAACGGTTATCGGGATGCATAATAAGCATGATTTTGTGCCACCGGAACCATTTCTTCTTTTTCTACAACGAACATGCCCAATCCACTACTTTAAGTCCAAAACTCATGTTTGGGGTGGTTTTGTGCCATTTCGTTGCCGCACATGACCCATTATGAAAATGGGTATCGGGGTGCATACTGGGCATGAGTTTGTGCAACCGGAACCGTTTCTTCTTTTTTTGCAACGAGCATGCCCAATCCACTTCTTTATATCCAAAACTTATGTTTGGGGTGGTTTCGCGCCATTTCGTTGCGGCACACGACCCATTGCGAAAACGGGTATTTTGGTGCATAGAAGGCATGAGTTTTTGACACCGGAACCATTTTTTCTTTTTTTCCCAATGAACCTTCCCAATCCACCACTTTAGGCCCAAAACTAATGTTTGGGTGGTTTCGCGCCATTTCATTGCCGTTCGTGACCCGTTGCGAAAAAGGTTATCGGGATGCATAATAAGCATGATTTTGTGCCACCGGAACCATTTCTTCTTTTTCTACAACGAACATGCCCAATCCACTACTTTAAGTCCAAAACTCATGTTTGGGGTGGTTTTGTGCCATTTCGTTGCCGCACATGACCCATTATGAAAATGGGTATCGGGGTGCATACAGGGCATGAGTTTGTGCAACCGGAACCGTTTCTTCTTTTTTGGCAACGAGCATGCCCAATCCACTTCTTTATATCCAAAACTTATGTTTGGGGTGGTTTCGCGCCATTTCGTTGCGGCACACGACCCATTGCGAAAACGGGTATTTTGGTGCATAGTAGGCATGAGTTTTTGACACCGGAACTATTTCTTCTTTTTTCCCAATGAACCTTCCCAATCCACCACTTTAGGTCCAAAACTTATGTTTGGGGTGGTTTCGCGCCATTTCATTGCCGTACGTGACCCATTGCGAAAACGGGTATCGGGGATGCATATAAAGCATGATTTTGTGCCACCGGAACCATTTCTTCTCTTTCTACAACGAACATGCCCAATCCAGTAGTTTAAGTCCAAAACTCATATTTGGGGTGGTTTTATGCCATTTCATTGCCGTACGTGACCCATTGCGAAAACGGGTATCGGGGATGCATAATAAGCATGATTTTGTGCCACCGGAACCATTTCTTCTTTTTCTACAACGAACATGCCCAATCCACTACTTTAAGTCCAAAACTCATGTTTGGGATGGTTTTGTGCCATTTCGTTGCCGCACATGACCCATTACGAAAATGGGTATCGGGGTGCATACAAGGCATGAGTTTGTGCAACCGGAACCGTTTCTTCTTTTTTGGCAACGAGCATGCCCAATCCACTTCTTTATATCCAAAACTTATGTTTGGGGTGGTTTCGCGCCATTTCGTTGCGGCACACGACCCATTGCGAAAACGGGTATTTTGGTGCATAAAAGGCATGAGTTTTTGACACCGGAACCATTTTTTCTTTTTTTCCCAATGAACCTTCCCAATCCACCACTTTAGGCCCAAAACTAATGTTTGGGGTGGTTTCGCGCCATTTCATTGCCGTTCGTGACCCGTTGCGAAAAAGGTTATCGGGATGCATAATAAGCATGATTTTGTGCCACCGGAACCATTTCTTCTTTTTCTACAACGAACATGCCCAATCCACTACTTTAAGTCCAAAACTCATGTTTGGGGTGGTTTTGTGCCATTTCGTTGCCGCACATGACCCATTATGAAAATGGGTATCGAGGTGCATACAGGGCATGAGTTTGTGCAACCGGAACCGTTTCTTCTTTTTTGGCAACGAGCATGCCCAATCCACTTCTTTATATCCAAAACTTATGTTTGGGGTGGTTTCGCGCCATTTCGTTGCGGCACACGACCCATTGCGAAAACGGGTATTTTGGTGCATAGTAGGCATGAGTTTTTGACACCGGAACTATTTCTTCTTTTTTCCCAATGAACCTTCCCAATCCACCACTTTATGTCCAAAACTTATGTTTGGGGTGGTTTCGCGCCATTTCGTTGCGGCACACGACCCATTGCGAAAATGGGTATTTTCGTGCATAGAAGGCATGAGTTTTTGACACCGGAACCATTTCTTCTTTTTTTCCCAATGAACCTTCCAATCCACCACTTTAGGCCCAAAACTAATGTTTGGGGTGGTTTCGTGCCATTTCATTGCCGTTCGTGACCCATTGCGAAAACGGATATCGGGATGCATAATAAGCATGATTTTGTGCCACCGGAACCATTTCTTCTTTTTCTACAACGAACATGCCCAATCCACTACTTTAAGTCCAAAACTCATGTTTGGGATGGTTTTGTGCCATTTCGTTGCCGCACATGACCCATTACGAAAATGGGTATCGGGGTGCATACAAGGCATGAGTTTGTGCAACCGGAACCGTTTCTTCTTTTTTGGCAACGAGCATGCCCAATCCACTTCTTTATATCCAAAACTTATGTTTGGGGTGGTTTCGCGCCATTTCGTTGCGGCACACGACCCATTGCGAAAACGGGTATTTTGGTGCATAAAAGGCATGAGTTTTTGACACCGGAACCATTTTTTCTTTTTTTCCCAATGAACCTTCCCAATCCACCACTTTAGGCCCAAAACTAATGTTTGGGGTGGTTTCGCGCCATTTCATTGCCGTTCGTGACCCGTTGCGAAAAAGGTTATCGGGATGCATAATAAGCATGATTTTGTGCCACCGGAACCATTTCTCCTTTCTCTACAACGAACATGCCCAATACACTACTTTCAGTCCAAAACTCATGTTTGGGGTGGTGTTGTGCCATTTCGTTGCCGCACATGACCCATTACGAAAATGGGTATCGGGGTGCATACAAGGCATGAGTTTATGCAACCGGAACCGTTTCTTCTTTTTTGGCAACGAGCATGCCCAATCCACTCCTTTATATCCAAAACTTATGTTTGGGGTGGTTTTGTGCCATTTCGTTGCCGCACATGACCCATTACGAAAATGGGTATCGGGGTGCATACAAGGCATGTGTTTATGCAACCGGAACCGTTTCTTCTTTTCTGGCAACGAGCATGCCCAATCCACTTCTTTATATCCAAAACTTATGTTTGGGGTGGTTTCGCGCCATTTCGTTGCGGCACACGACCCATTGCGAAAACGGGTATTTTGGTGCATAGAAGGCATGAGTTTTTGACACCGGAACTATTTCTTCTTTTTCTACAACGAACATGCCCAATCCACTACTTTAAGTCCAAAACTCATGTTTGGGGTGGTTTTGTGCCATTTCGTTGCCGCACATGACCCATTATGAAAATGGGTATCGGGGTGCATACAGGGCATGAGTTTGTGCAACTGGAACCGTTTCTTCTTTTTTGGCAACGAGCATGCCCAATCCACTTCTTTATATCCAAAACTTATGTTTGGGGTGGTTTCGCGCCATTTCGTTGCGGCACACGACCCATTGCGAAAACGGGTTTTTTGCTGCATAGTAGGCATGAGTTTTTGACACCGGAACTATTTCTTCTTTTTTCCCAATGAACCTTCCCAATCCACCACTTTAGGTCCAAAACTTATGTTTGGGGTGGTTTCGCGCCATTTCGTTGCGGCACACGACCTATTGCGAAAACGGGTATTTTGGTGCATAGAAGGCATGAGTTTTTGACACCGGAACCATTTTTTCTGTTTTCCCAATGAACCTTCCCAATCCACCACTTTAGGCCCAAAACTAATGTTTGGGGTGGTTTCGCGCCATTTCATTGCCGTACGTGACCCATTGCGAAAACGGGTATCGGGGATGCATATAAAGCATGATTTTGTGCCACCGGAACCATTTCTTCTCTTTCTACAACGAACATGCCCAATCTAGTAGTTTAAGTCCAAAACTCATATTTGGGGTGGTTTTATGCCATTTCATTGCCGTACGTGACCCATTGCGAAAACGGTTATCGGGATGCATAAAAAGCATGATTTTGTGCCACCGGAACCATTTCTCCTTTTTCTACAACGAACATGCCCAATCCACTACTTTCAGTCCAAAACTCATGTTTGGGGTGGTGTTGTGCCATTTCGTTGCCGCACATGACCCATTACGAAAATGGGTATCGGGGTGCATACAAGGCATGAGTTTATGCAACCGGAACCGTTTCTTCTTTTTTGGCAACGAGCATGCCCAATCCACTCCTTTATATCCAAAACTTATGTTTGGGGTGGTTTCGCGCCATTTCGTTGCGGCACACGACCCATTGCGAAAACGGGTATTTTGGTGCATAGAAGGCATGAGTTTTTGACACCGGAACCATTTCTTCTTTTTTTCCCAATGAACCTTCCCAATCCACCACTTTAGGTCCAAAACTAATGTTTGGGGTGGTTTCGCGCCATTTCATTGCCGTACGTGACCCATTGCGAAAACGGGTATCGGGGATGCATATAAAGCATGATTTTGTGCCACCGGAACCATTTATTCTCTTTCTACAACGAACATGCCCAATCCAGTAGTTTAAGTCCAAAACTCATATTTGGGGTGGTTTTATGCCATTTCATTGCCGTACGTGACCCATTGCGAAAACGGTTATCGGGATGCATAAAAAGCATGATTTTGTGCCACCGGAACCATTTCTCCTTTTTCTACAACGAACATGCCCAATCCACTACTTTCAGTCCAAAACTCATGTTTGGGGTGGTGTTGTGCCATTTCGTTGCCGCACATGACCCATTACGAAAATGGGTATCGGGGTGCATACAAGGCATGAGTTTATGCAACCGGAACCGTTTCTTCTTTTTTGGCAACGAGCATGCCCAATCCACTTCTTTATATCCAAAACTTATGTTTGGGGTGGTTTCGCGCCATTTCGTTGCGGCATACGACCCATTGCGAAAACGGGTATTTTGGTGCATAGAAGGCATGAGTTTTTGACACCGGAACCATTTCTTCTTTTTTTCCCATTGAACCTTCCCAATCCACCACTTTAGGTCCAAAACTAATGTTTGGGGTGGTTTCGCGCCATTTCATTGCCGTACGTGACCCATTGCGAAAACGGGTATCGGGGATGCATATAAAGCATGATTTTGTGCCACCGGAACCATTTCTTCTCTTTCTACAACGAACATGCCCAATCCACTACTTTAAGTCCAAAACTCATGTTTGGGATGGTTTTGTGCCATTTCGTTGCCGCACATGACCCATTACGAAAATGGTATCGGGGTGCATACAAGGCATGAGTTTGTGCAACCGGAACCATTTCTTCTTTTTCTCAACGAGCATGCCCAATCCACTTCTTTATATCCAAAACTTATGTTTGGGGTGGTTTCGCGCCATTTCGTTGCGGCACACGACCCATTGCGAAAACGGGTATTTTGGTGCATAAAAGGCATGAGTTTTTGACACCGGAACCATTTTTTCTTTTTTTCCCAATGAACCTTCCCAATCCACCACTTTAGGCCCAAAACTAATGTTTGGGGTGGTTTCGCGCCATTTCATTGCCGTTCGTGACCCGTTGCGAAAAAGGTTATCGGGATGCATAATAAGCATGATTTTGTGCCACCGGAACCATTTCTTCTTTTACTACAACGAACATGCCCAATCCACTACTTTAAGTCCAAAACTCATGTTTGGGGTGGTTTTGTGCCATTTCGTTGCCGCACATGACCCATTATGAAAATGGGTATCGGGGTGCATACAGGGCATGAGTTTATGCAACCGGAACCGTTTCTTCTTTTTTGGCAACGAGCATGCCCAATCCACTCCTTTATATCCAAAACTTATGTTTGGGGTGGTTTCGCGCCATTTCGTTGCGGCACACGACCCATTGCGAAAACAGGTATTTTGGTGCATAGTAGGCATGAGTTTTTGACACCGGAACCATTTCTTCTTTTTTTCAAAATGAACCTTCCCAATCCACCACTTCAGGTCCAAAACTAATGTTTGGGGTGGTTTTGTGCCATTTCGTTGCCACACATGACCCATTATGAAAATGGGTATCGGGGTGCATACAGGGCATGAGTTTGTGCAACCGGAACCGTTTCTTCTTTTTTGGCAACGAGCATGCCCAGTCCACTCCTTTATATCCAAAACTTATGTTTGGTGTGGTTTCGCGCCATTTCGTTGCGGCACACGACCCATTGCGAAAACGGGTATTTTGGTGCATAGTAGGCATGAGTTTTTGACACCGGAACCATTTCTTCTTTTTTTCCCAATGAACCTTCCCAATCCACCACTTTAGGTCCAAAACTAATGTATGGGGTGGTTTCGCGCCATTTCATTGCCGTACTTGACCCATTGCGAAAACGGGTATCGGGGATGCTTATAAAGCATGATTTTGTGCCACCGGAACCATTTCTTCTCTTTCTACAATGAACATGCCCAATCCAGTAGTTTAAGTCCAAAACTAATGTTTGGGGTGGTTTCGCGCCATTTCATTGCCGTACGTGACCCATTGCGAAAACGGGTATCGGGGATGCATATAAAGCATGATTTTGTGCCACCGGAACCATTTCTTCTCTTTCTACAACGAACATGCCCAATCCAGTAGTTTAAGTCCAAAACACATATTTGGGGTGGTTTTATGCCATTTCATTGCCGTCCGTGACCCATTGCGAAAACGGTTATCGGGATGCATAAAAAGCATGATTTTATGCCACCGGAACCATTTCTTCTTTTTCTACAACGAACATGCCCAATCCACTACTTTAAGTCCAAAACTCATGTTTGGGGTGGTTTTGTGCCATTTCGTTGCCGCACATGACCCATTATGAAAATGGGTATCGGGGTGCATACAGGGCATGAGTTTGTGCAACCGGAACCGTTTCTTCTTTTTTGGCAACGAGCATGCCCAATCCACTTCTTTATATCCAAAACTTATGTTTGGGGTGGTTTCGCGCCATTTCGTTGCGGCACACGACCCATTGCGAAAACGGGTATTTTGGTGCATAGTAGGCTTGAGTTTTTGACACCGGAACCATTTCTTCTTTTTTTCAAAATGAACCTTCCCAATCCACCACTTCAGGTCCAAAACTAATGTTTGGGGTGGTTTCGCGCCATTTCATTGCCGTACGTGACCCATTGCAAAAACGGGTATCGGGGATGCTTATAAAGCATGATTTTGTGCCACCGGAACCATTTCTTCTTTTTCTACAACGAACATGCCAAATCCACTACTTTAAGTCCAAAACTCATGTTTGGGGTGGTTTTGTGCCATTTCGTTGCCGCACATGACCCAATACGAAAATGGGTATCGGGGTGCAAACAAGGCATGAGTTTGTGCAACCGGAACCATTTCTTCTTTTTTCGCAACGAGCATGCCCAATCCGGTACTTGAGGTCCAAAACTCGGATAGTTTCGCACCACTTCGTTGCTGCACACGACCCATTGCGAAAATGGGTATTTTAGTGCATAGAAGGCTTGAGTTTTTGACACAGGACCAGTTCTTCTTTTTATCCTAATGAACCTTCCCAATCCACCACTTTAGGTCCAAAACTAATGTTTGGGGTGGTTTTGCGCCATTTCATTGCCGTACGTGACCCATTGCGAAAACGGTTAACGGGATGCATAAAAAGCATGATTTTGTGCCACCGGAACCATTTCTTCTTTTTCTACAATGAACATGCCCAATCCACTACTTGATGTCCAAAACTCATGTTTCGGCTGGTTTCGCACCACTTCGTTGCCGCACGTGACCCATTGCGGTATCGGGGTGCATACAAAGCATGAGTTTCTGCCACCAAAACCATTTCCTCTTTTTTCACAATGAACATTCCCAATCCACTTCTTTAGGTCCAAAACTTATGTTTGGGGTTGTTTTGCGCCTTTGCGTTGCTGCACACGACCCATTGCGAAAACGAGTATTTTGGTGCATAGAAGGCATGAGTTTTTGACACCGGAACCATTTCTTCTTTTTCTACAACGAACATGCCCAATCCACTACTTTAAGTCCAAAACTCATGTTTGGGGTGGTTTTGTGTCATTTCGTTGCCGCACATGACCCATTACGAAAATGGGAATCGGGGTGCATACAAGGCATGAGTTTGTGCAACCGGAACCATTTCTTCTTTTTTCGCAACGAGCATGCCCAATCTAGGTCGAAAACTTATTTTTCGGCTGGTTTCGCACCACTTCGTTGCCGCACGTGACCCATTGCGAAACGGGTATCGGGGTGCGTACAAAGCGTGAGTTTGTGCCACCAGAACCATTTTTTCTTTTCTAACAACGAACATTCCCATCCATTTCTTTAGATCCAAAACTTATGTTTGGGGTGGTTTTGCGCCATTTCGTTGCGGCACACGACCCATTGCGAAAACGGGTATTTTGGTGCATAGAAGGCATGAGTTTTTGACACCGGAACCATTTCTTCTTTTTTACCCAATGAACCTTCCCAATCCACCACTTTAGGTCCAAAACTAATGTTTGGGATGGTTTCGCGCCATTTCATTGCCGTACGTGACCCATTGTGAAAACGGTTATCGGGATGCATAAAAAGCATGATTTTTTGCCACCGGAACCATTTCTTCTTTTTCTACAACGAACATAGCCAATCCACTACTTTATGTCCAAAACTCATGTTTGGGGTGGTTTTGTGCCATTTTGTTGCCGCACATGACCCAGTACGAAAATGGGTATCGGGGTGCATACAAGGCATGAGTTTGTGCAACCGGAACCATTTCTTCTTTTTTCGCAACGAGCATGCCCAATCCGGTACTTGACGTCCAAAATTCATGTTTTGGCTTGTTTCGCACCACTTCGTTGCCGCACGTGACCCATTGCGAAACGGGTATTGGGGTGCAAACAAAGCATGAGTTTGTGCTACTGGAACCATTTCTTCTTTTTTCATAACGAACATTCCCAATCCACATCTTTAGAACCTAAACTTATGTTTGGGGTCGTTTCGCGCCATTTCGTTGCTGCACACGACCCATTGCGAAAACGGGTATTTTGGTGCACAGAAGGCATGAGTTTCTGACACCGGAACCATTTTTTCTTATTTTTCCCAATGAACCTTCCCAATCCACCACTTTCGGTCCAAAACTAATGTTTGGGGTGGTTTCGCGCCATTTCATTGCCGTACGTGACCCATTGCGAAAACGGCTATCGGGATGCATAAAAAGCATGATTTTGTGCCACCGGAACCATTTCTTCTTTTTCTACAACGAACATGCCAAATCCACTACTTTAAGTCCAAAACTCATGTTTGGGGTGGTTTTGTGCCATTTCGTTGCCGCACATGACCCAATACGAAAATGGGTATCGGGGTGCAAACAAGGCATGAGTTTGTGCAACCGGAACCATTTCTTCTTTTTTCGCAACGAGCATGCCCAATCCGGTACTTGAGGTCCAAAACTCGGATAGTTTCGCACCACTTCGTTGCTGCACACGACCCATTGCGAAAATGGGTATTTTAGTGCATAGAAGGCTTGAGTTTTTGACACAGGACCAGTTCTTCTTTTTATCCTAATGAACCTTCCCAATCCACCACTTTAGGTCCAAAACTAATGTTTGGGGTGGTTTTGCGCCATTTCATTGCCGTACGTGACCCATTGCGAAAACGGTTAACGGGATGCATAAAAAGCATGATTTTGTGCCACCGGAACCATTTCTTCTTTTTCTACAATGAACATGCCCAATCCACTACTTGATGTCCAAAACTCATGTTTCGGCTGGTTTCGCACCACTTCGTTGCCGCACGTGACCCATTGCGGTATCGGGGTGCATACAAAGCATGAGTTTCTGCCACCAAAACCATTTCCTCTTTTTTCACAACGAACATTCCCAATCCACTTCTTTAGGTCCAAAACTTATGTTTGGGGTTGTTTTGCGCCTTTGCGTTGCTGCACACGACCCATTGCGAAAACGAGTATTTTGGTGCATAGAAGGCATGAGTTTTTGACACCGGAACCATTTCTTCTTTTTCTACAACGAACATGCCCAATCCACTACTTTAAGTCCAAAACTCATGTTTGGGGTGGTTTTGTGTCATTTCGTTGCCGCACATGACCCATTACGAAAATGGGAATCGGGGTGCATACAAGGCATGAGTTTGTGCAACCGGAACCATTTCTTCTTTTTTCGCAACGAGCATGCCCAATCTAGGTCGAAAACTTATTTTTCGGCTGGTTTCGCACCACTTCGTTGCCGCACGTGACCCATTGCGAAACGGGTATCGGGGTGCGTACAAAGCGTGAGTTTGTGCCACCAGAACCATTTTTTCTTTTCTAACAACGAACATTCCCAATCCATTTCTTTAGATCCAAAACTTATGTTTGGGGTGGTTTCGCGCCATTTCGTTGCGGCACACGACCCATTGCGAAAACGGGTATTTTGGTGCATAGAAGGCATGAGTTTTTGACACCGGAACCATTTCTTCTTTTTTACCCAATGAACCTTCCCAATCCACCACTTTAGGTCCAAAACTAATGTTTGGGATGGTTTCGCGCCATTTCATTGCCGTACGTGACCCATTGTGAAAACGGTTATCGGGATGCATAAAAAGCATGATTTTTTGCCACCGGAACCATTTCTTCTTTTTCTACAACGAACATAGCCAATCCACTACTTTATGTCCAAAACTCATGTTTGGGGTGGTTTTGTGCCATTTTGTTGCCGCACATGACCCAGTACGAAAATGGGTATCGGGGTGCATACAAGGCATGAGTTTGTGCAACCGGAACCATTTCTTCTTTTTTCGCAACGAGCATGCCCAATCCGGTACTTGAGGTCCAAAATTCATGTTTTGGCTTGTTTCGCACCACTTCGTTGCCGCACGTGACCCATTGCGAAACGGGTATTGGGGTGCAAACAAAGCATGAGTTTGTGCTACTGGAACCATTTCTTCTTTTTTCATAACGAACATTCCCAATCCACATCTTTAGAACCTAAACTTATGTTTGGGGTCGTTTCGCGCCATTTCGTTGCTGCACACGACCCATTGCGAAAACGGGTATTTTGGTGCACAGAAGGCATGAGTTTCTGACACCGGAACCATTTTTTCTTATTTTTCCCAATGAACCTTCCCAATCCACCACTTTCGGTCCAAAACTAATGTTTGGGGTGGTTTCGCGCCATTTCATTGCCGTACGTGACCCATTGCGAAAACGGCTATCGGGATGCATAAAAAGCATGAATTTGTGCCACCGGAACCATTTCTTCTTTTTCTACAACGAACATGCCAAATCCACTACTTTAAGTCCAAAACTCATGTTTGGGGTGGTTTTGTGCCATTTCGTTGCCGCACATGACCCAATACGAAAATGGGTATCGGGGTGCAAACAAGGCATGAGTTTGTGCAACCGGAACCATTTCTTCTTTTTTTCGCAACGAGCATGCCCAATCCAGTACTTGAGGTCCAAAACTCGGATAGTTTCGCACCACTTCGTTGCTGCACACGACCCATTGCGAAAATGGGTATTTTAGTGCATAGAAGGCTTGAGTTTTTGACACAGGACCGGTTCTTCTTTTTATCCCAATGAACCTTCCCAATCCACCACTTTAGGTCCAAAACTAATGTTTGGGGTGGTTTTGCGCCATTTCATTGCCGTACGTGACCCATTGCGAAAACGGTTAACGGGATGCATAAAAAGCATGATTTTGTGCCACCGGAACCATTTCTTCTTTTTCTACAATGAACATGCCCAATCCACTACTTGATGTCCAAAACTCATGTTTCGGCTGGTTTCGCACCACTTCGTTGCCGCACGTGACCCATTGCGGTATCGGGGTGCATACAAAGCATGAGTTTCTGCCACCAAAACCATTTCCTCTTTTTTCACAACGAACATTCCCAATCCACTTCTTTAGGTCCAAAACTTATGTTTGGGGTTGTTTTGCGCCTTTGCGTTGCTGCACACGACCCATTGCGAAAACGAGTATTTTGGTGCATAGAAGGCATGAGTTTTTGACACCGGAACCATTTCTTCTTTTTCTACAACGAACATGCCCAATCCACTACTTTAAGTCCAAAACTCATGTTTGGGGTGGTTTTGTGTCATTTCGTTGCCGCACATGACCCATTACGAAAATGGGAATCGGGGTGCATACAAGGCATGAGTTTGTGCAACCGGAACCATTTCTTCTTTTTTCGCAACGAGCATGCCCAATCTAGGTCGAAAACTTATTTTTCGGCTGGTTTCGCACCACTTCGTTGCCGCACGTGACCCATTGCGAAACGGGTATCGGGGTGCGTACAAAGCGTGAGTTTGTGCCACCAGAACCATTTTTTCTTTTCTAACAACGAACATTCCCAATCCATTTCTTTAGATCCAAAACTTATGTTTGGGGTGGTTTCGCGCCATTTCGTTGCGGCACACGACCCATTGCGAAAACGGGTATTTTGGTGCATAGAAGGCATGAGTTTTTGACACCGGAACCATTTCTTCTTTTTTACCCAATGAACCTTCCCAATCCACCACTTTAGGTCCAAAACTAATGTTTGGGATGGTTTCGCGCCATTTCATTGCCGTACGTGACCCATTGTGAAAACGGTTATCGGGATGCATAAAAAGCATGATTTTTTGCCACCGGAACCATTTCTTCTTTTTCTACAACGAACATAGCCAATCCACTACTTTATGTCCAAAACTCATGTTTGGGGTGGTTTTGTGCCATTTTGTTGCCGCACATGACCCAGTACGAAAATGGGTATCGGGGTGCATACAAGGCATGAGTTTGTGCAACCGGAACCATTTCTTCTTTTTTCGCAATGAGCATGCCCAATCCACTACTTGAGGTCCAAAATTCATGTTTTGGTTTGTTTCGCACCACTTCGTTGCCGCACGTGACCCATTGCGAAACGGGTATTGGGGTGCAAACAAAGCATGAGTTTGTGCTACAGGAACCATTTCTTTTTTTTTCATAACGAACATTCCCAATCCACATCTTTAGAACCTAAACTTATGTTTGTGGTCGTTTCGCGCCATTTCGTTGCTGCACACGACCCATTGCGAAAACGGGTATTTTGGTGCACAGAAGGCATGAGTTTCTGACACCGGAACCATTTTTTCTAATTTTTCCCAAAGAACCTTCCCAATCCACCACTTTCGGTCCAAAACTAATGTTTGGGGTGGTTTCGCGCCATTTCATTGCCGTACGTGACCCATTGCGAAAACGGTTATCGGGATGCATAAAAAGCATGATTTTGTGCCACCGGAACCATTTCTTCTTTTTCTACAACGAACATGCCAAATCCACTACTTTAAGTCCAAAACTCATGTTTGGGGTGGTTTGTGCCATTTCGTTGCCGCACATGACCCAATACGAAAATGGGTATCGGGGTGCAAACAAGGCATGAGTTTGTGCAACCGGAACCATTTCTTCTTTTTTCGCAACGAGCTTGCCCAATCCAGTACTTGAGGTCCAAAACTCGGATAGTTTCGCACCACTTCGCTGCTGCACACGACCCATTGCGAAAATGGGTATTTTAGTGCATAGAAGGCTTGAGTTTTTGACACAGGACCGGTTCTTCTTTTTATCCCAATGAACCTTCCCAATCCACCACTTTAGCTCCAAAACTAATGTTTGGGGTGGTTTTGCGCCATTTCATTGCCGTACGTGACCCATTGCGAAAACGGTTAACGGGATGCATAAAAAGCATGATTTTGTGCCACCGGAACCATTTCTTCTTTTTCTACAATGAACATGCCCAATCCACTACTTGATGTCCAAAACTCATGTTTCGGCTGGTTTCGCACCACTTCGTTGTCGCACGTGACCCATTGCGATATCGGGGTGCATACAAAGCATGAGTTTCTGCCACCAAAACCATTTCCTCTTTTTTCACAACGAACATTCCCAATCCACTTCTTTAGGTCCAAAACTTATGTTTGGGGTGGTTTTGCGCCTTTGCGTTGCTGCACACGACCCATTGCGAAAACGAGTATTTTGGTGCATAGAAGGCATGAGTTTTTGACACCGGAACCATTTCTTCTTTTCTCACAACGAACATTCCCAATGCACTTCTTTAGATCCAAAACCTATGTTTGGGGTGGTTTTGTGCCATTTCGTTGCCGCACATGACCCATTACGAAAATGGGTATCGGGGTGCATACAAGGCATGAGTTTGTGCAACCGGATCCAATTCTTCTTTTTTCGCAACGAGCATGCCCAATCCACTACTTGACGTCCAGAACTTATTTTTCGACTGGTTTCGCACCACTTCGTCGCCGCACGTGACCCATTGCGAAATGGGTATCGGACTGCATACAATGCATGAGTTTGTGCCACCGGAACCATTTCTTCTTTTCTCACAACGAACATTCCCAATCCACTTCTTTAGATCCAAAACTTATGTTTGGGGTGGTTTCGTGCCATTTCGTTGCAGCACACGACCCGTTGCGAAAATTGGTATTTTGGTGCATAGAAGGCATGAGTTTTTGACACCGGAACCATTTCTTCTTTTTTTCCCAATGAACCTTCCCAATCCACCACTTTAGTCCCAAAACTAATGTTTGGGGTGGTTTCGCGCCATTTCATTGCCGTACGTGACCCGTTCCGAAAACTGTTATCGGGAGGCATAAAAACCATGATTTTGTGCCACCGGAACCATTTCTTCTTTTTCTACAACGAACATGCCCAATCTACTACTTTAAGTCCAAAACTCATGTTTGGGGTGGTTTTGTGCCATTTCGTTGTCGCACATGACCCATTACGAAGATGCGTATTGGGGTGCATACAAGGCATGAGTTTGTACAACCGGAACCATTTCTTCTTTTCTCACAACGAACATTCCCAATCCACTTCTTTAGATCCAAAACTTATGTTTGGGGTCATTTCGCGCAATTTCGTTACTGCACACGACCCATTGCGAAAATGGGTATTTTGGTGCATAGAAGCCATGAGTTTTTGACACCGGAACCGTTTCTTCTTTTTTTCCCAATGAACCTTCCCAATCCACCACTTTAGGTCCAAAACTCGTGTTTGGGGTGGTCTCACGCCATTTCATTGCCGTACGTGACCCATTGCGAAAACGGTTATCGGGACGCAAAAAAAGCATGATTTTGTGCCACCGGAACCATTTCTTCTTTTTCTACAACGAACATGCCCAATCCACTACTTTAAGTCCAAAACTCATGTTTGGGGTGGTTTTGTGCCATTTCGTTGCCGCACATGACCCATTACGAAAATGCGTCTCAGGGTGCATACAAGGCATGAGTTTGTGCAACCGGAACCATTTCTTCTTTTTTCGCAACGAGCATGCCCAATCCACTACTTGAGGTCCAGAACTTATTTTTCGGCTGGTTTCGCACCACTTCGTCGCCGCACGTGACCCATTGCGAAATGGGTATCGGGCTGCATACAAAGCATGAGTTTGTGCCACCGGAACCATTTCTTCTTTTCTCACAACGAACATTCCCAATCCACATCTTTAGATCCAAAACTTATGTTTGGGGTGGTTTCGCGCCATTTCGTTGCTGCACAGGACCCGTTGCGAAAATGGGTATTTTGGTGCATAGAAGGCATGAGTTTTTGACACCGGAACCGTTTCTTCTTTTTTTCCCAATGAACCTTCCCAATCCACCACTGTAGGTCCAAAACTAGTGTTTGGGGTGGTCTCACGCCATTTCATTGCCGTACGTGACCCATTGCGAAAACGATTATCGGGACGCATAAAAAGCATGATTTTGTGCCACCGGAACCATTTCTTCTTTTTCTACAACGAACATGCCCAATCCACTACTTTAAGTCCAAAACTCATGTTTGGGGTGGTTTTGTGCCATTTCGTTGCGGCACATGACCCATTACGAAAATGGGTACCGGGGTGCATACAAGGCATGATTTTGTGCCACTGGAACCATTTCTTCTTTTTTCGCAACGAACATTCCCTCTCCACATCTTTAGATCCAAAACTTATGTTTGGGGTGGTTTCGCGCCATTTCGTTGCTGCACACGACCCATTGCGAAAACGGGTATTTTGGTGCATAGAAGGCATGAGTTTTTGACACCGGAACCATTTCTTCTTTTTTTCCCAATGAACCTTCCCAATCCACCACTTTTGGTCCAAAACGAATGTTTGGGGTGGTTTCGCGCCATTTCATTGTCGTACGTGACCCATTGCGAAAACGGTTATCGGGATGCATAAAAAGCATGATTTTGTGCCACCGGAACCATTTCTTCTTTTTCTACAACGAACATGCCCAATCCACTACTTTAGGTCCAAAACTCATGATTGGGCTGGTGTTGTGCCATTTCGTTGTCGCACATGACCCATTACGAAAATGGGTATCGGGGTGCATACAAGGTATGGGTTTGTGCAACCGGAACCATTTCTTCTTTTTTCGCAACGAGCATGCCCAATCCACTACTTGTGGTCGAAAACTTATGTTTCGGCGGGTTTCGCACCACTTCGTTGCCGCACGTGACACATTGCGAAACGGGTATCGGGGTGCATACAAAGCATGAGTTTGTGCCACCGGAACCATTTCTTCTTTTTTCACAACGAACATTCCCTATCCACATCTTTAGATCCAAAACTTATGTTTGGGGTGATTTCGCGCCAATTCATTGCTGCACACGACCCATTGAGAAATCGGGTATTTTGGTGCATAGAAGGCATGAGTTTTTGACGCCGTAACCATTTCTTCTTTTTTTTCCCAATGAACCTTCCCAATCCACCACTTTAGGTCCAAAACTAATGTTTGGGGTGGTTTCGCGCCATTTCATTGGCTTACGTGACCCATTGCGAAAACGGTTATCGGGATGCATCAAAAGCAAGATTTTGTGCCACCGGAACCATTTCTTCCGTTTCTAACACGAACATGCCCAATCCACTACTTTAAGTCCAAAACTCATGATTAGGGTAGTTTTGTGCCATTTCGTTGCCGCACATGTCCCATTACGAAAATGGGTATCGAGGTGCATACAAGGCATGAGTTTGTGCAACGGGAACCATTTCTTCTTTTCTCGCAACGAGCATGCCCAATCCACTACTTGAGGTCCGAAACTTATGTTTCGGCGGGTTTCGCACCACTTCGTTGCCGCACGTGACCCATTGCGAAACGGGTATCGGGTTACATACAAAGCATGAGTTTGTGCAACAGGAACCATTTCTTCTTTTTTCGCAATGATCATGCCCAATCCACTACTTGAGGTCCAAAACTCTGCTGGTTTCGCACCACTTCGTTGCCGCACGTGACCCATTGCGAAACGGGTATCGGGGTGCATACAAAGCATGAGTTTGTGCCACCGGAACCATTTATTCTTTTTTTCACAATGAACTTTCCCAATCCACCACTTTAGGTCCAAAACTAATGTTTGGGGTGGTTTCGCGCCATTTCATTGCGGTACGTGACCCATTGCGAAAACGGTTATCGGGATGCATAAAAAGCATGATTTTGTGCCACCGGAATCATTTCTTCTTTTTCTACAACGAACATGCCCAATCCAATACTTTAAGTCCAAAACTCATGTTTGGGGTGGTTTTGTGCCATTTCGTTGCCGCACATGACCCATTACGAAAATGGGTATCGGGGTGCATACAGGCCATGAGTTTGTGCAACTGGACCCATTTCTTCTTTTTTCGCAACGAGCATGCCCAATCCACTACTTGAAGTCCAAAACTCGGTTGGTTTCGCACCACTTCGTTGCCGCACGTGAGCCATTGCGAAACGGGTATCGGTTGGCATAGAAAGCATGAGGTTGTGCCACCAGAAGCATTTCTTTTTTTTCCACACGGAACATTCCCAATCCACTTCTTTAGATCCAAAACTTATTTTCGGTGTGGTTTCGCGCCACTTCGTTGTTGCACACGACCCATTGCGAAGATTGGTATTTTGGTGCATAGAAGGCATGAGTTTTTGACACCGGAACCATTTCTAATTTTTTTCCCAATGAACCTTCCCAATCCACCACTAGGTCCAAAACTAATGTTTGGGATGGTTTCGCGCCATTTCATTGCCGTACGTGACCCATTGCGAAAACGGTTATCGGGATGCATAAAAAGCATGATTTTTTGCCACCGGAACCATTTCTTCTTTTTCTACACGAACATGCCCAATCCACTACTTGTGCTCCAAAACCTATGTTTCGGCGGGTTTCGCACCACTTCGTTGCCGCACGTGACCCATTGCGAAACGGGTATCGGGGTGCATACAAAGCATGAGTTTGTGCCACCAGAACCATTTTTGTTTTTTCACAACGAACATTCCCAATCCACTTCTTTAGATCCAAAACTTATGTTTGGGGTGGTTTCGCGCCATTTCGTTGCCGCACACGACCCATTGGGAAAACATGTATTTTGGTGCATAGAAGGCATGAGTTTTTGACACCGGAACCATTTCTTCTTTTTTTCACAATGAACTTTCCCAATCCACCACTTTAGGTCCAAAACTAATGTTTGGGGTGGTTTCATGCCATTTCATTGCCGTACTTGACCCATTGCGAAAACGGTTATCGGGATGGCATAAAAAGCATGATTTTGTGCCACCAGAACCATTTCTTAATTTTCTACAACGAACATGCCCAATCCACTACTTTAAGTCCAAAACTCATGTTTGGGGTGGTTTTGTGCCATTTCGTTGCCGCACAAGACCCATTACGAAAATGGGTATCGGGGTCCATACAAGGCATGAGTGTGTGCAACCGGAACCGTTTCTTCTTTTTTCGCAACGAGCATGCCCAATCCACCAATTGAGGCCCAAAATTCATGTTTCGGCTGGTTTCGCACCACTTCGTTGCCGCACGTGACCCATTAAGAAATGGGTAGCGGGGTGCATACAAAGCATGAGTTTGTGCCACCAGAACCATTTCTTCTTTTTTCACAACGAACATTCCCAATCCACTTCTTTAGATCGAAAACTTAAGTTTGGGGTGGTTTCGCGCCATTTCGTTGCTGCACACGACCCAATGCGAAAACGGGTATTTTGGTGCACAGAGGGCATGAGTTTGTGACACCGGAACCATTTCTTCTTTTTTTTTCCCAATGAACCTTCCCAATCCACCACTTTAGGTCCAAAACTAATGTTTGGGGTGGTTTCATGCCATTTCATTGCCGTACTTAACCCATTGCGAAAACGGTTATCGGGATGGCATAAAAACCATGATTTTGTGCCACCGGAACCATTTCTTTTTTTTTCTACAACGAACATGCCCAATCCACTACTTTAAGTCCAAAACTCATGTTTGGGGTGGTTTTGTGCCATTTCGTTGCCGCACAAGACCCATTACGAAAATGGGTATCGGGGTCCATACAAGGCATGAGTGTGTGCAACCGGAACCGTTTCTTCTTTTTTCGCAACGAGCATGCCCAATCCACTACTTGAGGTCCAAAATTCATGTTTCGGCTAGTTTCGCACCACTTCGTTGCCGCACGTGACCCATTAAGAAATCGGTAGCGGGGTGCATACAAAGCTTGAGTTTGTGCCACCAGAACCATTTCTTCTTTTTTCACAACGAACATTCCCAATCCACTTCTTTAGATCCAAAACTTATGTTTGTGGTGGTTTCGCGCCATTTCGTTGCTGCACACGACCCATTGCGAAAACGGGTATTTTGGTGCATAGGAGGCATGAGTTTCTGACACCGGAACCATTTCTTCTTTTTTTTTCCCAATGAACCTTCCCAATCCACCACTTTAGGTCCAAAACTAATGTTTAGGGTGGTTTCGCGCCATTTCATTGCCGTACGTGACCCATTTCGAAAACGGTTATCGAGATGCATAAAAAGCATGATTTTCTGCCACCATAACCATTTCTTCTTTTTCTACAACGAACATGCCCAATCCACTACTTTAAGTCCAAAACTTATGTTTGGGGTGGTTTTGTGCCATTTCGTTGCCGCACATGACCCATTACGAAAATGGGTATCGGGGTGCATACAAGGCATGAGTGTGTGCAACCGGAACCATTTCATCTTTTTTCGCAACGAGCATGCCCAATCCACTACTTGAGGTCCAAAACTCATGTTTCGGGTGGTTTCGCACCACTTCGTTGCCGCACGTGACCCATTGCGAAACGGGTAGCGGGGTGCATACAAAGCATGAGTTTGTGCCACCAGAACCATTTCATCTTTTTTCACAACGAACATTCCCAATCGACTTCTTTGGATCCAAAACTTATGTTTGGGGTGGTTTCGCGCCATTTCATTGCTGCACACGACCCATTGTGAAAACGGTTATTTTGGTGAATAGAAGGCATGAGTTTCTGACACCGGAACCATTTCTTCTTTTTTTTTCCCAATGAACCTTCCCAATCCACCACTTTAGGTCCAAAAATAATGTTTGGGGTGGTTTCGCGCCATTTCATTGCCGTACGTGACACATTGCGAAAACGGTTATCGGGATGCATAAAAAGCATGATTTTCTGCCACCGGAACCATTTCTTCTATTTCTACAACGAAAATGCCCAATCCAGTAGTTTAAGTCCCAAACTCATATTTGGGTTGGTTTTATGCCATTTCGTTGCCGCACATGACCCATTACGAAAATGGGTACCGGGTGCATACAAGGCATGAGTTTGTGCAACCGGAACCTTTTCTTCTTTTTTCGCAACGAGCATGCCCAATCCACAATTTGTGGTCCAAAACTCATGTTTCGGCTGGTTTCGCACGACTTCGTTGCCGCACGTGACCCATTGCGAAACGGTTATCGGGGTGCATACAAAGCATGAGTTTGTGCCACCAGAACCATTTCTTCTTTTTTCACATTGAACATTCCCAATCCACTTCTTTAGATCCAAAACTTATGTTTGGGGTGGTTTCGCGCTATTTCGTTGCGGCACACGACCCATTGCGAAAACGGGTATTTTGGTGCATAGAAGGCATGAGTTTCTGACACCGGAACAATTTCTTCTTTTTTTTCCCAATGAACCTTCCCAATCCACCACTTTATCTCCAAAACTAATGTTTGGGGTGGTTTCGCGCCATTTCATTGCCATACGTGACCCATTGCGAAAACACTTTTCGGGATGCATAAAAAGCATGATGTTGTGCCACCAGAACCATTTCTTCTCTTTCTACAACGAACATGCCCAATTCACTACTTTAAGTCCAAAACTCAAGTTTGGGGTGGTTTTGTGCCATTTCGTTGCCGCACATGACCCAATACGAAAATGGGTACCGGGTGCATACAAGGCATGAGTTTGTGCAACCGGAACCATTTCTTATTTTTTCGCAACGAGCATGCCCAATCCACAACTTGAGGTCCAAAACTCATGTTTCGGGTGGTTTCGCACCACTTCGTTGCCGCACGTGACCCATTGCGAAACGGGTATCGGGGTGCATAGAAAGCATGAGTTTGTGCCACCAGAACCATTTCTACTTTTTTTCACAACGAACATTCACAATCCACTTCTTTAGATCCAAAACTTATGTTTGGGTTGGTTTCGCGCTATTTCGTTGCGGCACACGACCCACTGCGAAAAATGGTATTTTGGTGCATAGAAGGCATGAGTTTCTGACATCGGAACCATTTCTTCTTTTTTTCCCAATGAACCTTCCCAATCCACCACTTTAGGTCCAAAACTAATGTTTTGGGTGGTTTCACGCCATTTCATTGCCATATGTGACCCATTGCGAAAACGGGGATCGGGATGCATAAAAAGCATGATGTTGTGCCACCGGAACCATTTCTTCTCTTTCTACAACGAACATGCCCAATCCAGTAGTTTAAGTCCCAAACTCATATTTGGGTTGGTTTTATGCCATTTCGTTGCCGCACATGACCCATTACGAAAATGGGTATCGGGGTGCATACGAGGCATGAGTTTGTGCAATCGGAACCATTTCTTCTTTTTTCGCAACGAGCATGCCCAATCCACAATTTGTGGTCCAAAACTCATGTTTCGGCTGGTTTCGCACGACTTCGTTGCCGCACGTGACCCATTGCGAAACGGTTATCGGGGTGCATACAAAGCATGAGTTTGTGCCACCAGAACCATTTCTTCTTTTTTCACATTGAACATTCCCAATCCACTTCTTTAGATCCAAAACTTATGTTTGGGGTGGTTTCGCGCTATTTCGTTGCGGCACACGACCCATTGCGAGAACGGGTATTCTGGTGCATAGAAGGCATGAGTTTCTGACACCGGAACAATTTCTTCTTTTTTTTCCCAATGAACCTTCCCAATCCACCACTTTATCTCCAAAACTAATGTTTGGGGTGGTTTCGCGCCATTTCATTGCCATACGTGACCCATTGCGAAAACAGTTTTCGGGATGCATAAAAAGCATGATGTTGTGCCACCAGAACCGTTTCTTCTCTTTCTACAACGAACATGCCCAATTCACTACTTTAAGTCCAAAACTCAAGTTTGGGGTGGTTTTGTACCATTTCGTTGCCGCACATGACCCAATACGAAAATGGGTACCGGGTGCATACAAGGCATGAGTTTGTGCAACCGGAACCATTTCTTATTTTTTCGCAACGAGCATGCCCAATCCACAACTTGAGGTCCAAAACTCATGTTTCGGCTAGTTTCGCACGACTTCGTTGCCGCATGTGACCCATTGCGAAATGGGTATCGGGGTGCATACAAAGCATGACTTTGTGCCACCAGAACCATTTCTTCTTTTGTCACAACGAACATTCCCAATGCACTTCTTTAGATCCAAAACTTATGTTTGGGGTGGTTTCGCGGCATTTCGATGCGGCACATGACCCATTGCGAGAACGGGTATTCTGGTGCATAGAAGGCATGAGTTTCTGACACTGGAACCATTTCTTCTTTTTTCCCAATGAACTTTCCCAATCCACCACTTTAGGTCCAAAACTAATGTTTGTCGTGGTTTCGCGCCATTTCGTTGCCGTACGTGACCCATTGCGAAAACGGGTATAGGGATGCATAAAAAGCATGATTTTGTGCCACCGGAACCATTTCTTCTTTTTCTACAACGAACATGCCCAATACACTACTTTAAGTCCAAAACTCAAGTTTGGGGTGGTTTTGTGCCATTTCGTTGCGGCACGTGACCCATTACGAAAATGGGTATCGCGGTGCATACAGGGCATGAGTTTGTGCAACTGGAACCATTTCTTGTTTTTTCGCAACGAGCATGCCCAATCCACAACTTGAGGTCCAAAACTCATGTTTCGGCTAGTTTCGCACGACTTCATTGCCGCACGTGACCCATTGCGAAACGGGTATTTTGGTGCATAGAGGGCATGAGTTTCTGACACCGGTTCTATTTCTTCTTTTTTCCTAATGAACCTTCCCAATCCAATACTTTTGGTCCAAAACTAATGTTTGAGGTGTTTTCGCGCCATTTCATTGCCGTACGTGACCCATTGCGAAAACAGGTATCGGGATGAATAAAAAGCATGATTTTGTGCCACCAGAACCATTTCTTCATTTTCTGCAACGAACATGCCCAATCCAGTACTTTAGGTGCAAAACTAATGTTTGGTGTGGTTTCGCGCAATTTCATTGCCGTACGTGTCCCATTGCGAAAACGGGTATTTGGATCCATAAAAACCATGATTCTGTGCCACCGGAACCATTTCTTCATTTTCTACAATGAACATGCCCAAGACACTACTTTAAGTCCAAAACCCATATTTGGGGTGCTTTTGTGCCATTTCGTTGCCGCACGTGACCCAATACGAAAATGGGTATCGGGGTGCATACAGGGTAGGAGTTTGTGCAACCGGAACCATTTCTTCTATTTTCGCAACGTGCATGCCCAATCCACTACTTTAGGTCCAAAACTGATGTTTCGGGTGGTTTCGCACCGTTTCGTTGCCACACGTGACCTATTGCGAAACAGGTATCGGGGTGCATACAAAGCTTGAGTTTGTGCCACCAGAACCATTTCTTCTTTTTTCACAACAAACATTCCCAATCCACTTCTTTGGATCCAAAACTTATGTTTGGGGCGGTTTCGCGCCATTTCGTTGCTACACATGACCCATTGCGAAAACGGGTATTTTGGTGCATAGAAGGCATGAGTTTCTGACACCGGAACCATTTCTTCTTGTTTCCCATTGAACCTTCCCCATCCACTACTTTAGGTCCAAAACTAATGTTTGGGTTGGTTTCGCGCCGTTTCATTGCCGTATGTAACCCATTGCGAAAACGGGTATCGGGATGCATAAAAAGCATGATTTTGTGCCACCGGAACCATTTCTTCTTTTTTCGCAACAAGCTTGCCCAATCCAATACTTGAGGTCCAAAACTCATGTTTCGGCTGGTTTCGCACCACTTCGTTGCCGCAAGTGACCCGTTGCGAAACGGGTATCGAGGTGCATACAAAGCATGAGTTTGTGCCACCAGAACCATTTCTTATTTTTTTCACAATGAGCATTCGCAATCCACTTCTTTAGATCCAAAACTTATGTTTGGGGTGGTTTCGCGCCATTTCGTTGCTGCACATGACCCATTGCGAAAACGGGTATTTTGGTGCATAGAAGGCATGAGTTTTTGACACCGGAACCATTTCTTCTTTTTTCCGAATGAACCTTCCCAATCCACTACATTAGGTCCAAAACTAATGTTTGGTTGGTTTCGCGCCATTTCATTGCCGTATGTAACCCATTGCGAAAACGGGTATCGGGATGCATAAAAAGCATGATTTTGTGCCACCGGAACCATTTCTTCATTTTCTACAGCGAACGTGCCCAATCCACTACTTGAAGTCCAAAACTCATATTTGGCGTGGTTTTGTGCCATTTCGTTGCCGCACATGACCCATTACGAAAAATGGGTATCGGGGTGCATACAGGGCATGAGTTTGTGCAACCGGAACCATTTCTTCTATTTTCGCAACGAGCATGCCCAATCCACTACTTTAGGTCCAAAACTCATGTTTCGACTGCTTTCGCACAATTTCGCTGCCGCACGTGACCCATTGCGAAAGAGGTATCGGGTTGCATAAAAAGCAATAGTTTGTGCCACCAGAACCATTTCTTCTTTTTTCACAACGAACATTCCCAATCCACTTCTTTAGAACCAAAACTTATGTTTGGGGTGGTTTCGCGCCATTTCGTTGGTGCACACGACCCATTGCGAAAACTAGTATTTTGGTGCATGGAAGGCATGCGTTTTTGACACCGGAACCATTTCTTCTTTTTTTCCCAATGAACCATCCCAATCCACCACTTTAGGTCCAAAACTGATGTTTGGGGTGGTTTCGTGCCATTTCATTGCCAAACAGGACCCATTGCAAAACGGGTTTCGGGATGCATATGATTTTGTGCCACCGGAACCACTTCTTGTTTTTCTGCAACGAACATGCCCAATACAATTGTAACACCCTAAATTTAATTTCCAGCATTTTATAATAAATTCAATATGCTTTATTTATTTTCTAGGATTTATTGTGCCTAGTATGCATTTTTCATTATCTTTTGAACTAAATATTGCAATATATCCTAAGGTCAACATGTTTGTGCATTCATGCTGGAGCATATTTTTTATTTGATGAATGGCATAAGGTTTGAATTCAAATTTATTTGAATTTGTAGTTTGTTTTTGAGTTTAAAAGAAAAGGAGAGAAATAGAAAAGAGAGGGAAAATGCAGGAAAAAGAAAAAGGAGAAACCGGCCCACCTCACCCGCTCGGCCCACCCGCGCCCTCACCCGAGCCGGCCTAGGCGAGGCGGCCCAGCCGGCCTCCCGCGCGCGCCGTCTCTCTCCCTCGCGCCACTGACAGGCGGACCCACGCCCGTCGAGCCGCTGACAGGCGGGACCCACCTGTCATCCCCGACCTCTCGCCTTTCCTTTTTCGGCGACGGCGACTTTCCTTTTTCGGCCGATTTCTTTCCTTCTCTACGCCGGCCGACTCCGAGGAGGAGAGCTCCCTCCGCCGCCTTCCCCGTGTTCCTCGCTCTCCTGCGCACCGAGTCCCCAAAGGAATCGAAGGATTCCCTTCCTTCCCGAGAGTGCGCGCCGAAGGAAACTCCGGCCGCCGCCTTCCTTACTGCGCCGCCCCCTTCCGAGCCGCTCCGGTCCTATAAATAGCACGCCGGGCTTCGCCCTTTCCCCCTCAACCTCGCCAGGAGCCGCAATCGAGCCCTAGCCGTCACGAGCCGCTCAATTCCGCCGCCACCGTCCGAGGTGAGTAACGCCGGCGAGGTGCAATTCGCCCTCTGTGGTCGCGCTCCCGCCGCCCTAACCCCTCCGCCGTGCTCTGCAGGACCTCGCGACCCTGTTCCGCTAGCTCTCGACGCCCGTGGACGCTCCGACCGAGCTCTCCGCGAAGCCCCGAGCCGCTCCGCCGCCTCCGCTCGTCGCCGACCATCCTCCGGCAGCTCCCGGTCGTCGAAAACCCCACGGTGAGCTTCGCCGTGGTCCCGTCTTGCTTTCTAGCTAGGTCCGGTCCCGAATCGCACCCCGGAACACCGGGCATCGCGAGCTCCGGCGATGCGCCGCCGTCCCCGATGGTCGCCGCCGGCGAAACCTCGCCTTTCAACCTCAGCCGTCCGATCCAGAACGGATGCACGAGATTATAACGTGATCCGATCTCATCTCAGCCGTTAGATCTAGATCCGACCGTCCGGACCAGATGGTGACCGGTCAACCGCGGTCGTCGCCGCCTTTTTGTTAAAGAGACCCTCGGTTTTTTCTAAATCAACCCGCGGTCCACGCCAGTTCAAAACTAATTACAGATCGGCCCAGTTTTTAAATGTTTTAGCCCCTGCGCTATTGAAAAATAGAACCCGCAGTCCAGAGGCTGTGTTTTTGTGCTTTAGACCTCGGATCTTTCCTGAAATTACAGAATTGGTCCCTAGTTTTTCCAAAACAGCCCAGATTTTAAGTTTTCTTCATAAATAGGTCCCTAGAACCTTGTTTTGGCCATAACTTTTCCGTTTTAACTCCGTTTTGGGCGATTCTTGCGCTCACGTGACCGTGGTAATATGTAGAACAGTTCTAAACTAGTTTTGTGTTCTGTTTTGATGTATTGGTGTACTGTTTCTTATCTTTTGTCCATTGTTTGCATGTATGCTCGTATATGGATGCTTGTGTGACGATTGGACGTAAGTAGACGTTGATCTGTCTGAGGTGAACGAGGAGCCACCTTTTGACATTTGTGAGCAGCAGCAAGAGCACCTTGAGGAAGGCAAGTATAACATGAGCAACACCTATCACCTTTAATTCATTGCATATGCATGTGTTGATCTTGTATGCCTATAAGGACGATACATTAGCCACTTTGATCTCAATGTGAACCTTTTGGGTTGCATGTGGTTAAGTTTTTGCTAGGTGCTGCGCCAACATACACCTATGCTATGTTTTTAATTAATGTTGATTAATGGATCTATGCAATTAATTGTTTGAGCGTGACCCTCTGTGCCGTGTGCTTGAGTGGTGCATGTCTCATTTAAAATTTGTTTTTTTTAGCAACTTGGTTTAGGGGGCATGAGCATTGTGCTTAGTGGTTTTGCTCATAGCCACTTTCCATAAGGACCGGTTCGCAAAGCGACAACCTGGGACAACAGCACTACCATAAGACTGGTATGGGACGGTCTTAGCTGATTAATTGGATTGTTTTAGTTTGGGAGTAACTTACCTGCGGGGCAAGAGGGGAGGTGTGCTTCTGTGGCCCTCGCGCTGCTTGGGTTGAGTGTGATGTGTTCTTCTCCCCTTGAGGCTTGCTCCACCGTTGCATAACCTAAAACCTTAGCTGTTACACCTTACTAACATAATCTTTGTAAAGGCTTCGTAGTGTGGCTTGCTAGTCATCTCATCTAAGGTATGTGATGAACCACTAGCGTAGCTCACGACTTGTGGGTAAAGATGTGCAACCTCTCGAGAGTGTAAAACTGATGCATCAGCCGTGCTCACGGTTATGAGCGGCCCAGATCCTTTATGTGATTAGTTGGGTTATGGATGGTTTTTGGTAAAATCCTGGTTAATCATGATGCTTAATTTCTTCTATGCAATATCTTTGAGATAAAAGTTTCTCTACTCACTTTAGTAAATAGCTTTAATAAAATTTGACCAATTAAAAGCAATGCAGTGGAGTCAGCTAACCTTAGAGCCTCATGGTTCTGTTATACTTGTTGAGTACGAGTTGTGTGCTCACGCTTGTTCTTTTCCGTTTACTCCTTGTTGGGGGGACAAATCCAACCGCTGCTCAGTCAATGGAGATACGGAGGATTATCAAGAAGTCTAGGCTCTTCGCTCTTCCAGTGGACGTCCCTGTGGCGGCTCTAGTTGCTTTCCGTTTACGCTTCCGCTTTTACGTACTTTATGTTAAAGACAAGTGTCTGTTATGGTAATAATACTTATGATGTAATCGTTAAACGTTATATTATGACATGTTCTGTGATGACAATTTGTCCTATACATGTGAGACTCGTTCCTGGCGCATGTATAATATGCACGGTTTTGGATCATTGAAAACCGGGTGTGACAACAATACTCTAAGTCCAAAACTCATATTTGGGGTGGTTTTGTGCCATTTCTTTGCCGCACATGACCCATTACGAAAATGGGTATCGGGGTGCATACAAGGCATGAGTTTGTGCAACCGGAACCATTTCTTCTTTTTTCGCAACGAGCATGCCCAATCCACTACTTGTGGTCGAAAACTTATGTTTCGGCGGGTTTCGCACCACTTCGTTGCCGCACGTGACCCATTGCGAAACGGGTATCGGGGTACATACAAAGCATGAGTTTGTGCCACCGGAACCATTTCTTCTTTTTTCACAACGAACATTCCCTATCCACATCTTTAGATCAAAAACTTATGTTTGGGGTGGTTTCGCGCCATTTCGTTGCTGCACACGACCCATTGCGAAAACGGCTATTTCAGTGCATCAAAGGCATGAGTTTCTGACACCAGAACCATTTCTTCTTTTTTCCGTATTAACTTTCCCAATCCACTACTTTAGGTCCAAAACTAATGTTTGGGGCGGTTTCGCACCATTTCATTGCCGTACGTGACTCATTGCGAAAACGGGTATCGGAATGCATAAAAAGCATGATTTTGTGCCACCGGAACCATTTCTTCATTTTCTACAACGAACATGCCCAATCCACTACTTTTGGTCCAAAACTAAGGTTTGGGGTAGTTTCGCGCCATTTCATTGCCGTACGTGACCCATTGTGAAAACGGGTATCGGGATGCAAAAAAAGCATGATTTTGTGCCACCGGAACCATTTCTTCATTTTCCAGAACGAACATGCCCAATCCACTACTTTAAGTCCAAAACTCATATTTGGGGTGGTTTTGTGCCATTTCGTTGCCGCACATGACCCATTACGAAAATCGGTATTGGGGTGCATACAGGGCATGAGTTTGTGAAATCGGAACAATTTCTTCTATTTTCGCAATGAGCATGCCCAATCCACTACTTTACGTCGCAAACTCATGTTTCGGGTGGTTTTGCACCATTTCGTTGCCGCACGTGACCCATTGCGAAACGGGTATCGAGGTGCTTACAAAGCATGAGTTTGTGCCATCAGAACCAATTCTTCTTTTTTGACAACGAACATTCCCAATCCACTTCTTTAGGTCCAAAACTGATGTTTGGGGTGGTTTCGTGCCATTTCATTGCCGAACAGGACCCATTGCAAAACGGATTTCGGGATGCATATGATTTTGTGCCACCGGAACCACTTCTTGTTTTTCTGCAACGAACATGCCCAATACACTACTCTAAGTCCAAAACTCATATTTGGGGTGGTTTTGTGCCATTTCTTTGCCGCACATGACCCATTACGAAAATGGGTATCGGGGTGCATACAAGGCATGAGTTTGTGCAACCGGAACCATTTGTTCTTTTTTCGCAACGAGCATGCCCAATCCACTACTTGTGGTCAAAAACTTATGTTTCGGCGGGTTTCGCACCACTTCGTTGCCGCACGTGACCCATTGCGAAACGGGTATCGGGGTACATACAAAGCATGAGTTTGTGCCACCGGAACCATTTCTTCTTTTTTCACAACGAACATTCCCTATCCACTTCTTTAGATCCAAAACTTCTGTTTGGGGTGGTTTCGCGCCGTTTCGTTGCTGCACACGACCCATTGCGAAAATGGGTATTCTGGTACATAGAAGGCATGAGTTTCTAACACCGGAACCATTTCTTCTTTTGTCCCAATGAACCTTCCCAATCCACTACTTTAGGTCCAAAACTAAAGTTTGGGGTGGTTTCGCGCCATTTCATTGCCGTACGTGACCCATTGCAAAAACGGGTATCGGGATGCATAAAAAGCATGATTTTGTGCTACCGGAACCATTTCTTCTTTTTCTACAACGAACATGCCCAATCCACTACTTTAAGTCCAAAACTCATATCTGGGGTGGTTTTGTGCCATTTCGTTACCGCACATGACCCATTACGAAAATGGGCATCGGGGTGCATACATGGCATGAGTTCCTGCAACCGGAATCATTTCTTCTTTCTTCGCAACGAGCATGCCCAATCCACTGCTTTAGGTCAAAAACTCCTGTTTCGGCTGATTTCGCACCACTTCGTTGCCGCACGTGACCCATTCCGAAACGGGTATCGGGGGGCATACAAAGCATGAGTTTGTGCCACCAGAACCATTTCTTCTTTCTTCACAACGAACATTCTCAATGCACTTTTTTAGATCCAAAACTTATGTTTGGGGTGGTTTCGCGCCGTTTCGTTGCTGCACACGACCCATTGCGCAAATGGGTTTTCTGGTGCATAGAAGGCATGAGTTTCTAACACCGGAACCATTTCTTTTTTTTCCAATGAACCTTCCCAATCCACTACTTTTGGTCAAAAACTCATCTTTGGCGTGGTTTCGCACAGTTTCATTGCCGCATGTGACCTATTGCGAAAACGGGTGTCAGGGTGCATACATAGCATGAGTTTGTGCCATCGGAACCATTTCTTCTTTTTCTGCAACGAACATGGCCAATCCTCTACTTTTAGTCCAAAACTCATATTTGGGGTCGTTTTGCCCCATTTCGTTGCCGCACGTGAGCCATTACGAAAATGGGTATCAGGGTGCATACAAGGCATGAGTTTGTGCAACCGGAACCATTTCTTCTTTTTTTCCCAACGAGCGTGCCCAATCCACTACTTTAGGTCCAAGACTCATGGTTCGAGTGGTTTAGCGCCATTTCATTGCCGCACGTGACCCATTGCGAAAACGGGTATCGGGGTGCATACAATGCATGAGTTTATGCCATCAGAGCCATTTCTTCTTTTTTCGCAACGAACATTCTCAATCCACTTCTTTAGATCCAAAACTTAGGTTTGTGTTGGTTTCGCGCCATTTCTTAGTTGCACACGACCCATTGCGAAAACGGGTATTTTGGTGCATAGAAGGTATGTGTTTCTGACACCGGAACCATTTCTTCTTTTTTCCCAATGAACGTTCCCAATCCACTACTTTAGGTCCAGAACTAATGAAGATGGATTTTTATCTCCCTCTAATGCCGAGATATTTCAAAGCATACTAATACGATCCCCAATCACAATCTTCTGGTTGTGGCTAAAGCATGCTATGGTGGTGATTTATTGGAAAATCTTACGCACAAAGATAAATGGGGGGTTTACATTTAAATATTATAGGCAGTGAGTTTGGACTTAGATTAATGCAGTGGCATGAATACTGCATTGGATTCCTTCTACTAGATGGGTTAGTCTCAACTTCTACCGAGACACACAACTATAGGTTGTTCATCGGTTACAATTCTGCAAACTTATTACCTTTGCAATACAATATTAGCCATAGAAATTCTTCAGGGGCTCATGCATACCGTTTGACATTGGAGAAAAAAAATTGACTTCAGATCAACAACCAAAAATGGTGTCTCCATTTGCAGCGCTCTCAAACACGAGCGAATAGTTGATTTCAGATCAACATAAAATCATGATTTCTCTATTTGCAATGCTCTCAAAGGCATAACAAGTTGCATCGCACTTTCGGGCGCGTAGAGAAATATGTGCATACATTATGATAGCAAAGTACATGGCATCAGGCCAGTGCCACCAAGCAGCAATTTTTGTCTGCAGAGTTGTATAGTCCAGCTCGTTTAATATTTGCCCATGGTTTACCCAATTACTCATACCATTCAAAAATTGGGTATTATTTTTGTAACATTTTAAGGTATAATGGTTATGAGAGAATTAAAAACACATTAATAGAGGATAAACAAGAGAATATGCCTGCATATAGCTAAGGCACGGTTGGACTTCAATGGAGCGACCTACAAGACCGATGTACAATGTGCATCTTCAAGTGCACGGTACGACCAAACAAAAACATGTGGATGACTTGTATTCTGCACAAAGCCAATGCACAAACACAACTTCAGGTGGATGATGCCAACACGTTTAATGGTTTCCCAAGTCAATTATTTGTGGTGCAAGCAGTCAACAGGACAAGCTTATCTCCTCATATTATATACCAATTGTTCTAAAAAGCATAATTACAAGCTCTTTATTTTTCAGCATAAAGATAAGCTTTAGAACAGAATAGACAAGGCCAAGAATTAACATAATCTGAGAAATATCATCCAAATGCAAATTTTATGACTAAGCAAAGGATGACAACGGCTTGGCGAGAGCGAAACATGACCAATATCCTTCTGGGACAAGTCTCATTCCACAAATGGTGCTACTCTCGTATGAAGAAGTCATCAAGACTAGGGAGAATGCAACAGGTCTCCACAAAATCTTCATTTTATATCACAAATTATCATCACTAGCAGTTATATGGTCAAACATGTATGGCATTTCGGCACCAAATATTAAAATGACTAAAGATGCGTTAACACCCAATTTAGCTTCTAGCTATGTAGTGATGTGGGATTTCATCTATCCTTTCGATGTTCTCACTTCTGGTAGATTCTTCAAAGATGTACAATCCAAGGTAGTTCTGCTACATAAACCCCAACTATATGTCCATCAGGGACTGACCTTTACCGGTTTGGCATACTCCCCCAAAAGCCTATTCAATGGCTACGATTTGTCAAAATTCTGAGAATTATATGCTACAGGAGCAAACAGGTCCAAAATCGGACGAGCAAGTTGGTTCTTTAAGAACACACGATCTTTTTTCACACAATACATGGCGGAAAATTTCTCAGAATAATCTTTCGATGTATTTGCAACTTCATGTTGCTTGGAGGTTATTGCCTTTTATCTCAGATTATGCTTTATGTCTTTTCAGCGACAACGGGAGCAATGTGCCAACTGCAAATCGACCAATTATGACTGAGATATTGAGCCACTATTTAAAATATAGAGCATTGGTAAGGTCTTTTAAGCTCACGATTTGAGCATATAAGGAAGATTCTAATTTGTGATGTTTTATTAGCCAAAAAGCTTTTGATGCATTATGCTATGTTTCTTCTGGTTACTTTGGATAAAAATAACTTTATGCATAAGGAGCGAGAGAGAGAGCAGAGAGACGAGATGGTCTTATATATGTTTTGTTAATTTTCCAGATTTTCAAGATATTGTATAATATCTTTTTAGTTGTGGCTACTTGGCTATATATGTATGTAACATATGATGCCACACAACACAAATCATACAAAATATGTATAGGGCAAACAAAAAATTGTTCATGCATACCACGATTTGAAACCATATCTTCAGGAGTTTGCACGACCAATCACATCATGTGAGCCCAAGCACGTGTGCCATCAGGGCAACTGTAACTCACAAGGCGCTAGTGGCTCGTCCACGGTCATCACGGCGGCGACAGCGCACGTGTCTCGTCCGCAGTCATCAGGACACAATAATTGCACAGAGGCTCAGCAGGAGCCGACCGGCTCACTCAAACAAGCAACGAGCAAATGGACAAACATAGGCAACAGAGGTGACACCACGTCACAAGCGCAAACATAAATAATAGGCATGCACGACTGGTGCGGCTCAGGGCGTGATGGTCGTGTCAATTGCATAGGACATACAGGCTCACAAAATATGTGATAGATGCGATGAACTAAACCCTTTGTGAACCTTCGGGGTACACGAAGTATAAACATGCAAACCAAAAACAACTATATATACCACTCCAGGTGTGCATAGCAGTTTTAACATGTATATCAGTTTTCTACGAATTATTTACAGCAGGAAATAATTAGTTACGTAGAACCTGCGACATAGAAACATGCACACAATATCATACTAGAATTGCAGGGCTTAAGCGAGAAAAAAAAATGTCGCAATACAAATAAATAGAGACCCATCTGGGGCGTTGGTGGCCCATCAGGGGCGGCCGGGCGGTAACCCAGCAGGGCGGTTGTCGTTGGCCCACGCAGATCGTGGCCCGTGGCCATGCCATGGGCACGGTCCCAGCAACGGGGTGGGGCGGCCCAGCAGAGGCTGTGGGAGTGGCGCGGGCCACGCGTGCTTGCTAAAGGTGGCCCATAGGACAGAGCGGCCCAAGCGCGAGGGAGGGACGACAGCATTAGGGTTGCCATGCGCGGGACGGCGCGACGCTGCTGGCGTGGCAGTAGGCTCTGGCGGCGCTGCGAGGCCGAAGGGCACACTCGAGTGCCATGCGGTGCGGCAGCATGGAGTGGCAGCAGGCAACCTCCCCAGTGGCGAAGCTAGAGACGACATGAGGGGGAGCAAATGGCCAGTGGGTGCATAGATGTTTGATGTGGGGGGTGTTTATATGGTGAAAAATTGAGTTTTAGCACTAATTTGACAAATTTTGGGGGGTGCATGCAGCTCCGCCCCTGAACCTCCCGGCCTCCCCCACATGGATGATGATGCCAGCGCCCAGCCCTCCGGTGTATGCGACTCTAGGCGCAAGATCGAGAACAGGCACAACAAAACTTTGTTCACACGAGTAGAGATGCATTGGATCTACGATCACCGGCATAGAAAAAATATATTATCTAAATTAGCATGAACAGAAAGCACTTCGAGGCTTTGGTCCATGATTAACCAGCAGGGCATGGCTTGGCGGCGGCTCGGCAGGCCGCAAGGAATTGCAGCTTCATGCACGCGCATGCAGGTGGCCGGAACGAACGGGCGATTAACAAATCGCACGGTTAACAGATCGAACTAAATCGATATTGATCTACTGGATCTATTACGAGTTCAGCAAGAACGACGTACCATCATTGATGCTAGGAAAACGAAGCCTGTCGCGTAGGGCAGTTCGGCTTTGGCCAATGACCTGCCGGCATGACGAAGAATTGATGCAGAGCAAAATCTAATCTCACGGTAACTAAGGTAGAACGTGCTGACAACGTATTGAGAAACTACGTTACTGCGGATCAACAGATCCGTTCCCTTTCCTTCCCGCAGCAGATCAGGCGTAGAGAAATTATAGATCCCGTCTTCCATCCCATATACACGACAGATAAAACACACAGAAAATAGATGTAGGTGGAACTCCTGGTCTCTTTTCTTATTCATAATAGATGTATAGGATATTACTTATATAGAGATGGATAACCCTCCAGAAATATATTTAGTATAAGCCCACCCAAACCCTAATCAGGTTAGGTTTCTTAACAATTACTTCTAGAATGTGAGCCATCCAAGTATTTTCATTGACTCATTTGTATACTTTACCTTACTCGAATACATGCATGCATTTCACATGTTTGATGGTGTACTGAAGAATGATTGCAAAGTTGAATATAATTTTTGTTTCGTTATGTTGATCCTTGATAGCATCACATGAATATACAGCCTATACGCAAGCGTTCTCCCATGGCAACACACGCACATAGTAAAAGACTAAATATGTAGCCGCTTGACTTGTATTCATATAGGCAATCTACATCCGCACCATTTCCAGCAGCCAAGCACATTTTCAACGATAATATAGGCATTTATTGCATACAACTATTCGTCACATTTGCAATGGCCACACATGACCTTTTGTTCAGTGAACAATATACACCATAATGATGTACTTGTACATGCCCCAGAAATTTAATATGCTAGTCTAATATGTAGAGATAGCTTGAACACAACAATCAGTAATGTTTATTTAACCCTCGTCTCACCACGCTTTCTTGTATTAATAAATACTGAGGAAGGAGACAACTATTTCCCCAGCCACTCGAAGCAACAACAGAGGCCCCAGCAAAACTTTGAAGGATAGTCCCTTATGAACACATCCCTGCTGTAGCCGACAACATAGAAGCTAAATGATTGTTTGCGATGGGACATTGTGACACGGGTGACAGGCACAACTGAAATGATGTGTCTCTCGGAAATAACCCTTGCCGATTGTGGAATGGGCAACCTGCTGGCAATAACTTCTGAGGAGAAATGGTTGAGCGGATATGAATCAGCAAAGAATGCAGGAGTGCACTGATATGCCTGTATGTTGCACAGTTGCACTCCTTTGGCTCTGTGGAAAACTTCTTCAGGGACTGAGGCAGCCCCTCTAGTTGCACTAATTTTTCTAGCTGACAGCGTCTTCCTGGAAACAGAAAAGTTGCAATATGTCAGGTGATTACTATAATACCTATGTGAAGCAGCTTCTTGAATTCAATGATTAAAACAAATGTACAAGAGACTGCTAGGAGATTACAACTTGAGTGACAACTAGCAATCTCTAAATGAACCTCCCAGGTTGTGCATATGCATGCAGCAATTATCTGTTGGTGTTTGATTTGACATGGTAGGGATGTGAAGACTAACAAATTGGTTGCCTCAACATCAATGAGTCTGAATAATTCATAAAGAAAGGTCAGCTGTCAAAACCCACAATTTAAAAGTTTTTAAATGCTCAGCAAATATATTAACCAAGATGTTTTCAGTATTATTGAACAAAAAAAGAATGATTTTCATCATGAAAGAAATATAGTAACATAAGAGTTTCCCATTTTGGAAATTATCAAACAACACATCAATTTGCACATTTCGATATTTTTGCATGTTTTGGTTGTTCAACAATTGACTGAATTTAGGAACAGAAACCGATATAAAGACATCAGAAAAATAGGTTCAACATTACCATCGAACATGAGCAATGCTTTGTGCAAGAAGGGAACCATATCCGATACATGTGTTGCATGTCACCAAACCACGCGATCCACATGCCATACAAGGCAGCATTCCTTTACCACTGCACATTCCACATCTGACAAAAAAGGATATACAGATACAGGTATGCGGAGCTGAAATAATCGTACTAATGAAATTTAGTTCATGATATGACGTTATTGCAGTGCCAGGTTATTTTCTGTATGTATACTCTATGAATGTCTAAATAAAGATATCTTAGCTACCTTTCATTAATTACTTAAATTCAGTATGTTATTATCTTAAATAAAAAACGACGAAATACTGCATTTACGATAATGTGTACACTAAGCCCCCTTTAAAAACTGTAACCGAAAATCCTGTTTATCTGGCCTCGTCATTGTATCATTTCCATAAAGGTGATACCGTTTACCGACCATTACCGTACTTGAAGTTGGATTTTCTAATTTCTATCAACATCGTATTATAGTCGTTAATAAGTACTTCAATAATGAAACTCAGTGAATTTCCGACTGTAAACGAAAATGCCGAAAACCAGGGCAATCGTTTCGTATAGAAAATATTGTTACTGCGTATAGAAAAAATTGTTATTGACAATTTCCGATCGTTTTCATCCCCCTTTGGAACATATGAATTTCATTGGGAGCAGTTCAAAAACCAAAACACAGGATTCAGGAAAATTTCCTATGCTCCAAAGGGGGCCTAAATGGGCTTTGCCAAGGCTAAGAACCTAGGACTGAGGTGAACTACAAACTATAGACCCAAAACAAAGGCAGTAGAATAACTAACACTGTATCAGATCCATCTTGGTGAGCAAGTAAACCTCTGCCATGACATGCACCACACCGAGTCATCTGATTTGCTTGGTAAAACCCGTGCTCCTGACCAGCATTACAAGTAGGGCATGGTTTCTCTCCACGACCCTCGCAATCTGTCAGGAAAATAATTAAATAACCAGAAGCTTATCAGAAATGGAAAGAACAATATGGGAATAATTACAGTAGTTGCCATGTTAAAAACTTAAAATCAAAATAGATCTAAATACAGAGCAACAAAGTTATGAAATAAGATACTCCCTCCGTTCGAAATTGTGAGTTTTGGCTCTCATTTCCATGTTCATATGGATGTCGATAAATCTAGACACGCAAACCCATAGTCACAAAGTACCCGGTTCGATGGGGTCGAGGAACGGGGTCACGGGACGAGGGTTGACACTTGAAAAAACATGGTACAAAGGGGCTATACCCCTGTGGAACGAGAACCAAAAATGTGGTACGTGACCCATTGTATTTGGGTCATTCGGTACGAAGGCTATGATAGTAAATTTTGTACAGAAAAACAGCAAACTCTGCATGCTTTGATCTGATTGAGGGAATGTTTTCTAAACGACAATATATATAATATTATTTTTTCTCTACAAAAATATAACGAACAATACTACTGTACTACTGTGTATCTGTGTCCACTCGATCTAGATTCCAGCCAGCGAAGCCCAGACGCCCAGCCCAACCCAGCAGTCCTTCGTCTTCCCAATCCCAGGTTCCACGACGCGGCGGCGACGCTGTTCTCGCGGTCGTGCCTCGCCTCCTCGAATGCCTCCCGGTGTCGCGGCGCAACAACCGGGCCAAAGCACCGGAGCTCGGCGGCCGGTGGCGTGGTGTCCGGTGTCCCAGCCCCAGGCGGCCATGGCATCTCTCCGCTCCTCTGCCTGTGCCCTGACAGACCTCTAGAGTCCAGATCGAGCACCGATGTGGCAGCGGCAGCAACGTCTTCGGAGGATCTTCGACGGTAGCGCCGTGCCTCCTTTCCACACTTCCAGCCACAGCCGTAAGCTTCCTCCATCTGCATCTCATCTCATCAGTTCGTCACATCTTGTCTCGTCACCTTCTTGAGTCGGTACTCGTCCCATCTAGAAGCTCACCCATAGTGGAGCGACGATCCACCCAGTTTTGGGACGTCGACCCTGGTCGACCCTGAACCTTGATTTGGGTCGTCGACCCGGGGACATGGGATGCCTGCTTCGACCCCGTACCCTGTGACTCTGTGCAAACCATATACATTGAACATTGCATGAACCCCTTACAATTTGGAACAGAGTATTTCCTAAGGTTCAATGAGAAAAAAGACACTTCACTACCTTGGTGTCCTACATCCTAACTTATAAAACTTCTAAGATTAGTGTCATGTGCATGGTATTATGGCTGGCTGATGGCAAAAGGTAGCAAGTGAGCAGCAACAGAAAATAGGGTTATGGCTGTATGAACCCGTGTCAGGGAGATGAACTGTAGTTATTGTGACTTTGTAGTATACGAACTAAAAGGTATCTATAATTCTATATCGTACAATCATCAAATGAAGTAATTAATCAATAAACCTACATCAGCAAAGTAAGTTACTAAATGAATGATATAATCAAGGAAAAATGTTTTGGAGTATATACATCAATATGAACAACTTTAGAACATCAGAGGGAACTTACACATCATACCTGAGCATTTTTCTATAATATCTGAATGAGGAATCTTGACCATGACTTCTTTCCCTGGTACAAAAAGTAGAGGAAACTCAGACCTCAGATCTAGTTCCCACACTCCAAGCATAGGACCCTTTTCTCTTCCATATATTTTTCCGCTATCATAGGGCTCCTTTTTTGTAATGATGTCCCTTTCCTCGAAGAAGGTTTCGAGAGTCCCAACATAGACATTGCAATCCTCAATACAGGTAATTTTCCATGTGCGGGCAGGGCGACTTCCCCAACAGCATTGATGCCCAATATGATCAACGAGGAGCTGTCGGATCTCCACCTCATCCAGTACATCCCTATCAATAGATACAATCATTACGTTGTCAGGATAGAACAACAGGAGCAAAAAATGGGACAGGACAAAGGGGAAAGGAAAACGATGAGAAGGGCAGCAGCAGTGCACTTCTTTTTTCTCTGGGAAAAGATGGGTAATATTTAAGCTCAGTGAAAAACTGTTAAATCTTGTTCTTGATACCATTTATTTAATAGTTTTAGCCTTGAGCAACTCCAACAGACGAACTGATATTCCAGACCACTGGAGTTATTCTGGAGCCTTCAGTCCTCTTTTATTTTATCAATACACATCATCCATCAACTGCATAGCAGATTATTCCTATTCCAGTCACCACACTGTCTAGAATTTGCTTGGAGCCTGGTTGTACAAGTCTATTATTATCAGCTAAATTAGGTCAGTTATTTTCAAATTCTTTTCAGCTATGAAAAATTGACCTTTAGTGCTGGTCATTTAGTTCTGGGATATCTCATATCAGATTGTTAAATGAAGATATAAAACTAGAAAATCTAAAGTACTATTGATTAAAATATTTCAGGATTTTTAATCTTTTATTTGCATGTAAATTTTATATTATCAAGGAACTTTCAATCTCAACAAAGTTTTGTAGATCCATGTTATTAACAGCACTATTCATGTTGTGGCAAGGGCCTTGCAAGGGTGGACGTCAACCTGCTGATAATGGCAGTGGCGGGGGAGCTGTCCCCTTGCTGCTTAGATAATGAGGATCGCCGGTAGGGTGCCGTTGATCTATGATGTTGTAAAGAGGAGGCAGCAGGGAGGTAGGAAGATAGATTGATTCCTTTCTTAATACTTCTTATTACAATTGGCTGGCTTATATTATGTCGCACCTAACTAACCTGCTAACCAATCTGCCAAGTTCATTGAAATCCCAAACTAACCAAAAATAACAAAATAACTAGATAAGGTTAATCTTTATGGGCCTGTCGCCTGCTGCTAGCCACAGCTTTTCTTTTCCGTACGGCGGTAGTGTTTGCCACACATGACAATTCAACTGTTCTAGTCAACATTAACGGATGCATTCCCCCTTTTATCATTGATACGAAATGGTTCATAGAGAATCCAGTTACATGAAGCACATAAGGTTCACTGATATTTTTTTTTCACTCCATCAATAACATATTCAATCTTAACTTGTGTTGAGCACCTAATTGGGCAGGGCCATGCTGGACGGCGCCACCGGACAGTCCGGTGGCGTGTACCGGACTGTCCGGTGTCACCAGACCGGCAAGGGTGAACCGGACTATCCGGTGTAGTCGAGTCCGAGACGAACTGCGAGATTTAGGCGAGATCTTTCGGGATTCGACTTGTACAATGGTTAAAGTCCACCCTTCCCTATAAATATAAAGGGGCCAGGCCGATTGACAGATCCACAATCGAATCAATCTACTATTTTACCTACTTTTATGCATATCTCTATTCTCAGACCCTAATTCTCCTCTCCAACCCTAATTTTTGCCTCTCTTCGACTCTGCCGATTTGAGGAGCTCTAGGTGGCCTACCGACACTAGAGCAACGCCTAGCGCTGATCCTCCTTGACGGGGTCCCTCCCAGGTGGATTGGTCTAGGTCGTGTCGTTGGTGATTGGCGCTAAACGTGTCAACACACTTTTTGGCGACTCCGCTAGGGACAACAGAAGTAAATTCGAAGCTAGCAACCATGGTTGAGCTTGCGGATGCGTCCGAAGTCACACAAGGCAATATCATAAGGACGGCTTTTGAGAATTTGCCGGCCGATGAGCAAAAGCGCTTCGACAACATAATGAAGGAAGCAACGGAAGGCATGATGAAGAGGTTCCTAGAGACATTCACCATGGATCGCCACCAGAAGGTGACCAAGGAGAAGGAAGTCACCCTCGACACCCTTTTGCCGTCAATCTCTTCATCAACCACTAATGTAAGTAACCTGGGAACCCTTCAAGCATTTGAATCTATGAAGAGTTACGTTGATCGGGGTCATAACCAGTTAGCCGATCAATTAGGCGCATTACAAAACTCTATAGATGGATTGGTAAAGGCTCAAGGGAAATCCGTTGCTCCTACGTTCCCCTCACATGAACCAATCGTGGAATCGGTTGCACCTAGCCCATCGGCGCCGAACGGGTCTCAGCAGATCCAACCGATGTATGGCATGCCTGCAAATTTTTATCCAGGGCAACCGAAACCTCCGCCTTCGCTGTTGGGAAAACCGGCTCAGCCGGTCGTGTCCACCGGACTATGCGGTATGCCCAGTTCAGGGGGCTGTCATGGCCCCACCACGCACAATGGTTCCCCAAACTTCGGTAGATCCTAACCGAAGGATTGTTTTAAATGCGGCAGGAGTAGAATACTCCACACCGCCGCAAGAATTAGAGGGATTTGTGCCGTCTTTCACTACGGTCTCTTATGGTACAGGATCGGTTCCACCAACCGGTTCAGGTGTACCTAGAGGTCTTGTTCCTAACCTCACTTATGACCAAATCTGGTCTGCACGGAACCCTACGGCTTCTAAATCTTACGGCCAAAAATCCAGGTACTTCCACATCGGAGATTAAGGAAGAAATATGGCAAGAATTAGTGGCCATTCTTAAGAAGAAGACAAGGATTGATGTATCGGGTTCTACTGGCCCCTATCAGAAACCTTATGACTATAGATTCGATGCTCATGCCTTCCCTCAGGGGTTTAGAATACCGGATTTTGTGAAGTTCTCCGGTAAGGACAATAAGAGTACTAGAGAACATATCAGTCAATTTTTAGCGCAGTTAGGGGATCTAGCCGAAAGGGAAGCTTTCCAGATTCGGTTGTTTTCTTTATCTCTTACAGAAAATGCTTTTGCTTGGTACTCTTCTTTGCCTTCCAATTCGATTAGTACTTGGGATGAGATGGATGCAAATTTCATGATCAGTTTTTTCTCGGAAGAGTATGAGCTAGAATTAGCCAATCTAAAGTTCGGCAAGGCCGTGAAGAATCGGTTCATGATTATCTTAAGAGATTTAGGGATACTAGAAACTGATGCTTTCAATTGACTGTCTCAGATAGGGAATTAACTGGGTTAGCTCTCGAGAGGTTGAGGCCGTATATTAAAGAAAAGCTAGCTGGCACACGATTTTATTCTCTATCTCTGTTGCATCAGCAAGCTTTGGCTGTAGAAAGCCGAAGTAGAGAGAGCCAAAAGGCTACACGGCATAATGTAAATCTTGTAGAATATGATTCAGCTCGTTCCGATGATGATTCTAGGAAAATTTATGCAGCACAGTTTACTTGGTCTAATAAGAACAAACTTATTACTTGTCCTTCCTTTAGACAGATTAACAAGAATCGGCAACAAGAAGTAAAATTTACTTTTGATGATGCTAAATGTGATAAGATATTTGATGAACTTCTCAAAAGTGGAAATATTACGTTGTCGCACACTATTCCTTCTGATGATGAGTTAAAAAAGAAAGCATATTGCAAATGGCATAACTCTTTCTCTCATGCGATTAATGATTGTAATGTTTTCCGTTGACAGATACAATCGGCCGTGAATGAAGTCCGTATGAGCTTTCCAGAGATGCAAATTGACAAGCAGCCGTTCCCATGAACTCTGTGGACATGAGCAGCAGCAAGAAAGTCTTGATTCGGCCAGAGGTGGCCAATGGAAGCAAAGGCAAAGCCGTGGTCATCGGCTCTTCAAGGCTAATCGACGAAAATACTAAAGTTTTGGCAAGGGAGGTGATCAAGCAGAAAACTGCAGATGGCAAGGATACACTGAAGATCACCAGCAGGTTTCTTGGCGTCGGGGGGTAGCAGAACCAGCAGGGAGCTCCCAGGACAGCGACACTGGACAGTTCGGCGCCAGCTACCAGACAGTCCGGTGATGCCCACCGAACAGTCCCGTGCCCCCAGCAGCGCCCGAGAACTTTCAAGCCAAGGCAGCCAGAGGTGGGGACATGGAAGAAGCATCAGGCAAGGACCTCTGGTAAGCCATATCGGTCTAGTCCTACGTTTGATCAGTTGCTTTCCAAGTATGTTAACAAGCAAAAGGCCACTCCTCACAATCGACTGTACAAACGACCAAGGTCACTGCCACCGGAAGCTAAGCCTATGCAAAATAAGAAGCCGATAGAAACGGCTCAAAAGGTGGCCCAGCTAGTACCACCAGCGCCTGTGGTCCCGCCAATGATGTGGGGTCCTCCGCAGGAGTTTCAGCAAAATCTAGCCTAGAGTAATATAACCGTGTGTCCGCCCTATGCTTATAATCCTTATTGCTATTAGGGGTGGGGGGCACCACAAAGTTCTGTTTTTGACATGTTGGCTCCTTCTGCACATGACCGATTGTATGTTCCTCAATCCGGTCCGTGGGTACAAAATCAGCAACAATGCCATAATTATCAGCCTCCAATGCCGACAAATCTGGCAGGGGGGCATGGGGCACAACCGCAGCCGCAACCAAGATATGTACTCCCTAGTACTCAAAATTTTCAATCAAAACCGGTTCAACCCGCAAGAACACCGGTTCAACCAGCAACATCACCGGCTCAACTAGCACCTCAAGTGACAACCGGTGTTGTTAATGTTGGTACTAACAACGTGGTGTTCAATAACAATCAGAAGATGCCGATGGTTTTTTGGAAATCGGTTAATGCTATGCCGAAGGAAGCTTCACCGAAAGTTGCTTCGGCTAAGGATCATAAAGCAAGCTCTAGTAAGGTTACCAGCAAGCCACCACCAGATCCGAAATATTCCATGCCTCGATGGTGTCCTTCGGGTTTGACTACTCAGAAGAGGATTTTGCAACGCTTGCGAGCTAAGGAGAAAAGGGAAAAAGAGGCTGAGGCAATCTTCAACAAGACACATCCTATGTTCCCTCAGAACCCTCAGAAGCAATGGAAGCCCAAAGCCGCTGAGGATCCCGCTCAGACGGCTGGACAGAGCCAGTCCCAGTCACCGGACTGTCCGGCGGTGTCCACCGGATTGTTCGGCGCCACCCACCAGACAGTCCGATAGCCAGGAGGCAGCAGTGAGAGACACGACAACAGCACCGGCGAACACAGAGGGCCCTACACCTGTTGTATCAGAAGATGTACCAGAAGAGATGGTGGATTACGAAGCTTCTCCCGAACATCTAGGTATGGACGTCAATATGATTACTTTTTCCGCCAATTATAACATTATCGGTGAAGATGAAGAGGTGATGGCTCAATTTAATTTTGGACCAAGAGATGTTGTCTTTACAAAGCCGACAGAAGCGGTTAATCACCTAAGCCTCTCTTTGTTTGTGGTCATATTGATGGGGCACCTGTATCTCGAATGTTGGTTAATGGTGGTGCGGTTGTTAATTTGATGCCGTATGAACTATACAAGAAACTTAGGAAATCAAATTCTAATTTAGTCAAGACCAACATGATACTTAGTGGCATGGGGGGCAAAAACCCCATTGAGACCAATGGAGTGGCTTCCATGGAACTTACCATTGAGAGTAAGACAATCGCCGCTACTTTCTTCATCGCTCATGTAGAGGGTAACTTCAGTTTAATTCTTGGGAGAGATTGGATCAATGCCAATCAATGTGTGCCTTCTACTTTACATCAATTCCTTATTCAATGGATTGGCGATGAGATCGAGGTGGTTTATGCTGATCCATCGGCTTGCATTGCTACGGCCGATGTTCCGGTAATATGGGCTTATGATAATACTAAGTGCTTGACGGGTGTTGATTTGTCCGATTACCAATTTCTAAGTGCAAGCAGAGAAGGCTTTGTTCCTGTGATGTTAGAGCCGATCGAAAATCGGCTAAATCATATCATGTAAATCCAATGTATGCATCAGCGGGGAATAAAGACCAAAAGGAACGAGGCACAATGGAGTCCAAGCAGCAGGCAGTCCTTGCACAAACGCCGAACAGTCCGGTAGTAGACACCGGACTATCCGGTGGGGCGCCGGATAGTCCGGTAGGCTCTGGCGGACAATCTGGTGATGGCCAGAATTCTAGGTGTAATTTTGTTTTCAATTCTGGCTGTAATTTTATTTCTGATTCTTTTGTAATAGAGGAGTTTAGAGACTTGGATAAATTGGGACAAGGGTTTACATCGGCCGATCGTTTAGAAAAAGTAGATATAGATGATGGAACTATTCCACGGCCGACATTTGTAAACAAGACCTTGAAATCCGATTCTAGAAATAAATTGATCGGATTGTTAAAAGAATATTCTGATTGTTTTGCTTGGAGTTATACTGAGATGCCTGGGTTAAGCCGTGATATTGTTGAACATCGGCTACCTATTAACCTGGTTTTCGACCATTTAACCAAAGGCCGCGGCATTTCGGTTCTGATATCTATCCTCGTATTAAAGATGAGATTCATCAGCTTTTGGAAAACTTTATTAGACCTTGCAAGTACGCTGATTGGGTCTCTAACATTGTGCCGGTGGACTCCAACAAGCTTCGGGTGTGCATCGATTTCCGCAATCTAAACAAGGCTACACCCAAAGATGAATATCCTATGCCTATAGCCAACATGATAATCAATAATGCTTCTGGTAATAAGGTTATTAGTGTTTTTTATAGTAATGCCAGATATAATCAAATCTTTATGGATGAAGAAGATACGTCTAAAATGACTTTTTTATGTCCTGGCTTCATTGGGTTGTTTGAATGGGTGGTTATGACATTTGGTTTGAAGAATGTTGGTGCGACTTATCAAAGGACTATGAACTTTATCTTCCATGAGCTGCTAAGAACCATACTATAAGTTTATACCGATGACATAGTTGTCAAATCGGCTGCTTTTGACTCTCATTTAGCCGATTTACGTAAAGCCTTTGAAAAGATGCGCAAGTATGGCTTAAAGATAAACCTACGCAAATGTGATTTTGGTGTGTTGGCTGGAAAGTTCTTGGGATTTATTATTCATGAGAATGGCATGGAAATTGATCCTAATCGCATAGAAGCTATTCGGAAAGTAGCAGCTCCAATGTGCAAACTTGACATGCAAAAATTTCTCGGCAAAGTGAATTATCTACGGCAGTTTATATCTAATCTTACCGGAAAGGTTGATATGTTTACTCCTATTCTTCGGTTAAAGAATGATGCTGATTTCACTTGGGGGGCAGAACAGCAAAAGGCATTTGAGCAAATCAAGGAGTGTTTGTCTTCGGCACCGGTGCTTAAGGCGCCAAAAAATGGAGTTCCTTTCAGATTATATGTTGCTGCTGAAGACAAGGTGATTGGTGCTGTTTTGACTCAAGAAACCGAAGGTAAAAAGCATGTGGTTACATACTTAAGTAGGAGATTGATCGACGCCGAGACAAGGTACACCTTTATTGAAAAGTTATGTTTATGTTTGTTTTACACATGTACCAAGTTAAGGTATTATTTGTTATCTAGCTCTTGTAGTTGCTTGTCAAACCGATGTGATTAAATACATGTTGCATAATCCTATCATGAGTGGTATAATTGGTAGGTGGGCTTATGCTTTGATAGAATATGATTTGGCTTATGAACTTTTAAAGTCTATGAAAGGCCAAATTGTAGCTAATTTTATAGTTGAACATCGGATTAATGATTCTTACGAGCCAGACCTACATTATGTCACTTTCACTCCATGGATGATTTATTTTGATGGATCGGTTTGTAATGAGGGTCAAGATATCGGTGTGGTGTTGGTTTCACCTCAAAGTGCTACATTTGATTTTTCTAGCCGATTGGAATTTCATTGTACTAATAACCAAGCCGAATATGAAGCATTGTTGTTCGGTTTAGAATTATTGCAATCCATGAGAGTGAAGTATGTCAAGGCTTTTTGAGATTCTCAGTTAGTGGTTCAGTAAGTCTTGGGAGAAAGCCAATGTTATGATGGGATTTTAAATTCTTATTTAGATCGATGTTGGAATATTATTCGTTCTTTTGATGAATTTGCCATCTCTCATATATTTAGATCTGACAACTCCAGAGCTAATAAGTTGGCATGGGAAGCATCTGGTTATCGTATTTCAAGAGGCAAATTTCATATTGCTGAGAAACCGGTGCTCGAAGAAGGATGTGTGCTAAAACTACGCATACCGGACTGTCTGAAGACGATGCGCACCGGCTTCGGTATGGCGAAGCGGTGGAGGATCTAGCAGCTGCGGCGGGAGTTTGAACTCCTGGCGTTCAGAGATGGGGAAGGAGTTGAGGACTTCTCGCTCAGCTTGTCAACCCTAGTGACGCAACTGGTGGATCTCAGTCAGGTGATGAAGGACATGGACGTCGTCGCCAAGTTCCTGCGCGCCGTCCTGTACAAGTTCTCCTAGCTAGCGCAGTCAATAGAAACACTGCTCGATCTCGAGACTCACCATCAAGGATGTTGTGGCCCATTTCCAGGTCGAGGAGGACCGACAAGCGTGGCAACGGGGCGATCAGTTGTACCTAGCGGAGGATGAGCGCATAGGCTCGCGCCGCGGCGGCAGCCAAGGCCGCGGACGCGAAAGGGGATGGAGGAAGGACAGTGACACGCGCCTCGACGCGGAAGAGGGGACACACGCGCCGCAAGGACGGACGGCCGCGACAGGAGGCCGGACACGTGGCGAATCTCCTACCATGATCGCTGTCGCAAGTGCAGCAAGAAGGGCCATTGGGCCCGTGACTGCAAAGCTCTGAGGCGCCAGGAGCGGGCGCACCTGGCGGAGGAGGACGACGACAAGGGCCCTGCGCTGCTCATGGTGCAGGTATGCGCTCTCCAGGAGGTGGAAGAAGAGGCGCAAGGGAAGAAGCTCGACCTCCATGAGCCGTGGGCGCAAGTGCTGCTAGGCAAGGACAAAGGTGGCAGAGATGGAGCAGAGGTGGTGGTACCTTGACTCTGGGGCCAGCAACCACATGACGGGGTGGCGAGAGGACTTCACCGAGCTGGACTCCGCCATCACCGGCGCCGTCAAGTTCGGAGACGGCTCGACGGTAACCATCCGGGGGCACGGCACGGTGGTTTTTAAGTGCCAAAACGGTGACCACCACACGTTAATGGATGTCTACTACATCCCGCAGCTGCGCACGAGCATCGCAAGCCTCAGGCAGCTAGACGAGCGAGGCTGCGAGGTGCTGATCATGCGCGGCGTGCTCACCATCCGCAACAGAGAGCTACACTTGCTCGCCAAGGTGAAAAGATCGGGCAATCGGCTCTATCTACTGAACCTGAGCATTGTGCAGCCTGTGTGCTTGGCGGCAGTGAAGGAAGACGAGGCCTGGCTGTGGCACGCTCGGTTCGGGCACCTCAATTTCGAAGCCCTAGCCAGGATGTCGCGCGAAGGAATGGCGCGGGTTGCCGCGGATCAAGCACATCAACGAGCTCTGCGACAACTGCTTAGCTGGGAAGCAGAGGAGGAGCCCGTTCGCGAAGAAGGCCAAGTACCACGCCGGTGATCGACTTGAGCTCGTGCACGGCGATCTGTGTGGGCCAATCTCGCCAGCGACGCACGACGGGAGGACATATTTCCTCTTGCTGGTGGACGACTGCACGCGGTACATGTGGCTCCGCTGGCTGTCAAGGAAGGATGAGGCGTCGAAAGCAATCATGCACTTCCAGGCGAAGGTCAAGGCTGAGATGGCAACAAGCTGAAGGTGTTGGGGACTGACCGCAGAGGCGAGTTCACTTCGGTGGAATTCGGGAGGTACTGCGCAGATGAAGGCGTGGAGAGGCACTTCACGGCGCCGTATTCACCGCAGCAGAACAGCGTCGTGGAGAGGCGCAACCAGACGGTCGTGGGCATGGCACGTAGCATGCTCAAGGCCAAGAAGATGTCGGCGGAGTTCTGGGGCGAGGCGGTGAGCACGGCGGTGTTCATCCTCAACCGAGTGCCAACGAAAAGCTTGAAGGGGATGACCCCCTTTGAGGCATGGCACGGGAGGAAGCTGGACGTCACGTTCATGCAAACGTCCGGGTGCATCGGCCACGTCAAGAACGTCAAGCGCACCTCGGCAAGCTGGAGGACAGCAGCACACCCATGGTGTTGCTGGGCTACGAGCAAGGAAGCAAGGCATACAGGATGTACGACCCACGGGCTGAGCGTGTGCACGTCTCAAGAGACATGGTGTTCTACGAGGGCGCGAGCTAGAGATAGGAGGCGACAGGCGCTGAGGATGGGCGCGGCTCGAGCTCCTTCACCATCGATTACACCTTGTATCATGGTGTAGGGGAAGCTGCGGGTGACGAAGGCGTGGGCGCAGGGGAAGCGGAGCAGAGTGGTGGCCGATAGGCGGAGCAGGAAGCTCCCGCGAAGCCACAGTCACCGCCATCTCCGCCACCTGCGGCACAAGGCGCACCCACGTCCACGGAGGAGGGCGGCTCTGTGCGTTTCGTCACGCCACCACCAGGAGTGGAGGAGTACCTGGACGTAGACTACGACGACAAGCCGCTCCAATTCCATGCCGTTGACAACATCATCGGCAACGCATCGCCGCCAGGCCAGGCTGTGCGCAATCTCGACGGCAAGCTCTTCATGGCCAACGCAGAGGAGCCGCGCTCGCTAGAGGAAGCAGAGGCAGACGCGCGATGGCGGCACGCCATGGAGGAGGAGATGGCGTCGATCGAGGAAAACAAGACGTGGGAGCTCGTGGATCCACCAATCGGTTGCAAACCGATTGGACTCAAGTGGGTCTACAAGGTGAGCGTGGAACACCAAACTAGATGCAACTCTAGCCACGCTCGGGTTCAAGAAGTGTGCCTTAGAGCACGCATTGTACACCCGAACGCTCCAAGGAGGGAATTCTCATCGTCGAGGTGTACGTGGATGATCTGATCGTCACTGGGTCTGAGCAGCAGGAGATCAAGAAGTTCAAGGTCAAATGGCAGGCAAAGTTCAAGATAAGTGACTTGGGCCTTCTCACTTACTACCTTGGGATTGAAGTGAGGCAGGGGAAGCAAGCCATAGAACTCACTGTCAAAGTGCTTATGCACTGAAACTGCTGGAAAGGGCTGGGTTAAAGGGTTGCAATCCTACCAAGGTTCCTATGCAGGAGAAGCCAAAGCTGAGCAAATCAAGCACTGCTGAGAAGGTGGATGCCACACTTTACAGAAGTCTGATTGTAGGGCTAAGGTACTTAACTCACACATGGCCAGACATCTCTTTTCCCGTTGGGCATGTGAGTAGATTCATGGAAAACCCTCACAAGGATCACATGACAGCAGTGAAGCATCTTCTCACATTGCAGGGAGTTGCGAGCTTGGGCTGGCATACCCTCAGAGGAAGAAGAACATTGATCTGAAGATAGTTGGGTTCAGTGACAGTGACATGGGGGCGTCATTGATGGCAGAAAGAGCACCTCAGGCATGGTGTTCTTCCTGGAAACCTGCCCCATCAGCTGGCAATCACAAAAGCAAAAGATTGTGGCTCTCTCTACTTGTGAAGCTGAGTACATATCTGGTGCAGCTGCAACATGTCATGGAGTTTGGCTGAGGAGGCTGCTGGAGGAAATCACTGGGCAAGCAGTGGCAGCACCCATCCTCAGGATTGACAACAAATCAGCCATTGAGTTGGCCGAAAACCCTGTCTTCCACAACCACAACAAGCGCATTGACATCAAGTTCCATTTCATTAGGGACTGTGTGGATAGGAAGCAGGTCATCCTTGAGCAAGTTGAGACTGATCAATAGCTCGCGGATGTGTTCACCAAGCCACTAGGGAAGAACAATTTCGAGAAGACGAAGACCCAAGTTGGCATGGTGGCGATCAAGCAAGAGCACCCACATTAAGGGGAAGAATGTTAATTGGTAATCTATGTGCTCTTGTCTGCTTGAAGAAGCAGCTTAAGGAGCTCTAGCTCCATGTATCCTAGGCGTAGGAGGCCATACTGGCCATAGTAGGTAGCAGCAGTAGCAAGTGGAGGCATGGCTTGTACAGCCATTTGTATCTACTCCATTTGTACATAGTTGACTGCCAAGTAGTGGCAAGTCTTGTAGTAGTAGGTAGTTGGTAGTTGTTGGGCAAAGCCCATGCTTGTAATGGAAGTCAGTTCAAACCAGCCCCTGAAGTCACTCTCTTCTTCCTCACCGACCAAAACTCAGAGTGTGTGCGTGCGTGCGTGTGCGTGTGCGGGTGTGTGCCTGTCGCGTGTGCGTGTGTGAGCTGCACCTGTGGTGCTAACAAGGTGGATCTTCCTGAATTTAGGATCTTTTGAACCTAGAGGGTCCAAGTTTCATCAAACCCCAAATGTTGTAACATAAGAAGGATCGTGTTGTGCTTAATCGTGTCAAAGGACTTTTCAAAATCTAATTTTAGAATTATTGTTTCTCTCTTGGATTGTGGACATTGGTGTATGTACTCGAATGCCCACGCTAGACAATCTTGTATGGTTCTACTTTTTATGAATCCATATTGATTCTGGTGAATGATCGGGATGACAGATTGCAGCCTTTCAGCCATTAATTTTGTTAGGAGCTTCACACGTGGGATCATTAATCTTGGGTACCAGAGTGATGAAGGAATTGCTAACGGCTTGCAGGTCAATAGCTCCACTGAAAAAATCATACACAGGCTATAGAAATCCTCCTTGATTATGTAACAGCATCTTTTGAGAAAAAGACCATTAAAACCATCAGGCCCCGGAGATTTGTACGTTGGCATGAGTTTATCACCTTGTCAATTTCTTCCTTTGAGAATGGAGCAGAAAGTTGCTCCAGGTTCTCATTTCTCTGTACTAGTTCTTCCAAATCGAAACACATGTGCAGGTTAGTTGTTCCCATCCTAGCTTTTTCATTGTGCTTCATTACGGCATTACCACTCTACCATCGCTGGTCTCAATACTTGTGATTGTATTTTTTTCTACACCTCTCTGTTGCAGCAGCATGAAAAAATTTTGTGCTCTCATCACCAAATTTTGTCCTTCTGTATACCTTTTTTTCCAATATTCCTTCTTATACTTCAACAGCTTCAAGATATGGTTTTTGAGAATTTTTCTAAAATTGCCCTCCTGTCTGAACAAAGGTCTTTGTTCCTCTAGCTTGTCCAGCACTGCCAGAATTGAGTCACATTCTTGATTAATTTATTTAAGTTAGAGATCTGTTTACTCCATCTCTTAAGTACCCTTCTCAGTAGCTTAGTTTTGCTGTAATTCTTTTTGCACTATTGGTGGCTCTAACCTCTGTGTTCCAAACACTTTGCACCAACTCAAAGAAGCCATGATGATCAACCCAGAAGTTTTCAAATCTGATTATATGTGCTTTGGGAATGGAGGTTCCAATTTGAACCAAACAGGGGATATGGTCAGAAACAGGTCTTGCCATGTGAAGAGGAAGAGTATTTGGAAAGTCACTTATCAAGTTACTAGAAGTGAAGTACCAGTCAATTTATTCAAGTAGTTCCTCCAGCATATTGCTCCAAGTGTATTTTCCACCGTTGAGAGGAATTTCTAATAAAGCTAGATTGCTTATGATCTCATTAAAAATGCAGATGTCATGCATGTTTCCTCCTTCCCTGTTTCTATCTGAGAGAGCCCTATAGAAATTGAAGTCTCCAACAAACATCCAATTATCTCCTACAACCTGAACGTCATTCATACAGTTTACAAAGTTATCCCTTTCTTCCCCTTGGATGGTCCATACACAGTAGTGAGAATCCGGTTTGAATTGTCAAGGACTGAGGTGAACTTGGCAGATATCGCAAATTTTTTTGTGTGCAGGACTTCCCTATGAAGATGGAACTATTCCAACCTACAAGAATACCTCCAGAAGCTCCTTCAGATGGAGAAAAAGCGAACTTATCAAATCGTTTTGGGGCAACTTTCCTGATATAGGAATGATCAAAGAGAGAATTCCTTATTTGGCCCCTTTGAAAGTTGTGGTTCCTTATTCGGCCTTAAAAACGTTGATCTTCCCCATTTGGCCCCAAGTCAAAGTTTTGGTTCCTTTTATAGGACTTCAATCCATTCTGTAAGAGTTCAGTTACCCCCATTGAGCACTTGGACAGTTTTACCCTCAACTTTATCCACCCCTCGGGCCTGATTCAAAATAGAAAGGGGGTGACCGTGGAACCCTAGATCGAGATCGAGGATGACAGAGGCTGGTGCGGGCGCCGCCGAGGCCACCGCTGGCGAGGACGCCACGACCTTGGCGAGCGCCACAGTGTGCCAGGCGGCCGCCATCAAGGGTGCAGCGTGTCGGGCGGTCGTCGCCGCGGGCTGCGGGCCACGAGGACGTTGGGCGGGCTCCAGGCACCCGCCGCAGTGGGGCTGGCGCCCGGGCTCGAGGTGTGCGCCACCGCCACCGCCACCGCCAAGACCCAGGCAAAGGGGGTCAAGGCGGCCGCCGCCGCGGGGCCTGGTCAATGCCACGGAGGCCTCCGCGAGCCAGGCCGGCGGAGGCGAGGCGGGCGCTGGTAAGTCTGGCCATGTTGCTGCCATGCGCGCATGCAAGCAAGGGCATTTTCATCATTTTACTCTACTCTTAACACCATTAGCAGCCCAAATGGACGGAAGTCCCGTAAAAGGAACCAAAACTGACTTGGGACCAAATAGGGAAGATCAAAGCTTTTGAGACCAAATAAGGAACCACAACTTTCAAAGGGGCCAAATAAGGAATTCTCTCATGATCAAATGAAGATCTCTCTCTCTTGGATACAGTAGATATCACATGCACTTTCTTCAATTTTGCCCCTTACTGCATTACATTTGTCTTCTGCATTTATACCCCGTATGTTCCAGTTAAGGACATCCCAAGTTCTTTTATTTGTTGTACTATATCCATGGGAAACTGTTGGGTTGGCCAGAGTACTGCTGCTTCCTTCTCCAGTATTCTCTTGCACCTCTTCCATACTGGTCAGCAACATTTCCGCCGTCACCTCTGAAGGAGCTAGCTGGCATTGGTTTACTGCAACCCTTTGAATTTCTGAGATTGAGATTTCAGGGTAAGTTTGTCTGGCATCTGAAAGTTGTTCTAATTTTTTGAGGCCTGGAAATTCATCTGATGAATTCGAAGTAGGAAGCTGTTTATCTGTTAAGTGTTCTTGGCTAATTACTTTCTTTCTCTTAGATCCTCCCCATGTAGTCCTTGTTAGAGTTGTAAATGATTGAGTGTATTTATACCCATTGGCTCTCTTCTGAACTCTTGTGCTTCTTCTGAGATTCTATCTGTTTGGGGAGTTCCTTTTCTTTGAGTTCTTTTTTGGAGTGCTTTCTTCATCAGTTGGCTTATTCCAAGTATTTTGCCCAAACTGAACCTGAGTACAAGTCTTTGGGATACCATATTGTGTTCTTCCTCTAAGGCAGGGAAGGTGCCGATTCTCTCCTCTTCACGATGTTGGCTTTCAGATCGTCTCTTCTTGATCTTTTTTCTGAAATATGTCCTTCTAAAGGCTGGCTTGGGTGGGACCAAAGTGGCATGCTGAATAAGAGTGTTGCTCTTCCCCGTTGTAGGAGAAAGCCGGGTATTGCTGCTAGCTGGTGTTGCTGCCACATTAAAAGTGAAAACTGAGCCCTGGAAGGCAATTTGCGTGCCCTCAGGCTTGCCCTGATCTTGCTCTTGTTCTTTGGTTTGCCCCTCATTTTGGTTAGGAAACCCGCTTCCTGTAACTCCGGTTACAACTGCCTTTTGTGCTGGTTCTTCTTCTAGGATAAACATAGGGGCTTGCACAGTGGAAGCTCGGTGAACATGACTTTCAAGAGAAACATGGTCTTGCTGCTGATTTTGCTCTGCCTGTTGAGCAATACTTTGAAGCTGAACGAGGTGAGCAATAATTTGAAGCATTCTGGATTCTCTTGGCAGCACTAGTTCCTCAGAAGAGTGGGGATAGGTATTAGCTGTTTGATTTTTTTTTCGAAAACGCAGGAGAACTGCGTATCATTTCATTAAGAAGAAAGAGAAGGGGCTTACGCCGCAAGTCTGACAACTACAGGACCTATTACAGATAAAACCCAAAAAAGAAACGACCACACGACCAGGGTGCTAGCAGATTAGCCAGGGTTTCCTAGCCTACCCCTTGCCCCCTCTAGCAGGAACCGAAGGTCCTTGGCTCCAGCCGAACACCACAGCAAGCCTTCATTGGCTATATTTTGAAGAACCACGAAGACATCTGGATTGACTCTTTCAAACACGCAAGCATTCCGGTGCTTCCAAACCTCCCATGCCACAAGGATGAAGAAACTGTTGAGTCCTTTCTTCAAATCCTTTGGTGCCCAGCAAACAGCGCTGCTCCAACCCATAAAGCTTCTTTCCTCAGGTCAGTAGAGAGGAAAGTCCCAGGCCCTGCAGGATTAGAAACCACACTTGTTTGGTAAACACGCAGGAGACCAACAAATGTTGTATAGACTCTGTCTCCTGGTCACAGAGCAGGCAGGCTGCAGGGTGTGGGAGGACTCGCTTTGCAAGACGATCAGCAGTTCAAACTCTATTCTTCAGTACCAGCCAAATAAAAAGTTTGCATTTGGGAGGAGCCCAGGACCTCCAGACCCTCTTCCAAGGCGCAAAATGAATTGTTCCCACCTTCCCATAGAAGCAGGATTTAAGCCTCCCCTTGACAACAGCTTGGAGAGAAGCCAGAGCACGGTGGCGGATGCGCAGCCAAACCCAGTCCCCCACAGCAAAAGACAGCTCCCTGGCTGCGATCATATGCACGCTGAGTGCCTGAGCTTGCAACAGCCTAGCATGCACATCCTCCAAAAATGCATCACGCTCTACCATCGTCTTGGCCACTGCAGCTACGCGGCAGTCCCCTGGATCATATGAACGGATAACCGGCGGATCACGACCATATACTATTTTGAATGGAGTATCCTTCAAGGACGAATGGTAGGAGGTGTTGTAGACAAATTCTGCCCAAGGAAGCCAACGAAGCCATTGGCGCGGTCTGTCCCCAGTCAAGCAACGAAGGTACATCCCAATTGCTGTGTTGACAGCTTCTGTCTGACCGTCGGACTGCAGATGGTGTTAGCCAGCAGCAGCACACACTCACAGCTCACACAATTGCACACACACACCGGATGAGGAAGAAGGGAGTTCAGGTGGTTTATACAAGGAGGAAGGGGAGTAGGAGTACTATACAGGTATGGCCTTGCCAACAACTACCATCTACCTACTAGACATGCCACTACTTGGCAGTCAACTACTGCTAGGAGCAAGTACAAATGGCTGTACAAGCCATGCCCATCTACTCTACCAGCTACGGCCAGAATGGCCTCCTAAGATACATGGAGCTTAGAGCTCCTTAAGCTGCTTCTTCAAGCAGACAAGGGCACACAGATTACAGTTAACAATCTTCCCCTTAATGTGGGTGCCCTTGCTTGATCACCACCATGCCAACTAGGGTCTTCATCTTCTCAAAGCTGTTCTTCCCAAGTGGCTTGGTGAAAACATCCGCAAGCTGTTGGTCAGTCCCAACTTGCTCAAGGATGACCAGCTTCCTTTCCACACAGTCCCTAATGAAATGGAACTTAATGTCAATGTGCTTGCTGCGGTTGTGGAAGACAGGGTTTTTAGCCAACTCAATGGCAGATTTGTTATCAATCCCGAGGATGGGTGCTGCCACTGCTTGCCCAATGATTTCCTTCAGCAGCCTCCTCAGCCAAACTCCATGACATGTAGCTGCAGCCCCAGCAATGTACTCTGCCTCCCAGGTTGAGAGAGCAACAATTTTCTGCTTTTGTGACTGCCAACTGATGGGGCATGTTTCCAAGAAGAACACCATGCCTGAGGTGCTCTTTCTGCCATCTATATCTCCCCCCATGTCACTGTCACTGAACCCAATCAGGTCGTCACTGGTCTTCTTCCTCCGAGGGTATGCTAGCCCAAGCTCACAGCTCCCTGCAATGTACCTGAGTAGGTGCTTTACTGCTGCCATATGATCCTTGTGAGGGTCTTCCATAAACCTACTCACATATCCCACGGCAAAAGAGATATCTGGCCATGTGTGAGTTAAATACCTCAGCCCTCCAATCAAGCTCCTGTAAAGTGTGGCATCTACCTTCTCAGCAGTGCTGTTCCTGCTCAATTTTGGCTTCTCTTGCAATGGCATCTGGGTAGGTTTGCAGCCCTTTAACCCAGCCCTCTCCAGCAGCTTCAGTGCATAGGCACTCTGACAGAGCTCTATGGCTTGCTTCCCCTGCCTCACCTCTATCCCAAGGTTACTAGTGAGCAGGCCCAAGTCACTCATCTTGAATTTTGCCGCCATCTCCGCTTTGAACCTGTCAATCTCCTGCTGCACAGACCCAGTGACAATCAGATCATCAACATACACACCGATGATGAGAGTTCCCTCCTTGGAGCGTCAGGTGTACAGCGCGTGCTCTGAAGGACACTTCTTGAACCCAAGCATGGCCAGAGTTGAGAACAGCTTGATGTTCCACGATCGAGGTGCTTGGCGCAGCCCATACAGGGCCTTCCGCAGCCGCAGCACCTTGTTCTCTACGGCGACGACGAAACCAGGTGGCTGCCTCACATGCACCACCTCGGTGACCTCCCCGTTGAGGAAGGCTTTGAGGAAGGCTGACTTCACGTCCAGATGGTGGGTGCTCGTCCCTCGTCGCCGCCAGGGCGAGCAGCAGGCAGACGGAGTCCATCCGCGCCACCGACGCCAATAACTCCTCGAAATCAATCCCCTCTCGCTGCACATATCCTTTCGCCACGAGCCTCGCCTTGTGCTTCACCACGTCGTCCCACTCGTTCTTCTTCACCTTGTAGACCCACTTGAGCCCGATCGGCTTGCAGCCGGCCGGTGGGTCCACAAGCTCCCAGGTGGCGTTCTCCTAGATCGACGCCATCTCCTCCATGGCGCGCCGCCACCGCGCGTCCGCCTCTGCCTCCTCTAGCGTGCGCGGCTCCTCGGCGCTGGCCATGAAGAGCTCGCCGTCGAGGCTGCGCACCGCCTGGCCCGGTGGTGTCACGTTGCCGATGATGTTGTCGACGGCGCAGAAGCGGAGCGGCTCGTCGTCGTAGTCCGCATCCACGTACTCCTCCGCTGCCGGTGGAAGACAAAGCGTACAGAGCCACCCGCCGCCCCGGACGTGGGTGTGCCTTGCGCCGCAGGGATTGGTGAGGGCGGCAACAGCGGCTCTGCGGGAGCATCCTGCTCTGCCAGCCCGCCACCACTCTGCTCAGCTTCCCCTGCGCCCGCGCCTCCGTCACCCGCAGCTTCCCCTGCACCACAATACACCATGTAATCGATGGTGAAGGAGCTCCAGCCGCACCCATCCTCCTCTGCGCCTGTCGCCTCCCAGCTCCAGCTCGCGCCCTCGTCGAACACCACGTCCCTTGAGACGTGCACCCACTCCGCGCGTGGATCGTACATCCTATACGCCTTGCTCCCGTGCTCATAGCCTAGGAACACCATTGGTGTGCTCCTGTCCTCTAGCTTGCCCAAGTGTGTCTTGACGTTCTCCACGTGGCCAATGCACCCGAACGTGCGCATGAACGCGACGTCCGGCTTCCTCCCGTGCCACGCCTCAAAGGGGGTCACCCCCTTCAAGCTCTTCACCAGCGCTCTGTTGAGGATGAACACTGCCGTGCTCACTACCTCTCCCTAGAATTCCGCCGGCATCTTCTTTGCCTTAAGCATGCTCCGTGCCATGCCCACCACGGTTTGGTTACGCCTCTCCACGATGCCGTTCTGCTGCGGTGAATACGACGCCGTGAGATGCCTCTCTACGCCTTCATCCGCGCAGTACCGCCCGAACTCCACCGAAGTGAATTCGCCGCCGCGGTCAGTCACACCTTGAGCTTGTTGCCGGTCTCGGCCTCCACCTTCGCCAGGAAGTGCTTGATGGCCTCCGACGCCTCATCCTTGCTCAACAGCAAGCGCAGCCACATGTACCGCGTGCAGTCGCCCACCAGCAGGAGGAAATATTTCCTTCCGTCGTGCGTCGCCGGCATTATTGGCCCGCACAGATCACCGTGCACGAGCTCAAGTCGATCGCTGGCGTGATACTTGGCATTCTTTGCGAAGGGGCTCCTCTGCTTCCCAGCTAAGCAAGCTGTCGCAGAGCTCGTCGACGTGCTCAATCCGTGGCAGCCCACGCGACATCCTAGCCAGGGCCTCGAAATTGAGGTGCCCAAACCGGGCATGCCACAGCTAGGCCTCGTCGTCCTTCACCGCCGCCAAACACACAGGCTGCACAATGCTCAGGTTCAATAGATAGAGCCGATTGGCCGACCTCTTCACCTTGGCGAGCAAATGCAGCTCCCTGTCGCGGATGGTGAGCACGCCGCGCTTGATCAGCACCTCACAGCCTTGCTCGTCCAGCTGCCCGAGGGTCGCAATGCTCGTGCACAGCTGCGGGATGTAAGCGCGCGGTGGTCACCGTTCTGGCACTTGAACACCACTGTGCCGCTCCCGCGGATGGTCACCGTCGAGCCGTCGCCGAACTTGACGGACCCGATGACGGCGGTGTCCAGCTCGGCGAAATCTTCCCGCCGCCTCGTCATGTGGTCGCTGGCCCCGGAGTCGAGGCACCACCTCCTCTGCTCTGTTTCCGCCGCCTTGTCCTCCTCTCCCAAGAGCACCTGCGAGCGCGGCTCATTGATGTCGAGCTGCTTCCCCTGCGCCTCGGCTTCCACCTCCTGGAGAGCGCACACCTGCGCCATGAGCAGCGCAGGCCCGCTCCTGGTGCCTCGGAGCCTTGGAGTCACTGGCGTAGTGGCCCTTTTCGCCGCACTTGCGGCAGCGGTCGCGGTAGGAGACGCGTCGCGAGTCCGGCCTCCTATCACGCGTGTCCTTGCCATCGCAACCGTCCATCCTCCCGTCGCGCATGTCCGCGCGTCCGTCGCGCAGGCGCGCACCGCCATCCCCGCGCCTCCATCCCCTTCCGCGCCCACGGCTTTGGCCGCCACCACGGCGCGAGGAGGAGCCTCTGCGCTCGTCTTCCGCCAGGTACAGGCGGTCACCATGCTTCCGCGCGTATCAGTCCTCCTAGACGCAGAATCAACCCACGACATCCTCAATGGAGAGGGTCTCAAGGTCCAATAGCGTCTCAATCGATTGCGCCAGCTGGGAGAACTTGCGCGGGACGGCGCGCAGAAACTTGGCGACGACGTCGACATACTGCATCGTCTGGCCGAGCTCCCCCAGCTGCGTGACCAAGGTCGACAGGCGGAGCGAGAAGTCCTCGACTCCTTCCCCATCCTTGAACGCCAGGAGTTCAAACTCCTGCCACAGTTCAAGCATGACCATCATCACCTCCCAGGTGTCGTAGTTGGTGCGGGTGAGCTGCGGGTATGGCGCACTGCCGCCAACATCACGCATCGTCTTGTGGATGACCAGGGTACCGCCTCCACCGCCGCGGCTGCGCTCCAACGAGGTGGAACCTCGCCGCTCCTTGTGTCCAAGAGACTGGGACCTTGTTGCCCGCGACATGGCTCTGATACCACTTGTTAGCCAGCAGCAGCACACACTCACAGCTCACACAATTGCGCGCACACACACTGGATGAGGAAGAAGGGAGTTCAGGTGGTTTGAACTGATTTGCACTGCCCCCATTGCGTGGTATTTATACAAGGAGGAAGGGGAGTAGTACTATACAGGTATGGCCTTGCCAACAACTACTAACTACCTACTACTACAAGACATGCCACTACTTGGCAGTCAACTACTGCTAGGAGCAGGTACAAATGGCTGTACAAGCCATGCCCATCTACTCTACCAGCTACAGCCAGAATGGCCTCCTAAGATACATGGAGCTTAGAGCTCCTTAAGCTGCTTCTTCAAGCAGACAAGGGCACAGGCAGAACTCATGTGCAGCCTAGACTAGTGTCATTAGATAGTGCATCCGTACTGCGTTTGAACAGAGATTGCCAAAATGTGGACGTAAAAACCAGGTCATGATCAGACACAATGGAGACAGAACCCCATGAAGACGAACAATCTCTCTGAAGAAGGCTGCAGCTATAGATTCTGCTGAATATAGATGAGACAACACGATGAAGTGCGCGTATTTAGAAAAACGATCAACAACCGTCAAGATCACTGACTTGTTGCCCACCTTTGGTAATCCTTCGACGAAATCCATGGACACATCAGCCCAAACCGTGGCTGGCACCAGCAGAGGCTGTAGTAAACCAACGGGATGCAGACCAAGCAGTGACGGACAAACTGCTGTACAGCTGCATGCTCGCCCGGTGAGTGGAAGTCCGGCGGAAGCGACGAAGAGTCTTCTCTACACCCTCATGGACCGCGTCGTGCACGCCGGCCAAAACAGTCTGGAGGAGATCCGAGCCCTTAGGGATATAGAACTTGTTGTCGTAGAGTAGCACCCCGTCAACGAGGGACCACAGGGCGCTCAAGGTGCCCACGGTGACCTGGGCAGCCAAGGAAACCATCGTCGGGTCGGCAGATGCTACACGTCACTGATCATCGACAATGGTGAAGGTAGGCCCTGAGATTGCCAACATCGTGCAAGATTCAGAGTCATGTCGGGACAGAGGGTCGGCCACCACGTTGGTGTGCCCTGGCTTGTACCCCACGGAAGCTTGCTCACCCACCGATGCTGTGGAATTGTTGCCAATCGCTGGTCAAGAAGGAACTTGAGACTGTAGTGGTCGGTCTTGATATGGAAACGACGACCCCAAAGATATGGCCACCAGACCACGATGATGAGGCGCCATCGGCCGGCAAAAAAATGCCACCGGACCAGCACCCTGATGAAGCACCACACTGCAGCCAGCGCCCAACGCGTCGCACTCGACCTCAAACGGCAATGCGAAATCCGGCAGCGACAACACCGGCACTGAGGTGAGCGCAACTTTGAGACGGTGGAAAGCCTCATCAGCAACAGGCGACCAAGTGAAGCTGTCCTTGCGAAGGAGGTTGGTGGGGGGCGCCGCAATGGTGCCGTAGTCCTTGACGTACTTGCAGTAATAGCCTGCCAGACCAAGAAAACCACGCAGCGCGCGCACCGACCGCGGCACTGGCTAGTCCACCACCACCTGAACTTTGCCTGCATCCATGGCCACACCATCACGGGAAATCACATGGCCTAGGTAGGGAACTGAGGACTCACCGAAGGAGCACTTGGACTGCTTGAGCACAAGGCCGTGGTGGCGTAATTCAGAGAAAACAGTGTGCACATGTTGAAGGTGCTCCGTCCAAGAGGTGCTGTAGATTAGGATGTCGTCGAAGAAGACCAAAACAAAGCGGCGGAGGAAAGGCCGGAGGACATCATTCATCAACGCTTGGAACGTCGCCAGTGCATTCGTCAAGCCGAAAGGAATGACCAAGAATTCGTAGAGGTCGTAATGGGTGCAGAACACCGTCTTGTGCACGTCCACGGCGCACATGCGCACCTAATGATAGCCCGAGCGAAGGTTGAGCTTTGTGAAGAACTGTGCCCCATGAGTTCGTCAATGACCGGGATCGGGAAAGTGTCGCGCACCGTTCATTCATGCAGGGCCCGATAGTCGACACAAAAACGCCAAGACAGTCAGCTTTATTGACCAGCAAAACCGGAGAGAATGCCGACGTGCTGCGTCGGATGATGCCGCCGTCGAGCATGTCCCAGCATGGGCGCTCGAGCTCGTCCTTCTGTAAGGCGGGGTAGCGGTACGGCTGTACAGCGACCGGCTCCATGCCCGGCAGCAGGTGAATGTGGTGGTCGCACGGTCGTGGCGGAGGCAGCCCACGCGGCTCGGCGAAGAGGTCGGCGAATTCGTGCAGGAGGGCGCCAAGCAGGTTATCACCCGCTATGGTCGTCATGAGAGACAGTGGAGGCCCCTCCAAGCCTCGCCACACCACCTTGTGATCGTGCAACCAAAACCTCATAGTGAGGTCGCTGAAGTTCCACCGCACTGGCCCGAGGGTCGCCAGCCACCAAGTGCCGAGGATGACGTCGTAGCCGGTGATGGGCAACACCGGTACCTCCAAGAGGAAGGGTTCGTCATGGATTGTGAAGGATGCAGCTGTCTCCATTGGCCACCGTCACCTAATGGCGCGCCGAGGTGGAGTAGGGGTTGCCGACGCACGCAGCAGCGTCCGCGGATATAAAATTATCCGTGAATCCGTCGTAGTCAAGTAGGGCACGGAGAGTCACCGCGCCCCAGCGGAGAGGCAGCTGCATCATCCTGCAAGTGTGGATCCCGAAGATCACATTCAAGGAGATGAGAGGCTCGGTGGAGTCGTCGCCGGTTTCTAGCGCCTCCTCGTCGTCATCACTGGCGTACGCCACCTCCAGCACGAACAGTTGTCGACGAATGCGATTGTGGCCCCGGGTGTACTTCTCGTCACAATTGAAGCACAAGCCTTGGTGATGGCGGTCCTCAATCTCCTCCGGGGAGAGCCCGCGCGATTGGCGACTCACGCCTGTTGTGCCGCGACCGCCCGCATCAGGCCTAGGTTGGGGTGGCGCACCCAGCATGCTCGGCCTTGTGGCAGGCAGCACCGACGGGGTGGGCGTGAAGCTGTGGCTCGGCGCACGGGGCTGGTTGTGCGCGGTTGCCAGCTCCCTACGTTCGTACACCCGGGCGATGCTGATGGCAATGCCCAGAGGCGTCGGATTATAAAGCTACACATCGATGCACATGGGCTCCCGCAGGCCGGCCATGAAAAGTTGGACCTATTGGGGTTCGGAGAGGTGTCCCACACGAGCCAACAGCTCCATGAAGCGGTCACAATAGTCGGCCACCGTCCCAGTGCGGCAGCACGCCGCCAGTTCGCCCATCGGGTTGGCCCGGATAGGCAGCCCGAAACGGAGGCCGAGGAGCTCGGAGAAGTGGCACCAGGAAGGCGTCTCATCGATGCTATGGAGATGCATGTACCACAGCTGAGGCGCGCCTTCCAGATTGAAGGATGTCATCCACACCTTTTCCTCCTCGAGGGTACGCTGCTGGTGGAAGAATGATTCACACATGTCGATGAAGAGCAGCGGATCTGTCTTTCCATCGAAGCATGCGAAATCCATCTTGTGGACCCTCGGTCGTCATGGTGACCATAGCCGCCGGGGCGACCATGGCCGCCGTCCTGGTGTTGCACCAGCACACCGCAGTTCTGCTCCTGGAGCTCGGCGATGGCGACGCTCTGCTCGCATTGCTGCTATTCGATGACCGGCAGGTGGGCCAGCTGCTGGGTGATGGTCGCCAAGGTCGCCACCAGCGATTCCATTGTGACGGGCGGATTAGATATGGCGGCGGGCACAGGATTGCAGTCTCTTGATACCAAGATGTTAGGGCACCGATAGGGAGGCAAGGGCAAGGCCGGAGGTGCCAGGCCTCTGCTGCGGAGAGCTCGATCGTCGGCCGGGCGGCGCCGATCTATCGTGACCAGCAGAGGAGACGAGAGGGAGGAAGGTAGAGGAGGATAGTAGATGGATAATTCATTCTTGATTGCCAAACCAAATCTGCCATACAGCTTACATAGACTTCTCCCCTTTCCTGGATACTCTTAACTAACCATATCTATTCCAACTTATTAATAGGAACTATCCCATAATATCGATCTCATGCCTAAAAACCCCCCTTCCTAGCCACTATTTCCTTCGACCAACTTGGGTCTGCGGCTATAGGTGCGGCCCCACATCACAGTTATTGTCTTCATGATCAATGCCAAGATTGCTCTTTATCCTTCTATCGACTCTTTCGACTGGAATTTGAGCAGGATATTGGGGATGTTTTTAGCAGCCTTTGGAGCTTGCTGACGACCAAATATGAAGCTATGTTTCATTAGGTGTGATTGGACAGAAGAAGTTTCCAATCACTACCACTTGACTGAGTTCTATGGGATGCGATTTCTTTGGAGAAGGTTGAACCAAATTCCTTGCAAATGAAACTTTCTTGACAAAGTTCTTGCTGCTATTGTGTCTACCAAAGGAAACATGAGTCCAACACTTCTTCCTAAATCCATTTTCTCTTTCCCAATCCTCACCACCATCACGCTAGAGGTGAAAATAAACATCAAAATTAGCTGCGATGATGATCCTTCGAAGAGAATTGACTAGGAAACCATTCCAGCAAGCAACTGAGAATATGAAATGCCTTTCAGCATGCTGTTCAACATGGAAACCAAAGGGGAACCTCCCAAGCAAGCATGCATAGCAAGACTGACCACTTCTTCGGTAAGATGAAAGGTGTGCCTTCTAAAAACCGCAAGCATGGAAAACGAACCATGCGGAGAGGACGAGGGATGATGAACCGAGGATTTGAACTTATGCAGAACTTCTTTTTGAAAATTTTGCCCCGGGGAAAATTCCCACTGATGCAACAGTTCCTTCATCTGCTCTGAGATTCCAGCCAAGAAAGCTGGTGACTCCATGGAGAAAACACGGGCTTCTAGGAGGATTTCTGGTCACCAGAGAGGAGGAAGATTGTGTGCGGAGAGGCGTTGAGATGAAGAGCAGAAGTGTCTGAATACCTGGGCGATTATTTTCAAAGGTCTGTAGGGGTGGAGCAGTTGATGATGTGATGCGGAGACGGGAGCAGTGCAGACCTCGAAGCCTCGGAAAGGGGCGCACTCTGCAACAGATCTGGACTGCGGTGATGGGCTTATGCGGAGGACCGCAACAAACCAGTGCAAACGGCAGCGATGCCCCAAAGCGGAAGGCTGCGCCCAATCCTCACATGGTGGGCGCACGCCACCGGCGATGGCCCGCTGACAGAGCCCAAGTTGCCGACTTGCTGGAGCTACCTCGACTATCCTCACCGGGAGACACAGAGAAGGAACCAAAGCAATGACCAGCATGCGGCATCGCAGGGCGGCAGGGATCTGGCACGGCTGCGGAGCGAGGCTACAGGGCGGCGGCGCGGGGCTACAGGGCGTCGGCCGCCGGCGGAGCAAGCGTTGCGGCTGACTGAGTGAATCAACAGGTGAGCTCTGGCATGTCCCCATCCGATGCCGCCATCCCCGGCATATCTAGGAGGATGGTGGGAGTACACGTCTGCCGAGCAAGTGAGCGAGCTGGGGGGATGGGCCGACAACGGACGGACAGGCCCCGCCAAGGCGGACGGCGGCAGCGGGAGGGGAAAGGAGGAGCTAGGTTATGCGTAACTAATAACTACTTAACCCAATGAAAGGTTGAATTATTTCTGGTGACACAGTAACAGTGTCATTGCATCATATATAGGCACTGTCGACTCTATAATACACGCCATTGACTATTACCATTTCTAATAGGATACCATGTAATGATTCAGACGCATTGTTGGCAATAAGTTAATTTTGATGCCACAAAGCAAACAATATTTGATAAATGATAAGCCAGTATTCAGATTTTTAGAAGGAAAATACTAGTTGTCAAGCACCTTTCTAGAGCAATGGAAAATGAGTAACTCAAATTTTACCTCGCCAACTGCTTCAATTACAGCTTAAGAAGGAAGGCAGGCAGCAAGAGCATAAGACGAACAGGCAATTTCAGGCTGACAGTGCTCAGTGCTCACCTTCCCACGCTATCAGAAGGCTGGTAACTACCATCGTACGGGTAGGGCCCTTGAGGAACAATCGCCAGCCCCTCTGTTTGCAATCCAACAGCAACAGTTCAACGTCAACTTCAGTTAGATGAGAAATCGGGAGAGACGATGACGACTACTTGGGAGACCGGCCGGTGGAGGAGAAAGGCGCCGACGACTTACCATTTGGGTGCGGGGACGAGAGGACGTGAGACGGGGACGGGGAGACCACGGCGCGGTGGATGGACGGCGGGTAGGGGTAGACGTGGTCGCCGTGGGAAGGTGGGGCCTGGGGCGAGTAGAAGCCGGTGGAGGAGGAGAAGGAGGCGGCGGACCTGACCTCGTCGGCGCTCACCTCGGGTCCTCCCCAGCTCCAGCCCCCGGCACCGCGCAGCACCGAAGAGCTGCTCCGACCCAGGAACTGGTAGTGCTGCTGGTGCTGGTCCGCCGCCGCACCGGCGGCTGCAGAGATAAGGCCCCACAGATAAGTCAGGGCCTCAGGGGACGAGATTGGCAAGAAGGGATGGGATCGGGACGACATGATTTGGACGCTACGTCGGAGTTGACGACAGCGGCTGCGAACGGAGCGAGACGTACCTGGCGGGGAGGATGAGGAGAGGAGGGACCGGCGCTGCTCCTCGTTGTCGTGCTCCGGCTGCACGCCCATGGATCGACGGATTGGCTTGGTAGCGGGCTCGCGGCCGCGGGACTCGACAGGACAGGAAGCGGTGAACCCTCCGGCTCGGCTGCTGTACAAGTGTGCGGCATCCGCGTTTCGGTGGAGTGTTAACTACAGTATTTGCCATTTTTTACGATTGATTCTACGAATTTACCGTTAGACAGAAATAATCAACGCAATTGACATTTCGATGACGTGGCAGGACAGCTCGCTAAATGTCCATAGTTGCCCCTGCAGTCGTAGCTTTTTTTTTCCTTTTCCTCTCACTGATGCGTGTACCAGTCACCCAGATTGCAGGCTCATCTTCAACCTCCTGTCATCCGTCTCCTTCGACCCACTGTCTTCTTCAGCTGGCATAGTTATTAGGACCAGACCGAACCAACGGTTCTATCTGAAAAAATCGGAACCGAAGACTTCAATGGCTCGGTTCACTTAGAAGACTGTCCGTGAAATTGGACAGGTAAGAAAACCAGCGAGCTGGACGGTTCTGGTCGAACCGGTGCACAGCCTGCAAGCGAGGTACTAGTCAGTAGCCACTTGCACTCCAGCAATTGTGTCTTTTGTTGCAATGGGCACGTGGCTGCACAGTGCACATGTTTGCACGTGGTTCGAGACCTTTTATGCATTGGCCCACTGAAACATGCTGCGGTTTTAGGCTGTAGCACATAGGATATACTACTAGCATGTTAGAGCAAGATTAATAATAGCGGCCTACTATGGACTATATGATACTGTCATACCACGTATAGCCAACTAAAAGCACATTCATACAATAGATTTTTCTTGGTGTAAGCTGTGCATTTAATACCTGACCCAACACTTCCTCTCACAAAGTGTCTCGGAGTCTGTGAACAGCCCATTTTGAGCTGCCTACGAGTGAGCAGCCTGTTTTTCTTCTCTCTCTGTTTTTTTATGTCACCATAAATCTAATGTGTCATCCTTTACAGCCCGCCTATGTCACCTTAACACTTGCTCTTAGTAATACTAATGCTTTCGTTAATACTTATGCACACGTCATGCACGAATGTCGATATAACTTGATTTGTCTTCGGGTCTATGACTTGGATGTCTCTGCACAGAGTAATGTATGGACGTTTTTGTTTTGGTTATAAGAAAAACAAATTTATTCGTATTGTCATTTGTGTTCACTTCTATGTTATCGCTTTGAACTATATATTACACCGGTTCTAAGTATTTTCTGCCTGCTTAATTTAACCGGTCTAAACCTTTTGAACCAGCGATTGAACCGGTTCCTAATGGTCAAACCAATGAACTAATGATCCATCGCCTTACTGGTTCGATAACCAGTCCGGTCCTAATAACTATGTGCTATTGACGTCAAGAGTGTCATGCCGAAGTTACCCTCCCAATCGAACGGAGTAGTAGAGCACCATCATGTCAGGTCCCGGTGCCCTCACTTCTTCCATAACCACTGCAGGAATCCTAATCTAAGCACGGCCCTAGCGTGCTCCTCCAAATCGGACCAACTGAGGGAGTCGAGTGTACCAAGTCTGGTCTTTCGTCTTGGCTGTGATGAGCGCTTGTCAACACCGAAGACTTGCTGAAGGACGAGCTGGCAAAAGCCCACCTAGTGGCGCCCGAGTGTTACCGTGGCGTGACCAAATCTCTACCGAGTGGAAAGACAGGTGGGTTGGGCTGTAGTACAAGTTAGGCTCAGCCCATAAAAGTGACCTTGGGTGCAGGACGGTATCGTGAGTCGTAAAATCACTGTACGGATGAAGCCCACGATCATTCCCTGGTTCTAGCATCAAAACCGGGCTCATTATTGTTTCCTAGTTTGAGCGTCAAAACCAGGGGCCAAAACCGTTTCCTGGTTCCATCGACAAAACCATGGGCAGGTTATCGGTATTCCAGAAACCAAAGTTACCCTCGAAGAATGATCTACTGGACATGTGGAGGACATCAAGCGAAGGCAGAGAAACTGAAGACGTCGAGGACTCCATCATGGCCGTTCATCCAAGTTATTGCAGTTTTTTCTAGCCTCTGTAGGCCTTATTAGTGAGTCTATAATATAGGGGGTTAGGTGCAAAACTGCCTTAGGGCTTGGGTTGTAGTACAAATAAGGAGGTGACAGCCATTAGGCACTCCTCTTGGCTGGTTTAGGATTGCTTAGGCTTAGGTTTAGGCAGCCATTTTCGTTTCCAAGCAAGAGCTTCAAGATTGGAGGGTTTTAGAGTGATTTAGCCCCATAGTTAGAGGGTCAGAAGTGGGAGGCAGCTTAGAGAACGAGTTCGACACCAAGTAATCAGTTCTTGGAAGTCTTTTGGGCTGGTAGTATGATGTAGGTTAGGTCCGATCTTCCGTGAGGTACATCGGTTTAGGAGTGAAGAACTCGACGTTGGTGATGAAGGCTACGAACCAAAGGTTCGAATCCTTTCAATCACTACACCACTGCTCTAATGGTTATCGACCGCGTGACGCGCAATCGACCTCACCAAGAAGGCTATCATTCCTGCAATGCAACCGATAGAACACCAGCAAGAGGAGGAGAAACGCAATCAAGAATTAACTTGTGCTCACAAATTTGGGGTTTCGTCAACCGATGACGGCGAAATTGTTCACGACAGAATAATCTAAGCAAAACCCAAACCTTTAGTTGTGCGGAGGCTACTGTTTATATAGAGTTTACGAAGACCAATAATGCCTAGATGCGTCCATGATGGACTCCAAGATGATACATGGGCCAACAACCCAAAAAGAGCAAAATAGCGCCTGGACAGATTCAATCCTCTGAATTGTGACGTGAATTCCTGATGACTCTAAACTCCAAATGACCTGAAACCGGTGACATTGGAAAGGTTATCTTCTTAGTTTTTCAGGCATATGTGGATCGTCAAAATCGGAGTCCGTTTGTGGCTGTTGGCGGTCGTTATAACCTATTTCGACCACCAACATTTCATGCTTCAAGGGTGATTTTTATGCAAGATTCATATATATTAACCAGTTCCATGAGATGTGTACAAAGATGTTGCAGAAATACATGTCACGATGCAATTACACACAAAACAAGATGAAACCAAGGTGCAAAAAAGGAAGGATGAACACGGGTGACAAAACCCTAGGCCATCCGGCCTGTTGGGCAGCCCGCCCGGCGTTGAACTAGGCCGCCCGACCTCACTCAGCATCCCAGCACTAAGAACCAGCCACCAGGGTTAAGTCCTAGGCTGCCCGGCTCACCTCCGAGGCCGCTCGGCCTGTGATTTGCTCCAAATGCTACGCCATTTGACCTGCATGCAACATACAACGTGTTAAGTCTAACTCCACGATGGAAACCGAGAAATGAGGCACATACACCCTGGAAGGCCTCCACCTCACCGATCTAGCCCACAGATTGGTTAAGTCAGCAGTCTAGGAAAGTGAGATCGAATGGCTAAGGAAGAAACACAAGTTAAGATCCAATGATTCGGAAGAAAGCACATGTTATAACTGCCAACCGACTTCTAACCGACATTGGGAGGCAATATGGATCATTGGATGGCGGAAGGCGGTGGATCCAAGGGATCACCAGGCCGCCCGGCCTTAGGTGGGGCCGCCCGACCTCCCTACCAGGCCGCCCGGCCTGCCAAGTGTCCACTCAGCCACCGACTTAACCTCCACAACTGCCTTAGGATAGCTATAAATACCCCCAAGGTGTTCAGTTGTAAGTATGGTGGTGGTGTGGTAGAATAGCACTTGAGAGTGTGAAGTGTATAGTGTTGGATAAGTAAAGTTATCTCTTAGCTTGTAGAGAGAGTGCCTCTTGTATCAATGAGAGTCGTGAGGTGAAGAGTGAGGGAGTGGGAATTCTCTTGCTCCCAGGCTTGTATTCTCAGAGGAAGGATAGTCGATTCTAGGATTGAGTAAAGTTCCTCGTCCTCTACCTTTGTTATTTCATTCTTACTTTACTTTTATACTTAGTTTTATGCTTGTCTGTTTACGGGAACCTTGTGCATGCTTATAGCGTTGGCTATATAGTGTTGCTTACTCTTCTGGCTCATTACCAGTTAGGAGTGAACTCATCAAGTAGACATGACGGTGTTGTACTTAGAGTTTACCTTGGTTGGTCGGCTATCCCATGCAGCTCTGGTTGGTAGACACATTTGGTGACAGCTTTTGTGTTCTCAGTATTCCAATCCCATATGTTCGGATAGACTCGCTGACGATATAGCCGAATCTTGTAGTACCTGCCTTTCTCGGCTAGGTATTCAGCACTCTGGTGCCTAGCAGTAATGCTACAGCTTTGGTGTCTATGTTTACATGACAAGTATAGTTCTATACATGCTTAGTATAGTAAAGTCATCTAACATCTGTTCAGAACCTGCATCTCTGTCGTTTATCCTCTATATTGCTAGCTTCACTAGTTCAGTTAGTTGTGTTGTGTGTTATCATACTCCTTCTTCCTCGTGGATTCGATACCCCGGAATACCCCTGGGTGAAAGGCTACAGCATGTTTTGCGTGCGCTTGCGGAGTTATATCTAGTTGGCTAAGGAACGCCAACAAACTTTTCTGTCGCCATTGCCGGGGAACGGTAGCTATTTTAACACAGAACCAATGCCGTCCTATCTCCCACTATACCACCATCACCATCATTCCTCCATACCACCCAATGGATCTCACGCCTATCTGCAAGTTATCTACTCCGAAGGGCGATTTTTTGGAACCTCTACCACCATCCACACCCATTATCACCGATGGCTATCAGCTACGTCCCAGCTTGATAGCCATGGTTCGGGATCAGTCTTTTATGGGATCAAAATCAGAGAGTCCCTACATACACCTCTGAGAATTCGAGTAGCTGTGCAGCTGTATCTGTGGGAGTTTGGTCCCAGCAGCCCATCACAGGGTAGGTCCTGCAGTGGTTTTGAGATCGGTTGGGGTGGCAAGAAGATCGTGAATGGTGTACAGCACACAGGAACACGACGACTTAGACAGGTTCGGGCCGCTAGGTCGCATAATACCCTACGTCCATAGTGATGCGGCTTATGTACGAAAATTATACATCATTTTATATGGTTTTTCATTGATTTTATGCGTCAACTATATCTTTCTCTAACATTTATCACCGATAATTGTGGATTTTGCAATATTGTCTTGGAAATATGCTACATGTGATTTTTTCAGGTTTTAAGCCAATTTTTCGTGAAATTCACCATGATCCACTTCGAGTAAGAAAAGACCTCTAGATGACATGAATTGAAGATGAAGAACAAGGAAGGCTTGGTGTACTCATGACCCCCTCTGTGTGGATCAAGGCTTCCTAATCAAAAGATTCAATAAAGTGTCAAGAGCTACAAGAAAATGAAGATATTTATTCATTAAAGATGTCAAATATGTCAAAGGCTAGAAGAATCCGTCAAAGCTCAGCCCATTACGAAGATTCCAGAAGCTCAAGAGTCCGAAAGACCCTGCACAAATATTTCTTAGGCGGCAAGCAACGTCCCCGCGAAAGATGGAATGAAACGGACGAAGTAAGGGCTGAGGTCGGCCGAGCTTAGGCCTTTTGGTCAGCCGACCCCACCCAACCGTGGGTCAGTTTCCGATTCCTTTTCTCCCACGTCTTCTCCAGACTATATAAAGCGAGTCTAGGCCCGGAGTCGAGGCATCCAATTCATTATCAAGGCGACAAGATGTAGAGAAGAGGGACAACAACTAGAGGAGAGCTGAGGGTCGAGATTCTAGGCTAGGATTAGAGTTCTTCTAGTTCGTAGAGGTGATTAGAGGCCTTGCATGGTGCTCTAATTATCTAGCTCCAGAGGTCTAATTGTATCATCAAGGGAGGTATGGCCATGGTTGTAAGTATGATACAATTTATTAATGAAAGCATTATTCTTGTCTAATTATCATGTTCTTGTTCTAATTATGCATGTTCTAGCTCTAATTAGATTTAGATCTAGATGTTTGTTGATTAGACCATGTCTTTAGGGGTTATATTCATCTAGCGTTCTTGATTGTTGATCTAGCTTACTAATGATATAGTTGTATGTCTAGTTCTTTTGATCATGGAGATTAGAGGTTCTAGTTGTGCTAATTATGTTATTAGACCATATAAGGTAGTTGGAAAGCTAGTTCTCTGATTACGTGCCTGTTGAAAGCTTTTCGTCGATTACCTGGTTACCAATGACAGTGGAGCCCGGGGAAAGGTTAAGCCGATCTAGGGGGTTAGGTTGATTGATCTTGATTTAATTATGCTATGATGAATATGCTTGAACATGCTTGTCTACCTTGAGCTACTTGTTATCTCGTTGCTTTTATCTAATTGTGGTACCCTTATCATGCTTGTTTTGGATCCAATTAGAGCTTGATTAGAATCTAGTTAATACCCCTTAATTAGTGTTGTAGTTCTGTTCTAATTGTTTATCTCTTGTTAATTAGTTCTCAATTAGTTCGTTTCCTGGATTGACAAAACCCATGATACTCATCCTAGAGAAAAGCTACCACGATACTGTCGCTTGCAGTATAAGGTTTGGCGTTCTTAATTGCCGTCAACAGTCCTATATGAGGTGGATGGTATTGCTAAATGCTTGAGCAACAGATGAGATGATCTATGCTACTCCCCCTAGCTCCCCTTATATAGGCTGAGGAGCTAGGGTTACAAAACACGTCCCTGAGGAACCGCCGGCCATCGGCCCACGAGATTACATGCTGGATTTTCAGGAACAGATCCCTAACTAACATTATCTTTTGAGATCCGAGTGGTTTTGCTTGGAGTCCACGCCGGCCGGTTACTTGGGGGCAGGGGTTGAAACCTCTCGGCCCACCTGTCACGATAGCCTGACCAGTCATCGCAGGGTACCCGGGGGTATATGAGTCCCACAAGCCCTTGAGCTTCATGATGATCTCGCAGGGATCATCTTGAAGGTTACCCTGGAGTCCATCCGCCATCTGTTACATGGAGGCCATCGCCAGATGGACTCCATATGGAGTAGCCCCCAAGTTTCTAGTTGACTTGAGTAGCAATCAACTCAAAACTTTAAGCAACATCTCTTCGTCCGAGTTCCGCAGCCAGACACTCTTCAACCGAGTGCCCGGGCGCTCCTACTACACCACTGCCGAGTGGTGCATCTTTCCCGTCTTCAATTATTGCTTCACACTTGGCCCCGGGCGTATACTATGCTCCTATGACCCCCAGTCGGTCATTAGATTCCTGTACCCGGGCCCTGCTTTCGCGCTGCACTGGCGACCCTCCTTTGTTGGACTTTCGGACAGCCACATATATTCCCGTACTGAAAGTATCAGCACGTGACACTACCGCTAACACCCCGCCAGTCGAATCTCCTCCCTAGCCTTCTTTAAATAGGCGTCCCTGGTGCTTTCAGCTCTTCACCAGACATGATGTATGTCTTTGTGAGCCCAATCACAGCCAAGGCTTTTCTGCGGATAGCCATAGCCCTCCATGAGTTCATGTCCTTCTCTGGTTGTGAGATTCTTCTAAATCCCCGTTACCATCAGGGTTTTCCTGATCTTCAATCTGGTTATGAGAGGCTTCTAAGGAGGTCTCTCATACCCTTCGGCGTCGGTGAAGCTCGGGTCTGTGGCCATTTGCCTCAGTGAATCTTAGAGGTAACTGATCATAGATCTGGCTGCATCAGTGCCAGAACGTGGTGCTGTCCCCCCACCGGCTGGGAGGTTCCTTGCTGCCAAACTGCCGCCCCCAAGCCCATGCGAGTCGAGGAGACAGTGACTCTCTCCGCTTGAAGGTTTCAGCTGGCGGCTCTTTATTTGCATCTCTTGAGGTTATCTGGGCTGCCCCCACAGATATGTTGATGACCCTGGGTTGCAACGTAGGTAACAGCCTGTGCACACTTCTCCTCGTCCGAAGTGTGCAAACGTAGGCCGGAGGATGAGCTCCCACCTGCTGGCGTAGGGGTCGCACCTGATATCTTTCACGCTGTTTCTTCTTGTACAAACCACTAGGTGTACTTTGAGCTGCCTTCAGTCCATAAATAAAGCTGAGATTGCCTTATCCTTGTGTGTTTCTGCCGACTGGTTGTTGTCGACAAATGCTCTTTGTGCCTCCACTGACCAACTCATCGTGACGTGCCCGGCTACCAGACCGCATAAATCGAACTCGTTCGCCAAAATGTCAAATCACCGTCGGTCTGGACTTTGGGACCGCCGTCTCCAGACGTTGCCACAAAAAAATTTTGAGAAAAAACTTCTCCGTGACACTCCCGCAGCCCCCAAGATTCAAGGGGTTAAAGAAAACCACTTGGAGCTTGAACGGAGTGCACTATAACCCTCCAGAACACTTAATGTTCAAGAGCTTCTAGTCCGACTACCGAATCCCGAGTGCTGGACTCCGGGTGCTCCCACTCCGAGTGTATGACAACCAAGTGCTGAACTCCGAGTGCCGCCACTCTGGGTGCGTGGAACCTGAGTGCTGACCTCTGGTGTGTCAAACCGAATTCCAAAAACTGCCAAGAATACGAAGCGCCGCGTCCCCCCAGTTTCTGCCGAAACCGTGTGAACGGAATATCCGCTTGATTCACTTTTCCGAACCGCCACCCAAGGCGTTAACTGCCGCGTGCTCCGTCCAAGGTATGAAGCCCCACGCTCGTGGGGATCCGTACTGTTTGGAAAGCGAAGGGACGCACCCGCCACTATATAACCGCGGGTGACAGATGCCCCTTTCACCGCCGCTCCCATTGCAAAACACGCATGTCTTCACCGGCGACCAAATAGCCTTTTCCTCCCTGTGCCACCTTGCCCCTACGATCACCATGGCCGACGCCAAGGGTTTGAAGCATAAGGAGTTTGAGGACTCAGAGGAGGAGGCCCTCTTCGGAGGCTTGAGCAACGACGAGCCCTCCCCCGACCCCAGCAGCGATGACTCTTCGGAATCCGAGGAGGAAGTCCAGCAGGCAGATGCGGAGGAGACCGACTCCAATGGTTACGACACCGAGGAGAGGGCTGTCATCCAGGGGCTAAACCACCCCGGTCATGACGGGCCTGACGACGACGAGGAGGACGAAGACGAGGAAGACGACTGAGGAGGAAGATGACGATGACAAGGACGACGATGATGATGACGACGATGGCGCCAATGGTGGAGGTGACGATGGCGGCATCGGCGGTAGCGGTAGTGACGACGGCGACGATGATGATGGAGGCTACACTGATGGCGATGAAGGAACTTCTTTCGGCCCTCGTGTCCTCAAGCGCCGCCACATCATGGCTCCGAGAGCCGCCCACTAGGGGCCTGGCGCGCCGCTTAGTAATAATAGACATAGGCCGTAGCAAAATAGGCCTTCCTGTATCTTCATATCTGTATTTCTTAATGTGTTAATGGAGCTTCTGCTATCATCCTTTCTATTTGTTCTTGAATATTGCTTGCTTTTCTGCATTGTACTGAATTTGAAACATAAAAGCTTTGTATGCCTTGTTGTCATGTGATTACCTATGTTTGAGACATCATCCGAGCACACCCTGGCATAAGGCGTGTTGTATATTACTCTTCCAGAGTCTGTTGGAAGCGAGCCCCCAGGATACGAATGCCCAAACCACTCCCGACTCGTCTTGAATCTGAGCTGAGTGCTATAAAGAACTTGACGATGAAAATTGAGTGGTACTAGTTGCCTGACCTCGAGAGCCGAGTGCGGTGCCTTCGGCTGAGTCCTTGCACGAGCGTTGGCTTGGTACGAAACAGTGTTAGCCATTGCTACTTTTGCCCCTTGACAGTGTGGCGGTTCTGTTAAGAGTGACGGTGTGGTCCGTTAAAAGGAAACGACACCGGTTGAAAACCCACCGCTCACTCGTCTTCTTCCCCCAAATTTCTAGGGTTTGAATTGCCGCCGCCGACCATTTCCGCCCCTGTAAACTCCCCCACTCCGCCGACCGCTGAATGCGCCAGAAATCCAAGGTCACCAAATGCAGCCTTAGGGAGATGGCGCTGAAGAGGAGCTCAAAGAGCATCACCTCTGCTGGGTAGGAAGGATCGAGCTCGGCCATGGCAGGAGAGCCCCTGGATGTGAAGCTGGCCTGGACGGCAACGGCGGTGGAAGACTTCCACCTAGAAGAACTCCAGAGGCTGGTTCTCCTTCCAGCAAGGTCTATTGGTATGTGGTGAACCCAGATTGGGTGCCTATACCCCGAGGTTCTTCCCCACCTTACTCCAGTCTTCACTTGGTATTTCTATCGGGGCCTCGGACTCCCCATCTGTTCATTTCTATGTGGATTGCTCCACTACTACAAGTTGGAACTGCTCAATCTCAACCCTAATTCCATCATTCAACTCTCGATATTCGTGTATCTGTGCGAGGCCTTCTTAGGGATTCCGCCCCATTTCAATCTCTGGCAGTTTCTCTTTTTCTGCAAGCATCACAGTAAAGATGGTCAGCCTGTGTACATTGGAGGTGCCGGCTTCCAACTTCGCAATAGCATGAAGCCCTGGTATTTGGACCTGCCGCTACTATCATCCATCAAGGGATGGACTGACAAATGGTTCCTGATGGAGAACTCAGGAGAACTCAGTACCTGATTATTCCGGGTGCATCCCTGCAGGCGGAGACAGCTAGCAAGAGGGCGTGCTCGAGGACCAGATGGAGGATGTGATGGCGCTATTGGAGAAGATCGCCGATTTGAAGAACCAGGGCCTGACTGCCATGGCTGTGGCGATTGACTTTGTAAACGGCAGCATTCAACCCCTGAAGGACAGAGTCCATCCGGCATGCTTCTACACTGGCCTGAATGACCCCACTCGTGAGGTCAACATGGAGATCACCTGTGCAGAGATCAAAGCCCGAATCAAGACCTTCTTCACTGGGAAGATCACCAACCATGGCGCCCCGTGCTCATACTAATTCTACATCCCGCTGGACCAGGTATGCAGCGCCAGCGTTCTTCTGATCTTGAAAGGTTGTGTAGCTTCTGTACTAGAGAGGAAGAGATGAATCCCTTTGTTGTTTGTGAGTGCAGGGTGCCTGCTTCAGGTTCTATTCTGAGCCGCCATATCCGGGGGAGGCCCTACCCCGAACAAAGAGGAACGATAGCTCTAAGTATAAGTTTTCTGATCCTGATGATGCCACAGCCGGAGGAATGCCATCCAACTTCTACACTGAGGTTGTAGATGAAGAGCAGGCTGGTCGAGAGCCCGTGAGGTCTGAGAAGGCTCTGCCCTCAGAAGCAGAGTGCAGGGGGACTCGTCACACCGTCCGCAAGCGCAGCTCTACCACGACCAGCAAAACGCTACGCATAGTGGACACTGTTGGGGAGGAGAACGAGCCTTCCGACAACGAAGCTCTCCGCACCAGGAAGCGCCGAGCGGTTGAGAAACTGGACGTTGCTGAGAAGAAGCCTGAGTCCTCTAGCAGCCAGGTCAAGCCACTAGTTAGAGTGGTGAGGAACAAAATCCAGCTGCCATCGTAAGTCGCATTCTTGCCTTGCTGTCCTTGTTTTGCACCATGAGCCAAACTACCCATTTCTCATTTAATTTTGGCAGGCTTGCCGAGGTGGCCTCCCAGGAGACATTTAGCAACACCTCAGTGCCACTCCCTGACCAGGAAGCAGAGAGACCGAGCAAGGCTCCAGAACGTGAGGCAGCTCCATCCCCACACAGGGATGCACCATCCTCGGACTTGGATGTGCCCTACCCCGATGAAGGTTCTAGGAAGTCAGCGAGTCGAGAGGAGGCACCTGACACCGCTGGCTCCTCTCGAGCAGAAGACCTTCCAGAGCAAACTCCCAAAGAAGTAGAGCGTAGGGAGGACTCGGTCGCCATCGACAGCACCATAGGGGCTAGTCTGAAGAAGCCCCTGCAGACAGTGAGGCCGGAGGCGACTCGAGGGAGCTAGTGGCGCAAGGATCAGGGGATCCAGCTCCTGTGTCAATCACAGATATGCCAGTAATGCGCCATATGTCGTCCTCTCAAAGGTGACTTATTCCTTGTGCTATTTGGATGTATCCTTACTTTCTCTATTGATAGGACTGCTTTCCTGAGGTGTTTCGCATATATACCGAGAACGCCGAGCTGAAAAAGCAACTGGCTGCCATGGAACAGAAAGCTTCAGGTAAGAGGCGCTTCCTAGCTTGGACTGTTGCACCCTAAGTTGAGGTCTCTGACTGGGTGGCTTCTGATTGATTTGTGTGCAGAAAAATCTGACCTGATGGAGTAGGTTTCCCGGGCTGTCGAGGAACAATGGTGCGAGATCGATTTCCTCAAATAGGGGAAGAATGCAGCGGAAGCCGAGTCCCTGAGGCTGAAGGGCGAAGTCACCCAACCGAAGACTTCATATGAGGTAACTGCCAAAGATCTTGACATGTTGTATATGTTGCTCACTGCTGCCCGATCTTTACTCAAAGGCAACCAGGCACAGAGTCTCAAAGAGAGATCCCGATACTTGAAAAGCATCGATGAGCTCACTGCTGCGCGGGACCGGGCACGCGACGACGCCAAAGCGCTCAAGGCTAAGGTGATGAGGCTTTCTGAACATCATGCAGCGGACCTGACCGAGCTTGGGAGCCAGGCCACCCGTTACAGCCAACTGGAAGGGCAGTATGAAACCTTGGAGACCGGTGTGAGGATGCTCGTCGACCTGTTGGCTCCAGATGACGAGGGTCGGTCCATCACCAAGAGGTTTCCTAGGGCTATCAGCTCCGTCAAGGCATTCTTCAGAGAGGCCATCCAGGAGGTCGTTACCGACGCGATGGCTACGATAAAGACCTACTATCCTGAGGTGGGCCTCGTTGCAACCGCACCCGATCGCAAGGTCGGGACTACACAGGAGGTATTCGCCCGCTACCAGCAGGATGCTCAGCCTGTCACGTTAGCCGCCGCTAAAGCCTTCCAGTTTGTCTGCGTTGGAGAAGACCAGGGCTGTCCCCAACAAAGTAGGTTAAGGACAACCTGTGTAATTGTGTCTGGAAAACTTAGTTGTACCCCAAAGTGCGTCGGGAAAAACATATCGTGCGCATGGCTTGAACGCTGCCAGAGGCGGTACTGAAACGTAGCTGTTTGGATTTGCTCTTTGAGCGGCGCTGTCATCGCCGATGAAAGCTCCTTTTGTTTGTCACTCTATTCACAGCTTGGTTGTCGCTGGGTGTTAGAGTTTTGGCATAGTAGTTAGCGATTACTCTTTCAGCAGCTTGGTTGTCGCTGGTAAGAGCTTTGGATGTTTGTGCATTGGCGATTGCTCCTTTGGCAGCTTGGCTGTCGCTGGTGGGAGCCTCGGATTTTATGACCCTTTAGGCAGCTTGGTTGTCGCTGGTTGGTTTTTAGGGTGCTGAACGTGGCAGTCACTCTTTTGGCAACTTGGTTGTCACTGGTGAGAGCTCAGTAGGGTGCCTTTTCCGCGGCTTGGTTGTCGCCGGGTGCTGTTTAAGGCATAGTACTCGACTAGTGCTGCTTGATTGTCACACTTGTTAGTGAGTTAACGCAAAAGGCCCAACTCAGGTTGCTGGGGTTTTCTCGTAGATGTAATTGTATTACATGATCGAGAGCTGAGGAGGGAATGACGGTGACTTTTCATTCGTAGACCACTGAGGCCGTGCTTGGCTTGGTTGTTGCCGGAAAAATGAGCGTTCAGGGTGCTCGACCCGTACAATCTGAGTGCTAGGACTTGCATCAGAGTGCTTGATGATGGAGTGCTGGACGGGAGCTCGGCTGAGTGCCTGAAACCACCTGGCCTATGGATAGAAACGCCGCAGGTGCTCTAAGTTCCAAGTGTTCGGAAGCTCCCTTCCTTCTAGCTTGCTGAGCTTGAAGGTGGCTCGCCCTAGGACCTCTTTGACGAGGTAGGGACCCTCCCAGGGGGAACTCATCTTGGACTGCCCGACCGGGGAGGTCTTGCGCTTGAGAACGAGGTCACTGACATTGTAGGAGCCCGCCTTCACGTTCTTGTCATAATAACGCTTCAACGCCTGCTGGTACTTGACGGACTTGAGGGCGACATGTGTTGGCGGCTCTTAGCCTACCAGATTTTACTCCGCAAGCACACGGTGACCGCTGTAGCCTTTCACCCGGGAGTATTCTAAGGTATCGTATTTATCCACAGGGAAGCATTGAGATAGAGATATCAAACTAACGTTCATCCAACTGTTACTACTCATTCACATCAACCAATAGCTAAGAATAATTGACACCAAACACCATGAGATATAAGCCAAGCACCGTTGGCAAGAAAACAGGTAAAGCTAGGAGGACAACGAGACAAGGACTGCGGTACGGTCTTCTATCTCTGTTAGCATTCATGAGATATCAGTGCTAAGGGTCAAAAGGATCTGAACAAAGCTGTGAACTTGCATTGAGCGAAATTCCAGCACCCTCGAGGTGTCAGGGGGTAGATAGTTGACCACCGAAAGAGAACCTGGCTATCACCTATGGGCCTCCTGAACGAACGGGCCTAGACTACATAGGCACACCACATGCTGTCACCGAGTGGGGCTACCAAGCAAATCTATGTGGAGAGGATGGCACGCTACAAACGTGTTCAAGCTTAAGCGAAGCTTGAACAACAATAGTTCATCCTTGGCCAAAGGAGAGGAACTAACTAGAGCCTAGCGTATAGGTTGTATTGTAACACCGGCAAGCATAACAACGATCAATCAATTTTAGCTTAGCACAACTCAGGCCTCAAAATGGTTGACCAAAAGGAAAATACAACTGCACCACTCAAGTTACTAACAGAGATGAAGATAAGTGCATAAAGTAGAAAGATAAAGTACTAGCACTTGTCAATAATAGGAAAGTAGTGCTCAAGATAAGCAAACGAAATACATTACCGAATACTTTCGATTGACTCCAATACAGTAGACCTTCTCTAACTCCTAACTAAACACTATTTTCAGAGTGGAAGCACCTCCTGTGGGGCGCCTCCTAGAGAGGGAGAAAGAGAGTTCACATGGTGAATGGTACAAGTTGGAAGTGAGGGGGTGCCATCTATTTATAGCTTGAGGTGAGGGGGATCTTCCATGGATTCCCTAAGGTGGGATTAACCCCCTAACCATTCTTGGGCTGCCCCATGGGCCTAGCTAGGCCAAGCGGAGGGGAGAGGCCTGGTTGTGGCGCTGGTGGGCTGCTGCCATGCGTTGGCCCATGGTGGGCTGCATACAGCGGGGCGGTGCTGTAATTTTGTCTTTTCAATAACTTTTCCACCGGAGCTCCAAATGGAACAAATAATATGTCCTTTGGAATCATATCGATGAGCTCTACGCAATGGTGTAGTCCTTGAGGGCATTTGAGATACTTTTTAGTGATGGTATTTGCAATTCTTATCTCAAGCCCTTTTATCCGCAAATCCTCTCTTGCTCCAAATGATCTTTTGCTGGGATTTTGAGCATCTCTCTGTGGAACATCGAAAACCACCAAAACTCATGAAATTCATCAGTGTTTGGTAAATAATGCATAGAATTTGGCCTATGCCTGATTTATTCCCCGAGGAATTAGCGGTCAAAATAGGGAAATAACGACCGTCAACAACGTGCAAGCGCTCGCCTTTGATGAGGTCGACGTCTTCGATCCTTGACTGTTCTGCGGCTGGTATGTTCCTGAATGCCACTCTGGGAGCCCAGTGAACAAGATCTGTGGGTAATACTACTTCTGAACCGTAGACCATGAAGAATGGGGTGTTATTGTTGATGGCCTTAGAAGGCTAAGTGCGGAGCCCCCAGATTACGTATGGTAGTTGCTTGAGCCATTTACCCTCGTATGACTCGAGTCTGTCAAAGATGGCCGACTTGAGCCCATGGAGAATCATGCCATTGGTGCGCTCCACTTGACCGTTGGCTTGTGGATGATGGACGGACGCGTAACGCACTAGGGTCCCTTGCCTTTTGCAGAAGTCGAAGAAGGCATCCGCATAGAAGTTCGTACCTAGATCGGTGATGATTTCTGATGGGACACCGAATCTGTGCCTGATTTCCTAAATGAACTCGATGGCCTTGGCAGCTGTCAACTTGTTGATGGGTTTGTACTCTATCCACTTTGTGAACTTGTCGACCGCCATAAGGACGTGATCATATCCCCTGGGAGCCTTTTTGAATGGGCCAATCATGCCCAGCCCCCAGCATGCAAAGGGCCAGGAGACCGAGATGTTTTGCAGCTCCGAGGCCGGGAGGTGCTATTGTTGCACAAAAAACTAGTAACCTTCGCAGGTTCTGACGATTGTCTTAGCGTCTTGTTTTGCCGTTGGCCAGTAGAATCCTACCCTGAATGCCTTGCTGACGAGTATCTTGGATGCCGTGCGGTTGGAGCACGAACCTGAGTGGATCTCATTGAGGAGGTTGGTGCCTTCCTCTTGCGGGATGCATTTCAGGAGTACGCCGGATGCCGTGGCTCGGCGATACAGCTGATCACCGATCAATGTGTAGCTCTTGCTTCTTCGGTGCACTCTATCTCCCGCTGACTTTGGCTCTGGGAGGATGCCGGTTTTTATGCACTCGATGATTTCTGCCCTCTAGTCGGGCTCGATGACAAGCACCTGCTCCTCTGCCAGTTTGTCTTTCTACGCTTCTTGTTCTCCTTCCTCTTCTACCGTCGGCTTGTCAAGGACCTGGACAAATGTTCTGGGTGGTACCTCCACTCGCTTGGAACCTAGCTTCGAGAGAACGTCGGCTGCCACATTGTTATCCCTCAGTACATGGTGGAACTCTATCCCCCAAAATTTGCTTTCGAGTTTCCTAACTTCGGCGCAGTAGGCGGACATCTTTTCCGACGAGTAGGTCCAGTCTTTATTGACCTGGTTAATTACCACCAGGGAATCGCCATACACGAGTAGTCTATTGATGGCGAGCGACTCCGCGATGCACAATCCATGGACCAGCGCCTCGTATTCTGCCGTGTTGTTGGAGAGCTTGAACTTGAGCTGGAGGACGTATTTGGGCTGCTCGCCCTTGGGCGATATGAAGAGAATTCTGCTCCTGCTCCCTCTAGGTTCAAGGACCCATCGAAGTACATGACCCAGTGCTCCAGCTTTTCTGGATTTGCAGGGTCCTGCTGTTCCTTCCACTCTGTGATGAAGTCTGCCAATGCATGGGACTTTATCGCGATCCTGGGCTTGAAGTCAATGTTGTACGCACCCAACTCGCATGCCCACTTGGCTTATTTTGCCGGCTGCTTCCTTGTTATGCAGAATGTCCCCGTTGGGGAAAGCAGTGACAACCACCACTCGGTGTTCCTCGAAGTAGTGTCTCAGCATGCGACATGTGATCAGAACCGCATACAAAAGCTTCTAGACTTGAGGATACCATATCTTCGCTGGACTGAGGACCTCACTAATGAAGTACACCGGGTGCTAGATCTTATAGACATGGGCTGGATCCACCCTTTCTGTGACGAGTGCCATACTCACCACACGGGTGGTGCACGACAAGTAGAGGTAGAGGTCCTCTGCGGGTGTGTCACCTTGGGCCCAAATTGGAGCGGTCAGGATCGGTGGTGAAGAGAGGAACGTCTTGAGCTCGTCCAAAGCCTTCTGTGCGTCCTTGGTCCACTTGAAAGAGTCGAGCTTCTTGAGGAGCTTGAAGAAGGGAAACCCTCGGTCGTTGAGACACGAGATGAATCTGCTCAGGGCGGCCATGCACCAAGTGAGCTTTTGAACTTGCTTCTGTGACGTCAGCGGCTACATGCTTGTGATTGCCGATATCTTCTCTGGATTGGCCTCGATCCCTCGGTTGCTTACAATGAAACCCAGGAGCTTTCCGGACGGTATGCCGATGACGCATTTCTCAGGATTCAACTTCCTTTGGTAGACCCTGAGGCTGTCGAAGGTTTCCTCGATGTCCCTGATGAAGTCGTCCGGGCTCCTAGTCTTGATGACTATGTCATCGACGAACAGCCTCGACGTTCCTACCCCACTGCTTGGAGAGGCAGACTTAGATGCTCTAATGGTAAGTAGCCCCAGCGTTCTTCAGTTCGAAAGACATGGTCTTGTAGCAGTAGGCCCCGTAGGGAGTGATGAAGGAAGTCTTCTCCTGGTCTTCTGGGGCCAGGGAGATCTGATGAAAGCCCGAGTAGCAATCTAGAAAAGAGAGCAGGGTGCAGCCTACTGTGGAGTCTACGACTTGATCTATTCTAGGCAGCCCGAAGGGGTCCTTCGGGCAGTGTTTGTTGAGCTCGGTATAATCAACGCACATCCTCCATTCCTTATTCTTTTTTCATTACAAGAACCGGATTTGCTAACCATTCCGGATGGAAGACTTCTCTAATGAAGCCAGCCACTGTCAGTTGGGCCACCTCTGCCCTAATCACCTCCTTCTTCTCATTAGAGAAGCGGCGCAGCTTCTGCTTGACTAGTTTGGCGTTCGCGTTAATCTTCAATTTGTGCTCGGCTAGCTCCCTGGGGACGCCAGGCATGTCTGATGGCTACCAGGCGAACATGTCCCAGTTCCGGCAGAGGAGCTAGACGAGCGCGTCTTCCTATTTCGGGTCGAGGCTGGCCCCGATGGTGACTGTCTTCTTGGGGTCGCTGAGACCCAGGCTGATTTGCTTCATCGGGACCGCCGACTGCATGGCGCTCTGAGTGTCATCGGTGGCCGGAATAGTTGGCTAAATCTTTGTAGCCAGAGCCTTCACTTCCTCACGTGCAGCTTCCTGCTCGAGGTCTTCTGATGCCGCGAGCGCTGCCTGGTCGCACTGGTGGGAGATCTTAAAGTCACCCCTGATAGAAAAGATGCCATTGGGCCCCGGCATCTTGAGCACCAAGTAGGAGTGGTGCGGGATCGCCATGAATTTGGCGAGGGCCAGTCTCTCAAGGATGGCGTTGTAGGAGGAGTCGAAGTGAGCCACCTCGAACCTGATGTACTCGTTCCTCCAGTTTCTCTTGTCGCCGAAGGTGATGGGCAGGGTGATGTGCCCGAGTGGTTGAGTGCCCTACCCAGGCACTATGTCGTAGAACGGCGTGTCTGACTCCTCCAGATCCTAGACACTGAGCCCTAATGCGAGGTGTGTCCTCTCAAAGAGGATGTTGAGGCCACTCCCTCCGTCGATCAGTACCTTGTGCAAGAGGGTCGAATGCACAATTGGACTGATGACGAGGGGATAGCGGCCTGGCTCATCGAAGTCACACCGGTGATCGCTCCTGCTGAACCTGATGGTCTACTCTGACTGCTGATAGAAGGTCGAGGCTAATGTCTGTGCGGTCAGCACCTGCTTGTTGATGAGTTTTTTCCTTCGCTTGCTCTGTTTTGATCCGTGGCCTCCATAAATGACGGCCACTTCGTTGTTGATTAGAGGGAAATCATTCCCGGCGTCCAGATCCCGATCCCCCCGTTCCTTATCACGTGGGGGTCTACCGTCGTTTTTGTCGCCGGGGCCATCTCCTTTCTTGGGCGGTAGGGTTCCCCGCCGTAGGAGGAACTGAAGCCCCTGGCAGTTCCGGTACATGTGCCCCGCCCCGGGATGGACTGGGCAAGGCTTGTCAAGGATGTCCTCCATCCTTTGTCATGGTCACTTGCCGAGGAAGCCCACCTCATTGACGGTGTTGTCAGGCCCATGCTTCCAGGGGCGTCTGTCGCTGTCACGGCACCCGTTGTGCCGGTCATTGCCATCCCGGCGCTGGTCACGGCGATCTTCATTGTCCCGGCGAGGGTTGCGGCGATCGTCGTTATCTGGCCTTGGGTCGTGGCCTCCCTTGTTGCGCGAGAGGATGTCGTGGATCTCCTTGCGGGCGTCGGCGTACTAGTTGGCGATGTTGAAAAGGGACTCGACATCACTGGGGAGCTTCCTGGCAAGCTTCTCCAGGAGTCTTTCGTCCTGAAGGCCTTCCTTGAAGGCGGTGATGATGGTCTGATCGGGGACATTGGCCACCTGGTTCCAAAGCTCAGAGAAACGCCGGATGTATTCTTTGATCGTCTCATGACACCCCTGGCGTATGCCAGCGAGATCCCGCACCATAGCCGGCTGGTGGTAAGTGCCGCGGAAGTTGGCAATGAACTTCTCGCAGAACTGATGCCAACTAGAGATGGAGCTAGCCCAAAGATTGTGAAGCCAGCGGAGGGCCTGGGGTCCTAGTATGATGGGGATGTAAGCCAGCGCTACATCCGAGTCACCGTGGGCGGCCTTAATCCCAAGGCAGTAGAGTCAGGCCCATTCCTCTGGGTTCTCCTTTGGAAGATACTTGTCGATGTTAACTAGCTTGAATGTGGAAGGCCACAACACGACCCTGATCTTGGCTGAGAAAGCCTTGATCCCGTCGTACTCGCTGAACGGTGGGTCGTCGAAGCAGGGATCGTATCGGCGGCGCTTGACCAGCACCCTACCCAGCCTTCGGATGTCGGGTCGCCATTGCATGTTGCCACCGTTGGGCCCTTCGTGCTTGGTCAGGGGGGCAATAGTGCCCCATACACCTTCTCCTAGTCCCTTTGGCGTTTGAGCTCTACCTCCAAGGCCTGCTGCCGTCTGGCATTGAGTTGATGGCACAAGTCCCTACGCTTTTCTAGGGTGCGACGTAGGTCGAGAACGCCGGCTTGTGGTGGTTTGGGGGGATTCTGGTTGTCCTGATCCTCCTCCTCCTCAAGCCTGAGCCCTTTGAGGGCCAGTTGTGTCAACTTCTCCTTGGTGGCCTAGGGGGAAGGTCCGCCGCGAGTGCACCCTTCGCGGCAATGCAGATCTCCTTGCTAGAGAAGGCGCAGGAGGAGGAGGCCGCTTCATCGAAGTCGTCCTCGAGGAGCCTAGCCGCGCCCGCGACCAGACCTAGGCGTCTTCCTCCCCCTACTTCCTAGGGAGCGGCGACTGCTTCTACTTCATCTGCTTGCTTTTGCTTACGACGCCAGTCGCGGTCCTCGTTGCGTTGGAGGCACTCGTTGCAGTGTCCCTGGGTCTCGCCGGTCCAAGAGATTTCATCCGCGGAAACCGGGTTACACAGCTTCGCTAGATGGGCTCGCCGGTCCCTTTCCTGCTGTCGGCCAATGTTGCACTGGTGGCGGGACTCGGCAGCTGCTGGGGTTTCCCCCTGGAAGTAGAGCGAATCCGGCAGCACCGGTTGTTCTTGCTCTCGGATGTCCAGCATGAAGACCTCTCGCGAGAGATCGCGGTGTACGGGCGCCGCGGTCTCGATGGGCTAGGCGTGGTGGTGGTGGTAAAGCCTCGAGCTTGGAGCCACGCCAGTGAGCGGTTTGGCCGGCTGGGGTAGAGTTGACGATGAGCCCTAGCCAGAGGACCATCAAGGGCATCAGGACGTCCTCCACGCCGTAGATCTCATCGTCGATGAGCTGGGGACCCTGTCGGGAAAGGGCTGCCTGTGTGATGTCTGAGTAGATGGCGGCGGCGTTACACAACCCGTACGGTGCCATTGCGCCAGTCGGGGCCCGAGGGGTGGTGGGCCCGAGTCACTCCCAAGTCCCATGTGCTCGCGCCGGACTCCTTCGCCGCGTCACCTGAGTCTACTCAAAGGGGGACAGAGCTGACGCGGCAGTGGCCAGAGGTGGCGCCAACCGTGGTGCGGGCGCTGTAGGCCCCGACGCGCATTGAGCTAGGGTCACGGGCCCTGGGCCGAAGTTCGCCGGGTTGTCGAAGGAGATTGTCCCGGGAGGCGCTCGGGGATCCGAGTGCCAGGCACGACTCGCTTTGCGCAACGTTGAGGAGGGGGCCAGGCGGTGACTCGAGCCGCCGACCCATTCGCCACAAAGGGGATCTGCTTCGGCAATTGCTGAGGCAGGTGTCGGACCTGCCGGTTCGGCAGGGAACTCGGGACAGATTGGATCTATTCTGGGTTTTTTGGGGTAGGGGTTGGTGAGGCTACTGCACGTGATGTCATGGGCATCGGCAAGCCACCAATGAGGTGCATGTTCTCGTGCTTGTCGACAACGGACGTGAAAGCCCCAAAGGAGAAAATCTTCCCCGGCTGGGACTTGATCGATGCATGGAAAGTGACTCCCATCGCGACCTTGCTGTCTTGCTCACCGCCCCCTACCTGGCGCACAAGCTGTGGGAGTTTGGTCCCAGTAGCCCACCACAGGGTAGGTCCTGCAGTGGTTTTGAGATCAGTTGGGGTGGCAAGAAGATCGTGAATGGTGTACAGCACGCAGGAACACGGCGACTTAGACAGGTTTGGGCTGCTAGGTCGCGTAATACCCTACGTCCTGTATGAGGTGGATTGTATTGCTAGATGCTTGAGCAACAGATGAGATGATCTATGCTACTCCCCCTAGCTCCCCTTATATAGGCCGAGGAGCTAGGGTTACAAAACACGTCCCTGAGGAGCCGCCGGCCATCGGCCCACGAGATTACATGCCGGATTTTTAGGAATAGATCCCTAACTAACATTATCTTCTGAGATCCAAGTGGTTTTGCTTGGAGTCCACGCCGGCCGGTTCCTTGGGGCAGGGGTCAAAACCTCTCGGCCCACCTGTCAGGATAGCCTGACCAGTCGTCGCAGGGTACCCAGGGGTATATGTGGTAGAACTACCCAGATTAACCCAGATTTAGTGCTTAATCATCAGATCCGGGCTAACCTCGGTAGTCCTTCAGGATGTAGGTATCCTGACTTGGCCTTCCCATCTGTATCGAGCTTGATTTTTGGGGTGACTCTCGAAGGAGTCCACAGGTTACAACATACACAGCCACATTTATTACATAGAGTTGAAATATTACACACAGAGTTCGGTATTTATTACATCCAGGCTGGTAAGTTCTTCAGTCCATTACCCGAAGTTAACATAGACCACCAGTTTTTCTCCAGAAGACATATTCTACCGTTCCAGGCGTAGGGAAGCTTGCTTCAGAAGAAGGGAGGAGTAAGGTAAGGATCCCATTCAAACCAAGTATACTCTGCTCCTGTAATAAGAATAGGCAAGAAGCCTGAGTACTAATTACTTAGCAAGACTTACCCGACCACTTGGTCAAAACACGACTCTCTAGCCTATAACCGGGGTGGTTAGGTCAACTCACATTGCGACAAGCCTAATAGTGAATCCTTAGCTCTTAGAATTGGTTTACTTTTTAGTTATTACCTGACCAGACTAAGTTATTCTTAATCTACTAACAAACAAGAGCAAACACTTTGTCAAACCATTCTTTATTAACAGGATCAATTTTCTTACTACGATGTTGCTGTAAAAGAATTCCGTTCTAGGCTTATGCCACCTAAGCCATCTACTGCGTATAGGATTTTTATGCTGGATAATGATTAATCATGCTCTAGGGTTTCAATCAATTCGTAACTCTAATGCACAAGCATAACCCTAATTTAATTTAAGGACTCAAAGAAAAATGGGTAAATGCACCAGGGCTTGCCTTGGGTCACGGGGTCAGTCTCCGTCGGTGACTCGGAGTCTCCTCCTGCTGGTACGAAGGACGTTTCGGCCACACCGGCTTCCGGAGTTTCCGCTGCGGTGGAAGACTCTTCAACTTGAAGTGGTGGGACCAACGTGCCTAGGTTGATGACATGTAGGAGTTTAAAAGTATGAGGATGATCAACCTGTTGAAAAAGTAAAATGTACAATTTTCTAAAGAAAAAGGGTGGTTGGAGCAAAACATCCGAATTTTCGGGGCGTAGCTGATTGTTCTAGGGTTCAAATGAATTATATCTTATTTTTAAATATTTTTAAAAGCTTAAATGAATTTTTTAGAAATTTTTGAATAATTCAAATGGATTTTAGAATTAATTCTATATTTTTAATACATTTTTATGAATTTTTCTGTATTTTTAAATAAAAGCTAACTTTTGAAAATTATATAAACCTTAATTCAATTTCTTTTTAGAAATACAATTATTTATATGAATTAATAAAAAATTATATTAATTAATATAAATAGATTAATGCTAAACTAAAATTAATTAACTAATTTGAATTAAAAAAATATAATATAATAGAAAAGTAAATTGGAAATTCGGCCCAGCCCACGAAAAGAGACAAAACAAAATGTCCTAATTTCCCCCTCCAAAATCCACCTGGGTTCCCTTCTGGCCCAGCCCACTAGGTGGGCCGATGGCCTTTTTCCCAGGCGCGGCCCAACTCCCTCCTCTTTCCGGCTCGGCCCATCGGCCGAGTGGGTTGGCAAGCCGGCCTGCCGGGCTGATGGCCCAGCTCGGCTGGCGGCCCAGCGGACCGGCCTCGCCCGGCTGCCCTGCGCGGCGCACTCTGTGCGTCACCGCGCCGGCAGCGCCGGCGACAATCCGGCGAGGCGGAGGCCAAAAGGCCTCGCCGGCGGTGGCCTCGGGCACGGCGTGCGTCTCTCTTCCCTTTCCCCCTCTTTCCCCTCTCCCTTCCCTGCTTGTGCACGCCATCCGCTGCGGCATGGCGCCCGCCGACGCAACGCGCCGGCGAGGTGGCCTCGCGGCGGCGGTGGTGCCCGTAGGGGTCAACCACCTACCGCGCGGGGTGCGCGCAGGCGTGGCGCACCCGATGCGCGCATCCGCGGGAACCCTAAGGGTTCCCATGCGCGGGGAACGCGGCGGCGACGACCACGATGGCCGCGGCGCCATGCTTGGCTCTGAGCTCTGGCGAGTTCGTGCCGGCCCTCAGCGCGACGCAAGAGAGGAAGGAGGGAGCGAGGAGGTTGAAGCTCACCGGCGTGGGCGCGGAGAACACGGCGACGGCGGCGGAGGCGCGGACAGCGGATGCGCGGGGCGCGGGCGCGGGCGGGGAGCAGCGAGCAAAATGCTCCCCCGCGGCTCGGCAGGGCGAAGAAGAACCCGCCCCCCGCGGGTCCCACCTGTCAGCGCCGCCTGATAGGGGGCGCAGGTGGCGGGGGGGCTGGCCACCACGTGGGCCGCCGCCCCCGGCTCGGCTTTGCCCAGCGGGCGCGTGGCCGCGGGCTGGCCAGCCGGCCTCGCGGGGGTTTTCCCCTTTTTTTTTACTTTTACCATTTTCATTTTTAACCCTAGATTTTGACGTTTTTCGACAGGGTTCCAAATACAAAAGTGAAAGGGCTTAATTTAAACTACCCTGTCACATTTTTGCCCCTGGAAAACTCCAAATTTTTGAAAAGGCCTCAAATTTAAATTTGAATCAAATTTTTAAAAGAAAATTACGATAGTATGCAAATACACTTAGAGAGTCTTAGATACGGAGTATCATAGTATATGACTCCCACAAGCCCCTGAGCTTCATGACGATCTCGCCAGGATTGTCTTGAAGGTTATCCTAGAATCTGTCTGCCATCTGTTACATGGAGGCCTTCGCCAGATGGACTCCATATGGAGTAGCCCCCAAGTTTCTAGTTGACTTGAGTAGCAATCAACTCGAAACTTTAAGCAACATCTCTTCGTCCGAGTTCGGCAGCCAGACACCCTTCAACCGAGTGCCCAGGCGCTCCTGCTACACCACTACCGAGTGGTGCATCTTTCCCATCTTTAATTATTGCTTCACACTTGGCCCCGAGCGTATACTGTGCTCCCGTGACCCCCGGCCGGTCATGGGGTTCCTGTACCCAGGCCCTACTTTCGCGTTGCACTGGCGACCCTCCTTTATCGGACTTTCGGACAGCCACAGATATTCCCATACTGAAAGTATCGGCACGTGACACTACCGCCAACACCCCGTTGGACTTTCATCTCGTCCGCGGCCTTTCACCATGCGCAAGACTTTGTCTGGACCTAGCTTCAGGAGGATCGTTCTTTCACTTAACCACCCTAGAAGGATGAAGAGTTCTTAAACAAGATACTCGAAGAATCCTCGGATGGCAGTAAGATTGAGAAGCCATGCTCACAACCACAAGATCCACCTGAGCCCAGCTGCTTTGAAGAAGGCCAGAACGATCAACCACCAGCTCCACTATCTCATCAAACCCTCAGAATTGAGGACATCCCTGAACTAAGCATGTCGCAAGACACTGAGAGGGTCAGTGTCTCTGTGACAAATCCTCCATCAGTCCCTTTATTCTTGTTCGATGACGAGTTGTTCACGGGCTTTGGGAATGTTTCCCGGCTACCCAAAAAGAGTCGACGCTTCGAAAGGACCTCTCAACCAGCATACATCTCCCCACAACAAATAAATCAAATGAGAGTGGACCTACTCTGGCTTATAGCTATAATAAATCGGGAATGGCTAGAAGAGAGATGACTCGACACAAAATTCATTAGGTTCTTCCTAGGACCAACTCTCATCCTTGTCCATGTATCCGACATGCTCCCACAAGACATTCTTTATGACCCACGAGTCGGGGTGAACATCATTTCTAAATCTGTTGTAGACACCTATTTCCCTACTCAACCACCATCAAAATCCGACATTCGCTTGAAGTGGAAAAAGAATGAATCATTGGAAAATCATGGAGTCATTCGGGTCATACTAGTTACCTTGCGGGACAAACGGGTGTTCTTGGATTTCCACATCTTCGACATATCCGAGGGGCCCATGCCACTCATTTTGATCGGGCTCCCGATTGCTTCCCTCATCAACACGATCAATCTGGGGCAGCTATAGCTTCAGTTTGGTAAAGAGGTGCTCGAGGTTGGCATGAGTCGAGCATTGAACACCAAAACAGAGTCCAAGCCACACCCCTTAGAATAAGTGATGGGTATTTCACTTGAGGAAGGAGAGGATCAACATAGCTTAGAGGAAGAGGCTAGCGACTTCAGTGCGGTAGAAGAGCCGCTTGAGTTCGAAGAACTGGGTGAATCTCTGCGGCCTAACCCCCCGAAAATAGAGCTTAAATAGCTACCACCTGGCCTGAAGTACGCCTTCCTCAACCGGAATCCGGACACACTGGTGATCATCAGCGACAAGCAGACCGAGGATGAAAGCCGGCGATTGATCTCAGTCTTGGAGAAGTATAGATCAGTGCTTGGTTACTCACTCCAAGATCTAAAGGGAATCAGCCCGAATCTGTGCACACATCGCATTCCCATGGAGACCGAGCATCGGCCTACAAGGGAACCACAATGAAGACTCAACAATGTGATGAGAGAGGTAGTCAACAAGGAGGTACTCAAACTCCTACACACATGTATCCTTTACCCCATACAAGACAGTGAATGGGTCAGTCCAATCCAAGTCGTACCAAAGAAGGGAGGAATGACAGTTGTCAAGAACCAAAATAATGAGTTAATCCCTCAACGTACTGTCACCGGATGGCGGATGTGCATCGACTATAGAAAACTCAACTCCGCCACCTAGAAAGATCATTTCCTTCTCCCTTTCATTGATGAGATGCTCCCAAGACTAGCCAACCACTCCTTCTACTACCTCGATGGCTACTCCGATTATCACCAGATTTCCATTCACCCGGATGATGTAACACCCCAAAATTTAGCACCCGGAATTTTTTTCTTATCTCTTCTTAATTTAAAATCAATTTTTCAAAAACTTTGGTTGTTTGCTTATTTGTTTTGAGTGTGTTAATATGAGCTCAACAAAATTCCAAATATCGCAAATACTCTCCGTGCCATTTATTCCCTCCATCTCCGCGCCACTTGGACCCTCCATCTCCGCGCCACTTGGACCCTCCATCTCCACGCCACTTGGACCATCCATCTCCGCACCATTTGGATCCTCCATCTCCGCGACACGTCATGACAAGCCTTCCTCCACCGGCTATAAATAGCCCCCACCCCATGCCTCCATCCACACCGAGCTCACCACCACCGCGATCAGCCCTCGGCTCACCCTGGCGTTGCCTGCTGCGAACACCTTCCATCCTGCTTCAATTTCTCCATTTTGTTCTTGACTGCAAGCAAGTTTGCCACAAAATTCTCCACAACGGAGCCATCACGGTCCAATTAAACTAGCATAGAGAGCCACCTCCACTACGCTGACAACCACCAGAGTTGAACCCTCTCGTCATCCTTCTTTCCACACCTCAGATTAGAAAATGATGGTCGGAACCTCTACTTTGGCGTAGCTCCGGTGAGTCCCTGCGGCTGCGCACGGCAGCACAAGGCGAGCAGACGAGCTGTTGCTTCGCTTGAGCCTGTCTTGCTCTGTCTCTCTGATTAATCGCCCTACCGTCCCTAGTCTTGCAGGTGGACCCAGCCTTCCTCCCACCAGCGCGCATCCATGTGCTGCACACGCCAAAAACATCGAGCCAGTCCAAAGTATGATTAGCTTAATCTGGAGAAGCTCCCACCAAAAGTCACCAGCTAGCGACACAAGCAAGCTGTGTACCATTCTTTTCCTCCTATCCATTTATTCCCAAATTAATCTCTCGATCATACAAGCTCTAATTCTGCTAATTCTTCTTTCTAAATTCATCTAAAATCTATATCTACCACCCGAATTAATGTCATGATTTTAGAAGCTTACAGGGCCGACTACAAGCCGGTGCCACATTCGACACCGTAGGCGTAGACCGTTGACACCAGCCTAAAACACTGCTCGCAAGCAGTCCAAAAATATTTGCTGTTCCTCTAGAATCGAAAAACACGATTTTATTCTACCGTTTCCAAATATTCGGATTTTGGAATATTCCAAGAATATTCCTTTTTCCTTTTATTTTTCTGAATATACAAAATTCATATCTTTTCCGTTTCAACTCTGATTTGGGTCATTCTTTCGCCTAAATTCATGTAAAATCAAGCTCTACCTATCCATATACTCCACATAATCTTTTGTACTAGCGGGAAACCGCCGTCATGCCACGATAACGCCATTCTACGCCCTGTCGGTGCTTCGCAACGGTCGCACAATCATTGTGAGCCTGGTGATCGATGCCGTTCATCTCCTATTCCACATAAATCCTAAAGGTTCCTGTCTTAGTCTATCTGAGCCTTGAATTTAGATGATGACGATACCGAAAATCATCTGAACATCATTGCTCTCTCCACCACTCCGCAAAAAGATCTTCTCAAAAACACCAACATGCGACCGCTATCCTTTCGGCGTTGTCGACCCCACATCTCGCATCTACCACCCCTACCTTGGCGTCTCTGTAACTGTCGTTACTGAGACCACCAACTCACCTGAAAACTCACTACACCCCAACCACTTGCAGTAATACCACCAGTAAGAACCCAGCAGACTCTTATCTCCTCAATCCAAGCTCTACTCCACCAAACTTGTTGAGCTCATGCTATACTTCGATTTGTGTGTTTTTGTTGTTTGTGCACTAGGCTTTACCGGAGAGACCGTTCGGCCTGCCCCTCGTGGTATACTACACGATGGTCTGTGCCCAACACGTCCAGCAACTATTATATCCACTGCCTCAACAAAGTGAAAGGCAAGCCCACTGGAATCCCCACTTGATGCATAAATTTCCAATGTTTTGCAAACATAACCCTTTGGCCTGTTAATCACATAAAAACTTGCATGTTTTGCTTTCTAAGGTAACCCAGCAGATATACAACCACCTAAGCCTATTTTAGATATAGCGCGCACAGGTGGGATCGCTCATTTAATTATATATCATAATCTTGACGTTATGATGGATTATGGATGTGGAATATGATGGGTATGGGAGAGTGGATGTGTGTGTGATTTTGAAATAAAATAGGGAAGAACCTCGGCAACTGACTTTCTCAGAATACGGCTATGCGACGAAACAACCATAAGGGCAGGGTATGAACGGGTAACTTAGCGACTCGCGGTTACCTCATGTCCTGGTATTCATGGAGAAGACCGGGTCGATGGTTGCTCTCTGTGTCGAGCATTGGAAAGTGGGAATGGAAACCTGAGCTCTCCGTAAGGACCGTTATGATTTTCATCTTGGCTAACTCTTTTAGTACAACCACTCGCTCTGTATAAGGCATTGGCCAGGCCCGAGCTGGAGTGTATAGCCTAGTAGCTTCTGTGCTGGCGCACAAGGGACTTGGGAATGGGTGGGTACTGATGTGACTCGGATGCCCGAACCCTAAAGTTCTGCTAGGTGATGAAACAAAGACAACGGCTTGGTTTGGAATTCGCGCAGTTACGACGATAACGAGCTGCTGAGTCCAACTTGGGGGAATCAGTACAACCTCTGATCAGAGTAAAACCTATTCGAATAGTCCGTGTCCACTGGTATGGATGAGTTACGGCTTGGTTCTTCAGTCAGCAGTTTTCATAAAATAAAATGGAATTGGTTTGGGATTGGATAAAATGGTTTTTAGTTCAGCAATGGATGCTGGGTGTATGGAAAAATGTGTTGGCTGGAAAGCCATGAGCCATGTGGACCAGAAAGTCCAGTGGCAACCCTTTTTGAGAAAAACTCAGTTTTCAGAAAGTTTAAAACTTAGCAACTATCTCAAACCCTGCATACAAACTACTTTTATGCAAAACCTCCCCCGAACTCTAGATATATCCTTTCACATAGTTTTAGCCTTCCCTAAATTCCTTTGGAGGAAGGTGGGCTGCTGAGTACGTATGTACTCACCCTTGCTTTGTTGTTGTTTCTCTCAGTGCTATGGACATATATTGGTCTGAGAACGAGTAAGGGTTACGACCCGCTTCCCAACTAGTGGAGTGAGGAAGAAGGGCCTACGTTTTATATTCCGCTGCTTAGATTTTCAGGGCTGCGCCCCTTGCTGTCCAACCCGTTTAGGGCAGATCTGTATCACTCTGATGTAATAATGTGATTACCAAACCCTGGGATGGTAATAAAGCACATTTTAGTCCCATTATGGAAACTGGGGCGCTAGAGTAAGACCACATTCACTTGTCCCTATGATACTTTCGCTTATCGGCGGATGTCGTTCGGGCTATGCAATGCTCCAGCATCATTGCAGCGATGTATGATGACCATATTCTCCGATCTGATCGAGTACATAATGGAAGTCTTTATGGATGACTTCTCAGTCTATGGCAAGACCTTTGATGGATGTCTAAAGAATTTGGAAAAGGTTCTCCAGAGATGTAAAGAAGTTGACCTTGTCCTAAACTAGGAGAAATGTCACTTTATGGTCAGAGAAGGGAGTGTGCTAGGACACAGAGTATCAGAGAGAGGCATAGAGGTGGATCGTGCAAATATTGAAGTCATTGAGCAGTTACCGCCTCCATCAAACATCAAGGCACTCCGAAGCTTTTTTGGTCATGCTGGGTTCTATAGGAGATTCATCAAAAATTTCTCCTTTATAGCCCGGCCACTGACCAACCTTCTAGCCAAAGACACGCCCTTTGTGTTTGATGATACATGCCTAGAAGCCTTTCATACACTCAAGAAGGCACTTGTCACAGCACCCATCATCCAACCACCCGACTGGAATGCTCCATTTGAAATCATGTGCGATGCCAGTGATTATGCTGTAGGAGCAGTCTTAGGCCTTTGCAAGGATAGGAAACATCTTGCCATATCCTATGCAAGCATGACGCTTACTGGCCCACAACTGAATTACTCCACCACCGAAAAAGAGCTTTTGGCCGTTGTCTTTGCCATTGATAAATTTAGATCATACTTGGTGGGAGCCAAAGTCATCATATACACAGACCATGCAGCTCTCAAATATCTCCTCACCAAGAAAGATGCAAAGCCACTGACTAATACGGTGGGTCTTGTTGCTCCAAGAATTCGATATAGAGATCAGAGACAAGAAGGGAGTTGAAAATTCAGTTGCATATCATCTCTCACGATGCTGTTTGAAGAAATGTCATCCTTGTCGATTGATGATAACATGAAGAGATGACACCCTCCTAAAAGTCACAACATCCCAACCATGGTATACAGATTTGGTCATTTACTTGGTCACAGGACACGTACCCAAAGGAGTTGATATGAGGAAACTGATCCATGATAGCCGATTCTATCTCTGGGATGACCCTTACTTATATAAACTCTGCGCAGATGGACTCTTACAGTCGCTGCATTCCTGCTTGTGAAGTCCCCCAAATCCTTGACAAATGTCACTCATCTTCCTACGGAGGTCACTATGGAGCCTACCGAACTCATGCAAAAATTTAGCAAAGTGGATTCTACTGGCCAAATATGTATGATGATGCCAAGGAGTTTGTACGAAGGTGTCCAAGGTGCTAAAGCTAAGGAAACATTAATCCAAGGGATGCTATGACACTCACTAGCAACCTTCAACTTGATGTATTTGATGTGTGGGGCATAGACTTCATGGGGCCCCTCCGCAAGTGTGGAGACAAAGAGTACATCCAGATCGCAGTGGACTATGTATCAAAATGGGTAGAGACACTGCCGTGTTCCGTAGCAGATTCAAGACATTCGATCAGAATGCTCTATGACACCATCTTTCCTCGATTTGGTATGCCAAGGGTCATCATCAGCGATGGAGAATCTCACTTCATAGATAAAAGATTTAAGAGGTGCCTCGCTGAACTCGGTGTGGATCACCGTGTTGCCACTCCATATCACCCGTAGACAAGTGGCCAAGCTGAGACATCAAACAAGCAGATCAAGAACATCCTGTAGAAAACTGTCGAAGCTATGGGAAAAGACTAGGTATTCAAGCTTCCCGATGCTCTCTGGGCATACCGCACAGCATATAAAACTCCCTTTGGCATGACACCATATCAAATGGTGTATGGCAAGACTTTTCATCTACCAGTAGAACTTGAGTTCAACTCTCATTGGGCGATAAGGAAGTGGAACATGGATCTCCAAGCATCATGAGTTCGAAGATAGATTCAACTCGCTGAATTGGAGGAATGGAGGGTGAAGGCCTACCACAATGCCAAGCTTTACAAGGAGCGAACAAAAAGATGGCACGACAAGCGCATCAAGATCAAGACATTCAAACTACGAGACAAGGTACTACTCTTCAATTCTCACATTCGTTAGTTTGGTCATGGTAATCTTAGAAGTGGAAAGGACCCTTTTTGGTCCTTGATGCCACCGATCACGGTGCCATCACCCTCTAGCACTGATGACGGGAAAATATTTAAGGCAAACGGGCAAACACCTAAAAGTTTTCCTAGAGCCCAAAATGCCACAGCTCGAAGAAGTGGATGTCTACGAGCTAGAAGAAGTGGCATGATCACATGGCCATGGTCTAGCTCCAACCTAAAATGAAGCCATGTACACTACCATTCCCCTTACTTTCAAGAAAATATAACATGGAAGAATGGCTGATACAATACCATCAGCTATGCACGAGACATTAGATGGACACTAGTAATATGAAGAGGGTGCAGTATATAGCAGAGTGCTGATGTCTAGCCATCAGCTCCAAGCAACATGACAAAAAATTTTTTTGAAGACGTTGTCTCTAGCGCCATCACTACAGCCTGTTGACCCAGCCGCCAGTGCTCCTGCAGCGTCATCACCATCGACTACTCTAGATCCCGCACCGGAGCATTCTTCATGCCAGCTGATCCAGTCACCAGTGGGGGCCATACCTTCGTCATCAACAACTCCATCAAGCAATCAAGCTATGGCTCCATCAAGCAAGCCTAGGTGAAGATGGAGTCGCAAGCCGGACTCACATTGAAGATCAATTTATTCGCGAAGTCGGTTTGTTCTGCAGGGATGGTTTGTGCGAAAATGGACGCCTAGGCCACATACAGACTTCGCTTGGGATGTTCTACATATGGATGGAAAGCTAAGGAGATGAGCTTTCCAATGCCGTCAAGATCAAGTCCAAATATGGTCGGAGTTGATAAGAATTATTGAAACAATGGGACATCCAGAATCTATCATGGCGTACGTCTTTGCAAGTCAATAAGGAAATCGGTTTGTCTCAAATATTTTATTCTGCTCAAGGGGAAGGAACGCCAATAACGGAAGCTATCGAGGTCGATCCTCATGCAATCGGTCGATAGTACAATGCACACCCTTTGGTTGCAGCAAGATTACCGAATTGAGGATGCCGTGCCATTGACTGCGTTCGGGGGCAGTGGAGACTGCCTCAAGAAAAAATGGTGGAACGACTGTCACAATGCTTTCGGCCATGCAATGGACATCAGAAGGACACAAGTATTATGAAGAAGGTACCAATGCATACAATAGTGCTAGTGCCTAGCCATCGGCTTTTAAAAAAAATTAATTAGGATTACAAAGCAGAAGACCACGAGGCCATCACCATCGTCTTCGGTTACTTCTAGGGGTGGGCGTTTGGTCTTTTCGGGTTTTTCGGTTCGGTCTATTCGGTCTTTACATAATTCGGGTTTTGAACAATGAGAACCGAAATTCTCAAAAGAATAATAGGAACTGAACCCGAAAAACCGAAATAATTCGGTTCGGTCCACCGAAAAACCGATTTTCTAGACTCACCGTCATGACACATACACTTAGGCTTGCTTCTATGCCTAGTCAATCATGCCTTACGCTAGAAAAATGTAAGATGATCTTTCCTATCATGATTAGGTCATTGCTAGGCATATAGTTTAGATTGAATGTATCTTAAATGGCACAAAGATAATGGCATTGAAGGATGAAGAAAAAACAATTTACATAAATCGGTCTTTTCGGTCTATTCGGGTTTCACGAGGCCAAAACCGAAACCGAACCCGAATACAGACTTGTTGTGAAATAGGAACCGAACCCGAACCCCGAAACCCGAATAAAGTGATATTTCAGTCTAATCGGTTCGGGTCGGGTTCGGTTTTCGGTTTTCGAGTGCAATGTGCCCACCCCTAGTACTTACTTCAGCTCCTGCGCTGGAGCATCCACACCTCAGTCGATCAATTTAGCCACGATGTTCCTATGGTGCCATCATCATCGGCTACTCTGGTTGCCTCGACAGAGAGTGGGACTACAATCTACTGACTGGATTTCAAATCGAGTTCATCCTAAGGTCAGTATGTATTGTTTCTAATATATGCTTCACTGGTCTACTATACGCTATGGATGTTCGGCCTCCCAACGGCCGATAGTTGTGACGAGATTGTATTATGACAAGCATAGACTAGATGGGATTATTGCTATCGATTTGTCAATAGCTGACTTGGCCGGTAAGACTCAAACCTACCTTTGCTTTGTCGTGTAGTATATGCACTCGTCACTTGCACCAGCTTCCTTGTATGCTTAGTAGCTTTTACTTGTGCTTCGTGTATATGCTTTGTGGTGTGAATGTTGTTGACCATGTATAGTTAAGCCTATTTGAATATGTTGAATACCCGATGCTGAGTGTGGATTTTATTCTTTGAAAATCTGAAATATGGTCACTGCTTTACCCAGCTACTAGTATGTGTAGGCTGATTTTGCTTTTGCTATCTTGTACATGTGAGCGTGGATTTTATTCTTTGAAAATCTAAAATATGGTCACCGCTTTACCCAGCTATTTGTATGTGTAGGCTGATTTTGCTTTTGCTATCTTGTACATGCCTGGTAACTAAATCCTTTACTTTGGAATCAATTATGTGACTTGTGTCTTAATGCTTACATGGTAATCTTGTGCTAAATTGAATTAAAATTAAAATGGTGTCCATGTTATGCTTAAATGAAAAGATCTATGTGGGTTTGCTTTGTCTCATTGATCTAGTTCGAGACTGCTTACTTTGCACTCTAACAATAACTTGGACTAGGCTGTGAATGACCAAAACCTTGCTTTAAGCTTCGGATGGTTCAATGAACCTAGGCTTAGAATTGGTTGGTAAGAAGTGGCATGACAAGCAAATAACCCCATGGCATATAACGAAAGGCTTGCTTGAAACTAAAATGCAATATGTTTAATTTGCAAGAACTGGGGGCATGAGCAGTCAAGTTTGCTAAAGATCCTTGTTTTGTAAAGCTCACTTGGGTAGATATTTGCTAGCTTTTGCTTATCGTGCTAGTTGGTTGGGCTAAGTGGTGATGATTTTATTTTGAAAATCCCAAAAACTGCTTGCTCATGTTCTAATATAGATATATTCTCTTGAGCTTTTCTATGTGGTGTCTTCATGCTAAACCCCATACTGTATATACATGCTAGCACTTGTAAATGCTTTTAGGCATACCTGGAAGCTTTCACTTACACGCCTTGCATGACATAGTACATTTTGTGGTGGAGATGTTTTGTATCATTGTTGTTGGTTCGGCTTGCATCTTTTTGCCAAACCAAATATGATCCATCGACTTTTTGGTGATTTACAGTTTTTTCGCTAGGGTCAGTCCCGGCAGCCGATTATTTTGCAGGTGAGGGTTCACATTTTTATTCAGCCAATGGAGAATCAACTACCTGCCGAATATTTACTACCTGTCGGAGCTATCATACTGGTTGAAATTGACACGAAGGAGGGGCCAGTATGTATGTTCAGCCAGTCGATCAATTGGTCATTGTTCTTGATGCTCCTATGATACCAGATGTTTCCAAAGTCTGATGCTGCGCCATGGAGATTGTCAATGTTGTGGCCACATTACAACTAGCAGGAGGACTACCTTCGGCTAAATAGCTGAGCAACAAGGATTGCTGCAAGTGGCACGATTGCCATCAATAATCACAAGTAATTGACCAATCTTGCCGCAAAGGAGAACGTTGGGGCCGGTCCAAACTATTGGACTAAAATATATATACACATATTGAGCCGATGAAGCACAGGAGTGGTCCCACAAGTCAGCACCTACCTTGGAAAATGATGCTCGAGGCCAGCCTCTAATAGCGGATTTTGGTCCAAGCAACCAGTCGGTAAATCTGGGGAGGCATAAGGCCGATTTGAGCAATCAGCCTTTAAAAAAGTCATGATGCCTAAGGATTCGAGGCAAGGACGGACAATATCAACTGATAGATAGCTGATCCATCAGCTCGGGGGTGGGATCATAAAAAACATAAGAAGACAAGTTGAAGATCTTATGTTCTTGTGTAGTTTGCAGCTAGCACTTGGAAGATTCTATCATATTTGGCCAAGCTTAGGGGGCATGTGTTGACACCGGATTTTGACCAAGACTAGTAGACCAAAATGTCAAAAGAAGCCCAAGGTGAAGGAATCCACTTGGCCAGGCCTATATCATAAGTTTGGACAATATATGATGATAATTGTGTGCCCAAGGCCGAAGCCAAGATGGAGTCATAAGCCTAATCCACGTCAAGGCCCATTTTATTCGCGAGGCTGGTTCGGACTGCAGGAGTAGGCCGCACGAAAACGGACGGCCCCAACCATATACGGACTCCGTTTTCGACGTTTTACATATGGATGGAAAGCTAAGGAGATAAGATTTCCAATGCCACAAGAATCATGCCTAGATAAGCTCAGAGTCGACGGGAATAGTCGAAAAAATGTGACGACCAGAATCTGCCAAGATTATACGGCATGTTTCGGCTGATATTTAGAAGATTCACGAGGCTCTGGATTGATAAGAGAAAGAGTCTAGATCACATTATCAAGTCATAGAGTCCTAGTTGAGTTGTAATCTATTAGTTAGGAAAGAGTTTGAGTCTATCTAGGAAAGGGTTCACCTTGAGGGCTAAGTCTCCGGACTATAAATATGTATCTTCTATTCAAGAATAAACCAACGACGGTATTACGCTCCCAAGCAGCTCGAACTTTGTTCATCAACTCTTGGCAAATCACCACCTTCGCTCCTAGGTTTATTCTCTCTAGTTAAGGCTATGCTGCTCTAGCGGGTTCATCCATGTCGGCTAGGGCAACGAAGCATTTACCGGATCCATGGCAAACCTTGTACTGAAGCGTTTTTATGCAATTTGCTAGTTATCCCACATGACATCGATATGATTTAATGTTTTCTCTGGTAGATTGTGTTATGGCTACTTGGTGTCTTGTATTTATCCCGGTGAATCTCATACTAAGCTTCGAAGTTGGTGTGATTCACTAGTTATCTTGCATGTTATCGATCTGTTTTATCTATCTATGCTTCACTTAGTAGATCGATAATCATGTAGCTCGTTCTGCACTACCTAATCGCTTGTTACAATCCACAACATGCCACTACAGTGTGTGCATGCGCCCTATCAATAGATCAGCGTAGATTGAGCATCCTAGCTATACATGTTGTAATTTGTATCTGTTTAGTTAAATGGATTTCTTTGGAGGTCCTGGTTTGAATCTGGTTTGACTATGGAGATATGTTATATCATGCTGTTAGATAGGGTTTTTTTACATCTATTCTACTTTGGATGCAGTTTTGGCTTTCACTCACTCTATTCATGCATACTTGATGGACTAGCCAATGCCCTCGCATCGGCCGACTAGAGTACATGAGACCTCGTGTTTGTCGATCCTTGCGATCAGGCAAGAACTTAACATTTAGATCTGTTGTGTACGCTTTATAGGAGAACAGGAGCCAACAGCCACAACCATCCAAACTTCCTGGTTGCAAGGTCAAGCCAGGTGGCACGCCCGCATCACAACGCAGAACTAGGATCGGCTTCCCCGCTGAATGCTGATCGGAGCCACACGACGCGGAGATGTGTGCAACAGCAGTGTGATCCCCAGCTTCCATGTGCTCTGTGCCCAAACCTCAATGCCCGCTAGTATTTGGGTGGAATAGGTCGTACCTGTGGTGAGTCGCTCCATGCGGAGAGTCATCAGGAACTCCTTGGTTAGAAGGATGGAGTCTTCCTCATCGATGTTCGAGAAGCCATGTGGCGGAACCGCCGATTTAATCCGAACTAAGCACACCTGCTGTGATGCCCCCGGCATCTCGAAAATCTTAACACATGATTAGATTAGCGGTAGTCAAAGATTTGGCTTAATAATGTTTAGAGAAGAGCAACAACTAGGTTAGTAAATCACGAAGTCAAAAATTTTCAGTAAAATATGAAAAACCCCTGAGTGCATTTAAGACTATAGTGTAAAATATGATGTGTTTTGGACCAAACTCTCTATAACAAACTTGTAGACAATTTTAGGTAGATCAACTTTGTTTTTGGGTGTGGTGACATGCATAAAGGTTTGCAAGATGTTTTAGCTCCTTTTCTATCTTCTAGTGAATTCTGTCCAAATAGACCTGAATGGAAAATTCAAATTTTGAGCAATCAAATGTCCCTATCATGCAAAACATCATATAAGAAAGTTGTAGATAATTAAAAACCACACAACATTGGTATAATACTCTTTCTCTGAAAATGAGCATAAAATAGACTTTAGGAATTTCTAAGTTTGTACTAAACCTTGGTCAAACTAGAGACAGCAGGTTGAATTCAAATTTAATCATATTTAAACTTAGAATCTGATGTTTCTCCTTTTGACAAAGTTATAGATCTGGAAGAGTAGAACAACTTTTGTATTTTGGGTTTTGTCAAATTCGGCCCCTAGGATGTTCAAAAACAACAATTTCTAAAACATGTCTCAGCAGTCAAACAGCATTTTTCTTTTTCCCGAATTTATTTTCCTTTGTGTCACTGACAGGTGGGTCCCACGCGGCCGACCCACCCGCCACGCGGCGCCGGAGCCCGGCGCTGCCGGCCACGCGCCGCTGCGCGGCCTGCGCCTCCGCGGGCACGCCCCGCCCGGCCGCCCCGCCGAGGCCACGCGCCGCCCTCCCCCGCCCTGCCGTGCCCCTGCTTCTCCTCCGGGTGGAGCCGAGCCCGCTCCTCTCTCTCACTCGCCCCTCCCTCTCGCTGTCCTCGCTTTTTCCCCTGCCGGTCTCTTGTCCAGAGCGCCGACGCCATGGGAGCTCGCGGCGAGCTCACGCCACCTCGCCTCTCCGTAGCCCCTCCGCCCCGCCCGTCACGCGTCCCACGCTCGCCTCCATCTCCTCCACCGGTTCCCCCACCTCAGTGGCCGCTTCCCTAGCCCCTAGACCCTCCCTACCATGCCGCCCGCCATGGCCACCATGGCGAGCTCGAACACACCGTGGACAGCCCCTTCGGACCATCCCCGCGCCTCCACGACCCCACCATCAGAACCGCCACTACCCCGCGCACCTCAGGCGCTCTTCACCCCCTCGGATCTGCCTCCCCTCCGGCCGAAATCGCCCCGCGCCGCCCCGAGCACCGTGCGCCACCACCGCCCAGTTCACCGGCGTTCCTCGGCCACCGTCGCGACCTCGCGCGACACCGTCTTGGGGGAAAGAAGCCCCGTCGCTAGGAACACCTTCCCAGACCCGCTCGGCTCCAAGTCGGCGCCCCCACGCGACGCGCCGCGCGTGAGAACCTCAGCGGCCACGAACGCCCCTGCCCCTGTCGAGAGGTTGAAGAAAGACGTAATTTTGCTATTTAGCCCTTGAGTTTTCGCCGATTTATGTTTCCGTTAATCGCACTATTCACTGAGTCTTAGACATATTCCACGCAGGACCCTGGAAGCTACGGATATTTCCGATCTAGTCCCCGCCAGTGGACTTTTCCATTTAAATTCATTTTCTCTCGGTTTAAACTTTGGAAATTCGTAATAAATCAAATAAAAATCAGAAAAATACAAACTAAGTTGCATTTTTATCCTTGTTAAAAGATCTATCTGCTAGGTATGATGGTTGAGTAGGAAAAGACTGTTTTGCCCCTGATTGCTTGCATGTTATAATTTCTTGAATAATTAGCAAAACTAAAGTTAAACACCTTCAAAAATTACTAAACTTGGACAGTAGCTTTTATATGATGATTAAGATCTATGGTGATTTTTGGAAACCCTAGCACGCAATGCTTAATTCCTGTTTTACCCCTATATGTGTATTTAGTGTATTATTAGAATATGAATATATATACTACATAAAACTCATCCTGAAAAATCCACAAAAATTATATTGTACCCATATGACTCAATGTAGCCCAACAATAAAGTTTTATGGGTTTGCTTGCTGATTGCTATGTACTTTGAAAATGGCAAATGTTAGGGTCATTTAGACAAAAATAGGAAAGTGCTATTTAACATGTCTTCCCTATGATTCGCGACTTGATAAGCTTATATATATAACCTGCATGAGTGAATTCTTGCTCTAGGTCTATAATAGTACTAATGCCACTAGCACTAAAAGTAATTCTTGCTTAAGTAGTGAAATCAAACATCTTTCGATATTGTTCCTGTCCCTGTCCTTGAAATGTTTGCTCAAATGAGTGCTTGATCTTCATGTATCTCATGCACTGCATCATGCATATCATTCATATAGTGACGCCTATTACAGATACGTGATCGGGAAGCAAGAGCGTGAAGTTACTTCGAGCAACGGTGTCCAGAAGACCAACTAAGGCCCAAATACCACCTGGAGGCCCCTGAAGTGGTATTTGGAAGGAGGAGCTGTCCAAGTGATCAAGGGGTTGCCTGGGGCAGAGCCTCACAACCCGGCAAACTAACTCTAGTTTAGTTTGTTCAAGTTATCAACAACAAAGGTAGGCCCCTTAGGCATATACACCTACCTAGGGAATCTCACCATCCTTTATTTGATTGTGCATTTACGTTCAGGAGTTGTTTGAAACCCCACCTGCATAAATACCTGACACCCTAATTAGAATGGTTAGGCCGAAGTCGATGCTTAGCCATGCTTAGACGGTAGAAGTCGAGTGAAGATATTCACTCGCGAGATGATAGGACTCAAAATACTTTACAAAAGTTTAATACGAGAGAAATATGATATGATGTGATGAAAAGATGAGACCGGGCGGAGATATGGGCATATTACGATGAAAAATGATGAGGATGGTTTGGTGGACTCCGCCCGAGTCGTTTAAGGCCCGATTCGCTGTTCGCCTGCTGATCGGCATAATATTGCTAGAGTGCCTAACCGGGATAATGGACCGGTGAAAGTCTTACTCGTGCCATCCGAAGAACAGAGACAGGTTCCTACCATTCTTGTTGGAGGGAGTTAGGCCTGGGGGAGCTTGTACTCGAGGGAGGGCTGACCCGGAGCGGCCGTGGTATCGCTCCTAAGGGAGGGCTGACCCGGTGCGGCCGTGGTATCGCTCCTGAGAGGGCAAAACCCAGGGGAATGGCGGGATTGAATCGAACTTGGGATGGGACGAGTGGAGATGGGGGCTATATGTGGGAACGCGATGGCTAGTAAGCATATACCCCTGGCATGATAGTTATTCCCGGGAATTAAAAATCGATTCGAATCGCTGATGCTCACCAGGTGTGAGAATGCCAGTATCGCACACGGGCAACGTAGTAATAACTTTAATATCTTGATCATTTAAGCATGTTTTTATATTACATGTTTGTACTTGTATGTTACATTTCCACAAGCTTCTTTATGATGATATAAATGAGCTATGGATGATGATAATAACTATAATGAACCTAATGAGGCTTATGCTTTAAAAATAAATGCTACTTGAAAGTAAGGACTCACTTCTAGTAAGCTTGCGCGGGTTAGAGTCCAGTCCACAAAAAGCTTTGCATACTCTCAAATGTGTCGGGTTGAAACCGCCCACGGGTAAGTCCTACGAGTACCTCACGTACTCACCCCTACGTTGTTGATGTTTTTCTTTTCAGGAGTATCGTGATCGAGAATGACAATGGTGGGCTCAATGTCATGGCTCGATATTTTATTTTCCGCTGCAAGAGTATATCAGTATTACGTTACGGTTTCCGCTGCGAGGTTATTTTGGATTTCTATTTCAGTATGATTGTACCCCATTTTGAGTCAATATTCTCAAACAAATCAATCTATGTTTGTATGAAATGATGGGTTGTTGTAATTGTTGTGGCTCTTTCGAGGGCTTAACGTGTGTGATGTCGGTATCCCTGGGTGATGGTTGCATCGAGTGCCCTTTTTGGGTATCTCGACGGACGACCGGGTTTAGTTCGGCCTAACCACACTGCAAGCCAGAGGTGGCAGGTGTGTTTAGTTCGGATTAAATCGGCGGTTCCGCCACAGCTGGTATCAGAGCCGATCATACACGAACAACAATTATAACAACTTTATTTTGATTTCGAAAGCCTATTTTCAAAATCTTTTCAAAGTATTTGCGAAAACGAGAATATCGCGTATATGCCCATTATAAGGATGTTAGCTTATATATACAGGTGGCATCACTGACTTGACTAACTAAGATAGCAACTCATGTGCATATTCGGCATTTTGGGAAACAATGTTTCGGCCATAGCTATCCCCAGGACTGGTGGAATGCTATCGGGATTTGCGATTCATTGTGAACCTTGCCTTCATGCTGCCTAGGTAAATCTTTTAAGGGGGGTGGGCATGCTTTGAAGCTTTCATGCCCACCACACTTACATCCGGTTTTGGGATCCATCTTCTTCTCGGCAATCCCCAGTGCTGGTGGAAAGTCAGGTTTTGAGAAGAAGGTGCAGCGGCCCACTCAACGTTGTCCACGCAGCGTGAAAATTCGCGTGGATACCACACTAGGTGGTAATGTATGAGCATGCATTTTTCTTGCAGGTACACTAACCACGAAATGCGTAGCTTGGACGACTAGAATTCGGCTAGTTGCATGTAGGGAGAGCACGTGCATATATGCCACTGGAATATCGTTAGTTATAAAAGTAAGGATTGTGAGGACGGATAGGACGATCGTGCATCATTTCATCTCATCTCATATACTTTGCTATGTGTGTTTGATTAAAAGTAACTAGATTCATATTATGTTTTTATACGTAATTGTTTGAAAGTAACAAATTTCACATGAGATTTATATGAGTGTTGCTACCATTTTGAAGTAGATCAAACTGCAAATACAACCATCAGAGTCAACGTGTTTTCAGCCTTTGGTTCATATCCTCCATACATTAAGATTCATGTGCTCCAATCTCCATGTTCATTTCTTGTCACGACCTTGTAATATCCATGATCCTACAACTAGTATGATTAAACCACTCTTGTTGTGATGTCTCCTTAGGCAGTCTTGGATGCCTCGACGGGACCTAGAGTCCTATGTGTATGGCCGACACATGGTTGTGCTACTAGGTTCGCGCTGGCATTAGGACATGCGAAGGCATGACATCGCTTCAATCGTGGAACATTCATAATCAGAAGTTATCATTTGATTGACCTCGAATCTTGCTACTCTTGATTTGTGGGGATGCTTGATTTCATTTCCCCTATCCTGTAAGTATCTTTTCATTGCCTTGTTTCACCTTGCCTTTCTTGAGTGAAGGAATAGCCAATCTCCACCCACTGCTTGTCCACACATTTTCATTGTTTCTGTGGAAGTGATCAGCTTCATTTCCACCATCTCATGACATCCTTCCATTGCCTTGTTTCACCTTGCCGTCTTGACCAATGGGGATAATCCACCTCAACCCCACGACTTGTTCATATTAATTCATATCCATGTTGACCTTGCCTCCGAAGATTGGTGGGAACAGTCAACTTCGTTTTCACTAACTCCGTCGATATTTTCTATCCATTTGTTGAACCTTAATTCCCGAGGGTGTACTTTACGAACATCCTGCATACTAGCTTTTGTCCTCGGCCAGTGCTCGTCTTATCGTCATTTCTCTCTGAGAGGTTTTCTTCCTCTTAGAAAGGAGCTTACTAGCATTTTGTTTCGTTAATAAGAACACATCACCTTGTTTAGGCGAATACAGCCTATCTTCTTCCTCTTATGCCTTTCTTGTCCTAATGAGTAAAATGTGCTACATTTCACCACATCTTACTCTTTGGAGACATGTTGACCTGAAGTTCTATATGTGGATACAGTCCCTGTCAAATAAAAGGAATATGACTCCCAACAATGTATCCGATGATACTCCTTTCGATCAAAAGACCCTGCCTTAGTCAATTTCCGACTGTGTACACTGTGCTTTCATTATTTGGATAAATCAGGTACTTACCACATTTCAAATATTAGTATCACTATCAGGAAATGACTCCATTCCTTTGCTTTAATCACAGTCACTTGCTCACTGACCACATTCTCTTCATGGTTTGTTCATTCGCTCTCTTATATGGCACGACTCGTCGAGTATCTTAGAGAGACCACCCTAGCCTAATAGATAACGCTCTGTGACTACTTGTGTTAAAGAGGCACTAACCATTCACAAGCTAGTTGACACAGCAAGCAGTTAAAGATTTAGATGCTTCTATGTGAAATTGAAAAGACACGAATCCATAATGCCCTACTCTTTGCAATGAACGCTAGGTTACACAGCTATACCTCACCCAAATCTTGGGACGAGATTTGTTTAAGGGGGGTGGGTTGTGATGCCCCCGGCATCTCGAAAATCTTAACACGTGATTAGATTAGCGGTAGTCAAAGATTTGGCTTAATAATGTTTAGAGAAGAGCAACAACTAGGTTAGTAAATCACGAAGTCAAAAATTTTCAGTAAAATATGAAAAACCCCTGAGTGCATTTAAGACTATAGTGTAAAATATGATGTGTTTTGGACCAAACTCTCTATAACAAACTTGTAGACAATTTTAGGTAGATCAACTTTGTTTTTGGGTGTGGTGACATGCATAAAGGTTTGCAAGATGTTTTAGCTCCTTTTCTATCTTCTAGTGAATTCTGTCCAAATAGACCTGAATGGAAAATTCAAATTTTGAGCAATCAAAAGTCCCTATCATGCAAAACATCATATAATAAAGTTGTAGATAATTAAAAACCACACAACATTGGTATAATACTCTTTCTCTGAAAATGAGCATAAAATAGACTTTAGGAATTTCTAAGTTTGTACTAAACCTTGGTCAAACTAGAGACAGCAGGTTGAATTCAAATTTAATCATATTTCAACTTAGAATCTGATGTTTCTCCTTTTGACAAAGTTATAGATCTGGAAGAGTAGAACAACTTTTGAATTTTGGGTTTTGTCAAATTCGGCCCCTAGGATGTTGAAAAACAACAATTTCTAAAACATGTCTCAGCAGTCAAACAGCATTTTTCTTTTTCCCGAATTTATTTTCCTTTGTGTCACTGACAGGTGGGTCCCACGCGGCCGACCCACCCGCCACGCGGCGCCGGAGCCCGGCGCTGCCGGCCACGCGCCGCTGCGCGGCCTGCGCCTCCGCGGGCACGCCCCGCCCGGCCGCCACGCCGAGGCCACGCGCCGCCCTCCCCCGCCCTGCCGTGCCCCTGCTTCTCCTCCGGGTGGAGCCGAGCCCGCTCCTCTCTCTCACTCGCCCCTCCCTCTCGCTGTCCTCGCTTTTTCCCCTGCCGGTCTCTTGTCCAGAGCGCCGACGCCATGGGAGCTCGCGGCGAGCTCACGCCACCTCGCCTCTCCGTAGCCCCTCCGCCCCGCCCGTCACGCGTCCCACGCTCGCCTCCATCTCCTCCACCGGTTCCCCCACCTCAGTGGCCGCTTCCCTAGCCCCTAGACCCTCCCTACCGTGCCGCCCGCCATGGCCACCATGGCGAGCTCGAACACACCGTGGACAGCCCCTTCGGACCATCCCCGCGCCTCCACGACCCCACCAACAGAACCGCCACCACCCCGCGCACCTCAGGCGCTCTTCACCCCCTCGGATCCGCCTCCCCTCCGGCCGGAATCGCCCCGCGCCGCCCCGAGCGCCGTGCGCCACCACCGCCCAGTTCACCGGCGTTCCTCGGCCACCGTCGCGACCTCGCGCGACACCGTCTTGGGGGAAAGAAGCCCCGTCGCCAGGAACACCTTCCCAGACCCGCTCGGCTCCAAGTCGGCGCCCCCACGCGACGCGCCGCGCGTGAGAACCTCGGCGGCCACGAACGCCCCTGCCCCTGTCGAGAGGTTGAAGAAAGACGTAATTTTGCTATTTAGCCCTTGAGTTTTCGCCGATTTATGTTTCCGTTAATCGCACTATTCACTGAGTCTTAGACATATTCCACGCAGGACCCTGGAAGCTACGGATATTTCCGATCTAGTCCCCGCCAGTGGACTTTTCCATTTAAATTCATTTTCTCTCGGTTTAAACTTTGGAAATTCGTAATAAATCAAATAAAAATCAGAAAAATACAAACTAAGTTGCATTTTTATCCTTGTTAAAAGATCTATCTGCTAGGTATGATGGTTGAGTAGGAAAAGACTGTTTTGCCCCTGATTGCTTGCATGTTATAATTTCTTGAATAATTAGCAAAACTAAAGTTAAACACCTTCAAAAATTACTAAACTTGGACAGTAGCTTTTATATGATGATTAAGATCTATGGTGATTTTTGGAAACCCTAGCACGCAATGCTTAATTCCTGTTTTACCCCTATATGTGTATTTAGTGTATTATTAGAATATGAATATATATACTACATAAAACTCATCCTGAAAAATCCACAAAAATTATATTGTACCCATATGACTCAATGTAGCCCAACAATAAAGTTTTATGGGTTTGCTTGCTGATTGCTATGTACTTTGAAAATGGCAAATGTTAGGGTCATTTAGACAAAAATAGGAAAGTGCTATTTAACATGTCTTCCCTATGATTCGCGACTTGATAAGCTTATATATATAACCTGCATGAGTGAATTCTTGCTCTAGGTCTATAATAGTACTAATGCCACTAGCACTAAAAGTAATTCTTGCTTAAGTAGTGAAATCAAACATCTTTCGATATTGTTCCTGTCCCTGTCCTTGAAATGTTTGCTCAAATGAGTGCTTGATCTTCATGTATCTCATGCACTGCATCATGCATATCATTCATATAGTGACGCCTATTACAGATACGTGATCGGGAAGCAAGAGCGTGAAGTTACTTCGAGCAACGGTGTCCAGAAGACCAACTAAGGCCCAAATACCACCTGGAGGCCCCTGAAGTGGTATTTGGAAGGAGGAGCTGTCCAAGTGATCAAGGGGTTGCCTGGGGCAGAGCCTCACAACCCGGCAAACTAACTCTAGTTTAGTTTGTTCAAGTTATCAACAACAAAGGTAGGCCCCTTAGGCATATACACCTACCTAGGGAATCTCACCATCCTTTATTTGATTGTGCATTTACGTTCAGGAGTTGTTTGAAACCCCACCTGCATAAATACCTGACACCCTAATTAGAATGGTTAGGCCGAAGTCGATGCTTAGCCATGCTTAGACGGTAGAAGTCGAGTGAAGATATTCACTCGCGAGATGATAGGACTCAAAATACTTTACAAAAGTTTAATACGAGAGAAATATGATATGATGTGATGAAAAGATGAGACCGGGCGGAGATATGGGCATATTACGATGAAAAATGATGAGGATGGTTTGGTGGACTCCGCCCGAGTCGTTTAAGGCCCGATTCGCTGTTCGCCTGCTGATCGGCATAATATTGCTAGAGTGCCTAACCGGGATAATGGACCGGTGAAAGTCTTACTCGTGCCATCCGAAGAACAGAGACAGGTTCCTACCATTCTTGTTGGAGGGAGTTAGGCCTGGGGGAGCTTGTACTCGAGGGAGGGCTGACCCGGAGCGGCCGTGGTATCGCTCCTAAGGGAGGGCTGACCCGGTGCGGCCGTGGTATCGCTCCTGAGAGGGCAAAACCCAGGGGAATGGCGGGATTGAATCGAACTTGGGATGGGACGAGTGGAGATGGGGGCTATATGTGGGAACGCGATGGCTAGTAAGCATATACCCCTGGCATGATAGTTATTCCCGGGAATTAAAAATCGATTCGAATCGCTGATGCTCACCAGGTGTGAGAATGCCAGTATCGCACACGGGCAACGTAGTAATAACTTTAATATCTTGATCATTTAAGCATGTTTTTATATTACATGTTTGTACTTGTATGTTACATTTCCACAAGCTTCTTTATGATGATATAAATGAGCTATGGATGATGATAATAACTATAATGAACCTAATGAGGCTTATGCTTTAAAAATAAATGCTACTTGAAAGTAAGGACTCACTTCTAGTAAGCTTGCGCGGGTTAGAGTCCAGTCCACAAAAAGCTTTGCATACTCTCAAATGTGTCGGGTTGAAACCGCCCACGGGTAAGTCCTACGAGTACCTCACGTACTCACCCCTACGTTGTTGATGTTTTTCTTTTCAGGAGTATCGTGATCGAGAATGACAATGGTGGGCTCAATGTCATGGCTCGATATTTTATTTTCTGCTGCAAGAGTATATCAGTATTACGTTATGGTTTTCGCTGCGAGGTTATTTTGGATTTCTATTTCAGTATGATTGTACCCCATTTTGAGTCAATATTCTCAAACAAATCAATCTATGTTTGTATGAAATGATGGGTTGTTGTAATTGTTGTGGCTCTTTCGAGGGCTTAACGTGTGTGATGTCGGTATCCCTGGGTGATGGTTGCATCGAGTGCCCTTTTTGGGTATCTCGACGGACGACCGGGTTTAGTTCGGCCTAACCACACTGCAAGCCAGAGGTGGCAGGTGTGTTTAGTTCGGATTAAATCGGCGGTTCCGCCACACCTGCCACCTCTGGCTTGCAGTGTGATTAGGCCGAACTAAACCCGGTCGTCCGTCGAGAGTCATTTGACTCCCGATATTACCTTTTCCCAGAGGAACCGACATCATACACATCTGACCCACGATGGAGCCACAACAGATACATCATCACAGGCAGTTGAATAGCATAAAATTAGACTTAGTTACAAACCAGTTTTTACATAAAATACAGGTCCAACATAATGTTATAAGATAGCAAGTTCGAAAGTTTCTCGCAGCGGAACTTTAAGTTTCAGGGGTCATTATGATATCACCAAAAGATTTGCGTTAGAGGTAGCAACATCGAGCCCACCGATGTTGCCCTCGTGCCACTCATGTCATCTCATCCTAAATGAGGGCATGCTCCACCTCCAACACAAGTGCAGACCATGAATTCCATACCTGCGCTCAAAATATGGGGGCAAACCCTGAGTACTAATTACTCAGTAGGTCTTAATGGAGTTGGCTTACGGCTGACGCGAAGCGGCTTACTAGCAAGTGGATCCTTAGCCTTTAGTTTTTAATAGTAACATATGTAACATAAACAGCAAGTTTTCATCATTTGTATAACCTTCAACACAATTGTAACTTGCAGTAAGGTAAACAGTTCAAGTCAATCATGTGGTATTCCAAAAACCATGAGTATTAATCCCCGAGAGTTTAAGTAGTTACTACGTTGCCCATGTGCATTATCAGCATTCCCACACCTGGTGGGCATCAGCGATTCGAATCGATTTTAATTCCCGGGAATAACTATCATGCCAGGGGTATATGCTTACTAGCCATCGCGTTCCCACATATAGCCCCGATCTCCACCTGTCTTGTCCCAAGATTCAAAGCGCCCCCACCTAACCCCCGGGTTGTGCCCCCTCAGGAGCGATACCACAGTTCTCTGGGTCAGCCCTCCCTCGAGTACAAGCGCCCCCGGGCCCATCGGCCTCCAGCAAGTGGATGGGCGGAGCCTCGAAAACTTCGGACAAACCCAGGTAAGACTTTACCGGTCCCATATCCCGGATAAGCACTCTAGCAATGTTATGCCGAACAGCAGGCGAACAGCGGACGGGCCTTATGTGACTCGGGCGGAGTCCAAAGTGCAACCTTATGAAAAGCATATGCTGAAATAAATCTCCGCCCGGTCTCCATTTAATTCATGAGCATCAATAATAATGACATAACTGTAAGCTTTTGTAACTTTGAAAACACCTTACGTGACGAGTCCACACACTCGTGTCTACTCGTACCTAGCAATTTCTAGGCATACTCGTCCTACGAACTCTATGTATAGGTGCTAGGGCCAGGGCGGCCAGGGAATCTAATGCAATTGGTTTCAATCAACTCCTAATGCGGATGCATAATCATCAATCAAGATAATATTAGCTGGGAAATTTATGGTCCTGCCTACCTTCCTCGTTAGAGTTAGTAGCTGCCTCCTGAGCGGAGTCGGGCTCTTGCTGTTGGTCCTCTGGCTCTTGGTGCAGCTCCTCCTCAGGCTCCTCCGCGACGGGTTGGTTCGGCGGTGGTTCTTCGTTCGCGGAATCTATATGCATGACAGGGTGCAATTGGAGCATGTATTAGTGCAATGCTTGCTTCAGGATGCGAGTGCAATGCAAGGAATTAGGGTTTATGGAATAACATTATGTATTTTCGTGATGGAACTTGTTTAGCTTTAAGAAATCGTACAAGCCATCACCTATGATAGCTTAGCTTGTCACATATGACTACGTAGGGGTGTGTGACTGAATAGCATCGATTTATGCGAAAAGATCGGTGCTTACTATTATCTAGAACTCTTTTTCATGGTTAACTATATGCTTAATTACTAGGCAAGGGTAAAATAGTAAATATACAGCAAGCATTTAAGCTATCAAATTCTTATACTAAGCCTAGGCATACTAGCAAGGTTGCTGCCCTAAATTCAGAAGTTTTGACTTTCATTTAACCTACATTTTCTATTTATTAATTTAAACATGCATGAACTTATCAATTTCAAAACACTAACTATTCTTGACATGCATAGAATCCCATTTCAACAGTGAGCTCTTTATACTACAGGGAGCACAAATAAAATATGTAAAACTATTTAGAGCCTAATTTCTATATAAATATCATTTCCTCATTCATTTCTATGCTAAAATCACATGTAGGGGCAAAATGGTAATTAACAGTGAACATTTGAGCTACCAAAAATCATAGTGAGCCTACATACCCTAACAACACTGCTGTTCAAATTTGGCAATTTTTGGAGATCATTTAGTCCTTATTTCTTATTTACTAGGGTTTTTCATGCTTGCATAAAATCAGGGGCAATTTGGTACTTTCCTACTCAACCATCATATTCACTAGACAGATCTATTCATAAGGATTTCAATGCAACTGATTTGGTATTTCTCTGACTTTTATTGAATTTTCTAGGATTTTTCAAAGGTTTCTGCCAAAATAATTAATTTAAAAGGAAAATCATTAGATCCAGGGGCTAGATTGTGATTATTTCGGAACCCCAGGGGCCAGTACGCAAGACTTGCAAGACTCAGCGTACAGCGCGGTGGACTGATTCGCAATTATGGGAAAAAGCAGGGGCCGGATCTAAAATTTGCCCGGCCCCCTTCTTCTTCCTCGCGACGCCCGCGGCCGCGCGGGAGGAAGCGCGCGCCGGCGAGCCGGAGCTCGCCACGGCCGCGACACGGGTTGGGGAGGGTGTTCCCTGTGCGGGGCTTCTACCTCGAGGTGGCGGTGACGGCGGAGACGGCGTGGACGAGGCGGGCGGCGAAGATGAACCGAGAGTGAACCGGCGCGGCGCGACGTCGAGGCGAGGTCGGATCTCGGCGTCCGGGCGGGGAATGGCGACGAGGACTCGAGCGCGAGGTGCGTGGGGTCGAGGCGAACGCAGCGGTGGAGGTGGGGAGGCTCGGGGAGCGGCAGAGGGAGGGGCGCGAAGCTCGAGCTCAGAGCTCGCCGTCAATGGCGGCGTGAACTGCCGGCGTGGGGAGCGAGGGAGACTGAGGCCGAGTGCGTGAATGGGCTCGGGGAAAGGAGGCCGGACCTCGCCATCGCCTTGAAGGCGCGCCGTGCGCGCTGTCGGCGTGCGGCAGCGGCGCGTGGCCACGGCGGCCGGGGAGGCCGGTGCGTGGCCACGGCGCTCAGAGGGCCGGCGCCGCGTGGGCGCGCCCGGGCGGGGAGGGAGGAGAGTGGCGCGTGGGTGAGCTGGGTCCATGGACCGGTGGGACTGACAGGTGGGGCCAAGGCCGGGGATGAAGAACAGGGCGCATGGACCGGGTGTATGGAGCGAGGGAGCCGGTGGGGCCCACAGCTGCGGGTGTCGGGCGGGAACCCACAGCCCTGACAGGTGGGACCCATCTGTCATAGGCTCGTGAGAAAAAGAAAATCCCGAAAAATGAGAAAAAGGATTTGACCACTAACCAGGTTTCTGAATTTCACAAATTTGACCAATTTACGTGCCGAATTTGAAAAGGACCCAATTGAATGAAATGTTGTACCCTTTGATATCTACAACTTTGTAAAAAGCACCAAGTTCAAATTCTGGCTCTAAATTTGATTTAAACTTGAATTTAACTATCAGCCCTCAGTTTGGACTGAGAACTGTTTTCCTTAGATAAATCAAATGTCCTATTTCTAGCCATTTTCTCCCAAAAGTATTTTTGACAAAGTTGTTCAAGACTTCATGGCCTAAAAATTTACCAATTGGACCTTTGCATGAAAAGGACTCTAGGATATAGAAAAATGAAGAATTCTAAATATGTCAGATTTGGAGTGTGTTTGTTGGGTAACACCAAAAGTCCCTTTACACTAAGGTAAGCCCATTTTCCATCCAAGCTCTAATTGACAAAGTTGTTTACCACCTTAAGACCTACAAGTTTGGTATAAAAAGTTTCACCTAAATCTCCATAGGATTTAAGTTATGCTCACATTTATAGCGTCATTTTTGCAAAACTGAGTGCATCACTTAGCTATTTTCACCATGTTTGTTCATATAACTCAAATGCACATTAGCATGAGATGAGATGATGCTTATGAGAAGTAATTAAACAAAGTATGCACATGATAATGCTCGGGAGATGCCTAGGGAATCACAAGCCACTCCACCCGCGTATTCGTACGCTTTCTTGAACTGGTCTAGCATGCCGATGTTGACAAGGAAGAAAGCATCGAAATACCTTATTCTCCCAAATTGCTTTGGGTCGAGGCATTCCAATACTTCAGCCTCCTTACGTTACGTGGCACGATGCCGTGGATGGTTAGGAGCGTGCGTTGCGGTTGGGGTTGCAATGTTGCTTCCTCGTCCTAGTTCCTGCTAGTGCTGATGGACATCCTGTCAGACACCACTGGGGTCCTAGAGCTCCTGCTCTGTGAATGGGACTGTGGGCGCTCGTCGGATGAGGATGGGAACCGGATCTGCTTCCTGAAGAATGACGACATCCTATGAGAAAAAATCACAGACACAAGAGAAATACCCGAGGGATAAAATGATTAAGCGTTAGCAGTTAGCTGTCCAGGGGTCAGTCGTCCAGATATTAGTTGTCCTTGTGGGGCAGAGCCTCCACAAACCATCCAACAAAACAAGAGTGTAGCACAATTTTTTATTGAGCAGAATTTTTCTAACTTCAGAAATTAACTAAGTGCTTAAACTAACCGAGGGAGTGATTAGAGGGAGAGATGATCGTGCTCCCGTTTGGTGCAAGGGAAGAGTGCATGCATGCACTCGTATTTATAGGCGCTCAAGAGCAGGTAGGGAGAAGCAGGGGTCCTAGCGGCCTTGGCTTGGCCAAGCGGCCAGCAGACGGAGACCGGGCAGCCTTGGGGGCTATGCCCCTAGCTCGATTGGTGGCGCGCGCGCGAGGATGGGACAGCAGCAGTTGAGCGAGGAGGTCGGGTGGCTTTGGTTGGGGCTGGGTGGCCTATAGATCTAAGTGCTCTTAGCACTTAGTGCATGCATGAGTGATTAGCGAGGGAGGCACATGGAGGTCGGTCAGCCTAGGTAGGGAGTCGGGCGACCTTGGCGCCCAGTGGCTTGGCCACTTGTGTCGGTGGTGCGCGCAGCGAGCAAGGGGCTGGGCGGCCTACCTAGGGCTGAGAGGCCTTGGCCTGAGTGCTTTTAGCACTTGTGCACAGAGCAGGGGGTCGGCCAGCCTAGGTGGGGCCGGGAGTCCTCCACGTTTCATTTTTTTTGAAATGCAGTAGATAGAAATGAAAATTTATGCAAGAATTTAAACTAGTGCAGGACTTTGAATTTAGACATGCAGAGAATTTAAACTAGTGCAGGACTTTGAATTTAGACATGCAGTGGTGTAATTCGAATGTAAAGGAACAGAAAGTGCATGGAAATTTTAAAATACGCAGCGGAGGATAATGACAGATTACCTCCTAGCGAGGGCAAGTCATACCTTTTATTTGGAGTCAATGCATGACAGAGACTTAGCGGTCGTCTGCACTGCAACTTTTGCACGCCAGATTTTCTTGGTTGCCATAGCCTTTTGGTTGGGAGTTTTACCTCCCTTCTTTTGGCTGGGCTTGGCTTTCGGCGTCTCTTCTTCTTTTTTCTACCATTCTTTGGGTGTGTTTGTTGTTTTGGAGGCGACCTTTGCGATAGGAGCTTTGCCTCCAGCTTCCTTCATCGGCGGCTTGGCCATCGAGGCACATCTTAGTGATTCGGCGTTGTGATCGGCTTCGAGCTTTCAGGCTTCTCCATCTAGCAGAATTCTCTCCATTGCTAGGATGAGACGATCCACTTTCGACTAGCTTGGAGGGAGCTCAATCTAGGGTCTCAGTGTGTCCCTAGGTGCCTGGCATTTAAATGTTTTCACTTGTCGGCATTGTTCAACCTTCGGCCATTGATATTGAGGTGGACTTCTCCAGCTTCGACATCAATGTTGGCCTCAGTGGTGCTTACGAACGGTCACCCAAGAATGAGCGGCATTTTGCTATCAGTCTCCATGTCTAGCACCACAAAGTCCATTAGGATGAGAAAGTTTCGGATTTTAACTGGGATATTCTCGGTGATCTCAATGGGGTAGCAAATAAATTGATCTGCTAGTTGTAGGCACATGGTAGTAGGGTCAAGTGTAGCATGTGTTAGTTTATCAAAAACTACCTTTGGCATGACGCTCATACTTGTTCCCAGGTCACAGAGAGCTTGATCAAAGTGTTGGGTCCCGATTGAGCATGAGATAGTTAGGTTCCCTGGGTCCTTTTTCTTCTGCAGCGGCTGGTTGAGTATAGCGGCGCTACACTCTTTCGTGAGGTGCATGACTTCTGTAGATGGCAACGGCTTCTTGTTGTTGAGGATGTCCTTCAGGTACTTAGCATACATAGGCACCTGCATCGCATCTAGCAATGGGGTGTTGACATATAATTTCTTTATCACCTCAACAAACTTGTCAAATTGATCATCAAAGGAGATCTTTGTCTGCCGTTGAGGAAAACGGAGCACAGTGGTGTCGTAAAACTCGTGTGGAGCTGACTTAGGTGCTTCCTTCACCGGTTGTGGCTCACTAGCCACTTCTTCTTCCTCAGGTTCGGTGACTCTTTCCCTGTATTTCTAGGATGTGGGGGGGTCTTGTGTTGACCTTCCACCTCTAGTGGTTACAACATCGATATGTTCCTTCGGGTGTGGCTTGGGCTATCCTGAAAGCTTCCCCAAAGTAGGACTAGGCAAAGCGGCAGTAAGCTGAGCTATTTGAGTTTCTAGCATTTTGTTAAAACTCATTTGGTTCTTCATGGCACTATTAAGAGTTTCCATTTAAAAAAGACAAAGATTCAATAACTCTATCATTGGCAAGGAATTTCTTACTTATGCTATCACTCATAGCTTTTTGATCGAAAGGATTTTTGTTAAACTGTTGTGAGGTGCCAGAAGACGTACCTTGCCCAGAGAAAGGTAGATGTGGGCATGAATTCCAACCTAGTTGAGGATGAGGCCCGTTGTTGAAGCGGGATGGGGAGACCCAATCTTCCGTCAGGTGGTGGTAACTACCGACTTGGCGAAGGCATGACACACACGATCCGGCTTCCAATCAACACGATCTGAACCTTGCAATCGTAGCACCACGACTCCTCTAGTTATCAACCGTGCATACACGATTGACCTTGCCACAAAGGCTTATCCTTACCTGTGACTCAAAGAACACAAGCAAGAACATGGTAGATGCAAACTGAATTTGCAAATAGAAAGATTAATCACACGAATTGGGGTCTCACAAACCGGAGTATTCTCCACGGCAAAACTATTCAATGACTAATTAATCTAAGCAAAACCCATCTATCCAAATGCCGGCTGCTGTGTATATAGAAGAGAGAGGCTAGGGGGCAGCCAATGGGGGTGGCCAGGCAACCCTAGGGAGTACAAGGCCTTCAGGCCCAAAAACAGGTGTCTTACAGATTCTGGTCGTCAACTTGCTTCAATGATTCCCATCAAATCGGAGTGTATTTTGGCATGAGACCACCTAGGTTGGAAAGCTTATCTCCTTATCTTTTCGTTGATATGTAGAACGTCCAAAACGGAGCCAGTATGTGGCCTGGGCATCTGTTTTCGTGAGGCATTCTCCTGCAGTCCGAACCGACCTCGCGAATAAATTGGACATCAACTCAGATTGGGCTTCAAACTCCATATTGTCTTGGGCCTTGGTCATATGCATATTGGGCAAGTCCTCATCAATTGTTGTTGATAAAGTTAACGTCCTTCGATTCATTTCCAGGGTAGCTGTTCCCCGTGTGGCTGGTATTCCCACAATGCTCACAAGTCATGCGAGAATCCAGTGCCTGGACCGGCACAGCTTCAGGAGCATCCTCCAGCTTCTTTAGCAGGAGGTCCATCTTGGCAGCGAGCATATCGGTGCTATCAATATGGTGGCCTCTGCGAGGCTCATTATTCGCCCTCTGCTCTTTCCATCCTTGGTTGCTGGGCATCTTTTCAATGAGAGTTTGGGTAGCAGCAACGCTGAGGGATAGGAAGTATCCTCCAGCGGCTGCATCGAGATATTCTTACGTGGACCGATGTAGCCCGTGGAAGAAGTTCTAGATGATCAACCACTGTTCCATACCATGGTGGGGGCAGGCAGCGATATATTCATGAATTCTTTTCCATGCCTCCATCACCGTCTCATCTGCGAGCTGTTGGAAGCTCGAGATTTGGTTCCACAATGAGCTCGTCTTCCCCAGTGGGAAGTACTTTGCACGGAAGGCATTTGACCATGCCTCCCACATTGCCAAGTTTGTGCAGTTCAGATAGAACTACTGTTTCACCTTTCCCATTAGTGAAAATGGGAAAAGGCGCAGTCGAACAGCATTGGGGTTGCACGTTTGATCGTGAAAGTGCTGCAAATCTCCAAGAATTGCTGGAGATGAATGTTGCAACTTTGAGCTCAAAGTTGTCGCCAACCTGCACTTTAGGTCCAGTGTGAATGTTGTTGTTGGATGGGACGGAGAACTCACGAATGGTCTTCCCAGCAATAGTTGGTGTTGGTGAAGATGAACTTGGGGTTCCAAACTCAAGGGATAATGGCACAGGCCTCTGCCCATGGATTGTCTTTTGACAGACTCTCCTAAGCAGCGACTATGGATTGTTGTTGAAATTTGCTGGTAGGTCAAAACCAGTCATACACCTCCCTATCACCCAACAATAAAGAAGACAGAGGCAAATGAGCCCGCTAAGTTATAGCGGTATGTTATCAAGTTTATAGTACCTTGGTTCGAACATAATCAGACTTCATTGCCAATTGCTTCCTCGGCAACGGCACTAGAAAAAGCTTGTTGACGTCTCTTAGCGTAATAGATTTTACTGCACAAGCGCATGGAGATTTGCTGTGGCTTTTTCACCCAAAGTATTTCGAGTATCGTAAAAATCCACAAGGAAGCAAGGCCAAATAGGTGGAATGATATGTTCAAACTTCAAACAGTACTATAAAAGTAATAACTACCAGCTATTCTTACAACGGGGGTAAGGTAAACAAGATAGTGTATGTGGATGAGTAAACAGGGACCAAAGCTATCAGCAAAACATAGGAAAGCTATCTGGGAGGACAACGAGCGAGATTAAGATATCCAAACTCTATTCCTTAACTACTGCATAGGAGTATTCGCAGTTGAACTAAGTTAATCGAACACGAACTAGGGTCTTACATCGAGCGAAATTCCAGACTTCACTGAGGAGGCATGGGGGTAGATAGTTGGCCAACTGAACAGCAATAGGCTAACGCCTACGGGCTTACCGAATGATGGGGTCAGATTACAGAGGCTCCCTAATACTGTCACCAATAGGGGCTACCAATCAGATCTGCGTGGGTAAGATGGCACGCTAAACTAGTGATCAAGTGAGAACTTGGTCACTAAAGGTCATCCTTGATCAGGGGGTGAGAGCTAACTTAACCTAAGATCATAGCCTAAGGCAAGTTTATAGCACCAGCAAATCTAGCAAGATTCAAAGAACTTAAAGACAACACAAACCTAAGCCTTGGTCTAGTATGCAAAAAGTTACACCACACTAGGCAAGTGTAAGAAACAAAGTAAAGTATATCTGAAAGATAGAGCAATGACTTGTATTATACTGGAGTAGCAAGAGTACACAAGATAGAAAGGTACAAGAACTTTACCAAGACTCAAAGCTAACTCCGGAATCCCTGAGGCAAAGGCTCAAATTCGACTCTAACTCCCAGGACTAACCTACTACTAGAAGACTAAGACAATGTTATGTTCCACTCAACTTCCACACTTCACAAGTGAGGCCTGGGGACCTATTTATACCCACTCGAGCAAGAGGGGTATTTATGCATGGGTGTAGGTCAGTTGTGGGCATTGCGGCGGTTAAGGGGGACACTTAGCAGGTTGGGCAGCCAGGTAGGGAGGCCGAGCAGCCTAGCCAATCCTTGGATCAACTACCTCATTGCATCCAATGATCCATGTTGCCTCCCAAAGTCAGTTAGAGGTTGGTTGGCGGTTACATTCTTGTGCTTTCTTCTGATTCATTGGATCCTCCTTGTGTTTCTTCCTTAGTCGTAGGATTGAAGTACCCTGGATTGCTGACTTCACCAATCTAAGTGTTGGATTGATGAGGTGGCCGGTCTTTCAGTATTTGACACGTTGGCTTTTCAGTTGAACCTTGGAATTGTGTTGACACGGTGTTGTTGTGCATGTAGGTCGAAGATGGTGCCAATTGGGCTCAATCACAGGCCGGGCAGCCTAGAGGTGGGATCGAGTGGCCATGGGGGGTGGTCCACCAGCTAGGGGGGTTAGCCAGGTGGCTAGCCTTCTCCCTGGTTTGGCTCCATTTTGATATGTCTAAGTGCTTTTATCACCTGCATTCAAATAATTCAACAAAACTCATGGAAATATGTCAGTAGCAAGGGTTAGTCTACACTTTGATGTATTTTCCTTCATGTTCATGGATAGTTGACAGTTGAAGATAGTGCAATAATGACTGTCAACAGAGACCTTCCTCATGGTGTACTGACTTCGATGCACCAATGCTTCAGCATCCTTATCCGTCGAGGTGCTAGCCTCACCGCGAGCATAGGCTTATGACCATCTTCATCACTTAAAGAGTTGCTACCTCCAATACGAATGCAAAAATTGTCAGGGCTCTCTTCAACCTCAAGATTGCACGTGATGCTCTCGACAACCTCCTCCTTGGCCATAGTCTTGGCCTTGAGATGCACACATTCGGGGAGTGGAGGACTCAACAAGAAAGTCAAAAAATGCTTTTGCAAAAAATAGAATATTTAGTAAAACAACATGAATGGTGAAAGCAATTGAGTATTTATGACTCAGCAAACCATCTTACGCACCTCTAATGGAGCATCGAACAAAGAGTAAGACTTGGGGGCTTCGACGTTGGTGACCTCACCGATGAAAAATTAGGAAACCTTGTAGATGACATCCTCTTCGAGCACCGGATGGTTCACCTCTCGAGTCGGATTGTTGAGGCCAGAATAGAGAAAGGCAGGATGCACTCTGTCCTTTGCCGACTGGATACTGTGATGAACAAAGTCAATAGCAATCGCCACAGCAGTCAGCCCCGCATTCTTTAGCTTGTCAATATTCTTCAGCAGGACTCAGACTTGACCCATCTCAGCCTCTGCGAACGGCGGCAACGCACTGATCTAGAGTGGTGGTGGCGACGGAAAACCTAGAGAAATGGGGAACGGACGCGCGATGGGGAAAATTCGAAGCGCCATCACCACTGTTATAGAGGGCCCCAGTCGCGCTGTTTCATCCCCAATGGTACACACGTTTCTAATGACTTTTTTGATTTCAAGTGATGACATTAATAAAATGAAACCGCACCAAAGTGCGAGGACTTGGCAATTCATCCCACTCGACGACTCGCAGAAGACTCGACGCCATAAATGGACTGCACTCAGTTTCTAATAGCACCGTGCACAACCACATGGCATATGAAGTCGAAGCATATAACTTCATCATGCAAGTATAATTAACCACTCTGCAAGTGGAGTTTAAGCAAACCAAAAGTATGGGAAGATTTATTATTCTTACAATGGATTGAAGGGAGCTACAACAAAAAAAAAAAAGAAAACAACAACATCCCAAGGGCACAGTGTAGGAAGACCCACATGAATGCTAGACTCTGCAGAAGAAAGGAGGCACCCAGCAGGGGCAAGGAAGGTGATTGCGAGGATGAGAAGTCCGCCATGCAAGTGCCTTGGTAAAGGGGCACAAGATCTTGAGCTCAAGCTCTGAAGATTTGGCCCCAAACTCCACAGAGGCACCTGAACGCTGGGCTGACATTGCCTACTAGGCATGCACCACTGCGATGGGGAACTCCCCAGCACAGTGGTGATGTAGGACCAGTCTCACCACTGCCTCCAAGATGGATTGAGGCAAATGGGCAGAAAAGGCAATAGTATCACCAAGTCAGGATGAGAAGGCCATGTTAGGAGTCTCTCCCATCTTGACCACGGCCTCAGGACACACTCAAATGGCTATTAGGAGTGTCTCACATCCTAAGACGCGCAACAATGCCAAACAAGAACAGAGCTACAGGAAGAAAGGCTTTCTCAAATGGCGACTTCGTCCCTACAGACATTGCCCCTCGGCATGCATCTCAACCATAGAACAAGCTGCTATTTATAGCCACGACACCGAGGAGAAGATAAGACCGAATCTTTCATATTGAACACTCATGAAGACATAGTAAAAGTTGATGTTAGAGCAAGCAGTAATGGCAGGCATAAAGACAAGCCAATGATGGCAGAATTGGGGGCAGTTGGCATGCATGCTTTTATCGCGAGCAGGAACCCAATGCGGAGCACTTGTCATGAGCCTCATAGCATAAAGCACCTTTATTGGGCAGCGTATTGATGACGGACCTGACATCGTGCATAGACATAAAGGCATGGGCGCTCGGGCATCAGTTGAACCCAGAATCATACAAATCTTGGATCAAGCTGTGCACTCAGTCGTGCCTTAAAAGCACTTGGTCACGCAGCCGGCACTCAACTGCATCAGCACAAGACACGGGCATTGAAAAGATGGCTATTTCCCTTCTTGGCAACCTCCAACGATGTACTCTGTACCTCATGGAGCTTGGGGGCTGAGGAGGGGTGAAGAGGAATTTTGAATTTCAAATTTTTATTTGGTGACATGATAGTCGAGGCAGTTCAAACCTTCAAGCCTATTGCTACTCAAGTCAACATGAAGCTTGGGGACTACTCCATATGTGGTTCATCTAGCGATGACCTCCATGCAATGTGAATTTCTCCAGAGATAAGACAACCTGGAGACCTTCAAGACGATTTGTACTAAATCTTCATGAAGCTTGAGGGGCTTGTGGGCATCATGTACCCATGGGCACCTCATGGGCTCGGTTTACGCATGCCCTGGGGTGTGGGCTGAGTGGTTACCCTTGTGGGGTAGGCCGCAAGGAGACTTGGAGGCCAAGCTAGCTCAGTCTCTTGGATAGATGCTGATATGCCGAAGGTTTCCATCCCCTGAATCATGGGGTTGTAATCAGGTAAGTCCTACGCCGTCGGCTTGTAACCCTAGCTCCTCACTTATATAAGGAGAGGTAGGGACCCTAGGAAGACTTTTTGGCACTTTGGATGCTCTAGCGCTCAATACAGTTCACAAACACCTCTTACAGGATGTAGGGTATTACGCGATCAGCGGCCTAAACTTGTCTACATGATTGTGCCCATCGTTCTATACACCTTCGCAATCCACTCGCGTGCCCCCTCGATCTCTAAAACCATCGCGTGGTCTACCCCGTGGTGGGCTGAGGGTACGAAACACCGTCACCATCAAGTTGATTGCTACCCAAGTCAACATGAAGTTTGGGGGCTACTCCATATGGAGTCTATTTAGCGATGTCCTCCAAACAATGCTTTATTTTCTTGGGGGGCAGGAAGAATTGAGGACCTTCAAGATGATTTGTGCCAAATCCTGGTGAAGCTCGGGGCTTGTGGGTGTCATGTATCCACGGGTGCCTCATGGACTTGGTTTGGCCGCACACTGATGTGTGGGTTGAGTGGTTTTCCTTGCGGAACATGGCGCAAGGTGGCTTCGGGATTAAGTTAGCTTGACCGCCTGGATAGATACAGATCTCCTGGCAATATCTGTCCCTATAATCTCGGGATTGTAATCTATTAAGTCCCTACGTAGTCGACTTGTATTCCTAGCTCCTCGGCGTATATTGTGGTACCCTAATTTTTCTAAGTGCATGTAAGCATATTATCATATGCATAACTCAAGATTTTGGAGCTTAACATTTTAAAATTTATTTTAAATCAATTGTGAATTGTTTATCCAAGAGCAAAAGTGTAAGGTGATAGTATAATTTATATCCTTTCACTTTTGTATTTGGACTTTGGGATAATTTTGTTTGTATTGTGGTCTAAATATAGAAATAAGAAATTATATAGAAAAATAAATTAAAAGAAAAGGAGGAGGAACCAGTGTCCCAAAGCCACTGCGGCCCGCCCCCCGTTTTCCAGCGGCCTGTGCCACGCGCCGGTCCAAGGCCGTGCCTGGGCCGCATGGCCTTACCCCCATTTACCTCTAGGGTGGCCCACTAAACCGCGATGCTGACAGGTGGGCCCGCCTGCCCTTCTTCCTCATCCGGTCAGGGAGAGGCGAAGCCGCGCTTCGCTCTCGGCACTGCTGTCCCCATTTGCCACCGCTGACGTGTTCATCCTCGCCGCCCTCCATCGCCCTCCCTACCTATTTAAGGCCCCGTCAAGCACCCCATCACCATCAACCTCCACCACCACTCTTCACCGCTGTTCCACCTCCCCACATACCCTGCGCTATCCGCTTTGTCCGCCGACGTGCCTCACTGCCGTCTGCCGCATTCTTCGCCTCCGCTCATGTCAGAGGGTGAGATACCCTGTTCTTGACTTTCCTCTTGCTGCTACATCTATCCTAGTTGTGGATTAAGCCAATCCTAGCTCAAATCGAGCCAGTGTCCATCCATTGCGTTGGTGAACTTCTTCGCTGTGTCGCCTCTGTTTCTCACCAACTCAAGCCCTAATTGGCTCCCCAACACGCACATCCAGTGTGAAACTCTAGCACGCACCTAGCGCTGGTGCTCTCCGGCACCAGCACGGCCTAAGGCCGCCGAGAACACGGCTCGCCGCTGCACTTGGTGCGTACTTGCGGACACCGCCTAGCCTTCGCCTTGGGAGGGGAAAGCAAAGAGCAGGAGAGAAGGAAAGAAAGAAGAAGAGGAAGAGAGAGGAGTGCGCACATCGCCACACCTTTTGGTCATCGTCGGTGTGGGCTGTGGCCTCCGACGCGAGCGTGTGCCCATGCACACCACGCGAGCGCGTCGTGCGCGCTTGACCGCCCTGCCCTAGCTTGGGCCGCGCCACTAAGCAAAGCTCGGGTAGGCTGAGCCAGCTGGGCCAGGGAGAGGCCCGAGGTATGCAGGCCGCCGATTAAGTTAGTGGGCGAAAGGGAGAAAGAGAGGAAGCAGGTCGGCTTGGCCTTCGGGCCGGGCCAAATTGAAATGAGAGAAGGAAAGTTAGGCCAAATGAATAAGTTCAAGGAGCAAATTAGAACTTTAGTGGAAAGAACTTTTGTGGGCCTTGGGCTTCTTTTTTATTTCTGATTTTCTAAAATTATTTCCTATTTCGAATTGTTACAATTCAGATTTTATTTCCTAAAAAGGATTATGTATTTTGTTAATTGGTTTTAATCCTTAAAGTTTTATTTTATTTTAATTTTTTCATAAAAATAACTAAATATTTACTTTATGATTTTAGAAATACTTTTTAGTTCCTAATAATTCTTTTTGGATTTTAAAATTCTAGAAATTATTCTAAAACCTTATAAAAATATTTTAAAATCCTAGAAAATTATTTTAAACCTTAGAAAAATTATCTAAGCCTAGGATGAGGCTTGCTCATTAATTTCAGTGGCCCACCTTCTCCTTTTAGGAACTTTTGTCTTTCTTTGTAATACAGGTTGATCATCCTCACACTTATGCATCGTCCATGTCATGCATTTAGATTCAATAAATCGAATAGATCGCCAGTAAGAGGATTCAAGGAAGAATCTAAAAGCCAAACTCTGCACGACAACAACTATACTAGGAGGAGCATTGCATATCAAGATGCTAACTTTGTGGGCCTCAACCTTTGGAATAATCCAGGCAAGCCCCGGTGCATTTCCCTTTTTCATTTGAGCTTTAATCAATGAGTATATGTGCATTAGAGTAAATAATTGATTGAAACCCTAGTGCATGATTTGCTTCTAAATCCAGCATTATTGATCCTATACGCAGTAGATTAGAATGCTTAGTCAAGCTTAATTTATAAGCTGTTTTTACTTTCAACAAAACTTGAATTTGGATAAGGAAGTTTTCTAAGATGTTGAAATGGAGACATTGGGCAGGAATGCTTTGGTATTTCAAAAATGGTGGTTTATATTCATGCCTGTGTCACATAAGGCCATGCCGATGTTGGCCATATTTTCGGTTTTCGAACGCGTCTCTTTCACTTGTCATCCTCGTCACAGGCTCCGATAAACCTCTCGTTCTTTGTACCTAAGAGTTGGAACTGTGGTGAGACCAATTGGAAGGTGGGAGACTGGTGGGTGTTGATGGACTGTACACCCAGGTTCGGTGTAGGCAATTCCGACTAGGTAACACTGAATGTTAGGTTGTCATATGTGGTGTCGTTATACACACATATGGCTAGTGATTGAGTATTATTCCCGGGTGTATAAAATCGATTCGAATCATCGGGCTTACTAGATGTAAGAGCTGAATCATCACCAACACGTAGTTAAGAAGAATAATGATTTTGTTAAGAATGATTTCGCAAAGTGTTTGCCTTTGTTTGATAATAGAATAGAGATAACCTAGTATTTGTAGGAAATAATTAAAAGAAGATAAAACTTAAAATCTAAGGATCTATTTCTTGGCGGCTGCAGTGTGAGTTGACCTAACCAGATCGGCCATAGGTTACAAGGTCGAGTTTAGATCCAGTGGTCAGATAAGTCTTGCTGAGTAATTAGTACTCAAGCTTATGGCTTAACTCTTTTTTAGGTATAAAATCTCTGGCTGATTCCTCTTCTGCAAGAAAGCATTGAAGCTAGGTGTTCTCCTGATGGCTTATACCTCTTAAAGTAGAAGAAATAAAGAAACTAGATGCTCAAGTTTCCTTTTCTGTTCTTAAATTTTTTTGAAGTGAAACAACACCAGTGGGCTCGATGTTGATTTCACATAATGTTATCACTTACATAGCTGAGTTTCATCATTTGGTTCTCACCTCCGCTGTAAGTTTTTATACTTTTATTATGTAATTTATAAAAACTTTTTGTTCTTACTCTCACCTAAATTGCCTTTATTAAAGTTTATTAATCAAACTTCTGGTATTGGAGAAACCCAAAGACTCTCTATGAGTCACCTGGTGTATTTTCGATCCTGTCCGGCGTTGTTAGGGCCCTTTGGGGACCTGACAGACTACCGGGCTTAATCCGGTTTAGGCGCAAAACTTGTGTTATGTGCTTAAACTAGGTTAAGCTAGGCGGTTCCGCCACATATATAAGGGGAGCTAGGGGTCAACAAAACTATCTGGCATTCTTGACGCTCTGGCGCTCAATACAATCCACACATCTCATACAAGACGTAGGGTATTACGCGAGCTAGCAGCCCAAACCTGTCTAACTCGTTGTTCCTTGTGTGTTGTACACCTTTACGATCCACTCGGGCACCCCCTCGATCTCTAAACCATTGGGTGGTCTACCCCATGGTGGGTTGCCAGTATCAGTCACCGTCACATCCAACAAGGCAACCAGTCACACCTATTTTGACTATGAGTTATCGTACGTGTATCTTCATCTGCTTAATGTTTTGACCTCATGTCTGATAATGATCATGCAGGTATAATAGAGAAATATATACTAGTTTCTGTGATGTTATTTATGATTTAAGTTTGGAATTTTAATCTAATAATTTTTAAAGATAAATCTGAAAGTCCGTATATTTTTTGGAATACTTGTACATTGTATCCATAAATTTGACCTTTGGTGGCAAAATCAAACTCAAATTTCCATAGAGGAAAGGCTTAATCCAAAGCCAGATAGGGTTAATTAGATATATGCCATTATAAATATACTGGTTCTAGAATCTGCCATTACTTTTCACGAAATTGTATACATGTCACTGCAATTTTACAACTCTTTGAGACGTGCAACTGCTTACCCTTTGATACATTTTTGGAAAAAATTGCCGCTGTTTCTACCTCTATTCTCTACATCTTCTTTTCCACCCGATGCAAGCTCGCCGGCTGGCATGGGAGGAAGGGGAGAGTGGGCGTGCCAAGAAGTGGGGAGTGGCTGTCGGTATTTTTACCAGCAGTGCACCATGGGATGTATCACGTAGTGCTTTTGTGGTTGGCGAGATTGACCGTAGCTCGATGGTTCACGTGAAACACGGCGGGAACAAGATTTATACAGGTTCGGGCTGCGAGAAGCATAATACCCTACATCTTGTTTGTGGTTGACTGTATTGATCTGAGTTTTCGAGATTATAATGAGAGTGCAGTTGGCTAGGGTTTTGGTGTGCGAGAGCGTGATGCGTCATATGTTCTATGCATAGGGATCCCTCACTCACCTTATATAGGCTGAAGGGTTCTTGGGTTATAAGTCAGGTTCCTTCTGTATCTCCTAGACGATTTAGATCACAAAAGATCACATAGAGTCCGCGGTCTACATCCTTTCCATCTTTGAGTCCTGTACTCTTTAGGAATAGAGTTTGAGCCACATACTCTCTTTATGCTTTCCTGAATGCATCATCCTTGCCTTGATCTCCAAGTTCCGCATATCCTTTGCCGTTTTTGAGCTTAAGCCGAATAGATGGCCTATGTAATCTGCCGTTCGGCCTATTGAGGCACATTAACAACCCATGTCTTGAATCCACGCCATGAGAACTCAGGGGATATCTATCCCCCACAGCGGCGGCCGCGGAAGCGTGTGGTAGGACGACCGTGTGGCCGAGAAGTGGAGCAATGGGCTCCGATAGCTACACATCGCTGAGCTCTTTTGCAACCCCAACCTCGGCTGATGGTCGTGTTTTTCCACCACCTCAGCGTCAAGTATGGAGGTCCACCTCCAAGTTCAAGAGCAGCATGTTGTTTGGCAGTACCATTGCTGCCGCTCAGCTGTTTGCTTGTGATCGACCTTCACTTGCAAGAATTGACAAACGGATCCATACTAAATCCATGGACAAAAATCAAATCTACATGGTGTTGCTGCTAGTGGAGGTATGGTATATTCTAGTACCAACATAGTGAACCTGTCTACAGATTCTTCTTCAACTCACATGCTACCCGTCTGCCGCTACCTTGATTGGAGCTCCCATGGAGGCAGATGGAGGCGACGGCGAGTTGCAGCATTGTGACGGTGAGTAGGCACGGCAAGGTGGTGCCAGAGGCAGAGGCAGAGATGAGTGGGCACAGCATAGTTGGACGCGAGGCCTTGTTGTGTGGCCTGCTCGGCGGTGCTGGAGAAGCAGATAAGAGGAAAGAGAGAAAGGAGAGTCTGTAGTATAGATGGCAACGGGTAATATCAGCGTGGATATTACCCTCACACGCCCACACCCGCGAGAATAAAACCGCGCCCACGCCACTATCTGCCACTGGCAGACAACCGTGCTCTCTGCCGCTATCCGCAGGCAACACATACCCGGGGGTATATCCGCTTACCCGCAAACATTAAGAATTGCTCACGAAAGAACACATGTAGCACATATTTAGACTCTCAACAAGCCAACATAAAAATAGCAAGCAACATGATGTTCACACATTCAATCTCAGACTCTCACACTCACATGACCTTCACACATTTAGTCTCACATCATTACATTATAGAAAGCAAATAATTAAAAATAACTAGTCAAAATCTGTAGTAGTGATGCATGAATCTTGCTTCATCTTTTCTTCATTGTCCTCAAGGCATGACCAGAAGCTATTGAACCATTCATCAGCAGCATCTACAATCATGGGATGGCTAGTATTAGTATGCAAAGTTATAAGTAGCAGTTTATACATGGAAAGAATGACACAATGCAATTGCAAATGTAAAATTGTGTACCCTTTAAGAGTGTGATGAAGCCAACTTTGGCTACACATCAAAGCCTCTAACATTTTAGGAGTTAGACGGCTGCGATGCTCACTTAACACCCTTCCACTAGTACTAAAAGCTGATTCAAATGCAACTGTAGTGATTGGAATAGCTAAGATGTCACGAGCAATCAGCGTCAAAGTAGAATAGCGAGCTCCCTCCAATTTCCACCAACCTAAGGCATCAAAGTAGTCATTCTCATCATGAAGAAGAGGGTCATCCTCCAAATAACGATCTAGCTCATTGTCACTCTGAACTAAGCTAGCGGTCTTCTTATTCACAACAAGGTTTTCAAAAGTTGACAATACAATAGCTGCACTAACTAAAGATGGTGCACCACTAGAAGATGTGCCCACAAAATCTTGCTCTTTAACATGGTATTGTTTCATCAAACTAGTTAACAATTCATGAGCCTCACCAACATACTTTCCAGCATATTCTTCACCAAAAAGAGCAATGTAGCAAGCTTGTAACATTGTCATTTTAAGACGTGGATCAAGAATAACAGCAATAGCCATAAGACCATGAATATCAGTCCAATACTTGTTGTACTTTTCAATCATGGCAGTAGACATCTTTCTTATACTTTCATCTTCATCATGAACCCAAGAGTTGATTTTAAGTTTAGTTTCACATACTTTGGGGAATAAAAGGTTAGCTATCACATACTTTGTCCTAGAAAACAGCTCAGTGGGGTCATAGAACATTTCTAGTTTCTCAAAAACAGCAGTAGGAAGTTTCCAATCATCTTCTAATGGACAAACATAGTTTCTACCAAGCTCACCCAAACGTTCAAACACTTTCCTATAAGGTATAGCAATACTAATAAGCATCACATATGTTGAATTCCATCTAGTTTTGCAATCTAGGTGCAACTTCTTGTTCAATTCTACATTTTCATCTAGAGCGGTTTCTCGAACTTTTCATACCTCTTTGGTGTAGCAATCCAATAAGCAACACTGTCACAGATGTTTGTAACTGTAGGCCCAATCACTTGCATGCCATCTCTGACGATGAGGTTGAGAATATGTGCACAGCAATGCATATGCAGCCATTTTCCTCTCAATAGCATGTTAGTTGCCCCAAGCCTTGTCTCCATTAAGCCAATCATGGTATCATTGGAACTGAATTGTCAAGGGTCACAGTTGATAACCTTCTATCAAGATCCCAGCATTGGAGACATCTATGCAATGCATCACAAATAGCTTCTCCAGTATGGGGGCATGGCACATACATAAACCTATAGAAAATAATACAAGAATTCAGTTGTATGGCAAACAATAGATTAATATGGACAACAAGCAATAGATTGATATTGAATAATATGGACAGCAAGCAAAGATAAAAAAATCACCTCAATATGTAGCGTTTAAGTGTCCATGAGTCATCAATAAAATGTCCAGTGACTGACATATAGCCTCTTTTTTGATTATCAGCTGTCCAAAGGTCAGTTATGATAGCAACACGGCAATTGGTCCTTTGCAACAATATTCTAGCTTTCCTTTTCTCTCCCTCATAGAAACTCAAGATGTCTCTTCTAATAGTATTTCTAGTACCCATTTTAAAAAAGGGGTTGCAATGCACTAACAAACTTACAAAAACCATGGTGGTCAACAATGGACAATGGGTACTCATGCAATATAATCATGGGATAAAGAGCTCTCCTAGCTGTGTCTTGATCAAACACATAGTTTTCTATAGCCACTGTCCCCTTGCCAGTGGCAGCAAACCTCGAGTTAGATTGAATTTTTTGTCCCGGCTTCTTGTTATTCTAGATACAAGTTGTGAGATGAGTTTTCAGAAGAGTAGTACCATTCCTTGATGTAGCTGAAAGCTTCTTCTTGCAAAGGTTGCATTCCGCTTTCCACACTCCATCAATCAACAACTTTGTAAAATCAGCCCACATTTCAAAGGTGAGCTTCCCCTTGTTGGCAGAAGGAGCCATAGTTTCCTCATCTTCTGAAATATTCACGACACCTATATCCTCCTCAACACCAGGAGCCATAGTAGGACTAGAGGTAGTTGTACCACCATTGGATGGTTGGACTTGAGAGCCACTAGGGGTTGCCATTGATCTGTCAAAATAGAAACAAATTGATTGTTGGGGAGAAAACCCGAAGGTCACACCGGTGAGCTCTCAACAGTGTAAGAAACCACTAGTATTCTACTCTAGTAAAACAAAACCTCCTCATACATGAGCATACCCAGGGGTATTTATAGGATCAATCCCCTACCAGAGGCATATTTACATTGACACCTTGTTAACTACTTGATCCTTGGAATATGCCAGGGTACATCAGTCTTTCTTCCTTAGTGTATGGAACATGGAGCCCATCCGTACTGCTAGCGCCATGCTCACTTCGGTACTTGGGCCTTCTCCATGCTGAAGCCACTTTCGCTTCCCCCGAAGTGGTGCCTCTCGTGGAATCACCCATCCTGCACCTTTAGCTCAGTCCTCGAGATCGGTGCCTCCTGGCTCCATCTTCGAGCATGCGCCAAAGACGCTGTTGTCTTCGGACATCTTCAAGAGCATTATCATATACTTCTGGGACCTAGGAAAAACTGAGTCACTGCATTAGTTCCCCAACATTAGCCCCTCATGGGCGAGAGACGAAGCACGAGGGTTGAGCCCATTTTTATCTCTTCGCTAGCGAAGAGGGAGGAATTTAGACTTAGCTTTTCCTCCCTCATTTTTATAAGCATCTTCTCCACATTGCATGAAGGCTTGCTCAAGGGACATGCGTCAGGCCTCAAGCTACGGTGTGACTGTTCGCCTGCCTTGGGCGGCTATATAAGGTGATGGGGTCGCGGTCATTATTTTTTACCACGGTTGCTTTCAGCCTGCTGACTGCCTACGAGCCCCTCAAGCCCTCTTTGAGCGAAGAGTTATTCTAGGTTTTATTGCCTTCGCATTTTTCACTTCCTCGAAGCTAGTATGTCACCTGCGAAGGTTTTGGAATGCGTGTCCATGAGGACGATTGAATTTCCTCTGAGCAGAGTTACCTCGGCTAGTTTGGCAAAATGGGTCAAGAATGGGTGGTTTGCCGAAGGGGTTGCTCGAGTACCAGTTGGGACAACACCGGCGCCAAAAGAAGACGAGGTGATAGTTTTTCGGGACTTCATTTAGGTAGGTCTTCATTTACCAATTGACTGGGCTATGTGCAATATTCTTCGAGAGTATGGTCTCCGGATGCATCATCTCACACCGAACGCCATCGTGCGGCTGAGTCTCTATATGTGGGTGGTAAAGATGATGAGGCTACATCCGATAGTTGACGACTTTGTTGGTACTCATAGAATTCACCATCCGCCAAAGACAGTGAAAGAGGGCTGACGATGAGAAAGAGTTTTTTTTGCGTGCACAAACTTTAAGTATCAGAACTCAGTGAGGAGCCCTGTTGTTGTTACCGCAATAGGTGGGACGCTGAATGGCACGAGTTTTGGTTTTATGTGAAATTGGTTCGTCTTGTTGCTAGTGAAGTCCACCCTCTTCACAGCCTGGAGATAGGATCTCTTCCCAGCCATTTTACACTGAAACCAAAGTGGTCGGATGTTTGCAAGGTCTTCGCTATGGCCTTAGAGTGGATTTCTAAGATCTACGGTACCCGAGACCTGGTGGAAGAATATTTCGGCTGCAGCCTATTTCCCATCCACGGGGGGTGGAGTATAGAGTACTGGGTCTCTGATCCTAAGGAGGATATTCAGGTTCCCGACTTTGCCAAGTGCTTTGGGTTGTCAAAGGGGATGTTGATGTGAAGAAGATAGAGAAGGCAGTGAATTCAATTTTGGACAAGGAGACTTTAGCTGAACCAAAGAAAATAAATGAAAATTTTGAAGGTCGCCAATGTAATCGCTTGTTCAAGTTTTTTGGAATGAACGTTGGTCTTCGAGAGCCTTCTAAGAAACATAAAAAGAGGTCACATGCCGAGGAAAAGCTAGAGGAGGACACAGGTGGTCTTCATCTAAGAAGGTTCAGAGGAAAAAGGTGGCTTTGAAGAAATGGAGAGTGGGAGATGCCACTACTCAAGCCTTCGCAAATGTGTTCGAGGGGTCGGGTGACGAGGCCGAGACGGAGGGAAATTCTTCTCCTCGAGTTAATGTTGTCTCCGGTGAAGACCCTCAATTGGGATGGATGTTCTAGGCCAAGGCCGCTAGTGCCGCAATGCAAGAGAAGATTGGGACACACATCCACGGTACTGGTGAAGGCGAGATTGCTTCGAATAGTGGTACCTTTGGGACCACGGGGGAGGAGTCCACCGATGCTAGCGAGCATGGCCCCATTAATGAGCAGGTTGTTCCTCTGGGCTCTCAGGCAGTAGCCCCCCTGACGGTGCTTTGTCCCAGTAGCCCACCACAGGGTAGCCCACACGATGGTTTTGTGATCTAGGAGGGTAGGCGAGTGGATTGTGAAAGCGTACAGAATGATGAGCACAGCGATGTAGACAGGTTCGGGCAGCCAAATCGCTAAACCCTACATCCTGTATGAGGTGTATGTGGATGTTATTGAGCGGTAGAGCATACAATGTGAGTCGAGAGGTTTCCTATGGTCCCTAGTCCCCCTTCTTATATAGGCGAGAGGGCTAGGGTTAAAAGCTAGCTACGTAGGACTCAACAAATTACAATCCCGCATTCACCGGGATAAGCATCGCCTAAGAGGTCTGTATCTATCTGCGTAGCCGAGCTGCCTTAGCCTCCAAGTCACCTTGCGGCATGCCCCACAAGGGAAACCACTTGGTCCACCCATCGGGGTGTGAGTAAACTGAGTCCATGAGGAACCCATGGGTACATGATGTCCACAAGCTCCCGAGCTTCATGATGATTTACCACAAATAGTCTTGAAGGTCTTCTAGATCGTCATGCTTCTAAGAAAACATATCACTATATGGAGGTCATCACTAGATGAACTCTATATGAAGTAGCCCCCAAGCTTCATGTCGACTTGCGTAGCAATCGACTTGAAGGTTTGAGCTGCCTCAACTAACATGTTGCCAAAGAAAAAATTGCGAAATTTGAATTTTCCTTTTGCACCTCCCTAGCCCCAAAGCTCCATGATGTATGGTATACTTTGTTGGAGGTTGCTAGAGTGTAAAAGATTTTCTTGCTTGTTCGCTTCCTGTTATGACGATTCCACATACTCCCCCAAGCACTCAAATGATGTTCAAAGGCTACCCAAGTGCTCGAGATGCACCCGAGCACTTGCCTGGTTGTTGCCGAGTGGTCGCCGAACACCCTTTGTCAGGGAGTGGCCGGGCTGCCGCTCAGTCCCATAAGCCTCTGGTTTCTTGCCTGCCACTGTTGTTTGTGATAGGACTGAATTACTCAGTTGATCTGGTACTGTTATACGCATTGGATTCCCTTTACGCCTTGTAATGGCTTGCCTATCAACGGCCATCCACGCTGCCATCAAGGTATTGTCTTTATGCCTACCAACACTGCCTCCTTTTATGGCGCCTAAACTGTACCTTCATGGGCATTTACTGTCTGTGATTCATTCTTATCCCATCCCTTGACGCCACTGCTATAAATAGTGCTCTATGCTGCATTGAGCTGCACACCCAGTAGCGATGGTTAGGAATATGAAGTCGTCTACTGCCAAAGCCTTTCTTCGTGTTGCTCTGCTACTTGCTCATGTAGATGGTAGGGCATTTTAGAATGTGAGATACTCCTAAAATCCACTTGAGCGTGTCTTGGAGCCGGCGTCAGAATGGGAGACTCCTGACATCATCTTCTCCTCCTGACCATGGCGATGCCGTTGCCTTTTTGGATCGTTGACCATCGTAGTGGTGTAGGCCCGATGGGTGGCATTGCCGTGGTGTACAGATGCCTCTATAGAGTTCGGGGCCAAATCTTCAAAGCTTTGCACTGTACATCTTGGGCTCCTTTACCAAGGCACTTGCGAGTCTCGTCCTTGCAGCCATTTCCTTGCCCTTGTGCTGTTACCCCTTTCTTCTACACAGGCTGTCATTCAGAATAGGGTCAACCCTAGCGTACTTGGGCTTGTTATGTAACTTTCATCTTCCTTCAATCCATTCTAACAATTGTCATGAATTATCTTGATGTTTATCTCTATGCGCATACTGTACCCGACGAGTGGTTTCACGAATTTGCGTCTCAAAGTCCCGTTTGAATTCCATGTACTGACTTATTATGCTGAGTGGTTGACCAGGGCACATAGTGCCGAGTGCTCTCCACTTGTGGCATCGAATACTTACAGTCCTGACGATATTTCGCATCTAGCCGAGTGCTGCTCACAGAGCGCTGGCGACTTTCAGTGGCCACCTATTACCGCCGTTTGCTGCCGTTTGTTCCCACACGTCATCTTTTGATGGACGCGGCGATTTACTTCTGACGCCGTTGGACAGAGTGCATTATATTTCCGAACTGCCGCCCCAATTCTTCGATCGCGCCCTTCTTCCCTATTTTGCTAGGGTTTGCATCGCTTTGCCACCGCCGGTCTGCCGCTCGACCGCGACCCTTCTCTCGCTCGCCCGTTGCATGAGCAGATGATTCAAGGTCACCCATCGCTGTGATGCACAATTAGACATGTGTGAATGAAGTTTTACAATGTAATCATGTCTATAGAGCAACAAGGCTTAGGTGAGGAAATCACCATGTCAAAATTTTCTATTCAAAATACAAAAGTGCGCGTGGTTTGGTTGAGTAAGTCAATACCCACAAGCTTTTGTGCAAAACGCCAAATACGAAAGTTCTAGTTCAGGAAATATTCTTGTGCTTTGCCATTGTGACCATGTTCAAATCTAAAGACAAGAGGTTCAAAAGTTTGAATTGAATATAGCCTCCATTCTTTCTGAAAGGATGACAAAGGTGTCCTTGACGAAATTTGGGCCTTAATAAAATTTTCAAAATCATTAACCACCTAAGCTCAGCTCTATTATCAAAGTTGTTGTACATACCATGAATTGAACTTTTGTTACACTGAGCATGGGTTAAAATTTTCATTTACTCATTTCAAATTGCACCCAAATATCTCTTGAGAGCAGCCCAAGTCAGTCTATACTTGGAATAATTTCGCAAGTCTGGATTTTCATCTATTCTCCAAATTTCAACCTGAAATTACTTTTGATTTCACTGCACAACTTGAAAATATTCCTTTCTATGAAATGAAATTAGATTCAGCTTCTTTCAAATGCACCTGATCTTAAAGTGGTTGGACTTCATTTGGTACTACAAAGGCTCAAAACAAGAAAGACTAACATAAAGTAAAGCTGCAGTTTGACCAAACCTTTGAATGTATATGTGCTTGTAGTTCAAAATATAATGCGATTTAGACCAAACTCTCTATACCAAACTTGTAGATAATTTCATATTGAACAACTTTGGTACTGTGTGTTGTGACATACATAAAGGTTTGAATAGGGTTATGGGTCGATTTCTATCAACATGTGAAATCTTCCAAAACATGATCTGTATAGTAAATTCAAATTTTTGTGAAACAAAATTGCTTATCATACAAAACATTATATATTAAAACTGTATATCATGAAAAACTAATCAACTTTGGTATAAAACTCCTTGTATGAAAGTAAACATAACATGGACTTTTAGAATTTCCAAACTGGTAGGTTCAGTTGGTCAAACAGAGGTCAGTACTTAGAATTTACTTATTCTCTCAAAATTTCAATAGAACATGAAATCAAAGTTTATAGATAAGTTGTAGAGTATGAAATTTGAGACAGTTCTTGTATGTTGGGTTTGGACTGATTCGGCCTTGAATTAGTCGAAATATGCAAACTTCAAATTAGTACTCTCGCAGTCAAACCCTCCTTTTTCATTTTCGAGAATTTCCTTTTTTTCCTCTGTGCCTATGACAAGTGCCCCACCTGTCAGGTCCCTCAGATCCCCGCCGGATGGCAGTAGCTGTGGACCCCACTACTTCCCTCTCCCGTGCGCTGTGTCCACCGAACCATTTCTCCTCTACTCCGTCCGGGCCCACCTGTCATTGCCATTGGGTCCACGGATCGCGTCTACGATGCCTGTGTCTCCCATCTCTCCCTCTCCTTCACCCCCACGCAGCGGACATGGCCTGCCTGAGGCCGCCATGGCGCCGTGCTGCACCAACCTACCCCTGCTCCCCCTCAGCTTCAAGTGGAAGTAGCCCCAGCACTCGCCTCCAGCCTCCCCAAGTACTCACTCACCCTCGTCGCTCTCCGTGGCCTCAGACTCGAGCACCAGCAGCAGCAGCTCACCGCCGCCGCCATGGGAGCTCATGGCGAGCTCCCTAGATCCATCACCTCGTGCCTCCTCGTCCTGATTTAGTGCAAGCACTGGCTCCGCCATGCTCCACTCCTTCGTTACCCCACTGTCTAGACTCCCGCCATCCTCTCCCTGATAGGGACACCGTGCCGCCGCCATGACCACCCCAGCAACCTCAAGCTCGCCGCGGACAGCCCCCATAGGGCCCTTCGACGCCTTCAGGTCACCTCCGCCGGGTTCACCGCCTCACCGCGCATCTCCTACACACATAAGCGACGCCGTTTCCCCTCTACAACGCCGGAATCGAACTCGTGACCGTGAACTACGTGCACCGTTGCCACCCTTGGTTCATCGCCCGTTCCCTGGCCACTATGTCCACCCTGCGTGCCCTCATCAAGGGGGAAAGGCTGCTCTTCACTGGGAACGTCTTCCCCGAGTCCCACCCGGCCACCTCATCGCCCCCACGCGCCGGGGCAACCCCGCCGTCCCCTCCCCTATGCGCCGCCCAGAGGTAGACGAAGGCAGTGATATTTCGCCTTTAAGCCCCTGCAGTTTCTGTTTACTATTTGACTATTTCATCGTGTCTTGTGAAACTTGCAGGTTCAAACCTAGATCTATCGGATTCTCGCGTCTTAATCCAAGCCCTTGTCCTTTGCAGATCTAACCTTGGCTATACATTGAATTGGTGCATTGTTGAATGAGTGTTGTGATAATTGCTTGCTAGCCCCTGGATAGTATGAATAATCACATATAGGTCCAATTATAGGGTTATATTTGACATATGAACTTCCGGTTTTGGCAGATGAACTTCCGGTTTTGGCATATGAACTTTGAAATTCTCTATAAATTTGTAGAAAAATCATAAAAATACGAAACTTGTTTTGTTGGATTGCTCATGAATAGATCTACACAGTGGACTAGGCCTTGCTATGTGAAATGACTGCTTTGCCCTTGCTTGTATGCATGCATCGTTTTAGTGGCTTATTAGCAAAAGTGGTATAAATGACCTCCAAATATTATGAAACTTTGATTGGATGCTATTTATTTGATGTATTATGCACTTGTATTTTTATTGCCCCTAGAAATTTCTACAAATGACTGATCTATGTACATGTTATTTAGAGTATTTTATGAATATAGAAAAGTGCTATTTAATATGCTCCAAGGATCCCACCAAAATTCTTGTAGACTTATTACTGTAAATATGTACTTGTGTCAGTTGTTCATGCATTTAGGTGCTATTTCATAGGGATATGAAAATGGTCATTTAACTAAGATAAAATATGAAGAAAAATATAGTGAAGATTGTTTTGCTCAAATAGGCTAATGTTGCACCATGTTCCCTACATGATATGTACTCTACATAATATGTAGAGAGTTGTGTATAGATGAGCCTCACACCTTGTGCATGTTCCATTTTCATATACCCCGTTTGCAAACCCTTAATCATAAAAATATTGTATATTGATGAATATAGATAACAATAACTCAACATAAGACAAATTATGCATGACTTATTCACTTATATGCTTGCTCAGTGCTTGTTTACATTTGGTCTAATAAGAGTGTCTTGGAACTTGCAATACATCATGTGTTCCTCTCATGTACCCGAAATGATATACGTGACTTGCTAAATGGAAATATACACCACCACACCTATCTTAGTAATCTTAGTAACTAAATAACTATTGTATGTTTTATTGGTTCACAGCAACATGTTAGCTATATAATTGGCAACTTGATAGTTGTATATGTATGCTTGTGTGATTGCATGCTTGCTCTAGGTCCATAAAGGTACTATTGTTGCTAGTGCGAGGTGTAATGTTTCGAATGAACTTATAGTCCATTTCATGAGTAAATATATGCATGTATGATGCTTTGCTTGCATGTGGTATGATAAAGGACAATTTAAATTGATACTTGATCATGTGCTAGATCCATGTGTTCCTTTGTGAACATCTGATTGTATGAGTGTATGCTTGCTCCCTGTCCACAAAACTACCCTTGTTTAAGTAGTTTATCAGTCACATTTTTGCCTATCGATGAATTGATTGTTCAAATGTGTGCTTGATATTCATGCATCTCATTCACTGCATCATGCATGGCATTCATGTAGTGATGCTTATTGTAGGTACGTGATCCAGAAGCAAATGTGTGGAGCTTCTTTAAGCAACGGTGGTCCAGAAAACCAACTAAGCCCCAAGCATGACCTGGAGGGCCCATCAGTCGTGTTTGAAAGGAGCTGTCCAAGTGATCAAGGGGTTGCCTGGGGCAAAGCCTCACAACCCGGCAAACTAACATTAGATTAGTTTGTTCATGTTATTTCAACAACAAAGGTAGGCCCCTTAGGCATGTACACCTATCTAGGGAGTCCCACCACCCTATATTTGTTTGTGCATTACGTTCAGGAGTTGTATGAAATCCACATGCATAAATCCCTGATATCCTAAAGCATGAATAGGTCGAAGTCTATGCTTAGCCATGCTTAGATGGTAGAAGTCGAGTGAAGATATTCACTCACGAGATGATAGGGCACTACTCAAAATGGTTTTCAAAAACTCTAATTCGACAGCAATATGATATGATGTGATGGAAAGATGAGACCGGGCGGAGCATAAGTTTACTTTTGTGGTGTGCGTTGTTGTTTCATTTGGCTCTGCCCAAGTCATTTAAGGCATGTCTGCTGTTCGCCTGCTGATCGGCATAACATTGCTAGAATGCTTATCCGGGATATAGGACCGTCTGAAGTTTTTAAGGTGCCGCCCATCCACTTGTAAGAGGCCGATGGGCCCAGGGGCGCTTGTACTCGAGGGAGGGCTAACCCGATACGCAATGGTAACGCTCCTGAGAGGGCACAACCCGGGGGTTAGGTGGGGGCACTTTGAATGTTGGGATGAGACAGGTAAAGATGGGGGATATATGTGGGAATGTTACGGTTAGTAAGCATATACCCTGGCATTGTAGTTATTCCCAGGAATTAAAAATCGATTTGAATCGCTGATGCTCACCAGGTGTGAGAATGCCAGATATCGCACATGGGCAACATAGTAACAACTTTAATATGTTATTATTTAATCATGCTTTTCAATAGTACTCGCTTGTACTTGTATGTTTATATTTTCGCAAGTTACTTATGATGATATATGTGTTGAGAATATTGAGATATGTGAATCATGGATCGTGATGATAACAATGATGAATTAAATGAGAGACTCATAGTTTAATAATGAATGAAATTTGAAAGTAAGGACTTACTCCTATTAAGCTTATGCGGGTTAGAAGTCAAGTCCACAAAAAGCCTTGCATACTCTCAAATGTGTCAGGCTGATACCGCCCTCGGTAAGTCCTATGAGTACCCTAGGTACTCATCATTTGTTGTTGATATTGTTTTAGGTACATGACAGTTTGTGATCAAGGATGACAATGGTGGGCTCAATGTCATGCCTTGATGTTTTACTTTCGCTACTTTGCACTTGTATATTATTATGTTTTCCGCTGCGAGATTTTTTTAAATGAATCTATTTCAACGTGATTGTACATCGTTTTGAGCTAATGTGTTGTACTAAATCAAACTATGTTTGTATGAAATGATGGGTTGTTGTAATTGTTGTGGCCCTTTCAAGGGCTTAACGTGAATGATGTCGGCATCTGGGTGATGGTAACATCGAGTGCCCGTTAGGGTAGCTCGATGGACTACTGGGTTTATTTTGATCTAAGTACACTGTAAGCCAAAGGTTGCAGGTGTGCTTAGCTCGGATTAAATCGGGGGTTCCGCCACAGCTGGTAATCAAAGCCTATTTTCTAAATCTTTTCGAAGTATTTGTGAAAATGAGAGTATCGCATATATGCCCATTATAAGGAAGTTAGCTTATATATATAGGTGGCATCACCGACTTGTCTAACCTAGAACAGTGGAATCATCATATTGCATATATGATTTTGGGATACTATACTTCGGCAGTAGCAATTCCCAGTACTGGAGGAACGCTATTGGATTTGTGGAGTATTTGTGAACCTTGCACCCATGCTGCATAGGTAAAGATCTTTAAGGGTGGTGAGCATGCTTTGAGGCTTTCATGCCCACTACACTTACATTTGGTTTTGGGATCCATCTTCTTCTCGGCAATCGCCAGTACTGATGGAAAGTCAGGCTTTGAGATGAAGGGGCAGCGGCCCACTAAACGTTGTCCACGCAGCATGAGAATCACGTGGATACCATACTAGGTGATAATGAATGAGCATGCATTTTTCTTGCAGGTACACTAACGACGAAATGGGTAGCATGAACGACTAGAACTCGACTAGTTGCATGTAGGGAGAGTTCGTGCATATACGCCACCGAAATATCGTTAGTTATAAAAGTAAGGATTTGTGAGGACGGATAGGCTGATCATGCATCGTTTCATCTCATCTCATGTGCCTTGCTATATGTTTAATTGGAAGTGCCTACATTCATATTGTATGATACATGTATTTGCTTGGAAGTAATAAGTTTCACATGAGATTTGTATGGGTGTTGCTAGTGTTTGATGTGTAGTTTGAAATGCAAATGAATCAACATAAGCTTTGCATATGAAATGGGTAGAGTACATAATTAGTGACAACTTTGCTATACATCACTTACTCTAAATATGAATGGTTCCACAAATGCATATCAAATACATTAAACCTGCCGTTCAGCCCAAATTCAACCTTCTGCAAAGATGTTAGCATTGGTACATGTTCCACGCTCTTTTAGTAGAAACGTTATACATGGAAGCTGTAGATAATAACTAGGAGAACATTTTTTGTATTTTGGCATATGTCTAAAGATGCTTATACCGGTGGGTTATTGTTCGATGAAGATGAGGAGGAAATCAAGACTAATCGTAATCAGGTCATGATTTGTGAGTTTAAGCAATTTTTGAAACTGAATCGGTATAAAACATGTATAACAAACTTGTAGAAATAAAAGTTTGTGATCACTTTGTTATAGAACTCTATCTCTGAAAATGCATAGATTGTGAAGCAACAAAACCAAATGTGTCCGAGTTAAAAATCTGAATCAATGTGACCTTCAGTTAAAGATTGTAAATTCTGTGTTGATCCAATTGTTTTAGCAAATATATTCTATACAAAAGTTGTAGCCAGTAACCCAATGAGCAACTTTGTTATATTGGCCTTGTCACAACACAATAATTCGAAGCTTCAAATCTGGACTGCTAGACCAAAGCTCACATTCTGAAGATTTGAATCCCATTCATACAGAACTGGCTGAAGCTATTTATACAAAAGATGTAGTACGTGAAATTTCTAACATGTTTCCTATTTTGACCATGACTTAAAACCATTTCTAACTGGATCAAAAACCAGAATTCAAATCGGGACTTAAAATCTTGGCAGATTAGACCTTATTTTAGTAATCTGAAGTTTCTCCTATCTTCATTTCACAACTAGTGGAATTGTTCTATACTAATGTTGTAGATAACTTCAAAATGAATGACTTTAATAATTTGGTTCTGACCAAAAACAGTTTCTATTTCGAACCATAGCAGAGTAAGTGTAGACCTTCGGATCTAGACAGATTTTTCCAAGTTGAAAATGTGAATGCTTGAACCCTTTTGGAGTAAAACCAATGAAAACTTCCTCTACAAATGATGTAGAGTATAGAATTTCTCATGACTTTCATATTCCAGGTTTCTGAAAAATCCATCGATTCATCATTCAAATTCTATTTGCGAACTGCACATGATTAGAAAGGAAGGGTGGAAACTAGGCCGTATTGAGATAGTTTAACCTTAGACATGCTTACAAAGCTCATAAATATAGCACTCCAGACCATATCACCGCTGCTCTAAGCCTTGTTGTGGAAGGAATCACAAGAAGAGGATCAGAAGGAAACCAAAACTGAAAGGTCCAAAGGTGTGACTTCAATTCAACATCTATGACCCGAGATGATTCTGGTGAAGGGATTCATCAAGCCAAAAATCGAGTTAAGATAGTTTGTATGTGCTAACATCTAGGTGCTAGATTGATAGAATTCTCTAGGCATGTCTACAAGGATGGTGCACAAAGCCTCTGCAATACCAGAAACGTTCCAAAAGATTGCTCAGCACCTCATCACTGAAGCAGAAGGAGTTTTCTACAATCGATCCTGACATACGCAACGTCAACTTCTACACTGACGCAACGAGTTGGAGTTCTAGCAAGACAAGAGTGGAAGGACCTCGACCAAGAGTTGACCGTTCTTTACTTATCCCTAGGCATGGTTTTAGAGTTGTATAAAGATGAAGAAAAAGCATCTCCCGGATCAACGTCGACACCAACAATGTTCTCAAACTTGGCGGTCAATCAAGACTGCAGCACCAAGATGTCTTCGTCGTGAGGCTCAATACAATATCAACATGGTTGAAGGTAGAATCTAGTCTTTGACTTGGACGTTAGAATTTTACGATTGGGACCTTTACTATTTGGACTTCTGACTCATATGGTTCATTGTGCCCTCATACTTTAACTTATTGGAATCAAACCTTGTGTTCCAATCTCCACTATTCCATGCACTTTAAGCCTTGCACTCTATGCATCTCAAACTATTAAAGTCTTCATGCTTTGAGCTCTTGTCAATTCGTGAGCTTCCAAATTCCATGTAATCGACACAACTTGTTGTCTATATATATTTCTCGTTGTCCTGATTCTTATGCTTCCAACCTTTGGAATCTATGTGTTTTACCTCCTTGATTCATGTTGTTTGAATACTTGAAATCCATGTGCTCTAACCAATCGGGTTATACGAAACTCCTTGCTCGTGTCTTGCTATGACTTTATATTGTTCATGCTCCCTACAATTGGGTGGTTATGTAGCTCTAGATGTGGTGTATACCTGAGTAGTCTCTGGTGCTGCGACAGAACCTAGGGTCCCATGTGTACGGTGGTCACATGGTTGTCCTACTAGGGGCACGCTGGTATCGAGACATGCGAAGGTGTAACATCATTTCAGGTGCGGAACATTCACATCAACATTTCCTTGCTTGCGATCAACCTTGTTTTACTCATTTCATAGAAATACCCACTTCCGTTGCTTTGTTCCACCTTAACCTCTACCCGTTTCCACTGCGCTCTCAGGATTGGAAGGACAAGTGGTTCATGATGGAGAATTGCTCTTTGTCTGTCCCTGAGAGCACTGGTCAGATACTGAGTCCCAAAGATCAGTGGCTGGAGCTTGTTCCTGAAGCTGAAATGGACTAGGGCTGAGTGCTATGGGGAAATATCGACGCTCTGAAAAAGGGTGGCCTTACTGCTATGGCTATTGCCATTGACTTTGTGCATCATAAGATTTAGCCGCTGAAGGACCGAGTGCATCCGGCTTTCATGTATTCAGGGTTAAATGACCTGACCCGTGAGGACAATCAACCCGTTGATGAAGAGGAAGTTCTGTTCAAGGTCTCTCAATTCTTCACTGGCGAAGTAACTAATCTTGGGGCGCCGAGGTCACTCTCGGTGTATCATCCTCCTTCGGAGGTATGGGTTTTTTTGTCATTCCTGCTCTTGATTTGTATGTTTTCGCGTTTTGAGTTTGTTTGCCATGCTTTCCAGAAACGTGCCATGAAAAACTTGTCTCATCCTCCCATGCTGAGGGGTCTCATCTAAAGACCAAGATGATGGCTGACGAGGATGTTTTCGAGAGCATCATTTCTCACCTTGACGCGGAGGGCTGCCCTACCGACTTCTTCATCAATTTTGGCGAAGAGTAGCCATCTGTGGAGGGAGGCGCTGAGCACTTGGTGAGTGAAGGCAGGGGGATCGTCGAGCCCATGCTGCGCTGGACCTGTCGGGTCGTGCAAAAGGTATCAGCAGCCAAGGCCGACACCCTGGACCCAAAGTGGTTGCCAACCCCTTAGAGGATGATCTGCCTTTTGACGATGAGACTTTGGCCCAGAGGCATCGCAAGCGCAAGTTGGCGGACATTGACCCACAAGACAAGTCTGCTGCCGAGTTCTCCAACGCTGCAGAGTCCCTCGTTCAACCCCATCGCCAGGTGTACAGGAGGAAACAGAGGGACTTCGATGAGTGAGTGATTACTTGATGGCTTGTTTGTCGTTGCCTTGTGTACGTGTAATTGAATCCCCTTCCTTGCTACAGTGTTGATAAGGTGACGCTCAGAGCCCCTTGGGATGGAGAGGGGTCTCTTGTTGGGTCGCAGGATGCGCCTGACCAAGCTGACGACATAGGTGACCGGGGTGTTCATGGGGGGTAGTCGGCCTAAGCTCCTGATGACTTGGAGCGCGGAGCATGGGCCCATGCTTGGTGATGACCCTGTCATGCCGAGTGCTGTTCTCGGGGACGCTGCCCCCGGCTCCACAGATGGTGCAGTTTTCTGAAGTGGTTACCTTGTCAATTCATTCATTATGCTTGTAGTATGTCTAACATTTTTTCTGCCACTTCATCACAGGCGATCTTGAGCTAGCGGACCTGCCTCCAGCGTCAGGTGTAGCCTCGGCTTCGGGAGGTCAGCTGGAGCAAGCCGGTGGAGCAGGATGCGCCACGACTGTGGGAGCTACTCTAGAGTCACGTGTGGACCCATGTAGGATGGAATCCACTGCTGATGTAGCCCCCAGGCTTGCCCTTGAGCTTGCCGGTAAGGACTCAGTTGTTTTGACTTATTGATGCTATTCTTTTAGCTCAAATTGCTTTGTTTCAGGGGGGCGTGCAATAGATACTTTGGGTGTATGAGGAGAATGCTCGTCTCAAGGAGGAACTTGCTGCCACCCAGGTCTCGGCACTCCGCAAGGAAAATGCAAAATTAAAGGAAGATCTTGCTGCCGCTCAAGCTTTGGTGACTGGTGAGTAATGCTCCCTTCCGTTAGTGCTGATCTGGAGTGTTGCGCTCTAACTGCCTATTAGTCTTGTTCTACAGAAAAGGTGGAGTTGATGTCTCGAGTGTCTGTCACTTACCGGGACCAGGGGCTGACCATTGATAGACTAACAAAGGAGAAGGATGCTGCTGAAGCAGAGTGCTCGCGCCTTAAAGGTGAGTTGGCTAGTCAGAAGACCGCGTATGAGGTAGTCTGAAAGGATATCGATATATCTACAAGCTTCTTAATGGAGCCCAATCCTTGTTTGCAAAACATGTAGACATAAATCCGTGAGCAGAAGTCCAAGCATGCAGAGGAGATTGATGCTATCATGGAGGCTCGGCGAAAGGACCTGGAGCAGGTTATCTTTGAAGGAATTGCTGCTCAAGGATTCCAACCAGACGTGCTATCGGATGTCCCAGGAATATGGAGAGCTAGAGACCAAGAAGAGTCAGCTGGAGCCCGTCATAACTTGCTTGCTGGATGTCGTCGCGCCTGAGGATCCCCCAAAGCCTATTGCTGAGCGTGTGGTAACTTCTCTCAAGGACTCAGAGGTGTCCTTCAAGGGTGCTGTGAAGGACGCCGTCAAGGATACTGCTACGGTTCTCAAGACCCACTATCCTGATGTGTACCTTGCGATGGTGGCCTGTGTAGGTCATAAGCCTGGAACCACCGCAGAAGTATTCGGCAGCTATGTGGCCGCTACCGAGCCTCTTGGAGATTATGATGCAGATCATTTATCTTTGGACCTCTTGATGATTGATGTAAAGTGTACCTCGAATGGGTTTTGATACTGAAGTGCCTGGGTGGTTTGCTCAGATGTAGACTCTGCTTTTAAATATTCTGGTTGCCTTGTCAAGCCTTGTTGGTTTTTATGGTCATGGTTGGGATGCTATCTTTCATGTCTTTTTGAGTGCTTAGGGACTCTGACATTGTAGCTTATGTCGGGTCAGTATATCACAAGTGCTTGGGACTCGCTCTCAGTCATTGAAACTTTGTTTGCAGCAGACGTCTTAGGACATTGAGTACCTTGGACTCTTACGACTCATAGAGCACTTTTTTTCATGCTTCTGAGTGCTTAGGACTTAGTTGTCGCTCATTACAACCTTTGGTTGTCGCAGAAGTCTTAAGACTTGAGTACTTTGGTACTCTTATAATAGGTAGTGTGAAAACCTGGTCAACCGGGTGCACTGGACATGGTCCTAATGTCATTACAACTTGTGTTGTAGTAGGAGTCTTACAACTCAAGTGCTTATGACTCTTTTATACGTAGATAACACATCGGAGTATGACTCGTGGTTTGATTCATTACAACTTTGTTGTAGCAGGGAGTCTTAGAACTCGAGTACTTAGGACTCTTGTGTGGCCGCGCTATAGCCTGGGCGCCAGGTGACGTAGCACTTGGTCCGATCTTTACAACTTAAGTTGTAGCGGAATGTCTTTAGACATTGAGTATTTAAGACTCATAGGCGTAGACTGGATAAAGTAGTCGAATGCTTTAGATTCGTTTATTCATCACAACTTTAGTTGCGGGAGTCTTGGTACATGAGCTCTTCCAGCTCTTACAATGTTTGCCCTTGCTGGGTTCATCAAGTCTTCGGACTCGACAAAATTGCATTATGACTCGGGCGGCACTAAAGCCGAGTGCTTGGGTCTCGATCGTTGTAGTTGTGATGTTGTTGAGTGCTTAGGACTCAGTTGGTGCCGGAGTGTTGGGGCCTTGGGTCTACAGACCTCTTTGCGCTATGCGTAGAAACGCCGCAGGCCGCAGGGTGTCTGCGTTCCATGTGTTCTTTAGCTTGATGCCATATTCGTCTTCTAGCCGGAATGTGGTCGGCTGAGTACTTCTGATATGATGTATGGTCCCTCCCTTGGGGAGCTTAGTTTGCTCTGACCCATGGTCATGTTTTTTTGCTTCTGCTCGAGGTCGCCGACGTTGAATGTTTTTATTTTCACGTTCTTGTCGTAGTACCGCTTCAGTGACTGCAGGTACTTGGCTGCCTGTAGGACCACATCGAGGCGATCTTCCTCCAGCGTGTCAAGGTCTTCTAACCTCAACTTCTCTCCTTCTGCGATGTTATTGAAGGCAACTCTCGGAGCCCCATGGATGAAGTCTGCTGGGATGATGACCTCGGACACATAAACAATGAAGAAAGGGGTGTGCCCGCCAATAGCTTTACTTGGCTGAGTCCTCAGCCCCCAGATTATATATGGGAGTTGTTGCAGCCATTTGCCTTCGTACTTTTTCAGTATGTCGAAGATGCGAGGTTTGAGTCCTTGCAAGACGAGTCCGTTCGCTCTTTCCACCTGTCTGTTTGCCTTTGGGAGGCTGACCGAGGTGTAGCGGACGTTGATAGCGCAGCTGTCGCAATATTCCTTGAACTCTTCTCTAGTGAAGTTTGTTCCCAGATCTGTTATGATTTCTGTCAGAATACCGAACCTATGGATGATCTCCTCGATGAAATCTATTGCTTTTTTGGCTGTGATAGGCTTGTACTCGATCCACTTTGTGAACTTGTCGATCGCCACCAAAACGTGATCGTAGCCACCAGGGGCTTTCTTGAATGGGCCAATCATGTCTAGCCCCCAGCATGCGAATGGCCAAGAGAGTGTTATGTTATTGAGCGCCATGGTGGGTTGGTGTTGCTGTCGAGCGAAGAATTGACGCCCTTCACATGTCCTGGCCATGGCCTAAGCATCCTGCTTGGCTGTCGGCCAGTAGAAGTCGGCTCTGAATGCTTTGTCGACTAGAGTCCTCCAGCCTACGTGGCTGCCGCAGACTGCGTGGTGGCCGCAGCCTGGAGCGACGCTGTGGGTCGGTGGTTCTAACAAGGGTGGGGCCTGGCGTTCACCCGGGTGCAGATTGGATCTGGACGCTGAGTTGTTCGGGGGGTCAGGGGTATCGCAGATTGGATCTACCTTGCCCCCATTGGGGTTGTTGGAGCTGGTGTGCTGAACGTACACTGCTGTCCCTAGAATTGCGCGCAGTCGTTCACTACACGCATGTCGCTGAACTTGTCGACAACAGAAGTGAACTCGCCGAAGGTGAAGATTTCACCCGACTGGAACTTGCTGGTGGAGCTGAACGTCAGTGGTGCCATTGCAAACTCTAGATCTCATGTACTAGCCCCTACCCGGTGCCAGCTGACGGTGCTTTGTCCCGACAGCCCACCACAGGGTACCCCATGCAATGGTTTTGTGATCGAGAGGGGTAGGCAAGTGGATTGCGAAAGCATACAGAATGATGAGCACATCGATGTAAATAGGTTCAGGAAGCCGAATCGCAGAACCCTACGTCCTATATGAGGTGTATGTGGATGTTATTGAGTGCTAGAGTGTCCAATGTGAGTCGAGAGGTTTCCTATGGTCCCTAGCCCCCCTTATATAGGTGAGGGGGCTAGGGTTACAAGCCAGCTTCGTAGGACTCAACAGATTATAATCCTGCATTCACTGGGATAAGCATCACCTAAGAGGTCTGTGTCTATCCGTGTAGCCGTGCCGCCTTAGCCTCCAAGTCTCCTTGCAGCGTGCCCCGCAAGGGAAACCAGTCGGCCCACCCGCCGGGGTGCAAGTAAACAGTGTCCGTGAGGTACCCATGGGTACATGACGCCCACACCCCCCAAGCCACTGTCGTGGAGGCTGGTATTGAAGCCGCAAAGGAAGGGATATATCTTCGCGCTATTGTATCGAATTTTGAGTTCAGTGATGGTAAATATGAGGCCGAAGATGCCGAGATGATTGATGTGAAGCACGTCAATTAGGAAGTTATTGTCTCTTCTCCCCTGAGCCCTCACAGTGTGTAGGAGGAAGAAAGGTCATCATCCCCCGATGGTAGCTCTAGCTCCGGGGTGAGTGCCGAAGATAGTAGCGGTTGTCTTATGAGTAGCGAAGATCCGAAGGCTGTGGCCTAAGAGCTAGGTTTCTCTGCTGATACTATGGTTCTTGGTGGAAATAAGAAGAGTGGGATTGTACTATATAGCCATGGTCATGAAAAGAAGCTATTATCGCAAGCAAAGAGGTCTTTCTGTTTTCCTCTTATAGAGAAGGACTTTTCTCATGACAAGGCCGAAGACCTCTTCGAAGCAAGCGAAGATCTTGCCCTAAAAGTAACTTTTGTTTATTATGTATACTATTTTATTAATTTCAGTATAGAGAGGAGCAAGAAAGCGTAAGCGCCTTTAGTGACAAGGCTTGATACGATGTTTTGTTTGTGTTTGTTAAAATTGTTTTGCAGGCATTGCTTGCTGCTCCCGCTTGCCGCATCTCAACCTTACAGGATTTGGAAGTGGAGGAGTCTAAGGTTCATTTCCACAAGGACTGTGTAGAGAAGAGAGAAGCTGATAAGAGAGAAACTCAAGAGCTGTACAAAGCTAGCCATATGCGAAGCGAAGATCTTATTAAAGAAAATGAGAAAATCAAAGCTTTGCTAGTTGCTCAGGGCATGTTGCTGCAGGAGGACCAGAGTGCGAAGACACGTTGCTCCAAGCTGGAAAAGGTCATTGCAGATAGTGCCCCGAAGATTCAGGAACTTGAAACGCTCCAGAAAGAGAAATCCTCCTTGGAAAAGAAGGTTCTGGAGCTTCGGGAAGCCAAGCAAGTGGCAGAGAAGTAGTTGCTGACCTTAAGTGGGAGAAGGAGGAAGTTGCTGTTGCTGTAATGGAAGGCGCCGAGAAGACCAAGGAAGCTATTTCTGTATCACTGCGCTCGCTGGGTGGCTTCTTGGGTGAGATTGTATTTGACGAAGCTCATGCTTTGGAAATATTCAGCTGGTTGTTCAGTCATGCTGCTGATTTGGGTGATGCGGGGAAGGCCGTTGGTGGAATTAGTGCTAGGTTTGCCCTTCGTGTTGCTATGACTGAGGTTATTGGATTGCTAGGTGACCAGAGGGACAAACTTCAGCAATTGCGTGATTCCCAATGTTCTTGGCCTTCGGTCGATGATTATGCTAAGACCCTTGCGTTAGCAAAAAGTATAGCGAGCAACTTCCTCAAGACATTTTGGAAGACCCGTGGTGATCAGCTCACCTTCTTAGAGGCGCAACACCTTACTCTTAAGGTTTGGTCTTATTTGTGTTCTCTTTTTTACTTCACTATCATTGACTTGAAACTGACGTTCTTGCTTCGATAGCATCGTGAAGAGTTTTGTCGTCATTTTAATGACTCTCTTCGTTCTATGCAGGCAAGAAACTCTTATGAGCCTGGCGTGTCCGCTCCCAAGGGTCTGGCATGGACGACAGGGGCGGGCTTGGCGATGCAAGTGGTCCTCATGAGGAGCAGGTGTAGGATAGCACTTCACGTATTGTAAATCTGAATGTTGGTAGTTAGATTTGTAATATTGATGAGTGGAAAACAATACTAATTTTGGGATCCCTGCGCAGGTTCCAGAGTTTGAGCCTACGCGGGGATCAAAGATGTTGTACCTATTATGAAGAATTACTAGGATTTCTATGTTTCTGGTTCTATTTGGCAGCGTTATCATGAGAAAAATCGTACTTGCGAATTCTTTGAGTTTTGGTTTTGAAAACTTTGGCGTTATGATCTTCGTAATTTTGCTGGCAAGGGAAATTTTCAGAGGTTTTTGAGAAAATCTGGTTGAACGTCATCGGATTCTCACCGAGAGGAGCACTTGTCGCAAGCTGAGCTTGATGCAGCGTGGAGTTTTTTATCCTCATCACAGAATCCTTGGGCCAAAGCTAGAGCCAGTCGAGGAGGGCCAAATTGGGCCTTTGGAATATTCTTTCCGAAAACCTTGTTCCTCCTCGACGGGAAAGGAACTTGTTATTATCGAAGAAGATTCCGCCTGACATGTTTTGCTTCGAGGAACTTTTAAAGTCGAAGTTCATTAGCTTGCGCTTTGCTGTGCGATTCACTGAGGTTATGACAAACTATTCTAGAGATGTTATAAATGCATATAGCGAAGAGGGTAGAGTTATGTCCTTTGATGAGTTTTTTGGGTTTGTTGATGTAACTCTAGATAATACTGTCGATGTTATTCTTGATTAGATATCCGAAGTAGTCGCCCGCGAGATTTATGCTAGCGGGGAGTAGATTGTACTAATGTGAAGTTTGATATGAATAAAGGAGTGTTATAGTCAACCTCTCCCCCTTCGTGTTCTTCGGGCTTGCCCTCCGCTTTTGCAGTCGCTGCTGCAGAGTTTTTTTTTGGCCTGCACCATTGTAGGCATTGTTGCATTGTCTTCGGATCGTGAGATTCTCCTTATGGTTCCTTAGATCCTTCAGATTGTGAGATTCTCCTAATTCCTTCCCATATCACGTTATGCCTGTTTTCGGGGTCAGACCGTGAGATGCTCCTAATGGGGGTTATCACAGTCTTGATAGGTGATATTGTCTCCCTATTGTACTCCTTGTCTCCATGCATCTTTGGGATGGGTGTTACCGAGCCTGGTATCGATATCGCCGGGATGCAGTGCAGGCAAGCTTGCTAGCTGGCCTTGCAGCGCAAATGACCTTGTCGGCTAGTCGAAGCAACGCATGCGATCTTGCTAACCGGTCGATGTTGCGTGGGCGGCTAGCTAGTGTGGTGCGTTCATGTGTTTTTGTTAGCCGAGGTGTTGGCATTCCCCATTCTTCGTGGAGCTGAGATGTAGCTGAGCTGAGGATTGCGAGTCTACGTTGTGTTTTTTGTTTTACTTGATTTTTGAACTGGTGTAGTGTGAGCTCTCTTTGATCCATGTAATAATGAATGTTTGGGCAGGAATGCATTCTTATGTCTTCAAACAATCTGTGTCCTGAGATGTATCTTCAGACGATTCGTGTAGCATCGGTGCTTCCTTGATCTTCGGTCGAAGATGTTAACTTTTGTGTTAGCACTGTCCCTCTTTTGCATTTGCGTCCTTGATCTTCTGTCAAGGTTATTTATTTATTTACTTATTTATATATTTATTTATTTTAGGTGTTTCTCCCTGATCTTCGATAAGGATATTTATTTTTATCTTTGCGCTATCTCTTTTTTTATATGCGCGTCCTCGATCTTCGGTCAAGGATATTTGTTTTTGTCCTCGCGCTATCTCTTTTTTAGATGCGCGTCCTTGATCTTCAGTCAAGGATATTTATTTTTGTCTTCACGCTGTCTCTTTGTTAGATGCACGTCTTTGATCTTCGGTCAAGGATATTTATTTTTTTCTTCGTGCTATCTCTTTTTTAGATGTGCGTCCTTATCTTCGGTCAAGGATATTTATTTTTGTCTTCACATTGTTTCCTTTTTCGATGCGTGTCATTTATCTTCGGCAAAGGATAATTATTTTTGTCTTCGCGCTATCTCGCGCGATTTTCGTGAGTTAAGTTGAGCGAGTGCATGATTTCCTTTGCAGAGTTTGCATTCGCGCACTTAATTGTTTCGCCAAGAACTTTGCATGACCGAAGGTAAAGCAAGAATCCCTTGCACTCATGGGGGTTCTTGCTGTGCTTCGGTTTTTCTCTTTCAAACATGTTGTGACTTTGGGGCAATCGTATTTCATTAATGGCACTCGCCTCATTAAAAATCTCACCTCTTCATTGACGGAATTGCTGTCAAACGTGGAGTTGCCCTGTGACGAAAAGAGTAGGAGTGCCCATTCTGTTTCTTACATTGCTTCTGCTTCATTATTACAAAAAAGGGGAAAGAAAAATTACAAACTTCAGATTTACACAAAGTACTTTCTTAACATGTCAATGTTCTAGGTGTGAGGTAGCTTGTTGCTGTCAAAGTTGCTTAGCTTGTACGCCCCTTTGTTTGCTTCTGCAGCGATGAATGGTCCTTCCCACTTGGTGTCCATCTTGGATTTATCTCCTGTTCTTTGTTTGAGGACAAGTCTCCCAAAGATATAAGTCTGGGCTTGACCTTTTTGTTTCTCCACCTTTGCATTTCTTCTTGGTAACTTCCTAGGTTCTGGATTGTTTGGAGCCTTAGTTCTTTGAGTGCTTCCTTACTGGTCAAGAGGTCTTCGTTTGTTCTAGGGTGCTCAGCCCTGTAAGTCCCATGCTTGATTGATTCAGGTGTCACTGCCTCCTCACCGTATAATAGGCGGAAAGGCGTGAACTTCGTTGTTCTTGATTCTATAGTATTGTGTGACCATATCACCCTTGGTAATATATCTACCCATATGCACTTTGGCAATTTTGTTATATTTTTCTTGATGCCTATGAAGATTAGGTCGTTTGCTCTTTCTACAACGCCATTGGATTGCGGATCATAGACGGATGCAACGCACAGCTTTGTCCCTATTCCTGTGCAAAATTCCCTGAAACTTGTACTGTCAAATTGTTTGCCATTATCCACTGTCAGTTCTCTTGGGACACTGAAGCGACAAACGATGTTCTGCCAAAAGAATTTTTGCAACGCTGCCGAGGATATTTTTGCAAAGGCTTTGCTTCAATCCACTTTGAGAAGTACTCAACTGCAATGGCTGCATAACGGTAATTGCCTTGTGCTAGCGGTAGTGGTCTGACTATGTCCATTCTCCACTTTGTGAGAGGCCAAATTGGGGGAATCAATTGTATTTCTTGAGGTGAATAGTTGATGTACTTGAAAATTTTATGTTAGTTGTTGCAAGTTCTTACAATATAGTCTGCGTCCAACACAGCCGAAGGCCAGCAAAACCCTACCTAAAAGCTTTTGATACTAGAGCCCTTGTGCTTATATGGGAAGAGCACCACCCATTGTGTATCTCTTCGAGCAATTGTCTTCCCTCTGGGTATGCATTTTAAGAAAGGGGCACAGACTCTGTATAGCTCCCTACTCAACATGTAGTAACATTTTGCTCTTAGTTGTATCCTTTGCTTCTCTGTTAGGGATATTTGCTCAACCCATCCCTGCTATACTGCTATTATGGGAGCTCTCCAATCTTCGACATGAATTGCAATGATGCCCTTAGTATTTTCTGACCTAGTGTCAATTGATCTTCGAGCCAATTTTTTGATGAAGACTTCTGTCGGTCGTGGTTGCTTATTCAAAGCCGATTGTGCCAGGAAATTTGCTTCTTCATTTTTTGTTCTCATTATGCCTTTGACCGTTATTCCGATGAAGTGATTTTCCATGTGTTGTATTGCTTGAAGGTATCTGTTCATTGTTGAGTCTCTGGCTTTGTAACTCTGGTCCACATGGCCCAATATTTTCAACCTTCGCACTCCTAGTTACCTTCCTTTCCAAAGTCCCAATAGTAGGGCTTCGTATTCTGCCACATTATTTGTTATCTCGCCAAAGTCCAGTTTGATGATGTAGCGGTACTTTGCTCCCAGCAGGGAGCTTAAAATTATAGCTGATGCTGACCCCTTGGATCTGTAGGATTAGTCGCATTGGATGGTCCACTCATTTTCAGATGGCTTCAAAGTATCCGCTGATTTTGATGGTGTCCAATCTGCCACAAAGTCGGCGAGAACTTGGGATTTGACTATGGTTCTTGGAACGAAGTCAACAATATATTCTGCTAGCTCAACTGTCCATTTGCTATGCGACCCAAAGACTATTTGTTTTCAAGCACATCTCGTAATGGGTAGGAAGTTGGCACCTTGATCTTGTGACTCTGAAAATAATGCCGAAGTTTTCTTGATGCCATGAGCACTGCATATCCCATTTTCTCAATGTCAAAATAATTTCTCCTTTGATGATGAAAGTGCCTCTGAGACGAAGTATATGGACCACTATATCTTTGTTTTGTTTTCTTCTCTCTCTTCGACTAGAACCGCGCTGACGACGGCATCTGTTGCCGCAATGTACAGCAAAAGCTCTGCTTCAGGTGTCGGGCTCGTTAGGATTGTGATTTTTTCTAGATGCCTTTTTAGTTTTTCAAATGCTTGCTGCTCGGGGCCTCAGTGCTTCGTGGTGCCACATTTTAATACTTGGAAGAATGGTAAACTCTTCTCTGTTGACTTGGATATGAATCTGTTTAGTGCTGCAATTCTGCATGTCAGTGCTTGCACTTGATTTCTTGTCCTCGGAGGAATTCCATATTTCTGATGGCCATGATTTTCTCCAGGTTTGCTTCGATCCTGGTCTTCAAAATTAGACACCCCAATAACTTCCCTTTCTTAACGCCAAAGGTGCATTTCTCGGGGTTAAGTTTGAGCCCGTACTTTCTGAAGTTTACAAAGGTCTCTCTTAGATCCATAATGTGGTCTTCGACTTTTTTCCGATTGACAACTATGTCATCAACATAAGTTAAATTGTTCCTCCCAATTTGGGATCCAACTACAAAAGCTATCATTCTGCTGAAGGTTGAGCCTGCATTTTTCAGCCCCTCTAGCATTCTTTTGAAACAGTAAATGGCACATGGCGTTATGAAACTCATTTTTGTCTCGTCTTCTCTCCACAACCAGACTTGATGGTACCAAGAGAAGTAGTCTAGTAGACAGAACATCTCACAATCTGCGGTAGAATCAATTAAACTATCTATTCTCAGCAGGGGGTGATCGTCCTTCGGACATGCTCTGTTGAGGATTGTGAAATCAATGCACATTCTTCACTGTCCATTCTTGTTTCTTAGCATCACTACATTTGAAAGCCAATCTGTAAATTGTACTTCTCTTATCACATCTGCATCGAGAAGTTTTTGCACGGCTGCTTTTGCAGCCTCTGCTCTCTATTCGGATGTGGCGCAAAGCCTTTGCATTCTGGCTTTTGCGTTTGGATCCACATGTAACTTGTGTTCTATTACTGATCTGTTGACTCCTACCAGATCTGAAGATTTCCATGCAAAGACATCTTGATTATTGCGAAGACAATACAACAAGTTTTCTTCCTCTTTGGGGCTTAATGTTGCGCTTATTGTTACGCACTTATCAGGGACGTCTTCACAGAGCGGTACCCTCTTCGTATGTTCGTGTGGTTGGGCATTCTTCAGTTCCCTTCGTTGTTCTTACTCTTCAACATTTTCATCTTTGGATTCTTCCGAAGTTGCTTTAAGGGAGTGGATATTTTTGTTTGACATCGAAGCATTCATTTCGGCATCTCTTGCATCTTTTTGGCTTCCGTATATTGGGAGGACTCCTGCTGGCGTGGGCATTTTTATGCACAAGTACCCCTGGTGAATGATGTGTAGGACCGAGACGTGCGACTAGAGGGGCGGTGAATAGGAGCACTTTAAAACTCAAATTCACAACTCCCCAAAACTGGTGCTAAAGATAATAACTAGACACCGTCCACTGAACAGATACGTGTCTAGCAGCGCAAGGGTGTCGTCCACTGAAAGGATATGCACCAATGCAAGAAAAAAAGAGATCCGACTCAACAAGGTCAACAAGGCAACGAATCTTTGTGAAAACCACCACACGACACTCACCGCACAAAGGTGCGTCTCACTTTCTCAAACCAAGCAAAGAGAATAATCTGGAAGTGGGGGATGCAAAAATCCGAAGCAAAAACGCAGCGGAAGAAGCAAACAGCAAAAACACAGCAGCCACCTTGCCTGAGCTGGACTGTCCGGTGGCACTGGATAGTCTGGTCTCCTCTGCCGGACTGTCTAGTGGGATGACCCGGACAGAGCCCAACACTGGACTATCCAGTGGGCACTGCCGGACTGTCTAGAGGAACTAGATTGTCCGGTGGCCTCTGTCGGACGGTCCGGTAGAGTCACAGACAGGGGGTTTTCAAACCCAAACTTGACCAAATCTTATCCAATCTTCATGAGATTTTGCATAGGCTAACTGGACCCTATTCCAAAGCTTTTCCCAAAAGATCAACGCAAAACGACCAAGGGTCAGCGGGAATTTCAGATCTCGTGAGATGGCAATCTTTGGGCAAGAAAGGGGAAAACTCAAGAGAGGCTTGCTCGTGGGAATCCAGTAGGAAGTCATAATCTCCACATCCTAGCAAGTCCAAAAGAGCCAATAGAACAAGATTAACTCATGGGCAAAGCAAATCACAAAAAGCCCGTGAGTTTCATCCAAAAATCAACGAGAAAGGGGGAAAAAGGATGGCTGCAAACATGAGCACGAATTTAGGACAAATCTTGCCTTTATTAGATGAGGAAATCAGTGCATACTAGGTTCAACTCAGCCTACCATCCTTCATCCTCCCACTAATGCAAAGTACTAGCCTAGGGGACTCTCAAATCCTAAGCTAAGCACCCGATTTACTCTCTAAGCACTTGGCTGGTTAGAGACTAAGCCTAGGATTTCTAGAGGTGGAAGAGTCACCTAAATGACCAGCCACTTAAGTATTTATAGCCCTGGCCTAATCGACACATTTTACACTAAGACCCCTGTATTACAGAAACTCCCGTAGGGGCCAAAACGGAAAAGACTCGACTTTTTCGGGGACGGACGACCGCGATGAAGTCTTGATCTTCTTCACTTGCAAGCTAACTCCCGTATGACATCCACACGGCCAGTAGTCCAAATCCGCCGATCGACCCCCGGTTTTGAAGTCAACAACCGGGAAACTTTAGGTTTCCTTCTTGGGCCTGGAACGGCCCACTCCACTCTATCTCAGCGAGAATGAGCCCATTTGCCGAGTCTGGTAACTTGGTGGTAGGGTGGCGGATTTGAGCGAATCCGCCAATGCCCTTGCCCGTCTTCGCGCCATGTACTCAGGTTGGAGCTCCGTGGTGGCACCCGGACTCCCCTGTCCATCGGGGTCGCCTCTCAGTCCTTGAGGGTTTACTCCTGCCGTCGCCGTGCCACTCCTCCGTGTAACGAACTCCCATAGCCGACCTATGTCGAGCATGCCTCCAGTCCTTTGGAGGACTTCCTTCTACCTCCAGTCCATCGGAGGGCCTCCTGTCCATCAGAGGTCTTGTGCCCAAGTCATTCTGGGTCTTTGGCATCTGTTGACAATCACTCATCACTCTAGAGGCAATGGAGCCAATCCATTGGCTCTCAATCTCCCCCTTGATGAGTGCATTGTCAACACCTTCTACATGTAACCTGAAATGGAACAAAGACAAGAAAAACAAGCGTAAACTGAAAAGAAAGAAGAAAAGAAGACAATTGCTCAAAATGCCCAAAAACCAAACACAAGCCAAGAAGGGCAAAATAAGGCAACAAAAAGAAAACCAAAGATTAACCCCCTAAGACAAGGGACACCGCTGAACGCAGTCGATCAAACTAAAGCATGACCCCTCAAGAAAGAGGCAAACTGGCTCAACATAGTCATGCTTAGGCCAACGCACCGATGCAAGAGCATGCTAAAGGCTCAAAATTCCCTGAATGCACAGCTCCTCCTCAACTAATTCTCCCCCTTGGTCCATGAAACTCCTATAGGTCAACATATCTCCCCCTTGTTGACAATGGACACATCAAGGGTTCATAGAATCTTACTCCCCTGAACTTGAGAACTCCCCCTCAAAATGTGCTATGTAGTGCAAGAAGTGTACCATGAAGAGCTCAGTAGGGATGAAGAGCTAGGAAATGTGAGTTCTAGCATACAGGGCAAGTGAGGGCAAGTAAGCATGCAACAAGCTCAATTGAATCTATCTTATACAGATCAGGAGCATGTTTTTCAGGATTTTTGAAAGGAAAGCATCACCAACATGAATAGCATCTAGCAAGATAGGCATGAACAGCAAGATGCTAGCAAAACATACAAGGTGTGCTACTCTCAACCAAGGCATATACAACAGGCCATAAGCAATTAAGAGACTTGCAGATTTCAGATTTAGCAAATTGAAGCTTCATGCAAGTCAAATCATGTGCCATGGGTTGTTCAGTTGTCTTTGCCACTGCTTACCAACCAATGCCAAGCCTAGGTCTGAAAACCATCAGAAGCTTAAGACAAGTTTTTGGTCATACACAGCCTAGTCCAAGTTCATGCCAAAGTGCAAAGGCAAGCTATCTCAAACTAGAACAGTGTGACAAGCGAACCCACCTAGATCTTTTCATTTCAGCTCAAAAGACACACAAAATGCACAGATTTAATTCATATTTCAGGTTTAAGCAAGGTGTCACAAATGCTTAGGCATAAACTCAACAAAGGCATACGACTAGCATATCCAAGCATGATAAGATAGCATAGGATTCAATATTCCTACACATGCTAGGTAGCCAAGTCAAGTGGTGATCATGGTTTGTGATTTTCAAGAAAGAAAAGCAACTTACCTCACAAATGATATTAGATAGATCCAAGGAGCTTAGCCAACCATGATCAAGCAAGCAACTGTACAATCTAGCACAAGCAAGTACTAACTAGTCATTCCAGAAGAGCTCTAGTGCTAGTGAAAGTGAAAATGCATATGATACAATGCAATGAATGATATGATACAAGATGCAAGGAAAAGCAACGAAAATCAAAGAAGAAGCAGAAGAAAACCTAAACTATAGCACAGTTACCCCAACCTAAAAGGGGTAACAAACACCAAGCTCTCCACACAAGCGAGCAAACACACTAAGCTCTAAGGGCTTGGTGAAGATATCTACCAACTAGTTCTCGGTCTCCACATGGATCAAGTCTATATCTCCCTTCTCATAGCGATCTCTCAGAAAGTGAAACCTCACATCTATGTGTTTGGTTCTAGAGTGCAAGACGGGGTTCTTAGCTACAGAAATAGCAGAAGTAGAGTCTACTAGGAGAGGGATCTTCCTAAAGCTGAGACCAAAGTCACTCAAGGTGGACTTTATCCAAAGCAGCTGGGAGCAGCAACTATCAGCAGTAATGTATTCGGCTTCTGTGGTGGACGTGGCTACGCTAGATTGCTTGCTTGAGGACTAAGAGACAAGAGAAGAACAGAGAAACTGGTAGGTGCCAGAAGTAGACTTGTGCTCCAGCCGACAACCCGCAAAGTCAGCATCCAAATACCCTCCAAGAGACAGCATAGAAGCTGAAGAGAACCAAAGACCAAACTAAGGAGTGTATTTCAGGTACCTGAAGATGCGCTTCATCGCTTGACGGTGTGATGTTCTCGGCGAGGCCTGAAAACACACGCAAAGGCAAACCGCAAACTGGATGTCCGGCCTAGTCGCCGTCAGGTATAGAAGTGAGCCGATCATCCATCGGTACTCTCTCTGGTCCACAACCTCCCCTTCTTTATCTGCATCAAGCATCGTTTGTGTTGACATGGGAGTCGCCATAGGCTTGAGTTCTCCCTTATCAAACTTCTTCAGAATGTCCTTCGTGTACTTGGCTTGATGGATGAAGGTTCCTTCATGCCCTTGCTTGATTTGCAGTCCAAGGAAAAACTGCAACTCTCCCATCATGCTCATCTCAAACTCCTTCGACATCTGCTCAGAAAACTTGGTACCAAGAGAGTGAGACGAGCCACCAAAGATGATATCATCCACGTATATCTGGACAATAAGAAGATCACTACCATGCTTGAGGAGAAACAAGGTCTTATCAACACTCCCCATTTTGAAACCTTGGTCTAGCAAAAAGGTTTTCAATCTCTCATACCAGGCTCTAGGGGCTTGTTTCAAACCATACAAGGCTTTTTGCAATTTGTAAACATGGTTAGGGTATTTAGCATTCTCAAAACTAGGGGATTGTTTGATATAAACTTCATCTTGAATGAAACCATTTAGAAAAGGAGACCTCACATCCATTTAAAAAAGCTTGAAACCCAAGGAAGCTGCAAAGACTAAGAGAATACTTATAGCTTCCAGGCGTGCAACTGGAGCAAATGTTTCCTCATAGTCTATCTCCTTTTTTTCACAAAAACCCTTAGCCACAAGTCTAGCCTTGTTCTGCACAACAATGCCATCCTCCTCTTGCTTATTTTTGAACACCCATTTTGTACCAATAGGATTGCAATGTGGCAGTGGCTCTACCAAAACCCAAACCTCATTCCTCTCAAAATTTTGTAACTCCTCATGCAAGGCATTAACCCAATTACCATCAGATAGTGCGTGTCCAACATCCTTGGGCTCAAAGGAGGCAACAAATTCAGCATGAGCAAACAAAGTGATAGAACCTATCTGGGACCTCAAGGTCCTCGCATGCAAGTCACCAATGATCCCATGTGGAGGGTGATCCCGCTGGACCTGCTGAGATGGAACAATCTCGGAGGTCACCTCCCCTGCGTCCTCAGCGGGGCCAACCTCTGCTCGAGCTTGCGGTCGGGGGAGTGAGGAGGAAGCCGTTGGCAAAGGTCCTCCTTCGTCTTCAGAGCTCAGTAGCAGAGGGGGCAGGAGCTGCAGCCAGTGCGGTGGCTCCTGCATCACCAGCATCTACCTGAACTTCCTCATCTTCAAAGATGGGAGCTCCTTCTTCATCATCACCTAAAAGCTCAAATGCAAGGGTTATGCAAGGCATAGATTCATCAAATGAAACTTCACAGGTCTCAACCACTTGTTTGGTATCGAGGATCCACACTCTATATGCCCTAGAGCTAAAGGCGTACCCAAGGAAAATACCATCCAAGCAGTGAGATTCAAATTTGTCCAAATGCCCCCTCTTTCTGAGCACAAAGCATCTGCAACCAAATGCATGCAGGTGCTTGATGTTGGCTGCCTACCAAACCGTAGCTCGTATGAAGTCTTCCCTAAGAAAGCTCGTAGGAAGATGTGGTTGGCAATGTAATAGTCCGTGTTCATAGCCTCAGCCCAAAAGCATCGCGGAGTCCTATGCTCATCAAGCATCGTTTGCGCCATCTCTACAAGTGTGCGGTTCTTTTGTTCCACAACACCATTCTGAGGTGGGGTATAAGGAGACGAAAATTAGTGATCAAGACCTAGGTCACGACAAAAGGTTTCGAAATGAGAGTTACAAAATTCCCCACCATTGTCGCGGTGGATAGCCCTCATGGCCTTATGACTCTCATTTCTTAACTTCAAGACCAGATACCAAACAAAACCGAAAGCCTTATCTTTGAATTCCATGAAGAACACCCACGAAAAGCGAGAAAAGTCGTCTACAACGACAAGCACATACCACTTCCCACTGACCGACTGTACCCGAGTAGGACCAACCGTGTTCATGTGCAGAAGCTCACCTAGGTAAGAGGTCATCACCTGATTAACAGGTGCATGAGAAGTAGCAACCATCTTGCCATGATGGTAGGGGTGGCACACGAAGTCCTTTTCTACTTTCAAATTGGGCAATCCTCAGATCAGACCCATCGAGCTCAACCTGACAAGCAGATCAAAACTCAAATGGCCTAGCCTCCTATGCTACTTCCAAATACCAACAGAAGGACCAGCTACCAAATACCGAGGAGGGCCAGAAACAGATGCAAGGACAACCTTAAAAACCTGCCCATAGGGCAAAATCCGACAAACAAGGTTTTCCTTAGCATCAAGCACATGAGAAGAACTCTCCTTAAAGCGAACCTCATACCCTTTCTTGAGAAGTTGCGAGACAGAAACCAAATTGCACCCCAAATTCCTCACCAAAGCAACTTCTCTCGGGGAAAGCTTGCTAGAAAGAGCAACAGAACCAACACCCAACACTTTACCTTGACCATTATCCCCGAATGTGATGTATTCCTTGGTGCTCACAGGGTTAAGGCTGGAGAACCATCTGCGGTACCCTATCATGTGCCTAGAGTAGCCAGAGTCCATGATCCATATGTCCTCCAGGCCTCGATCCTGCAAAATCAAGGAAAGTGAGAGAGGACTAGCGCCCGGACATCCAGGCGGATGCCGGGCGCATCGGACGCAACCCCCACCGTCCGATCAAACCGTCTTCACCCATCCGATCGAACCGCCCTAAGTCATGTGCTGAAACATCAGAAATGAACTACCGAAACATCAACAAACAACTGATGAAACATTGAAAATACACTATTGCAACGTCAGCGGATATGAAAAAATTAACTGAATTGAATGAAAATTTTGGGTCCGCGAATCCGATGAAGAAATTAAAAAAAAAGTCGGACGAAACATCGGAATTGAACTGGCGAAACATCAATGAAGTACTGCTGAAACATTAAATTCAAACTGTTGCAACATCGATATTTTGGGGAAAAAATTCCAGATGCGGCGTGTCGGGCGATGCATGAAACATGAGAAAATAACTACCAAAACATCAACGAACAACGGATGAAACATTGAAAATATACTATTACAACAACAGCGGATATGAAAAATTAGCTAAATTGAATGAAAATTTCAGGTCTGCGAATCTGGTGAAAAAATTAAGAAAAATGGACGAAACATTGAGGAAGCACCGTTGAAACATCGTGACATAACTACTGAAACAATCTAGAAGAACTACTGCAACGTTAGAGAAGGACCGTCCATTTTTTTCAGATCGGACGCCCATGGCAGAGCGTTCCCAGTGAGCAAATGGTTCGGCACTGGGGTTAGTGAAACTGCTGAACCAGTGCCAAGCCATCTGCTCAAAGGTGGGAAAAGCACAGCCAAAGTAAGCATCACAATGATCTAAGTATCCACAACCTCCAAAGTGTGAGCTCTCAAACCCTCTACCAAAGCCTCGGTCACGAGGTCCATAGCCGCGCTGAAAATGACTAGGAGCTCGGCCCGAAAGACGTCTCTCATCACAAGGACCACAGGCCTGAAAGCCGCCTCCTCTCTCACCACTAGCAAAGCGGCCTCTCATCTCACCACTACGGGGAGGATCCTGCCAACCACCTTGGTAGAACTGATCCTAGTTCCCCCAGGCTCTCTCCTGCCTCTCAGCTCGCTTCCTCCTGAAGCAGAACTCCTCCAAGTGGCCATTCAGCTGGCAAAAGTCACAGTGGTAGACAAGCCTCTTAGGAGTGGGGTTAGGCTAGGCCTTGAGCTTAAGTGGAGTAGCCTTGGGTGGAGCAAGCTGCTGGACTCTCTCTTTGCTCACTTGGAGGCTTGAGGATCTCAGTCACCACTCTGTCCAGCTTAGCCAGTGAGGGCTTGGTTGTCCAGAACTGCTTCTTTGGGGCAGCCTTGGGAGGCTCATGGTAAACCCCATCAACAGTATGACTAGGCTGAGGAAAGGCAGTCTTAAGATTAACTGGGGCACTCTTCTTCTTACCCGAAGTACTAGACTCTCCCAACCCAAGTCCACCCATGTCACCCTCAGCTCTCTTGGTGCTCTCTAAAATCAACCTTAGTTACGGCTCTCTAGCATACATCCAACTGAGCACCTCTCTCAAACGGTTGTTCTCATCAACCAAGGTCAGTTTCTCCTCTCTCAGATCCTCCAAAACTAAAGTCTGAGTAGAACAAGTGGGAAAGTCTAGAAAGGGAATCACAGGAGCAGACTTCTCAAGTTTTCTTATGGTGGCATCCTTCTCCACCAACTGCAACCTCAAAGTGACACAACTCTCACATGTATTAGGAGGTGCTGAAAGCACCTCAAAGTCAGCTCTCACCTGGTCAAGCTCACTCCTCAAGGTAGGGACAGACCGTGCACGCACCCAAAAGCGTGGGTCTAGCCCTAAGCTCCTCCAACTCCTTGAGCTACCCCTCACACTTAACCTTCAGCTCAGCTATGTCAACAGCTAGGTGGAGGCAAGACTCACACTCAGGCAGCTCACTCAAGGTAGGCTCATCCAGTTTAGACTGGAGCTTGCCAAACTCAACCTTCAGCCTATCTATCTCCTCTACCTGATGAGCATACTTGCTGTTCTGCTCACAAAGCTCATTCATGAGGGACTCACAGGTAGGGCACTCAAAGTCACTAGGCTGAGCTTGCACACTCTTCAGCCTCTCAATTTTAGCCTAAGCATTAGCAAGCTTGGCTTTCTACTTTTGCAGCTTCTTGGCTGCCTTCTCCAACAACTTATCATGGGATTTCAACTCACGACTATTCCTCTCCAGCATATCAAGGATCTCAGCTTGCTTAGGAGTTACCTCTTCATTGGAGGAGTCATTGTCGTTGCCCTTGTCGTCCTTGTACTCAAGCGCCATGGAGCAAAAGTAATCTTCGGTTCACCTTGTGCTTGCGCTTGGACTTGGTGAAGACGAAGCAGAGGCTAGATGGACCGCATTCGTCCCTCCTCTTTGTCCCTCTTGGTGACGATCTCCTCATCTCTTGAGCTTGATGAGGACAAGGATGAGGAGGACGACGATCCGCTACAGAGACCACCAAGCTCGGTGAAGAAGGCCTTGTCCCACTTCCAGTTGTCCTTCTGGTAGCTCTTGAAAGCCTTCCTGAAGTTCTTGATCTTGCCGGAACGGTGTTTTGTGTGGTCGTGCTTGCCATAGTCGTGCTTGCCGGAGCGGTGCTTGCTGAAATCGTGGGAGTGGTTCTTGCCCTTCTTGTAGTAGTCGTTCTGCTTGTTCGGGCACTCAGCAATGAAGTGGCTGACCTCTCCGCACTCAAAGCACTTGGGCTTCTCGCCCTCTTCATGCTCATCCTGTTGTCGTAGGCGCACTGAAAGCGACTAGACACTAGGCAAAACTCATCATCCCCAAGTGATGCCAACTGCTCCTCTGTCATAGACATCACGGCAGAGAACAAAAAACCGTGAAGTAGGGGCTTAGTAGCAACTTCCTTGGAACTGGAAGCCAAGGCCAGGCTCTTGGAGCCGGTACCAGTGAGCATATCTGTCTTCTGGTAATAAACCTCTGTGGCCTTGAGCTTGCTTAAAGCTCCTCAACTCCCAAGGTAGCATACCCTGCCGACTCAAGAATGGAGTTCTTCTTGATCTCCCACACATTCCTGTCTAAGGAATACAGCAGCTTGATAGCCTGCTGATGGATAGCGTATGGGAGAGCATCGGGGGCAGAGTTGATGACCAAACAAGGCATCGATAGACTCTCCCGGCTTCTAAACAAAGTTCTCATACTCGCGCCGGTAAGTCTCAACAAGCCGACCCTTAACTGTCACCGTCCCCTCATGGTGTGCACTGAGCAGGGACCAGATCTCACAGGCGGTACTCGTGGCTCACCCTCTCATAGTCCGCCGGACCAAGTCCAGAGAAGAGAAAGTTCACCACCTTGTAGTTCGCCTCGTGCTGAGCTAATGAGCACCGGTGTGGTACGCTCAGCAACGGGAAGCACCGTGAAAGTCGTACTCTGTGTAGCATTCCATATGTCCTCATTCTAGCTTAGCAAGAAAGCTTTCATCCTACCCTTCCGGTGGGATAGCCATCCGAGCCAAGAACCGGAACCTTCCCAGAGTGCACCATAGTCGCTACTGGTTTCTCACCGGTAAAGGTATGAAGAAACCTAACCAGCTCTGATACCAATTATAGGACCGAGACGTGCGACTAGAGGGGGGTGAATAGGAGCACTTTAAAACTCAAATTCACAACTCCCCGAAACTGGTGCTAAAGAGAAGAACTAGACACCATCCACTGAACAGAGACGTGTCTAGCAGCGCAATGGTGCCGTCCACTAAAAGGATACGCACCAATGCGAGAAAAACCGAGATCCGACTCAACAAGGTCAACGAGGCAACGAATCTTTGTGAAAACCGGCACACGACACTCACCGCACAAAGGTGCATCTCACTGACTCACAGCAAGCAAACAGAATAGTCTGGAAGTGGGGGATGCAAAAATCCGAAGCAAAAACATAGCAGAAGAAGCAAACAGCGAAAACACAGCAGCCACCCTGCCTGAGCCGAACTGTCCGGTAGCAGGGGCCAGACTGTCCGGTGGCACCGGAGAGTCCGGTCTCCTCTGCCGGACTGTCTGGTGGGATGACCCAGACAGAGCCCAACACCAGACTATCCGGTGGGCACTGCCGGACTGTCCAGTGGAACTGGATTGTCCGGTGGCCTCTGCCGGACAGTCTGGTAGAGTCGCAGACAGGGAGTTTTCAAACCCAAACTTGACCAAATCTTGTCCAATCTTCACAAGATTTTGCACAGGCTATTTGGACCATATCCCAAAGCTTTTCCCAAAAGATCAATGCAAAACGACCAAGGGATCAGTGGGAATTTCAGATCTCGTGAGATGGTAATCTTTGGGCAAGAATGGGGAAAACTCAAGAAAGGCTTGCTCAGTGGGAATCCAGCAGGATTGAGATGAACTAAGTCATAATCTCCATGTCCTACCAAGTCCAAAAGAGCCAATAGAACAGGATTAACTCATGGGCAAAACAAATCACAAAAAGCCCTTGAGTTTCATCCAAAAATCAACTAGAAAGGGGGAGAAGGATGGCTCCAAACATGAGCACGAATTTAGAACGAATCTTGCCTTTATTAGATGAGGAAATCAGTGCATACGAGGTTCAACTCAGCCTACCACCCCTCATCCTCCCATTAATGCAAAGTACTAGCCTAGGGGACTCTCAAATCCTAAGCTAAGCACCCGATTTACTCTCTAAGCACTTGGCTGGTTGGAGACTAAGCCTAGGGTTTCTAGAGGTGGAAGAGTCAACTAAATCACTAGCCACTTAAGTATTTATAGCCCTGGCCTAATCGAAACATTTTACACTAAGACCCCTATATTACAGAAACACCCGTAGGGGCCAAAACGGAAAAGACTCGACTTTTTCGAGGACGGACGACCGCGATGGAGTCTTGATCTTCTTCGCTTGCAAGCTAACTCTCGTATGACGTCCCCATGTGCAGTAGTCTAAATCCGCCGATCGACCCCCGGTTTCGAAGTCAGAAATCGAGAAACTTTAGGGTTTCCTTCCTGGGCCTGGAACGGCCCACTGCACTCTATCTCAGTGCGAATGAGCCCATTCACCGAGTCTGGTAACTTGGTGGTAGTGTGGCGGATTTGAGCGAATCCGCCAATGCCCTCGCCTGTCTTCGCGCCATGTACTCGGGTTGGAGCACCACTGTGGCACCCAGCCTCCCCTGTCCATCGGGGTCACCTCTCAGTCCTTCGGAGGTTTACTCCTGTCGTCGCCGTGCCGCTCCTCTGTGTACCAAACTCCCATGGATGAACGACGTCGAGCATGCCTCTAGTCCTTCAGAGGACTTCCTTCTACCTCCAGTCCATCAGAGGGCCTCCTGTCCATCGGAGGTCTTGTGCCCAAGTCCTTCTGGGTCTTTGGCTTCTGTTGACAATCACTCATCACTCCAGAGGCAATGGAGTCGGTCCATTGGCTCTCATGATGGCTTGGAATTTGTTAATTGTTCTTCTACTGAAGACAGCATTGTAAGGGTAGTTAATGTTGACTATATCGAATAGTATTTGCTATGTTCTCATGAACTCCCCTTCACCGAATGTGACATTGATTTTCTTCTTGCCGATTGCTTTGATCTTTTTGCCTCCAGAGCCAAAGAGCGGCTGATCTATTGCATCCAAGTCTTCGAGTTTGAAGCCCATGGCGAAGTAGCAATTATTGAATATTATGTCTGCTGCACTGCCATTGTCCACTAGTATTATTTCGATATCATTGCCCATAAAGTGGATCGAATTGATGCCCACCAGGGCTCTTATCACGAGAGGATCAATTTGAGGTCATTTTCGGAGAAGGTAATTGTCATGCTTGACCACTTAGTTTTGAAACACGTTCCCTTGGAAACAAGGTTGACACATCGAAGATATTCCTTCCTTTGCCTTTTGGTTTTGTGCCGTGGCTCTCTGGAGCCACCCTTGAATGCATTGATCACGTTGACTCTGTGCTGCTGGATTTGGTGGTGGATTGTTTTCAACTTTGGGTTGGGTAGTGGTGGCAATGCGGGTAGTTGCATTGGGTTGCTTGTCAAGGGTAGGTGTGGGTTGTGCATGTGGTGGTTTGGGGCGAAGTAATTCATCGGTCTGTACATGGTTGCGTACTCTGTTGCTGATGTGTAGTGAATTGTTTTTGGCTGAGTTGGTTGGTGACTCTGGTTCTGGTTTCGGCTGTGGGTTTGGCTCTGCATTTTTTGCTGGGTTTCTTGAGTAATTGGGCAGTGTTTTCTTGTATGGTCTTTGTCTTCGACATGGAAAACACAGTATGGGACTCGGTTTGAACGACCGAATCTTCCTCGGACACGAGAACCTCTGCCACCTCTTCCTCTGTAAGATTTATTACTTCACTCTATTTCTTATGTTCTGTCGTCTTTTATTTCAATTGAGTTTACCTGAGCTGACTGCCTGCTCGGTTGAGATTGCCTTTGCTCTTCGTTTTCTTGTTTGCACCAATTGTTTCAGCATAAACCTTGGCCTCATTCTGTTTCTCGTTGCACTGCAATGGCGTCCAATCTTTGCCTCTTTCCCCTGTCTGACTTGCAGCATTCTTGCACTATGTCAAAGAGCTCTTTCTTGATGCTTGGTCTATTTCGGTCTAGGTACTCAAAGCAGGATCCCATTTTTAGCCCCTCAATCATTTCATCAATGATTGTGTCTTCGCTTACATTTAGAGCTTGCGCTCTTAGTTTGACAAAGCGCTGAAGGTACTGCTGCAATGTTTTGTTGTTTCTCTGCTTGCAGTTGTGCAAATCTCCCATTGTATGCATCTCTGGCTGAAAGCCCTGAAAGTTAGCCAATAATTTTTCTCAAAGTTGCAGCCAAGAGAAGATGGTGCCTGGGGGGAGAGAAGTGAACCATTGTTTTGCTGGTCCTCTTGACGCAATAATGAACGACTTTTCTATGACAACATTGTTCCCCCCAGTTGAAGATATTGCTGCTTCATACCTCATGAGAAATTCATTTAGATCTGAGCTTCCGTCGTACTACGGGAGTAGCGCTGGAATCTTGAATTTTAGAGGCCATGGGGCTTCTTCTAGCTCTGAAGCCAGGGTGAACATGAATGGGCTTCTCTTCGTGGGTTGCGGTTATGAGCTCTTTGGCTTCGGTAGTAGGACTCATGCCACTCTTCTTCGTACTTTTGAAGTTGTTCTTTGTCATCGTCATCTTTGATGTCTGTTTGGTAATAGCGATCTTCGCTTTCTAGTATTTGGATTTCTCTGTTGATCGAGTGCATTGACTCCTGCAATTTCCTCATCTGTTGCTCTTGCTCTTTTTGCTTAATGAGCAACTACAAGTGCTCTCTCTTCTTGTGCAATTGACGTTGCCTCTCTTCGTAACTTTCGAGCTCAAGTGCTTGTTTATTTCTTGTTCTTATCCTTGGCTCAATTTGTGACTTCCCTTTCTGTGCTATGGCAGGCTGCACTCTTTGGAATGTTTCCATTTCTTCATCAGTGAAAGTTAATTGAGGTTGTGGGTTTTTGCCCCTAGATCTTCGTTCTTGTCCATTCTCGAGTTGCAATGAACCTCCATGTGAACTTCCTGGGAGTGCACTTTCTGGTGGAATTTGAGTTTTGATTTTGTTTGTGTTTGCTGCTTCGGTGTTTGCTGCAGCTGCTACAACTGCTGCCGCTGCAGATGCCTTTGTTGATTTCATTTGGACCATGAGCTCGGACATGGTGTGCCCCAAACTATTGGGGAGAAAACCCGAAGGTCACTCCGGTAAGTGTTGACGATCGTTATTTCACGACTTCAACCGTCAGCTATCGTTGGAATGAAGCAAAGCATGTGACTTTATTGGACTAACCCTTTCTACTAATGAGTTCCGCGAGTTTTGTACAAATATTTGAGTGCAGGTACAAAATACATATGAAAGCGAGGTAATTTGGCAAGGAAATGGACTCCGGCAGCCGATGAGCTCTGGGGCATAGCCGGCCAGCCATATCCATGGCCACCCAGCCACCCCTCAGCTGGCTAGGGCAAACCAACATGGCCGCAGAGCCACATGCATGGTCACTTGGCCACATGCATGGCCGCCCGGCCTTCCAACCAAGCCCAAATGCCTCCACTCCGACCCTGCATGCAAGAACAACACGTCAAATGTACAAAACTCAAGTGTGGGCCAAGTTTCCAACACGTTAAGCACAAGAAGGCCACCATGTCATTGATCCACTCCCATTGATTGATGAAATCAGCAATCCAAGTGACTTACATCCAATGGCCAAGGAATAAAAACACTCCAAATCCAACGATCCACAGAGAAACACACCGGAATAACTGTCAACCACCATCCAAAGGGCATGCAAGACGTCGGATCACCAAAGTTGGTAAATCCTATGGCCGCCCGGCCATGATGATGGCCGCCCGACCACCCTTTGGACCTGTTTTGCACATGCATAAACTAATTCAACCGCCAACTGACTCGGGGAAGCAATCTCGGCCGAAGATGTGCCAAAGGCGGTGGATCCTATGGTGGGAGGCCATAGGGGTGGCTGCCCGTGGATGCACGTGGCCGCCTAGCCATGCACGTGGCCGCCCAACCACAGACCTACCCCCTCACTGACCTACATCACATACAAATACCCCCCTCACTTGGTTGGACTATAGATAGACCCCTAGAGCTCATTTGTAAAGAGTGGAGAAGTTGTGAAGCTACATTCTACCTTAGAGCATGCCATATCCTTTCTTAGTAGTTAGGATGGTCCTAGGAGTTAGAGTGAGTTGAGCTTTACCTCAGAGTTCTCGGAGAAATCTTTGAGTCTGTGGTAAAGTCGCTTGTATCTTTGTACCTTTCTCCAGTATAATATATTTACTTTACTCTATTTCTATCTCTTGCAAGTGTGGTCTACCTTTCTTTGCATATTTGCTAGGCTTTGGCTGTGGTTACTTTGGTTATTCATGTCTTGTTATTCTTGTCAGTGCTATAATCCAACATGTACACCAGACTCCGGTTAGATCCAACATGCTTTGCTCGAGTACGTTTATAGCGTGCCATCCTCTCCACGCAAATTTCATTCGTAGCCCCACTCGGTGACAGCGTTTCGTGTGCTTGTGTAGTCTAGGCCCATCGTTCGGGAGGCCCATAGGCGTTAGCTAGGTTCTTTTTTGGTGGCCAACTATCTACCCCCTGGCTCCTCGAGGGCGCTAGAATTTCGCTCGACGCGAGACCCTGACTTGTTTACTTGAATTTCCTTAGTCGCAATATAGTCTTTGCAGCCAAATAGAATAGAGTTTGGGAACTTTATCTCGCTCGTTGTCCTCCCAAGCAAATACACCTTTCTATCGATATCTTGGTAGATTAGTTACTTCCCCACCATAAACCTATGCTTTATTGGTTTACCCCGGCCTAACTACTAGTTGGTACGTTTATTTAAGTTTATAGTTCATTCGACTTTAGTTTATCCAATTATACTCTCTCGCCTGCCGCTTCCCTAATAAAATTTACGATACCTTGGAGTACTCCGGGTGAAAGGCTACAACGGTCTCCGTGCGCTTGCGGAGTAAAATCTGTTTAGGCTAAGAGACGCCAACAAGCTTTTCTAGCGCCGTTCCCGGGGAAGCAATAGGCAGAGAGATAATTGATATCTCATTTCGAACCATGCATACTTGATAAATTTACCGCTAGTTTTTAGCAGGCTCACTTTGCTCTATTGTCTCATTGTGGTTGCAACAAAGTGGTGTATGACCGTTTTTGACCTGTCGGAAAATTACCACAATAATCCAGAGTCAGTGTTTAGGAGAGTCCGCCCAATGACTATCCATAGACAAAGACTTGTGCCAAGGGAACTTGAATCAACTGCATCAATGAGCTACACTCCATTTACTACCAACATGGCCGAAAAGACCATCCAAGAGTTCTCCATCCCGTCAAGGAACAACGTTCCTACGGGACCCAAAGTTCAGACATGGGAGAACTTTGAGCTCAAACGTGAAGTCATTCACATGGTTCAAGCTATCCCGTTCTACGGACTAGCGATAGAGGACGCCAACAGTCACCTATAGTAATTCCAGGAAATCTGCAGCACATTCACCATGAAAGGCGCGTCCGTTGACGTCGTCAAGCTACACCTCTTTCCATTTTCACTCATCGGGAAGGCGAAGCAATGGTTCTACCTCAATTGAGCTACACTGCTAACATGGGATGCGTGCTCCAACGCATTCCTCACAAAGTATTTTCCTTTGGGAAAGACCAATGCATTGAGGAACAAGATCTCGAGCTTCCAATAGCTCACAGATGAAATAGCGGTGGAGGCCTAGGAGCGATTATAGGAATATATCGCAGCCTACCCCCACCATGGAATGGAACAATGGCTCATCATCCAAAGCTTCTTTCACAGGTTAAACCATACTGCACAAGAGCACCTGGATGCAGCCGTCAGAGGATCCTTCTTATCTATAAGTGTGAGAGCCACCAAGGAACTCATCAAGAAGATAACCACCAACCAAGGGTGGAAAGATGAGAGGTCTAGCACCCAAACCCATGGGTTCCATCACATCGACAGCTCAGACATGCTCGCCACCAAAATGGACCTATGTTTAAAGAAGCTAGAAGACAATCCAGAGACTGCACCAGTCTAGGCCCTCGATGCTCGCATGACTTGTGAAGTCCGCGGAGGTACGGGGCACTTGGGGAACAGCTGCTCCGAGACTCGGCTAGAACACGCAAATTTCGTCGGGAATTCTAGCAATTTTAACAATGGGAATCGTTCTCAGCCATGCTAGAATTCAAGACCATATATCCCCTTCTCCAGACAAGGTAACTCCTTAGGTAATTCACAGCAGTTCAATAAACCAAGATCTTTTGATCAAAAACCTGTTAATGATAGCATTAGCAAGAAATTCCATGCAAATGATAGGCTCTTTGAATAAATTTCCTTGCAAATGGAAACTCTTAATAGTGCTATGAAAAACCAACTGAGCTTTAATAAGATGTTAGAAACTTAGATAGCTTAGTTAGCGGCTTCTTTACCTAACGCTAATGCGGGAAAGCTTTTGAGCCAACTGGAACCTCTCCCCAAAGTGCACATAAATGCAGTCACCACCAGGGGTGGTAAGTCCACACAAGACCCGCCACATCCTAAGAATGAAGGTAATGAGTAGGAGAAGACCACCCAAACCGAGAAGGAAGACACTGAAACCAGACCTAGAATGGAGGAAACCACCGAAGTCACTCCCACATGAGTTCTACGACACGATGGTGTTACTTTTCCCTCCATAAAACAAGAAAGTTGTCGCTGATGAACAATACAGTAAGTTTGTTGAGGTTATTAAGAAGTTATATGTTAGTATTCCCCTGCTAGATGCCATGCAGGTACCGACATATGCAAAGTACTTAGAAGACATCCTCAATAATAAGAAACCTCTGCCATCAACAGAAGTAGTGCACCTGACGGAGGAGTGTAGCGCAACTATACTCAACAAACCTCCTCAAAAGAAAAAGGACCTAGGAAGTCCTACGATTCCATGCTCAATTGGGAACCAATTCTTCGATCAAGCCTTATGTGACCTTGGAGCCAGCGTTAGCGTTATGCCCAAAGCAGCCATTGACAAATTGAATCATGCTGCACTCGCCCCACTGCCATGTGCCTACAGCTCGCAGACTAGTCCATTTGACACCCCGCTAGGATCGCTATGGATGTTCCAATGAGAATCCAAAATTTTCTCGTCCTGGTGGACTTTGTGATCTTGGACATGGAAATTGACACCAAGACACTCCTCATCCTTGGGAGGTCGTTCTTGAGCACTGTGGATCCAAGCATCGATGTCAGAGCCAGACAAGTCCACCTGAACATCAACGGCATGAGGAAGACATTCGGCTTTAAACCAACAGTGGAGCAGTGCAACCAAGTGAAAGTGTTTCGTTGCACAACGCCAACATATGTGCCAAAGACAATCCTCTGAGAGCCAATGGACCGGCTCCATTGCCTCTGAAGTAATGAGTGATTGTCAATAGTAGCAAGACCCAAAAGGACTTGGGCACAAGACCTCCGATGGACAGGAGGCCCTCCGATGGACCAGAGGTAGAGGAAAGTCCTCCGAAGGACTGGAGGCATGCTCGGCGTCTGTTCGCCATGGGAGTTCGGTAAATAGAGGAGCGGCACAGCGACGACAGGAGTAAGTCCTCTGAAGGACTGCGAGGCTGCCCCGATGGACAGGGGATGCCGGGCACCACCGCGGTGCTCCAACCCGAATGCGTGGCGCGAAGGAGTGCGAGGCAGGCTTTGGCGGCTTTGGCTCAAAACTGCCACCCAAGCTACCCAAGCCTTGATGAGTTGGGCCACGACTCGCCAATATAGAGAAGATGTCCTAAATCTGGCCCAGGCGGAGACTTCCAAAAGTTTCCCGATTTCTAACATCAAAACCGGGGGCGGATCGCGGATTGGACTACTCGCCATATGGAGAACATTCGAGGATTGCGTGGAACTTACGAAGATCAAGACTTCATCGTGGTCGTCCGTCCCGAAATATCCTGTAATCTATCGTTTGAGTCCTTAGGGTTTGTCTAGTTGTAGGGACCTAAGTGCAAAACTGTCTAAACAGCACTCGGGTATAAATAGGTCCAAGGCAGGTCATTAGAGTGACTCTTGGCTTCTAGGATTAGGTTTTCCTTTGTGATTTTTGTCCTCAAGCCTTGAGCTCCATTGTTAAGGAGGTTAGAGTAGGATTTAGCCTCCTAATCTTGAGGGAAGGATGAGGGTGGTTGCTTGGGATGAATTCCTGCTTGTATGCTGAATCTTTAGACCCATCTTGGGCACTTAATCAAAGCAAATTCGCGCAGCAACCTTGTGTTCTTCTCCTCCCCCTCTCTCTTTGGTTTTTGGGTTCAATCCTTGGCTTTTGGGTGTTTGTGTTGGCCAAGCTTGAATCCCTTCCCTTGCTGATGTTTTGGACTTGCTAGGACGCGGAGATCATGACTTAGTTCATCTCAATCCTGCTGGATTGCCACGAGCAAGCTTTCTTTGTGTTTTCCTCTTTCTTGCCCAAAGATTGCCATCTCACGAGATCTGAAATTCTAGCTGATTCCTTGGTCACTTTGAGTTGAACTTTTAGGAAAAGCTTTGGAATAGGGTCCAGATAGCCTGTGCAAAATTTCGTGAAGATTGGACAAGATTTGGTTTGGTTTGGGTTTGAAAACGCTCTTTCTGCAACTCTACCAGACAATCCGACAGAGGCCACCGGACAATCCGATTCCACCAGATAGTCCGGCAGTGCCCACCGGATAGTCTGGTGTGTGGCGCTGTCCGGGCCGTGCCACCGGACAGTCCGACAGTAGGCACCGGACAGTCCAGTGTTGGCCACCGGACAATCCGGTCCTGCCAAGGAGCTGCAGTGTTCTTCCCTCTTTGGTTTTTTCGCTATGTTTCTGCTTCAGATTTTTGCATTCCCCACTGTAAGACCATTCTCTTTGCTTGTTGTGAGTGAGTGAGATGCACCTTGTTGCGGTGAGCGTCGTGTGGCGGTTTTTGCAAAGTTTCGTTGCCTCGGTGCCATTCTTGGTTGGATCTTGAGTTTTCTTGCATCGGTGCGTATCCTATCAGTAGACAGCACCCTTGCGCTGCTAGGCACGTATCTGTTCAGTGGACGGTGCCCAGTTCTGTTTCTCTTGAGCTTTGCAGAGCACCTTCTTGGGGGTTGTGATTTTGAGATTTCAAGTGCTCCTATTCACCCCCCCTCTAGTCGCAGGTCTCGGTCCTACAATTGGTATGAGAGCTGGTTAGGTTTCTTCATACCTTTACCGGTGAGAAACCAGTAGCAACTATGACTCACTCTAGGAAGATTCCGGTCCTCGGGTACGATGGATACTCCTACTAGATGGGTAGGATGAGAGCATTCTTGCTTAGCCAGGGCCAAGACATATGGGATGCTACTCAGAGTGTGAACTTTGTGGTGCTTCCAGTGGCTCAGCGCACTACCCCAGCGATTGTAGCTCAGCATGAGGCGAATGCCAAAGCTGTTAACTTTCTCTTCTCAGGACTTGGTCCAGTTGATTATGAGAGAGTGAGCCACCTCGAGACTGCCTGTCAGATCTGGTCCCTGCTGAGTGCACACCATGAGGGCACTGCTACTATCAAGGGGCGTCTCGTTGAGACTTACAGGCGCCAATATGAGAATTTCGTTCAGAAGCCTGGAGAGTCCATCGATGACTTGTTTGGTCGTTTTCAGTCGATCATCAACAAGTTGCGCATTAACTCCAGCCCTGAGAGGATCCCATACACCAACCATCAGCAGGCTGTCAAATTGGTGTATGCGTTGGACAGGAAGATATGGGAGATCAAGGTTAACTCGATCATCGAGTCTGAGGCCTATGACACGATTGGAGTGGAGGCTCTTTACAGCAAGCTCAAGGCCACAGAGGTGGATTACAAGTTGAGGGATTCTCTCGCTTGTACTGGCTCCAAGAGCCTGGCCTTGGCTTCTCCCTCCAGTGAGGCCGCTACTAAACCCCAGCTTCACAACTTTTTGTTTTCTGCTCTTATGTCTGTTACAGAGGAGCAATTAGCGTCACTTGGGGATGATGAGCTTTGCCTGGTGTCTAGCCACTTTCAGCACGCCTATGACAACCAGATGAGCAAGAAGAGGGGCGAGAGGCCCAAGTGCTTCGAGTGCGGAGAGGTCGGCCACTTCATCGCTGAATGCCCGAACAAGCAGAATGACTACTACAAGAAGGGCAAGAGCCACTCCCGCGACTCCAACAAGTACCACTCCGGCAAGCATGACTACGGCAAGCGTCACCACACCAAGCACCGCTCCGGCAAGATCAGGAACTTCAGGGAGGCTTTCAAGACAACCGGAAGCGGGACAAGGCTTTCTTCGCCGAGCTTGGTGGTCTGTGCGGCGGATCGTCCTCCTCCTCCTCCTCATCTTCGTCAAGCTCAAGCGATGAGGAGATCGTCACCAAGCGGGACAAGAGGAGGGACCAAGGTGGTCCAGCTGGACTCTGCTTCACCTCCACCAAGTCCAAGCGCAAGCACAAGATGCACCAGAGATCTTTTTGCTCCATGGCGCTTGAGGACAAGGACGATAAGGCAACGACAACGACTCGTCCGATGAAGAGGTAACTCCTGAGCAAGCTGAAATTCTTGAGATGTTGGAGGCAAATAATCGTGAGTTGAAAGCTCAGGATAAGATGTTGGAGAAGGCAGCCAAGAAGCTGCAGAAGCAGAAAGCTAAGTTGGCTGATGCTTTAGCTGAGATAGAGAGGCTGAAGAGTGTGCCAGCCCAGCCTAGTGAGTCTGAGTGCCCTACCTATGAGACTTTGATGAGAGATCTCTGTGAGCATAATAGCAAGTATGCTCATTAGGTAGAGGAGATGGATAGGCTAAAGGTAGAGTTAGGCTAGCTCTAGTCTAAACTGGATGAGCCAATTTTGAGTGATGAGCCAGAGTGTGAGATGTGCCCCTACCTAGCTGTTGACATAGCTGAGCTGAAAGTGAGGTGTGAGGGACAGCTCAAGGAGTTGGAGGAGCTTAGGGCTAGACCCACGCTTTTGGGTGCATGCATGGTCTGTCCTACCTTAGAGAGTGAGCTTCAGCAGTTGAGAGCTGACTTTGAGGTGCTTTCAGCACCCCCTGACACTTGTGAGAACTGTCTCACTTTGAGGTTGATGTTGGTGGATAGGGATGCCACCATTAAGAAGTTAGAGAAGTCTGCTCTCTCTATTCTCTCTCTAGACTGCCCCACTTGTGCTGCCTAGACTTTAGGTCTGGAGGATCTGAGAGAGGAGAAATAGACTTTGGTTGATGAGAACAAACGTTTGAGAGAGGTGCTCAGTTGGCTGTATGCTAGAGAGCCCCAACTAAGGATGATTTTAGAGAGCACCAATAGAGCTGAGGGTGATATGAGTGGACTTGGGTTAGGAGAGTGCAGTACTTTGGGTGAGAAGAAGAGTTCCCCAATTAAGCTTAAGACTGCCTCTCCTCAGCCTATTCCTACTGTTGATGGAGTTTACCATGAGCCTCCCAAGGCTACCCCAAAGAAGCAGTTCTAGACACCCAAGCCCTCACAGGCTAAGTTGGACAGAGTAGTGACTGAGATTCTCAAGCCTCCAATGAGCAAGGAGAGAGTTCAGCAGCCTGTTCCACCCAAGGCTACTCTACCTAAGCCTAAGGCCCAGCCTAACCCCACTCCCAAGAGGCCTGTCTACCACTATGACTTTTGCCAGCGGAATGTCCACTTGGAGGAGTTCTGCTTCAGGAGGAAGCGAGTTGAGAGGCAGGAGAGAGCTTGGGGGAACCAGGATCAGTTCTACTAGGGTGGTAGGCAGGATCCTCCCCACCGCGGTGAGATGAGAGACTACTTTGTTTGTGGTGAGAAAGGAGGCGGCTTTCAGGCCCGTGCTCCTGGTGGTGAGAGACATTTTGCCGGCCGAGCTCCTAGTCGTATTCAGCGCGGCTATGGACCTTGTGACCGAGGCTTTGGAGGTAGAGGGTTTGAGAGCTCACGCTTTCGAGGTCGTGGGTACCCGGATAGACGTGATGCTTACTTTAACTATGCTTACCCCACTTTAGAGCAGATGGCTCGGCACTGGTTCAGCAGTTTTACTAACCCTAGTGCTGGACCATTTGCTCACTCTCGCTTTCCTTGATTTTGCAGGATCGAGGCCTGGAGGATAGATGGATCATGGACTCCGGCTACTCTAGGCACATGACAGGGCACCGCAGATGGTTCTCCAGCCTCAACCCCGTGAGCACTAAGGAGTACATCACATTCGGGGATAATGGTCAAGGTAAAGTGTTGGGTGTTGGTTCTGTTGCGCTTTCTGGCAAGCTTTCCCTGAGAGAAGTTGCTTTGGTGAGGAATTTGGGGTTCAATTTGGTTCTGTCTCACAACTTCTCAAGGAAGGGTTTGAGGTTCACTTTAAGGAGGGTTCTTCTTGTGTGCTTGATGCTAAGGAAAACCTTGCTTGTCGGATTTTGCCCTATGGGTAGGTTTTTAAGGTTGACCTTGCATCTGTTTCTGGCCCTCCTCGGTGTTTGATAGCTAGTCCTTCTACTGATATTTGGAAGTGGCATAGGAGGCTTGGCCATTTGAGTTTTAATCTGCTAGCCAGGTTGAGCTCGATGGGTCTGATCCGAGGATTGCCCAATTTGAAAGAAGAAAAGGATTTAGTGTGCCACCCCTGTCGTCATGGCAAAATGGTTGCCACTTCTGATGCACTTGTCAATCAGGTGATGACCTCTTACTCGGGTGAGCTACTGCATATGGACACCATTGGTCTTGCTCGGGTACAGTCGGTCAGTGGGAAGTGGTATGTGCTTGTAGCTGTGGATGACTTTTCTCGCTTTTTGTGGGTGTTCTTCATGGAATTCAAAGATGGGGCTTTTGGTTTTGTTCCGGATCTGGTCTTGTGGTTAAGGAATGAGAGTCATAAGGCCATGAGGGCTTTCCGCAGCAACAATGGCAGAGAATTTCATACTCTCATTTCAAAACCTTTTCTCATGACCTAGGTCTTGATCACCAATTCTCGTCTCCTTATATCCCACCTCAGAATGGTGTTGTGGAACGAAAGAACCGCGCACTTGTTGAGATGGCACGGACGATGCTTGATGAGCATAGGACTCTGCGATGCTTTTGGGATGAGGCTATGAATACGGCCTGTTACATTGCCAACCACATCTTCCTACGAGCTTTCTTAGGGAAGACTTCGTACGAGCTACAGTTTGGTAGGCAGCCTAGCATCAAGCACCTGCGTGCATTTGGCTGCAGATGCTTTGTGCTCAAAAAGGGGGCCATTTGGACAAATTTTAATCTCGCTGCTTGGATGGTATTTTCCTTGGGTACGCCTTGATAGAGCTGGAGTGCCCGATCTTTCGGTGAGTGGAGATAAATTCGACTTGGTGGAAGTAGACCCTCACGATCCGACTACGACGAGCGAACCCGAAGCGCCAATGCAATCGCTGAACCAACTTCCGATGGTTACCAACCTTGCAGGTGCAAGATCAGCCTGATCACGAAGATCAATTCCTGTATGCAATCGAAGAACGAACAAGAATATGAAGTGAGCAATCTTAATATCACTCGAGGTGGAGTTCTGAATCACAGAGGACAGCACGTATTTGTGCGTGTTCTGGGTATCTAAAGCTAGATGTAAAACAAAACTCAAGTCTGAAAAGAAAAGAAGCCTCTATCTAAATAGAGGGAGAGAGGGGGGCGCAGCCTTAGGGAAGGGCGGCCAGGGAGGGGGCGCAGCCCCTAGTGGCGGCCCGCCCTAGGTGACCACACAAGGACCTTAGTTGGGCCAGCGTCTATTCCTCATCACCAGCAGCACCTTTTCCAGCGCCACCAGATGCACCTCCTCCTCAGGCGCCACCTTCTTCCTCATCTGGGCCAATCACTCGGGACCGTGCAAGAGATCTAAACTTCGTCATGCTACTGAAGAATGAAGGCCCAGAAGAATAGACGCTGGCCCAACTAAGGTCCTTGTGTGGTCGCCTAGGGCGGGCCACCACTAGGGGCTGCGCCCCCTCCCTGGCCGCCCTTCCCTAGGGCTGCGCCCCCCTCTCTCCCTCTATTTAGATAGAGGCTTCTTTTCTTTTCAGACTTGAGTTTTCTTTTACATCTAGCTTTAGATACCCAGAACACGCACAAATACGTGCTGTCCTCTGTGATTCAGAACTCCACCTCGAGTGATATTAAGATTGCTCGCTTCATATTCTTGTTCATTCTTCGATTGCGTACAGGAATTGATCTTCGTGATCAGGCTGATCTTGCGCCTGCAAGGTTGGTAACCATCGGAAGTTGGTTCAGCGATTGCATTGGCGCTTCGGGTTCGCTCGTCGTAGTCGGATCGTGAGGGTCTACTTCCACCAAGTCGAATTTATCTCCACTCACCGAAAGATCGGACACTCCAGCTCTATCAAGTGGTATCACGCCTCTAGCTCTAGGGCATATAGAGTGTGGATCCTCGATACCAAACAAGTGGTTGAGACCTGTAAAGTTTCCTTTGATGAATCTATGCCTTGCACAACCCCTGCATTTGAGCTTTCAGGTGATGATGAAGAAGGTGCTCCCATCTTTGAAGATGAGGAAGGCGAAGTAGATCCTGGTGATGCAGGAGCCACTGCACCGGCTGCAGCTCCTGCCCCCTCTGCTATGAGCTCTGAAGATGAAGGAGGACCCTTGCCTATGGCTTCCTCCTCGCTCCCCCGACTGCAAGCTCGAGCAAAGACTGGCCCCGCTGAGGACGCAGGGGAGGAGACCTCCGAGATTGTTCCATCTTGGCTGGTCCAGCGGGATCACCCTCCAGACAGGATGATTGGAGATCTACACCAGCGCGTCACACACTCTTCGGTTAACTCTCTAGCCTTCTTCTGCCACTCTGCATTTGTTGCTTCTTTCGAACCCCGGGATGTGTCACATGCATTATCTGATCCTAGTTGGGTGAACGCCATGCATGAGGAGTTGGAGAACTTTGAGAGAAACCATGTCTGGGATTTAGTTGAACCTCCACCAAACTGCCACCCTATAGGAACCAAGTGGGTCTTCAAGAACAAACAGGGTGAGGATGGGATGGTTGTGAGGAATAAAGCGAGATTGGTTGCCTAGGATTTCTGTCAGAAGGAGGGGATAGATTATGAGGAGACCTTTGCTCCTGTAGCTCATTTAGAAGCCATTAGAATTCTGCTTGCCTTTGCTGCCTCTAAAGGCTTCAAACTACAGCAGATGGATGTCAAGTCAGCCTTCCTAAACGGTTACATAGAGAAGGAGATATATGTGAAACAACCTCCTGGCTTTGAGAGTGCCAAGTTTCCAGACCGGGTGTATAAGCTGAGAAAAGCCCTTTATGGTCTGAGGCAAGCTCCAAGAGCTTGGTATGCTAGGTTGAAAGCTTTCCTGCTCAAATCTGGGTTTGTGATGGGTTCAGTAGATAAGACCTTGTTTCTATTGAGTCGTGGCGGTGACACCCTTCTAGTTCAGATATATGTTGATGACATTATCTTTGGTGGTTCATCTCATGCTTTGGTGTCTAAGTTTGCTGAACAGATGAGCAGTGAGTTCGAGATGAGTCTCATGGGTGAGCTTCAGTTCTTCCTCGGGCTACAGATCAAGCAAGGCCCAGAAGAAACCTTCGTCCATCAAGCTAAGTACACGAAGGACATTCTGAGAAAGTTTGACAAGGGAGATCTCAGGCCCATGGCGACTCCCATGTCAACACAGACGGCACTTGATGCTAATAAAGAAGGGGAGGTGGTGGACCAAAGAGAGTACCGAGGGATGATCGGCTCACTTCTGCACCTGACGGCAACCAGGCCAGACATTCAGTTCGCGGTCTACCTCTGTGCGTGATTTCAGGCCTCACCGAGCACATCACCCCGTCAAGCGGTGAAGCGCATCTTCAGGTATCTGAAATACACTCCTGAGCTTGGTCTTTCGTTCTCTTCAGCTTCGATGCTCACTCTTAGAGGGTATTCTGACGCTGACTCTATGGGTTGTCGGCTAGAGTGCAAGTCTACTTTCGGTACCTACCAATTTCTCGGTTCTTCTCTTGTCTCTTGGTCCTCACGCAAGCAATCTAGCGTAGCCACTTCCACCACAGAAGCTGAATACATTGCTGCTCCTAGTTGCTGCTCCTAGCTGCTTTGAATGAAGTCTACTTTGAGTGACTTTGGTCTCAGTTTTAAGAAGATCCCTCTCCTAGTAGACTCTACTTCTGCTATTTCTGTAGCTAAGAACCCTGTCTTGCACTCCAGAACCAAACACATAGATGTGAGGTTTCACTTCTTGAGAGATCACTATGAGAAGGGAGATATAGACTTGATCCATGTGGAGACTGAGAACCAGTTGGCCGATATCTTCACCAAGCCCTTAGATCTTAGCGTGTTTGCTCGCTTGCGTGGGGAGCTTGGTGTTTGTTACCCCTTTTAGGTTGGGGTAACTTTGTTGTAGTTTAGGGTTTTGGTTTGCCTTTTCTTTGCTTTTCCTTGTTTTTCTTGCATTTTGTATCATACCATGCATTGCATTGTAACATATGCATTTTCACTTACACTAGCACAAGAGCTCTTCTGGTATGATGAGTTAGTACTTGCTTGTGCTAGATTGTACAATTGCTTGCATGATCATGGTTGGCTAAGCTCCTTGAATCTGTCTAATATCTTTTGTGAGCTCAGTCACTTTTGTTTCTTGAAAATCAAAAGCCATGATCACCACTTGACTTGGCTACCAAGCATGTGTAGGAATGTTGAATGCTATGCTATCTTTTCATGCTTGGATATGCTAGTCGAATGCCTTTGTTAAGTTGATGCCAAAGCATTTATGACACCTTGTCCAAATCTAAAATCTGAATTAATTTTGTTTACAAAGTGGTGTCCTATGAGCTACATTGAAAAGATCCAGGTGGGTTCACTTGTCACACTGATCAAGTTTGAGATAGCTTGCCTTTACACTTTGGCATGAACTTGGACTAGGCTGTGTATGACCAAAACCTTGTCTTAAGCTTCTGATGGTTTTCTGAACCTAGGCTTGGCATTGGTTGGTAAGAATTGGCAAAAACAAGTGAATAACCCCTGGCATATGATCTGACTTGCTTGAAGTTAAAAATTGCTAAATCTGAAATCTGCAAGTCTCTAAATTGCTTATGGCCTGTTGCATATGCTTTGGTTGAGAGTAGCACACCTTGTATGTTTTGCTAGCATCTTGCTGTTCATGCCTATCTTGCTAGATGCTATTCATGTTGGTGATGCTTTCTTTTCAACAACCCTAAAAAACATGCTCCTAATCTGTATAAGATAGATTCAATTGAGCTTGTTTGCATGCTTCCTTGCCCTCACTTGCTCTGTATGCTAGAACTCGTATTTACTAGCTTTTCATCCCTGCTGAGCTCTTCATGGTACACTTCCTGCATTTAATGGCATATTTTGAGGGAGAGTTGTCCATTTCAGGGGGAGTTGAGTTCTATGAACCCTTGATGTGTCCATTGTCAACAAGGGGGACAGATGTTGACCCTTGAGGAGAGAGATGTTCCCAAGGGGTTTCATGGACCAAGGGGGAGGACTCTGTAGAGATCTAGTTGAGGGGGAGCTTGAGCTTAGCATGCTCTTGCATCGGTGCGTTGAGGCTTTTGCCTCTTTCTGGAGGAGCCGATGCTTTGCCTTAGCATGACTATGTTGAGCCAGTTTGCCTCTTTCTTGAGGGGTCATGCTTTAGTTTGAATGACTGCGTTGAGCGGTTTCCCTTGTTTTAGGGGGTCCATCTTTGGTTTTGTTTCTATTGTCTCAATTTGCCCTTTTCTGCTTGTATTTGGCTTTTGGGCATCTTGAGCAACTTCTTCTTTTCTTCTTTCTTTTCGCTTTTACGTTTTTCTTCTTGTCTTTGTTCTATTTTAGGTTACAGGTTAAAGGTGTTGACAATGCACTCATCAAGGGGGAGATTGAGAGCCAATGGACCAGCTCCATTGCCTCTGGAGTGATGAGTGACTGTCAACAATAGCAAGACCCAGAAGGACTTGGGCACAAGACCTCCGATGGACAGGAGGCCCTCCGATGCACTGGAGGTAGAGGAAAGTCCTCCGAAGGACTAGAGGCATGCTCGGCGTCTATCGGCCATGGGAGTTCGATACACGGAGGAGCGGCACGGCGATGGTAGGAGTAAGTCCTCCGAAGGACTGCGAGGCTGCCCCGATGGACAGGGGATGCCGGGCGCCACCGCAGTGCTCCAACCCGAATGCGTGGCACGAAGGCGTGTGAGGGAGGCTTTGGCGGCTTCGGCTCAAAACCACCACCCAAGCTACCCAAGCCTTGGTGAGTTAGGCCACGACTCGCCAAGATAGAGAAGATGGCCCAAATCCGGCCTAGGCATAGACTTCCTAAAGTTTCCCTATTTCTAACTTCAAAACCGGGGGCGGATGGCGGATTGGACTACTCGCCACGTGGAGAACATCCGAGGATTGCGTGGAACTTACGAAGATCAAGACTTCATCGTGGTCGTCCGTCCCGAAATATCCTGTAATCTTTCATTTGAGTCCTTAGGGTTTGTCTAGTTGTAGGGACCTAAGTGCAAAACTGTCTAAACAGCACTCGGGTATAAATAGGTCTAAGGCAGGTCATTAGAGTGACTCTTGGCTACTAGGATTAGGTTTTGCTTTGTGATTTTCGTCCTCAAGCCTTGAGCTCCATTGTTAGGGAGGTTAGAGTAGGATTTAGCCTCCTAATCTTGAGGGAAGGTGAGGGTGGTTGCTTGGGATGAATTCCTGCTTGTATGCTGAATCTTTAGACCCATCTTGGGCACTTAATCAAAGCAAATTCGCGCAGCAACCTTGTGTTCTTCTCCTCCCCCTCTCTCTTTGGTTTTTGGGTTCAATCCTTGGCTTTTGGGTGTTTGTGTTGGCCAAGCTTGAATCCCTTCCCTTGCTGATGTTTTGGACTTGCTAGGACGCGGAGATCATGACTTAGTTCATCTCAATCCTGCTGGATTGCCACGAGCAAGCTTTCTTTGTGTTTTCCTCTTTCTTGCCCAAAGATTGCCATCTCACGAGATCTGAAATTCCAGCTGATTCCTTGGTCACTTTGAGTTGAACTTTTGGGAAAAGCTTTGGAATAGGGTCCAGATAGCCTGTGCAAAATTTCGTGAAGATTGGACAAGATTTGGTTTGGTTTGGGTTTGAAAACGCTCTTTCTGCAACTCTACCAGACAATCCGACAGAGGCCACCGGACAATCTGATTCCACCAGATAGTCCGGCAGTGCCCACCGGATAGTCTGGTGTGTGGCGCTGTCCGGGCCGTGCCACCGGACAGTCCGGCAGTAGGCACCGGACAGTCCAGTGTTGGCCACCGGACAATCCGGTCCTGCCAGGGAGCTGCAGTGTTCTTCCCTCTTTGGTTTTTTCGCTATGTTTCTGCTTCAGATTTTTGCATTCCCCACTGTAAGACCATTCTCTTTGCTTGTTGTGAGTGAGTGAGACGCACCTTGGTGCGGTGAGGGTCGTGTGGCGGTTTTTGCAAAGTTTCGTTGCCTCGGTGCCATGCTTAGGTTGGATCTTGAGTTTTCTTGCATCGGTGCGTATCCTATCAGTAGACAGCACCCTTGCGCTGCTAGGCACGTATCTGTTCAGTGGATGGTGCCTAGTTCTGTTTCTCTTGAGCTTTGCAGAGCACCTTCTTGGGGGTTGTGATTTTGAGATCTCAAGTGCTCCTATTCACCCCCCCTCTAGTCGCACGTCTCGGTCCTACATCCTCAACGCAGACAATCCTAAGGGAAAAATGGACAGCCTCATTAGATTCATGAAGCACAAATTGGATCACGAAGCTACCCTCCGACGAAGAGAAGAACTAGAGCAGAAAAAGGCAAACCTCAAAAAGGCTAGCCCCAAACCTCAGATACTGGTAGGTAAAACTCCCGTGACACCGGGAGGTAAAACTCCTGTGACACTAGGAAGTAAAACTCCTGTGAAACAAGGAGGCAAAGCTCCTATGACCAAGGTCGGCGCCTACAAGCCACCTATTACATCATCAGAAAGGCGCAGCAATAACCAGCATGTCCACAAGCCACCTATGACGTCACAAAAGGGCGCGACATGAGAAAGCAAGCCAACGAGCCACCTACGACATCAGCTACATGGCACACAAAAATACGAACTGCCATGTAAGCGCACACAAAATCCCAGAAGGCGGCAAATGGTTCATCCTCGCCAAAAGGTAACTTTGCCATTGTCGTCCACAACATATTTATTTTCCGCCGAATCTAAATTTAGGCACTCCATGGCATATTTAATCTTCTCTTTTGCATATAGTTGGTTTTCTGCACCTATTTTATTTCTTATATATTCTGCATTTCAAAAAAAAATTGTTGGCCGGCCAATCGATCGGCCTTTCCCCTCCTTCTTTTCCCTTCTTTTTCTTTCCCCTAATTTCCTTTTTCCCTCTTTTCCTTTTCTCCCTTTTTTTTCTTTACTTTCTTTCGAAGCACGCACCAAAAGGGGGGCATCATGGCCGATCGGCCATGTCGACGGCCGCCCAGCCTCACTTCTCTCTCTTGCCCGCCTCTTTCTCTTTTTTTCAAAGCAAAGGGGCAGGCACTTGAGTGAGCAAGCACAATAATGGCTGCCCAGACCCCTGCCACGGTCGGTCGGCCAGGGTGCTAGCCGCCTGGCCCCCTCTCGTGGCCGCTCAGCCTCCCTTTCCTCCCCTTCTCTCTTTTCTCTTTTGCAAAGTAAGGTTGCACAACCATTATGGCCGCCCGACCTTCTTTTGGCGCCCACCATGCCCGGCCGACCTGCACAAGTGGCCGCTCAGCCCCTCTCCTCTTTTTCCTTTGCTGCTTAATAGCCCATGCACGCACTCATGCCGCCTGGACCGTCGCCATGGTCGGCCGGCCAGGGGCACGCAGCCCAGCCACCTGCTCTCTCCATTCCCCAATAAATACACCCTCTCTTACTCCTTCTTGCCTCGCACCACCACCAGCAACGTGCATCCCGCCCTCCCTCTTCTAATCTCTCACTTAGAAGCTAGTCAAGCACTTAGGCTTTAGCCAAAATAATGTCCAAATAAAATTTGGTTAGACAAATAAAATTAGCATCTAGTCCCTCTCTCTGGCAAGAACGAGAATGGTTTGTGGAGGTGTCACACCCCTCAAGAATGACTAATGCGCTAATGCAAACATTACCTTGTCGTTTTTTGTAGTCGTGCTTGTGTCGTTTTGCAGGATGAAGCGTGCATTGAAAAGAGCTAGGACGGCTATCCGCAAGGCGGGGCGGCACATTCGCTTCCCGACATCCTTTGGTTCACAAGGCTGGAACTCACAAGCAGTAACAGAGGATCCTCCGGCGTCCAACGACCAGATGAGGAAGCTACATCATCCACGAACTGGCCGGTGTTGCTTCTTGACTCCCACATCCAGACACGCAACAAGATCGAGGCTGACCTGCTGAGGCGCCTCCATATGAAGCCCTACAGCCTCATCAAGTGCTTCGACGAAACCCTCATGACAAACACAGGTATGCTAGATGAATTGTATGAGGCCTTTAATGCTGTGGGCTGGCATGTTTTCGCGGACATTTGTGAGGGAGGCATAGTGCTCCTCACAAAGGAGTTTCTTATGACCTTCCGAGTCGAGACATTGCACACGGGCACCACTACCCATTTCGGACTCTTCAACACTGAGCACAAGCTGACACTCCATCACTTTAGCGATGCTCTTGGGTTCTCACCACGTTGCTCCATAGCAGTCGAACCCACAGGCTTTAACGCCCTACAGTTCTAGAAGGAACTAGCTAGGGATGATGCAATAGGGAAGCGCAGCATCACAACAATCAAGCACCCCACCATGCGCTTCATGGCACAATGGATTAACATGAAAGTCTTCCCTTGAGATGACACACGTTGCATGACCGTGGAGGATTTAAAAATTCTCTACGCCATGTGACATAGGCAGAAGTATGCATTGTGATTAGCATTTTGCAGCACCGGCTGAAACTAGCTCATGACGAGAACACCATCACGATCACGTCATTTGTGACGAGGATTGCATCCGAGTTGGGGGTACTAGCGAATGCCCAAGTGCCATTTCTACCCCAAGACACATCGAACTTAGTCACAGAGAGCCACGTCATCTAGGTGTTGTTGACGTCTCTTAGCGTAACAGATTTTACTCTGCAAGTGCACGCAGATTCGCTGTAGCTTTTTCACCCAGAGTATTCTAGGTATCGTAAAAATCCACAGGGAAGCAAGGGCCAATTGGTGGAATGATATGTTCAAACTTCAAACAGTACTGTAACTTAAGATAGTGTATGGTGGAAAGAGTAAACAGGGACCAAAGCTGTAAACAACTAGGTAGTTGCCTGGGAGGACAACGAGTGAGATTAAGATATCCAAACTATATTCCTTAACTACGGCATAGGAGTATTCGCGGTTCAACTGAGTTAAACAAACACGAACTAGGATCTTGCGTTGAGCGAAATTCCAGACTACACCGAGGAGGCGCGGGGGTAGATAGTTGGCCAACCGAACAGCAACTGGCTAACGCCTACGGGCTTACCAAACAACGGGGTCAGATTACAGAGGCTCCCTAATGCTGTCACCAAGATGGGCTACTAACCAGATCTGCGTGGGTAAGATGGCACTCTAAACTAGTGATCAAGTGAGAACTTGATCACTAAAGTCCATCCTTGATCAGAGGGTTAGGACTGACTTAGCCTTAGATCGGAGCCTAAGGAAAGCCTATATCACTGGCAAGTCTAGCAAGATTTAGATAACTCAAAAACAACACAAACCTAAGCCATGGTCTAGTATGCAATAAGGTACACCACACTAGGCAAGTGTAAGAAATAAAGTAAAGTATAACTCAAAGGATAGAGCAACAAAGTATATTATACTGAAGTAGCAAGAGTACAAAGATAGAAAGATACAAGAGCTTTACCAGACTCGAAGCTAACTCTGGAATCCCTGAGGCAAAGACTCAGACTCAACTCTAACTCCTAGAACTATCCTAGTGCTACTAAACTAGACAATGGTGTGTTTCACTCAACTTCCACTTTACAAATGAGAGCTCGGGGGTATTTATAGTCACCAAGTGAGTGGGGGGTATTTATAGGGTAGGTAAGGCGGTTAAGGGACAGGTGGCAGGCCGGGCGGCCTGGTAGGGAGGCCGAGCGGCCCCACCTCAGGCCGGGTGGCCTAGCCAGCCGTCAGATCCACCGCCTTACGGCATCTTGTGGTCCATCTTCACTCCCCAAGTCGGTTGCATGGTGGTTAAGGCGGTTATCTTTGTGTTTTCTCCTGAACCATTGGATCTCACTTGTGTTTCTTCCTTAGCCACAGGATTGAAGTGCTGAGGATTGCTGACTTCACCAATCTAGGGGCTGGATTGATGATGTGGCAAGGCCTTTCGGTTGGTTGCATGCGACTTTCGCGGATTCCACCTTGGAGATGTGTTGACATGGCATGTGTGTGCATGCAGGTCGAAGTTGGTGCCAATTGGACCCAGACACAGGCGGGGCGGCCTGGAGGTGGGGCCGGGCGGCCTCTGGTGGGGCTGGGCGGCCTAGGGACTTAGCCGTGTGGCCAGTCAACTCCTGGTTTGGCTCCATTTTACCATGTTTGAGTGTGTTTTGTCACCTGCATTCAAATATTTCAACACAACTCGTGGAGATATGTTAGTAGCAAAAGTTTGTCCATACTTTGATGTATTTCCTTTCACATTCATGGATAGTTGACGGTCGTAAATAGTGCAATAACGACCGTCAACACCCCCCAAGCTTAGACCTTTGCTCGTCCTCGAGTAAAGCCAAGATGGGTTATGGATCAGGAGTTGCTGCAGATATCGGTGTTCGAGAATAGAAACTATGCATAACCGACACTCATGCTCTGATTTCAAACCTTAGTGTATGGAATGATTACCCTTTCCATACTTGTGGTGCATCTTTTGACTCACCATGTCTTGGGTGGTTGAGAGAAGGAACGACTCAGTTGCAGGCTCAGCTCAAAACACTTCTTTTGGGACTCCCATCTCAGGTGTTTTTGCAGTTTTTCAAAATAAAACAAGTTTCCCAGAGGTACTCTTGATCGCTCATAAGTGCATCCTCACCTTTTAAGGCCAAGAGCACAGCCAAGAACTTCCTATGCTAAAGCTTATGTGGAGCTCAGGGTGTGGAAGAACTTAGCTTACTTAGGTTGTTTATTTTGCAAAGCCAAAGATTGGACTAAAGAAATATACTACATCAGCTAACCATGTTCAACATTGGAGCTTATTTGGTGGTTGTGGATGGATGGATCTCCTTGTTTCCTTTCCTTCTCCTTCTTTTGTATGCTAGGTATGAATGTGGATCCTTTTTGTGTTTTTCTCCCTTTTTGCCATGCTTAACTAGCATGCTTTTCTTTTTCATATTTTTGCCATGCTTGACTAGCATGCTTTATTTTATTTATTTTTTATGGCTCCACATCCTACCTCATTTTGCTTTGGAAGCAGTAAGGTCAAATGTATTAATTTGGAGATATATGGATGCATACCCGGGGTAGGTAAATGCATATGTGGTGGTGGCATTTTGCTCCAACAATTCACAAGATAGTGATGATTCCATTCAATGAGACTCAAAATTTGACAAAGCTCAAAACAACACTAAGTAGCTTTGAACAAGCTAGGCTCAGATATTTCAGTGTATTTGGCTCTTGTAGGTGTTTTAAAACCAACGGGGAAACTTTATTTTCATTTTTCAAGAAAATAACCTGAGATGTTCATCTTACTAAGAAAATGTAGAGCTGGCCTAGTACTTAGTCATATCACTTCTCACAACAACTTAGACAAAGTTTATACAAATGGCATCCACAAAGTAATAGGTCAGGCTTTCACTTTATATACACAAGCTCGAAATTAAGCTAAGCCTGGTTTGTGCATAGATAACTAAACAAGAACATGATAGAGCAACTATTCATCATTTCCATATATGAAAGTAATATATCAAAGTTGGGAGTTTATTTTATTTGACTCATTTTTTTCTTTTTTTTTCTTTTTTAATAAAGAAACAAAATAAAGAGTTATTAATGCTTACTCTCGGTCGGACGGGTGTTGCTGCTGCTGCTGGTGAGACGGGTACTGCTACTGACGGGTACTGCTAGACGGGTGCTGCTGGACAGGTGCTGCTGCACAGGAGAGGACAAGGACGAGGAATGGGGGCCTTACTCTGAGGTTTGGGCACGAAGAAGCATGCTCGTGTTGTACTACCATCCCCCCCAAGCTTCAATGAAGCTAGGAGTTTTGGTACTAATAGCTGTGGAAGTCCTGAGCATTGATGAAGCCGACTTCCACTATTTCGTTTAGGTTCTGAAGCATGGTGTTGTTCTCCTGGAGCTGTTGACTCATCGCCCTGGTACGTCGGTGGATGTCATCCACCTGCTGGTACAGCCTCTGGTTGTACCGGCCTATGTTCATCCCCTTCATGGCGGCGTTGAGGCTGGCCATGTTGTCGGTGTTGAACTGGGTTGATGCAGATGGACCTGCACTCCTGTCAAGGCCATGTGACGTACCTGCCCCATAGTACTCAGGAGCATATGGCGGTTGTTGGTATGAACCACCTTCATCCATGCTGCTGTTGTACCATGGCTCCGGTTAGGCATAGCGTTGGAGTCGTGATAACTCCGAGTCTGTGCTCGACGGGGTTACCATATGGGGTGCCCACGAGTGGTCTGCTTCTTCTTCTTTGGCTTCCTGTTGTGCCCTTCGGCGCTGTTCTGCCTGTCGTCGCTGGGCCCTAGTCATGACACCGTTGATGCTTTGGCGGGGTGCCTCCACGTCGAGCTTCATGGTTAGTTTTCTAACTCTATACATATCGAACTGTGGCGCAGGAAGCGGCAGCTCGAGATTATGCCCAAACCATGTCATGACTAAGTTCTGGCCATCCCTTTTCATAAAATGTGCCTGGATAAAGTGCTGTTCCCCAATAATGTGTGATGAGTCATTCGGAATGTATTCGATCTAGGCGTTCTCTAGGAGGCCTAGGTTGGATGCAATCCATGAGACAAAAGAGATGATGTTTATGGGGGTATTGGTCCTTGGCATATCCACCCAGTGACAGACTATGTCTAGGACTGGTGCATAAGGTTTCTTCTTGCACATGGCATACATGCACTTAAGGTCTTCGTTGGGTGCACAACGAACTTCACTACGTGGGAAGACCACGAGTGAGACCCAGTGAGCCAGAAGTCTCAGAGTAGGGTTGTGGATTTTAGTAGTGCTATGTTTCCCCTTAACATGTTCTCCGCAAATTTTTGTCCAAAAAGTTTTCATGTTGTAGCCCGTGGGCTCGTATCCTACTGAGCAGTTAGAGGTGAAACCTAGGTGGTCGGCGAACCTCCTTGGATGAACAGCGAACTCAGTATTGAATAGACGGAAGGAAATTGTCATACCTATTGAGCGTCTATCCAAGCAGAGAGTCATCAGGAATTCTTGTGTGAGAAGGATGGATCCTTCTTCCGTTATGTTTGAGAACTCCAGCCATCCCACATTGTCAAATGCCTGTGTGAATGACTCCAACATACCTATAGTGACAAGGAAGAAGGCGTCGAAGTACCTCATCCGCCCAAAAGTCTTTGTGGTGAGGACCTACAACTTCTGTGCTTCCTCGTCGCTCTGGATGTTAATGTCTTGCAAGGTGAGAAGACGGCACAGTGGCTGTGATGACATTCCTTCATCCTGCTCCTGCTCCTGGTAGCTTCTCAAACCACTGATCGACATCCTGTCAGACGGCACTGGAGTCCTAGAACTCCCGCTCTGCGAGTGAGAGCGCGATCCTGACGAGGACGGGAACTTGAGGTGCAGCCCCTTCCATGTGTTGCTCAGAGCACTTTTGGCTTTCCTGAAGAATGAAGACATCCTGCAAAAAATGCTAAGAGACAAAAGAACACACAAAGAACAGCAACTAAAAATATTAGCGTTAGTGGTTAGTCGTCCAGAAGTCAGTCGTTCAGAAAGTTAGTCGTCCTTGCGGGGCAGAGCCTCCACAAACCGTTCAAAAAGCGAGGGTGTAGCACTTATTTTATTTGGGAAGAAATTTGACTAAGTGCTGGAATTTAAACTAAGTGCTTAACTAGTGCTAAGAGAGTGTTTAGAGGAAGAGAGAGAGAGAGATCGCGTTGCCAATCGGTGCGAGGATTGAGCGTTGCGTGCATGCGTATTTATAGGCGCGTGGGGGAGCATGCATGCATGAGGGACAGGCCGGGCGGCCTAGCTGGAGCCGGGCGGCCATCAGGACGGCTTGGGCAAGTGGCCGGTTGGCCTCTAGTGTTTAGTGCATTTCGGTGCTTTGTGATTAGGGGGTGCACGAGATGCACGAGGGAGCAGCAGGGGGCCGGTCGGCCTGAAGCAAGGCCGGGCAGCCTGGCTTGCACACAGAAGGCTGGGGCCGGCCGGCCTCAAAAATTTCATTTTTTTTTCGAGATATAAGAAGTAAAAATAAATACTTATGCAGAGGAAAAAAATTAAACTAATGCAAAACTTTTAAATTCAAACATGCAGTGGTATAACGAAAAATACTTGCGCGGAAATTACATATGCAGCGAAGGGTAATGCCAGTGCACCTCCTAGCGAGGGCAAGTCATACCTTTTGCTCGGAGTCAGCACTTGACGGAGACTTAGCGGACGTTTGTTCTGCAGCTCTTGCTCGCCAAACCTTCTTGGTTGCCACAGCCTTTTGTTTCTGAGTTTTATTCTAGGTCTTTTCTGGCTTGGCTTTTGGCGATTCATCTTCTTTTTTTGGCCACTCTTTGGGTGTGTTCGTTATTGTGGCAGCGACCTTTGTGACAGGAGCCATGCCTCCTACTTCCTTTGTCGGTGGCTTGGCCATTGAGGCACGTCTTTGTGACTTGGCTCTGCAATCGGCTTTGAGCTTTCGGGCTTCTCCATCCAATATGATCTTTTCCATTGTTAGGATGAGAGAGTCCACTTTCGACTGACTTGGCAAAAGCTTGATCTTCTCTCTAGGCGTCTCCCGGGGTGCCTGACACTTAAGTTTAAATGTTTTTACCTGTCGGCACTTTTTTACCTTCGGCTTGAAGGCGAACATCTCCCGTCTACCATTAATGTTGAGGTGGACTTGTCCAGCTCCAACGTCAATAGTGGCCTCACCGGTGCTTAAGAACGGTCGCCCAAGGATGAGCGGCGTTTTGCTATCAATCTCAATGTCGAGCACCACAAAATCCACCGGGACAATGAAGTTCCGAATTTTGACCGGAATGTCTTCAGCCATTCCGTCGGGGTAGCGAATCGACTGATCCGCTAGCTGCAGGCACATAGCAGTAGGGGCAATTGTAGCATGTGTGAGTTTATCAAAGACTACCTTTGGCATGACACTCACACTTGCTCCCAGATCGAAGAGAGCTTGATCAAAATGATGGGTCCCGATTGAGCATGAGATGGTTGGATTCCCTGAATCCTTCTTCTTTTGGGGCGGCTGGTTGAGTATAGCAGCGCTACACTCTTCTGTGACGTGCACGACTTCTGTGTATGGCAGCGGCTTTTTGTTGTTGAGGATGTCCTTCAGGTACTTAGCGTACGTGGGTACCTGCATCGCATCTAGCAATGGAATGTTAACATATAATTTCTTAATTACCTCCACAAACTTGCCGAACTGGTCATCAACAGTGGTCTTTTTCTGCCTTTGAGGAAAAGGGAGCACGGTGGTGTCGTAGAACTCATCCGGAGCCGACTTTGGTGCTTCCTTAACCGGTTGTGGTTCCACTTGATGTTCCTTTTCTGGTTCGGCTGACTTCTCCTGTTCCTTCCATGCATTCCTAGGATGTGGGGGGGTCTTGTGTAGACCTTCCACCCCTAGTTGTTACAGCATTGATATGTTCCTTTGGGGGTGCCTCAGAGTGACCCGGGAGCTTACCCGAAGTTGGACTAGGCAGAGCGGCAGCAAGCTGAGCTATCTGAGTTTCTAGCATTTTATTAAAACTCAGCTGGTTCTTCATGGCGCTATTAAGAGTCTCTATTTGAAGCGACAGGTTTTCTGGAATTCTATCGTTCGCATGGAATTTCTTACTTATACTATCGTTCACAGCCTTTTGATCGAAAGGATTTTTATTGAACTACTGAGAACTGCCAGAAGACGTACCTTGACCAGACAAAGGTAGGTGTGGTCGCGAGTTCCAACCTGGTTAAGGACGAGGCCCATTATTGAAGCTATTGTTGTTGATGAAGTTAACGTCCTCCGATCCATTTCCAGGGCAACTGTTCCCCGTGTGGCCGGTATTCCCGCAATGCTCGCAAGTCATTCGAGAATCCAGTGCCTGGACTGGCACAGCTTCAGGAGTATCCTCCAGCTTCTTTAGCAAGAGGTCCATCTTGGCAACCAACATGTCGGTACTGTCAATATGGTGGACTCCACGGGGCTTATTGTTCACCCTCTCTTGTCTCTATCCTTGGTTGCTTGCCATCTTCTCTATGAGAGTGCGTGCAGCGGCAACGCTCAAGGATAAAAAGGATCCTCCAGTGGCTGCATCGAGGTGTTCTTGCGGGGTCCGGTGTAGACTGTGGAAGAAGTTTTGGATGATCAGCCACTCTTCCATACCGTGGTGAGGGCAGGCAGCGATGTACTCTTGAAGTCTTTCTCATGCCTCTGCCACCGTCCCATCAGCGAGCTGTTGAAAGCTCCAGATTCGGTTCCTCAGTGAGCTTGTCTTCCCCAAGGGGAAGTATTTTGCAAGGAAAGCATTTGAGCATGCCTCCCCAGTTGCCAAGTTGTTGCGGTTCAGATAGAACCACTGTTTTGCCTTCCTGATCAGTGAGAACGGAAAAGGGCGCAGTCGAACAGCATCGGCGGTTGCACCCTTGATAGTGAATGTACTGTATATCTCCAAGAATTGCTGGAGATGGCTGTTTGCATCCTCTGACGCCAATCCACAGAATGGACTAGCTTGGACCATGTGAATGACACCTGGCTTGAGCCCAAAACCTTCTCCAACGGCAACCTCAGGCCCAGTGGGGATGTTGTTGCTAGATGGAATGGAAAAGTCACGGATGGTCTTCTCGGACACAGTCATTGTTGGTGTTGGTTGCTTTGTGCTTGTGGATCCAAACTCCAGTGTTGATGGCGCAGGCCTCTGCCCGTGGATTGTCTTTTGACGATCTCTCCTTCTAAGCAGCGACTCCGGATTGTTGTGAAAGTTTGCCGGTAGGTCGAAACCGGTCATACACCTCTCTGTCAACCCAACAATAAAGTAGACAGAGGCAAATGAGCCCGCTAAGAAATAGCGGTATGTTATCAAGTTATAAGTACCTAGGTTCGAACAAATCAAACTTCTATTGCCAATTGCTTCCCCGGCAATGGCGCCAGAAAAAGCTTATTGACGTCTCTTAGCGTAACAGATTTTACTCCGCAAGCGCACAGAGATTCACTGTAGCTTTTTCACCCAGAGTATTCCAGGTATCGTAAAAATCCACAAGAAAGCAAGGGCTAATAGGTGGAATGATATGTTCGAACTTCAAACAGTACTGTAACTTAGATAAACTGCAGCTATTCTTGCAACGGGGGTAAGATAAACAAGGTAGTGTATGGTGGGAAGAGTAAACAGGGACCAAAGCTCTAAACAACTAGGTAGTTGCGTGGAAGGACAACGAGTGAGATTAAGATATCCAAACTATATTCCTAAACTACTGCATAGGAGTATTCGCGGTTGAACTGAGTTAAACAAACACGAACTAGGATCTTGCATGCGACTTTCGTGGATTCCACCTTGGAGATGTGTTGACATGGCATGTGTGTGCATGCAGGTCGAAGTTGGTGCCAATTAGACCCAGACACAGGCCGGACAGCCTAGAGGTAGGGCCGGGCGGCCTCTGGTGGGGTTGGGCGGCCTGGGGACTTAGCCGTGTGGCCAGTCACCTCCTGGTTTGGCTCCATTTTACCATGTTTGAGTGTGTTTTGTCACCTGCATTCAAATATTTCAACACAACTCGTGGAGATATGTTAGTAGCAAAAGTTTGTCCATACTTTGATGTATTTCCCTTCGCATTCATGGATAGTTGATGGTCGTAGATAGTGCAATAACGACCATCAATAGGTGCATTTTCTGCGCAAGACTAGCACGGGAAACCTTGTCATGACCTTTAAAGGGTATGAGTACGAGTTGCTACTTCCGGCACCACAATTCAAGCTCTACTCTGTGAGTACACTATCCATGCCACTCGAAGCACCAAGGCACAGTGTCGTTGGGGTCATGACGAGAGCACAAAGGCGAGTAGCCGAATAATGCATGCACAAGGAACAGAAGGACGCACAAGCTGCAGGGACGGGACCCACGTGGTTCAACACCACAGTAGGACCATCCTGGCAAGCTCAGGGTGGAGACCAATCTTGGCACAGCTCGTGGGAGCATAGCTCTGCTGCTGCATAGCCTCAGCAGCCGGAGTAGCACAGTCGAGGAGGAATTTTCTATGGCTATGGTGCATGTCCCTCTGCATCAGAATGCTTCACAGATGACCCACTAAGTTCCATGGGCTCTAAACATTCAAGACCAACGCATAGCGGGGATGGTCAACCAACTCCACTAGATTGACCAGCATACTCAGCACATTAAGCAACAGCAAGGAGAGCACTACAATCTCCTTCTTGAGACGAGGGCAACGATCGATCGCTCCTACGACCAGACCCAACAGTTCTACCAGTACCATGGGTACTACCCCGACTAGCTTTGTAGAAGCTTGGGGAGAACCCGATCGACACTTGGGTATGTGCACCAGTCCCCCTGTCCTGTCCTATACCTTAGCTTCCTCGTTTCAGTCCCATAAGTTTCATCACTACCAGTCTTGCCGAATGAGAGCTTGCTTAATAGTTGTTGTTTCTTTCTTTTTTTAGTTTGAATAAAAGATAAAGAAACTCCCATGAATAAAGTTTACATGCTAGTTGCTTTATGAAAATCAAGGGAGTATGAGTGGTGGAACAAAGTGTCTCCTTCTCTTGATTTTCATACTCCAGTGATCAAATAGAAGAAGCGATAGAGTACACCCTTTGGTCCAATCTTTGGCTTAGCAAAATAAACACTCTGAGTATGCTACACTCTCCCCCACCTAAAGCTCCACAAAGGCCTTAGTGTAGGGAAGGTTTGACCAATCTCATGGCCATTGGTAAGAAAACACATCTGAGTGATCGAGAGTTTCCTTGGGGAAGCTTCTTTTGTTTTGAAAACTTTGAAAATACCTAAGAAGAACATCCAAAATAACAAGTTTGAGTCACTCCTGCAATAAAGTCATTCTATCTCTTAATCGCCCAAGGCAAGGTAAGCAAAAAGATGCACCACAGGTATTACATGAGGTGAATTTTGATTACTTCACTACTTGGGGCAAAAGCCAGTATTGAGTTACATATAAGAATTTTCTTTCAACTTCGTTATTGTAGCAACTCTTGATCCATGCCTTGCCTTAGCTTTGCTCGAGGACGAGCAAAAGTTTAAGCTTGGGGTGTTGACGGTCGTTATTTCACAATTTCAACCGTCAACTATCCTTGGAATGAAGCAAAGCATGTGCTTTATTGGACTAACACTTGCCACTAATGAGTTCCACGAGTTTTGTACAAATATTTGAGTGCAAGTACAAAATACACATGAAAACGAGGTAATTTGGCAAGGAAATGGACTCCGGCAGCCGACGGGCTCTAGGGCACGGTCGGCTAGCCAAACCCATGGCTGCCAGGCCACCCCTCAATCGGCCAAGGCAAACCAGCATGGCCGCCCGGCCATTCGACTGAGTCCAAACGCCTCCACTCCGACCCTACATGCAAGAACAACACGTCAAATTTACAAACTCAAGTGTGGGCCAAGCTTCCAACACTTTAAGAACCAGAAGGCCGCCATGTCATTGATCCACTCCCATGGATTGATGAAATCAGCAATCCAAGTGACTTACATCTAATGGCCAAGGAAGAAACACACTCCAAATCTAATGATCCACAGAGAAACATACCGGAATAACTGTCAACCGCCATCCAGAGGGCTTGCAAGATGTCGGATCACCAAAGTAAGTAAATCCTATGGTAACCCGTCCACCCTTTGGACCCGTTTTGCAGGTGCATCAACTAATCCAACCGCCAACCAACTCGGGGAAGCAATCTCAACCGAAGATGTGCCAAAGGCAGTGGATCCTATGGCCGCCCAGCCATAGGGGTGGCCGCCCGGCCACCGAACTATCCCCTGACCGACCTACATCACCTAAAAATACCCCCCTCACTTGGTTGGACTATAAATAGACCCCTGGAGCTCATTTGTAAAGGGGTATAGAAGTTGTGAAGCTACATTCTACCTTAGAGCATGCCATTTACTTTCTTAGTAGTTAGGATAGTCCTATGAGTTAGAGTGAGTTGAGCTTTGCCTCGGAGTTCTCAGAGATATCTTCGAGTCTGTGGTAAAGTTGCTTGTATCTTTGTACCTTTCTCCATTACAATATATTTACTTTACTCTATTTCTATCTCTTGCAAGTGTGGTGTACCTTTCTTTGCATACTTGCTAGGCTTAGGCTATGATTACATTGGTTATTCAAGTGTTGTTATTCTTGCCGATGCTATAATCCAACCTGTTCGCCAGGCTCTGGTCAGATCCTCTCCTCTGATCAAGGACGCTCTATTGTTATTCGAGCTTTGCTCGAGTACGTTTATAGCATGCCATCCTCTCCATGCAGATTTGCTTGGTAGCCCCACTTGATGATAGCGTGTGGTGTGCCTGTGTAGTCTAGGCCTATCATTTGGGAGGCCCACTCGATGACAGCATGTGGTGTGCCTGTGTAGTCCAGGCCCATCGTTCGGGAGGCCCATAGGCACTAGGTAGGATCTTTTTCGGTGGCCAATCTACTCCCTGGCTCCTCGAGGGTGCTAGAATTTTGCTCAACGTGAGACCCTGACTTGTTTACTTTAATTCCCTTAGCTAGTCACGATATAGTCTTTGTAGCCAAATAGAATAGAGTTTGGGAACTTTATCTCGCTCGTTGTCCTCCAGGCAACTATACCTTTCTATCGATATCTTGGTATATTAGTTACTTCCCCACCATACACCTATCCTTTATTGGCTTACCCCTGTCTAATGGTACATTTATTTAAGTTTACGGTTCATTCGACTTGAGTTTATCCAATTATACTCTCTCGCCTGTCGCTTTCTTGTAGAAATTTACGATACTTTGGAATACTCCGGGTGAAGGCTACAACAGTCTCCGTGTGCTTGCGGAATAAAATCTGTTTAGGCTAAGAGATGCCAACAATAACCTCTCAACAGTGTAAGAAATCAGTATTATTCTACTCTAGTAAAAAAGAACCTCCTCATACGCGAGCACACCCAGGGGTATTTATAGGATCAATCCCCTACCGGAGGCAAATTTACCTTGACACCTTGTTAACTACTTGATATTTGGAATATTCTAGGGTACATCAGTCTTTCTCCCTTAGTGTATGGAACATGGAGCCCGTCCATACCGCGAGCATCGTGCTCACTTTGGGACTTGGCCTTCTCCGTGCTGAAGCCGCTTTCGTTTCCCCCAAGGTGGCGCCTCTCGTGGAATCACCTGTCCTGCATTTTCGGCTTGGTCGCGTCGCCTCTTCACCCCGAAGACCGCTGAACATGGCCTTGGTCCTCGGGATCGATGCCTCCTAGCTCCATCTTCGAGCACGCACTGAAGATGTTGTTGTCTTCTGGCTCTTCAAGAGCATTATCATCTACTTCTGGGACTTGGAAAAAGTGAGTCGCTGCGTTAGTCCCCCAACATTGACCTCAATAAAACATACAACATTGCATCATGCAAATAATAGATTCATTACGGACAGTAGACACTCACCAAGTAGGGGGTCACAGTCACAGATCCAGTGCAAGCGGCGTCTTTTGTTGCAGCCGGCGACGACGTCGTTCGTTGTGAGTCGGCGTCGTTCGTCGGGGCAGTGGCGGCCGGCCGGCAGATCTTGAGGTGGCGGTGGGGCCGCAAGCTAGGCGGTGCCGGAGCAACGGCCACTTGAGCTCTAGGTGGCAGTGCCGGCGTGATTCGGTCGGCTGGGGAGTTGGCGCGGTGGCGGCAGGGTGAGCTATAGGTGGCGGCGGGCCAACAGCGGGGTGATGGAGACAGAAGAGAAAGGGAGGGTGGCGGGCTGGCGGCTATGGGGTGAGGGTGATGGACTGAAGGTGGCAGTGGCTACAGGAAGCCGAGGGGGCACCCAGGATGAGTGGAACGAGGGTTTAGAAACATACCCTAAACATATATATATAGGGTGTCGCTAAATAGTTGTTCAACGCGCCCCGTCTCTCCAACCTGCATGACCGTAAAAACTTCACCCGCAATAGTAAAATACATCCCGCAATCTTAAAATCTTTCGGGTTAAGCTAGTCCTCTCCAGCAAGTGTCAAGCTGATTTACCCGCAACCGTAAAATCTTGCGCCGCAATAGTAAAATCAACAAAGACTAGCCATCTCTGTCCCCAATAGTAAAACTCCAACCCGCAACCTGTAAAGTTCTAAAATTACTCCAAATCGTTAATTGTTACCTCTTCTAGGTCTTCAATTGTAAAATCAATAAATCATAGCCATCTCCATGTCTCAGTAGCAACAGTAAAAGTCCAACGGCGAACGTAGAATTACAAAATTCCTCCAAATCATTAAATGTTAGCTCTCCCAGAGCTAGGCTGTCAATACATTTTTCTATGACAATAAAAGTCTAATCCATAACCATAGAACTCTATTCAAATCAATACACATTGGCCATGTAATGAGCATAAATTACGCAGCAGTAAAATATGTTACGCAACCGTAAAATATCATTTCACTTGATCATAAAATGAGTGTAAATCTTGATATACCTCACTCGCAACCATAAATTCTTTGAACCATAAAATATCATTTCACTTCGTAATATGATTTTGTTGATTTTACGACTGAAGACCAAGAAGAGCTACATTTAACATTTAGTAATAGTAACCAAAAGAATATACAATATAACAAAATCATCTAGGCACCCATAATTGTAATCGTAATTGCTAAATAAATATACAATATACAATAGCTTCATTTGGACACACATAATCGTAATCGTAATTGCTAAACAAGTATACAATGTACAGTATACAATAGCTTTATATAGGCTCCATTTTTTGTAACAAATATATTGTAGTCGTAATATACAATGTAATAGAATCATAATCGTAATTCTTGTTTCTTTTAACCCAGAAGAGCTAACACTTTACATATAGCAAACAATAACAATAGAATATACAATAGACGAGGCAGCTCGATTAGTTTCGTTGCCCTAAACATGATAAAATACAAAATTGAACTTAATGATTAGCAATTTGATTGGCGATGGAGCACACATGAAGCATCTCATTTTTTACGTGAACTAATACATAGAAAGCTATTATTTTTACCCTCAATGTCCATCCGAGCACCAACAACACTGTAGTTACTAAAGTGTTAAACTGATCTAGCATGTTACAATTGCATAACAGTATTGAGCATGCGAAGTGAAAATTACCAAGACTAAAAATTAGAATTGCAATGTCCCTGAAGAGACCAACTAGGAAAAATAATAAGTAACAGACACTTTCCTACAACTACAGAACTTATTGTCACACCCTAGTTTTCAAAAGATGAAACCAGAGCAATCCATGTGTGCCAGGATATAATCTCACACATATAGAAATAATATATAGTGATATCACATATAGTGCTTCATTACATACCGTTAAAAAGATTTACATAAGGCATCAAGTCTTTAACACAGAGTAGTGGAAGCGTAAATATATCTTTGAGCCATCCACAGAGAAACCAATTGGGTGTCGTACGCCTAGAACTCCATGAACCTACACTTGCACTCCTTGTTGACGGTCGTAATCTCACGATATCAACCATCAATTATCCACCAAATGAAGCGAAACATGTGAAATATTCGGACTAACCCTTACTACTAATTAGTTTCACAAGATGTACATGAATATTTGGATGCAAGTACAAAATTACACATAAAAATGGATGAAACAAAGCCAAGAAGTGAAGATGGGCTAAAATGGGGAAAAACCCATGGCCGCCCGACCATATCCCATGGTCGGTCAGCCACTTGGCATGGCCGCCCGGCCATCTGCTAGGTCGCCCGACCATGTGGCATGGTCGCCTGACCACCCCTCCGAGTCGGTTTGCCCCCACTTCACTCCTGCATGCAAAGAAACACAAGCCAATGTCAATCCAACCGTTGTATCAAGCATTCAAAGAATCCAAGGGCCGAAAGACCATCAAACCATGGATTGGCGATGTCACTAATCCGAGGGAAGAGCCATACAACAAATCAGAGGAAAACACATGACCGCCCGGCAACCCTTCGGAGGCATTTTAAACGTACATCAACCGTTTCAATCCCCAACAGACATGGGGAAGCAAGATCAACCGTTGGATTGCCTAAGTCGGTAAATCGGATAGTCGGCTGACCATAGGGGGAGGCCGCCCGGCACCGACCTACCCCCACAATCGACCTAGGCCACCTACAAATACCCCTCTTATGTGTATGGACTATAAATAGGCCCCAAGAGCTCATTTGCAAAGTGGGGAGTTGAGTTCAAGTTCTATCCTAGAGTGCTACACTATTCCCTCAGTAGTTAGGATAGTCCTAGGAGTTAAAGTTGAGTGGAGTTTTGCCTCGGAGTCTCCGGAGTTATCTTCGAGTCTGTGGTAAAAGCTTTGTATCTTTTGGATTCAGATTATCTTCAATATAATTTCAGTTATATTTTACTCTAAGTTCTATCTCCTGCGAGTGTGGTGTACCTTTCTTTGCACACTTGCTAGGCATAGGTTGTGTTTAACTTTATTATTCAATTCTTGTTATTCTTGCTGGTGCTATAACTCAACACTAGACTTAGACGCTAGGCTCTGGCTAGACCCTCTCCTCTGATTAAGGATGGTCTATCGTTATTCAAGCTACGTTTATAGCGTGCCATCCTCTCCACATAGCTTTGCTTGGTAGCCCCACTCGGTGACACCGTGTGGTGTGCCTGTGTAGTCCAAGCCCGTCATTCGGGAGGCCCATAGGTGTTAGCTAGACTCTATTTCGGGACCAACAATCTACCCCTGGTACCCTCGAGACTCTAGAATTTCGCTCGATGCAAGACCCTGATTTGTTAATTGAGTTTTTTATTTAGACATGGATACCTTTGCAGCCGATTAGAAATAGAGTTTGGTGACTTTATCTCACTCGTTGTCCTCCCAAGCAACTATACCTTTCTACGGATATCTTTAATAGGCTTATCATCCCACTATACACCTATCTTTGCCACATTTACCCCTGTTAGTACTAGTTGGTATAATTTATCTTAGTTTACAGTTATTTCGACTCGAGTATATTCAATTACACTCTCTCGCCTGCCGCTTCCCTATGGCAATTTGCGATACTCGGAATACACTGAGTGAAAGCCTACAACGGTCTCTGTGCGCTTGTGGAGTAAAACTTGTTAAGACTAAGAGACGCCAACAAGCTTTTTTGGCACCCTTGCTGGGGAGGCAATAGGCAGAGAGATAATTGATATCTCATTTCGAACCTTGTATACTTGATAAGTTTACCGCTAGTTGTTATCAGGCTCACTTTGCTCTGTGGCTTTGTTGTGGTTGCAACAGAGAGATGTACGACCGGTTTTGACCTTTCAGAAAACTAACACAATAATCCAGAGTCACTGCTCGGGAGAATCCATCCAAAGACTATCCACGGGCAGAGACCTGTGCCAAGGGAGCTAGAACCAAGCACTTCTACCCGTACTCCAGTTACCACCACCATAGCCGAGAAGACCATTCGTGAGTTCTCCATCCCCTCGAGCAACAACATTCCTACGAGACCTGAAGTTCAAGTGGGGGAGAACTTCGAACTCAAGCCAGGGGTGATTCACATGGTTCAAGCTATCCCATTCTGCGGACTGGCTATGGAAGATGCCAACAATCACTTGCAGTAGTTTCTGGAGATCTGTAGCACGCTCAACATGAAAGAAGCATCACCGGACACTGTCAAACTTCGTCTCTCCCCTTTCTCTCTTGTTGGGAAGGCAAAATAGTGGTTCTACCTCAACCGTGCAACACTAACAACTTGAAACGCATGTTCCGATGCATTTCTTGTGAAATACTTCCCACTTGGGAAAACTAACGCATTGAGGAACAAAATATCGAGCTTCCAACAACTCACTGATGAAACCGTGGCGGACGCCTGGGAAAGATTCCAGGAGTACATCATAGCCTGCCCCCACCACGGCATGCAAGAGTGGCTGATTATTCAGAGCTTCTTCCATGGGCTTCACCGCTCATCACAAGAACATCTGGATGCAGCCGCCAGAGGATCCTTCCTATCCTTGAGCATCACTGCGGCTAAAGGGCTAATTGAAAAAATGGCCACCAATCAAGGATAGAGAGAAGAGAGGTCTAGCACCCGATCCCATGGCATCCATCAGATTGAGAGCACTGACATGCTCGCCGCTAAGATGGACCTGCTGTTGAAAAAGCTAAATGATACTCCAGAAGCTACTCTGGTCCAGGCCCTTGATACCCATATGACTTGCGAAGTCTATGGGAACACAGGGCACTCGGGGAACAGCTGCCCGAGACGCGACCCGAAGATGCAAACTTCATAGGGAGCAACAACCTCAACAACGGGAATCGTCCTCAGCTAAGACGGAGTACACGACCATATCTCTCTTTCTCCGGACAAGGTAATTCTTCAGGCAATTCAAAGCAGTTTCCTAAAAATAACTTTGATCAGAAAACTGTGAATGATAGCATTAGTAAAAAGTTCCATGCTAATGATAGAATGTTTGAATCTATTTCATTGCAAATGAAAACTTTGAATAGTGTTATGAAAAACCAACTTAGCTTCAATAAAATGTTGCAAACCCAAATAGCTCAGTTAATTGCTGCCTTGCTGTGGCAGAACCGCCCAGATTAACTCGGATTTAGTGCTTAATCACCTAGATCCGGACTAACCTCGGTAGTCCCTCAGGATGTAGGTATCCTGACTTGGCCTTCCCATCCGGATCGAGCTTGAATTTTGGGGCGACTCTCGAAGGAGTCCACAGGTTACAACATACACCTCACATTTATTACATAAAGTTAAAATATTACACATAGGGTTTGGTACTTATTACATTCCGGCTGATAAGTTCTTCAGCCATTTAAACAAAAGTAGCATAGTTCTCATGTTTCTCCAACCCACGCACATACCTTAACTTCTTCAGTTGTAGCCAAGCTTAGTTCAGAAGAAAGGAGGATTCAGATAAGGGTCCCATTCAAACCACGTGTATTCCGCACCTGTAAAAGAATAGGCAAGAAGCCTGAGTACTAATTACTCAGCAAGACTTACCCGACCACTGGGTCGAAACCCGACTTCCTAACTCAAGGCCGGGGTGGTTAGGTCAACTCACTCTGCGGCAGGCCTAATAGTAAATCCTTAGCTTTTAGAATTGGTTCACCTTTTTAGTTATTACCTGATCATGCTAAGTTATTCCTATTCTACTAACCCACCAGGACCCACCAGGACAAACCTGTTGTCAAGCATTCATCATTAACAAGATCAATTCTCTTATTACGATGTTGGTCGCGATCAGGCAGCTTACAACCGGCAAGCCGCAGACGATTCAAATCGGTTTTCCACCTCTCGAGAGGGATACTCAGACACCCGTCGTATGTGTGTACACCGACCCCACATACGACAACCCAACATCCAGTGCCACCTAGCCGGAACCATCCTCACCGAACCCAGGTGTCCGTCCTTCGACACCCGCCCAACCTCCTCCTTCCAATTGGTCTCATCTAGTTCCGTGCTTAGGTACAACAGGACGAAAGGCTTACCGGAGCCCGTTAAGGACGGTAAGTGAATGAGGCGCGTTCGGCCCAACCAGGCCACACATCGGACGGCCTTATGTGACACAGGCAGGATCAAGGTCCATAGCAAATAACCATAACATGTAAAGTACGAAAGCGAAACTGATCCCGCCGCATGCCTGTCAATTTATTAACAATCTTCTTATACTTAACCTATGACTTGCTGTAAAAGAATTCCGTTCTAGGCCTTTGCCACCTAAGCCATCTACTAAGCATAGGATTATATGCTGGATAATGAGTCATCATGCTCTAGGGTTTCAATCAATTCCTAACTCTAATGCACAAGCATAACTCTGATTTCAATTAAGAATTTAAGAAAACTGGGTAATGCACCGGGGCTTGCCTTGAGTCACGGGATCTGCCTCTGTCGGTGACTCGGAGTCTCCTCCTGCAGATATGAAGGATGCCTCGGTCGCACCGGCTTCCGGATTTTCCGTTGTAGTGGAAGACTCCTCAACGGAAAGTGGTGGAACCAACGTGCCTAAGTTGATGACATGCAGGAGTTTTAAAAATATGAGGATGATCAACCTGTTGAAAAAGTAAAATGTACAATTTTCTAAAGAAAAAGGGTGGTTGGGGTTAAACAAGGATATTTTTCGAATGAAGATAATTGTCCTAAGCTCTAAATGAATTACCATGTATTTTTAATTATTTTTAAATAATTTTTAAAGCTTAAATGAATTTTCTAGGAATTTTTTGAATAATAAAAATGGATTTTTGAATTAATTTTCTATTTTTAATGCACTTTATGAATTTTTCTGCATTTTTAAATAAAGGTTAAAAATTTTAAAATATATATAAACTCTAATTTACTTTCTTTTTAGAATTACCAAATTATTTATATGAATTAATAAATAATTTTTCTAATTAAATTAAACATATTACATTAAAGTAAAATAGATAAACAAACTAAATTTAAAAGGAAAAAGAAAAAGAGAATTACTGTTGAAATTCGGCCCAGCCCACAAAAAGAAGAAAGCAAAAAGTTCTAATTTCCCCCTCCAAAAAATCGCATGGGCTCCCCTTTCGGCCTGGCCCGGCCCGGAGTGGGCCGGCGCCTGCCTCCCCTAAGGCGTGGCCCAACCGGAGCCTTCCGGCTCGGCCCAGCTGTCGCGCGGTCCGGCAGGCCGGCCTGCCAGGCGGGCGGCCCAGCGGACCGGCCTCGCCCGGCTCGCCTGGCCACCCGGCGAGCGGCGCGCCGCTGCGAGCGCGACGCGCAGACGCGCTCTGCGCGTCGCCGCGCCGGCAAAACGCCGGCGACCATCAGGCGCGGCGGAGGCCGAGAGGCCTCGCCGACGGTGGCCTCGGGAGCGGCGCGAGCTCCTCTCTCCTTCACTTCCCTTTTCCCCTTCTTTCCCACTTTCTCTTCACTGTGCGGTCGCCGCCCGCCGCGGCATGGCGCCCGCCGGCGCAACGCGCTGGCGAGGTGGCCTCGCGACAGCGGTGGTGCCCGCAGCGACCCACCTCCTACCGCGCGGGGACCGCGGCGGCGACGCCGCGGTGGCCGCGGCGCCACGCGGGGCTCCGAGCTCTGGCGAGCTCGGGCCGGCGCTCGGCGTGGCGCAGAGAGGGAGGGGGGAGCGAGGGTGTGCTTACCGACGCGGGGTCACGGCGGTGACAGCGACGGAGGCGGCAGCAACGGCGCGGGGCACGGGACACGGAGCGGCGCGGGAGCGTGGGAGTGCTGCTCCCCGCGAGCCGCGACGGGGAAGAAGACCCCGCCCCCCCCTCCCCCCCCCCCCCCGCGGTCCCACCTGTCAGCGCCGCATGACAGGGGGCGCGGGTGGCGGGGGGGCTGGCCGCCACGCAGGCCGCCGTCCCAGGCTGGGCTTCGCCCAGCGGGCGCGTGGCCGCGAGCTGGCCAGCTGGCCCGCGAGGCTTCCCCCCCCCCGCTTTTCTTTTTCTTTTTTCTTTTACTTTTACCCTTTTAATTTTTAACCCTAGATTTTGACCTTTTTCGGCAGGGGTCCAAATACAAAAGTGAAAGGGTTTAATTTAAACTACCCTTTCACATTTTTGCCCCTGGAAAACTCCAAATTTTTAAAAAGGCCTCAAATTTAAATTTGAATCAAAATTTTTTTTTGAAAGAATAATTAGGGTAAATTGTAATGCACTTAAATGTTTTAAAAATTACGGAGTATTACACTTACCTAACCCAAATGTGGGTAAGCTGCTTGGGCAAGCTGAAGCTCCTCCTAAGGAGCACATAAATATAGTAACCACTAGGGGTAGAAAGTCCACATATGACCCCCCCATCTCCTAGTCATGCAGGTAAAGAGGAGAAGAAGACAACCGACTCCGAAGACAAGGTCGCAGAGGATGATACACCTGGTAAGGAGGAGAAACCAGCATCTAAGCATCTACCCCATGAGTTCTATGATACTACGGTGCTGCCATTCCCTCCACGAAACAACAAGGCTGCCGCTGACGAACAATACAGTAAGTTTATTGAGGTCATTAAGAAGCTTTATGTCAACATACCCCTGCTAGATGCCATGCAGGTACCAACATATGCTAAGTACTTAAAGGACATCCTCAACAACAAGAAACCCCTACCATCAACAAAAATAGTGCATTTGACAGAAGCGCAGCTATACTCTAGGAAAAGGACCCTGGAAGCCTCACCATCTCATGATCGATTGGAACCCAGCATTTTGACCAACCATTGTGAGATCTTGGAGGCAGTGTCAGCGTGATACCCAAGGTTATCTTCGACAAACTGAATCATGCCACACTTGCCCCCACGGCTATGTGTCTGGAGCTCGCGGATCAATCTGTTCGCTAACCCGAAGGAATCGCGGAGAACGTTCTGGTGAAAATTCAGAATTTCCTCATCCCGGTGGATTTTGTGGTAGTACACATGGAGATTGACTCAAAAACACCGCTCATCGTTGGGCGACCACTTCTGAGCACCGCGGAAGCAACCATCGACGTTAGGGAAGGAAAGGTCCACCTCAACATAAATGGCAAGAAGGAGACATTCGCCTTCAAGCCAAAAGTTGAGCATTGCAATAAGGTGCACACTTTCAAGTTCTAGGCACAAAAGAATGCACCCAAGGTCAGGACCGGAACCAACAAGCCAAACTCAAAGGTTGACAGCCTCGTTACAATTATGCTGAATAAATTGAAAAGTGAGGCCGACATCCAACAAAGAGAGTATGAAGCTACCATGAAAAGCAGACAAGTGAGATGACAAGACAAGAGGCACGGCAAGCCCGGTCCCGCAACAGGAGGCGAAGCTCTTAAGAATAAGATCAGCGCCCACGAACTACCTACGATAACAAATCAGGGGCATAACAAGAGTGGACACGCCAATGAACCACCTATGACAACCAATCAAGGGCGTGTCATGAGCAAGCGCGCCAATGAGCCACCTAAGATATCTCCAAAATGGCGCGCGAAAATACCACTCGCCACCTCGTGCGTACGCGCTTACGACATTCCAGAAACTGGAAGATGGTTCACCCTCACCAAAAGGTAAATTTTGCATTATCTTTCGACGGCATATTTATTACCCGCCAAAATTTGAATTCACACACCACTGCATATTTAGATTTTCTCGTCTAAATTTTTGCATTGCACCAGTTGAATTTACCATTGCATGTCTCTATTTTGCAAATTTTATTTTTGCATTTTTGTATTAAAAAGAGAGAGAGTGGCCGGCCGACCACCCTTCCTGGCCAGCCGCACAACCCCCTTTTCCCTTTTCTTTTCTTTTCTCTCTTTTTCTTTCCCCTCTTTTCTCTTTCCCTTCACTTTCCCTTTTATTTTCTCTTTTTCCTTTCTCTTTTCATTTCGCCTTCTCTTTCCTTTTCTCTTTTCCTCGCTCTTTTCTTTTTCTCTTTCTCTTTCTTTCTCCTCTCTTTTCCTTTTACCTTTACTTTACCTTCTCCCGAAGCAAACATCAGAAAATGGGGCAGCATCATGGCCGCCCGGCCTCCACTCATGGTCGGTCGACCCCTCCATTTTCTCCTTTCGGCGCATGCAGCTCTCCCCTTTCTCACTCACCCTCTCAGTCACTCCCACGTGCAAAATCATGGCCACCCGGCCACATGAGCTGGCCGCCGGCCGGCGGCCCCTTGCCCTGCTCCATTTCACCAATAATTAGCTCCCTTGCCCTCCTTGCTCGATGCACCAAGCAGCAACGCACTACACACACACTCTCTCTCTCCCTCTCTTAATCTCTCACTTATTGTTTAATTAAGCTCTTTTGCTTAGTTAAAACTTGTGCTAAAAAATCCGTGCTAGCCAAATAAAATTCCGGCTATGCTCTCTCAAATTGCCGCAGAAACGAGAACATTTTGTGAAGGCTCTGCCCCACAAGGACGCTGATTTTTAGATGACTAACTGGGGTCACAGTTTTTGAATTCAAATTTCTCCAAAAAATTGATTATAACATGGTGTCACAAATTAAAACAAAGTTGTAGATCATGAAGTTTAGATCACTTCTTGTATTTTGAGTTTTCACTTATTCGGCCGTTAAATGTTTCAAAAACTCGAAATTCAGACAAGGGTTCTAGCAGTTAAACACCATTTTAATATTTTTTAATTTTGTTTTCATCCTTGTGTCACTGACGAGCGGGTCCCACCTATCGGACCTCGGGTTCCAGCCGATCCGAAACCGCCATCGGCCCCGGTTTTGAGGTTCAGTGGACCCGGTTCCATGGATTTTTTTCTCCATCCCATGACCCGGCCCCATATGTCAACGACTCGGTCCAGTGGACCCAGTCCATCGCTCCCCTTTCCCAGCGTCCTGGCGCCCGATGCCACGCGGCCATGGTGGCCTGCCCAGGGCGGGCACGCCGGGCTCCTTCGGGCCAAAGGAAGCGGAGAGCGCACCCCTCTCCTCCATTCCCACTGAGCTCCCACTCCCTCTGCTCATCTCTGCGCGACAGAGCGTGCCCACCATTGCTGCCACGAAGCTTGAGCTCCCTCGCTCGCCTCCCCTGGCCACCTCCACTCAAGCTAGCGAGCACCTTACCACCGCAGCATCCTCCGCCATCAAAACCGACAGTACTCGGCCCACGCCATTGTCTCTCCGCCCTGCTCCACTTGCGCCGCCCACCATGGCCACGCCGCGCCACTGCCTCGCCGTGGAGACCCAACTCCGGGCCATCCCCGTGCCTCCACGACTCCACCAACGGATGCGCCACTTCCGCGCGCAGCTCGCACGCCCGTCCTCAGCCCTCTTTCCCCGACAGAACCACCGGATCGAGCCCGCGCCCTTGCGGCCACGTCATCCGGGTTCACCTCGGTTCATGGGGCGTTCCCCGTCGATTCCGGTCTCCCCACATGACGCCGTCTTGGGGAACGGCTCACCGTCGCCGGGAACATCTTCCTGGGGCTCGACGGCTCCAAGTGCACGCCTCCTCGCGCGCGGGCAGCCGCGCCAAAGCTCCTCCCTGTGCGGGCCCCGTGCCCCTGCCCGAGGTAGAAGAAGGCCCCTTTTTACATAAATCCCCCTGCATTTATGGTTTATTATTGCACTATTGGCTGTATCCTGTGAAAACTGCGATCAAGCCCCTAGATCTATTAGATTCTTCACATTTAACCCGAGCCTTGAGTTTTTTCAGATCTGACCCTTAGGGTACAACAAATTCGAAGTATTTTTTATTGTGTCTTGGGCTTTTTGCCTGCTACCCCTTACCAACTAAGATTAATTGCATAAAGGTCCAGATTGCATGGGAATATTTAACTATCTTCCAGATTTGGCATATGAATTTGAAATGCTCTATAAATTTGTAGAAAAATCATAAAAATATGAAACTTGTTTTGTTGGATTACTTTTGAATAGATATACACAGTGGGTTAGGCCTTGCTATGTGAAATGACTGTTTTGCCCCTGCTTGTGTGCATGCATTGTTTTAGAAGTTAATTAGCAAAAGTGGGCTAAAATAGCTCCAAAAATTATGAAATATGGGCAGCAGCTAAGTTTTATTATATGTGTTTACATGTGTTTCTCATAACCCTAATACTCACTATTAATTACAGATCTACCCCTAGTCCTATTAACGACTATATTTTATGTATATCGAAATGCATGCAACATAAAGCTTGTCCAGGAAACATAATAGAAATGGTATTGTACTCATTTGATCTAGTCTAGCCTAGAAATAAAGTTCCATGTACTTTGCTTGCTGTTTGATATGCGATTTGAAAATGACAGATGCTATGGTCAATTAAAAAAATAGAAAAGTGCTATTTATTGTGCTGTGAAAATTCCACCAAAATTCATATCGAGTTCTAGCTTAATACCATGTTTTCTAAATCACGTGTACAACTGTACTAAAAATGACAGTAACATGCGGTCTTCCTCTTACTTACAAACTAATAAAGGCACAAGAACTTGTATTTGTGTTTGGTTGCTCTAGGTATACAACAATACTCTTTGCTAGGTACTTATCAATCACCTTTCTGCCTATCCATGAATTGATTGTTCAAATGTGTGCTTGATACTCATGCATCTTAATCACTGCATCATGCATGGCATTCATAAAGTGACGTTTATCGCAGATACGTGATCACAAAGCAAGTGCGTGGAACTACTTTAAGCAATCGTGTCCAAAAGACCAACTAAGACCCAAATACCACCTAGAGGCCCCTGAAGTGGTATTTGGAAGGAAGAGTTGTCCAAGTGGTCAAGGGGTTGCCTGGGACAAAGCCTCACAACCCAGGCAAACTAACGTAGTTTAGTTTGTTGGTTTCGTAAAACATAAGCAAAGATAGGCAGGACCATGAATTTCACAGCTAATATTATCTTGATTGATGAAACGCATCCGCATTAGGAGTTGATTGAAAACCCTTACATTAGACTCACTGCCTGCCCTGTCCCTAGCACCTATACCTAGAGTTCGTAGAACGAGTTGCCTAGAATTGCTAGGTGCGAGTAGACATGAGTGAAAGGAGTCACTCGTAGAGTCAGTCGTCGCGTAGGTGGTTTCAAAAATCACAAAACTTTTAATATTAGGAAAGTAATATTATGCTCATGATTTAAATGGAAACCGGGCGGAGAATAATTTTATTCTGTGGTGTGCGTTGTTGTATCACTTGGCTCTGACCGAAGTTGAAGGCACGTCCGTTGTTCGCCTATTTATCAGCATAACATTGCTAGAGTGCATAACCGGGAAATGGGACTGGTGAAAGTCTTATCTGGGCTCATCCGAAGTTTTCGAGGTACCGCCCATCCACTTGCTAGAGGTCGTTGGGCCTGTGGGCGCTTGTACTCGAGGGAGGGCTGACCCTGTGCGCTGTGGTAACGCTCCTGAGGGGGCACAACTCGGGGTTAGATGGTCGCGCTTTGAATCTTGGGACAAGACAGGTGGAGATGGGGGCTATATGTAGGAACGCGATGGCTAGTAAGCATATACCCCTGGCAAGATAGTTATTCTCGGAAATTAAAATCGATTCGAATCCTTGATGCCCACCAGGTGTGGGAATGCCAATACCTTTGTCGTTCATTGCAGTAATTACTTGAAGATAATATATCTAATACTCAAGTTTTCAAATACTACATACTATTATGTGTTGTTTACATTTCTGCAAGTTATTATTATGATTATGGAGTTATATGCAAATGATGAAATATTGTTAATTTATGATATTATACCTCTGATTACAATCAATGGCTAAGGATCCACATGTTAGTAAGCAAGCTCTGCGTCAGCCGTAAGCCACTCCATTAAGTCCTACTGAGTAATTAGTACTCACGGTTTGTCCCCCACCTTTTGATTACAGGTACCAAAGACATTTGGACAAGTGCTTGGAGAGGGTAGGATCGGTGGGCTCGGTGCTGCTCACCTCGATTATCATTGCATGAAGACTACTAAAGTATTTCGTTTCCGCTGCGAGATGTTTCTAAAATCGCTTCCACTATCTGATTCGAACTTACTTTTCGTATAGTATGTTAAAACTTGTATTTTATTTCGAACTGATCTGTAAAGTAAATCTACTTGTACTCTATTTCAACTGTATATGATGATGTAACTATTGTGGCTCCATCGAGGGCTGGATGTGTATGATGTCGGTTCCTCTAAGATTTGGTAATATCGAGAGCCGAATGACTCTCGACGGACGACCGGGTTTAGTTCGGTCTAATTACACTGTATGCCAGAGGTGGCAGGTGTGCTTAGCCCGGATTAAATCGGTGGTTCCGCCATATTTCTTTGCATACTTGCTAGGCTTAGGCTGTGGTTATCTTAGTCAAGTCTTGTTATTCTTGCCGGTGCTATAATCCAACCTGTACACCAGGCTTTGGTTAGGTCATCTCCTCTGATCAAGGACGATCTATTGTCACTCAAGCTTTACTTGAGTATATTTATAGCGTGCCATCCTCTCCATCTAGATTTGCTTGGTAGCCCCACTCGGTGACAGTGTATGGTGTGCCTCTGTAGTCTAGGCCCGTTCGTTTGGGAGGCCCGTAGGTGATAGCCAGCTTCTCTTTTGGGTGTCAACTATCTACCCCTGACCCCTCGAGAGCGCCGAAATTTCACTCGACGCGAGACCCTGACTTGTTTACTTGAGTTTGCTTAGTTAACCACGACATAGTCTTTGTAGCCGAATAGAATAGAGTTTGGAAACTTTATCTCGCTCGTTGTCCTCCCAGGCAACTATACCTCTCTACGTGTATCTTAGGTAGTTTATTTACTTCTTCACCATACACCTATCTTTATCAGACTTACCTCTGTCTAGATACCAGTTGGTACATTTATTAAAGTACGGTGACTTCGATTTGAGTTTATCCAATTATGCTCTCTCATCTGCTGCTTCCCTGTGGATAAATACAATACTCAGAATACTCTGGGATGAAAGGCTACAACGGTCTCTGTGCGCTAACGCAGTAAAACTTGTTAAGGCTAAGAGACGCCAACACACCCTTCCGAGTCGGTTTGCCCCACTTCACTCATGCAGGCGAAGAAACACAAGGCAATGTCAATCCAACCGTTGTATGAAGCATCCAAAGAATCCAAGGGCCGAAAGACTATCAAACCATGGATCAGTGATGTCACTAATCTGAGGGAAGAGCCATGCAGCAAATCAGAGGAAAACACGTGGCCGCCCGACCACATTTCCTAGCCGCCCGGCCACCCTTCGGAGGCATTTTACACGTGCATCAACTGTTTCAACCTCCAACCGACATGGGGAAGCAAGATCAATAGCTGGATTGCCTAAGTTGGTAAATCGGATGGTCGACCGACCATAGGGGGTGGCCGCCCAGCCACCAACCTTGGCCGCCCGGCCAACGACCTATCCCCCACAATCGACCTAGGCTACCTAAAAATACCCCCCTTACATGTATGGACTATAAATAGGCCCCGAGAGCTCATTTGCAAAGTGGAGAGTTGAGTTCAAGTTCTATCCTAGAGTGCTACACTATTCCCTCAGTAGTTAGGATAGTCCTAGGAGTTAAAGTTGAGTCGAGTTTTGCCTCGGAGTCTCCGGAGTTATCTTCGAGTCTGTGGTAAAAGCTTTGTATCTTTTGGATTCAGATTATCTTCAATATAATTTCAGTTATATTTTACTCTAAGTTCTATCTCCTGCGAGTGTGGTGTACCTTTCTATGCACACTTGCTAGGCATAGGTTGTGTTTAACTTTGTTATTCAATTCTTGCTATTCTTGCTGGTGCTATAACTCAACACTAAATTTAGACGCTAGGCTCTGGCTAGACCATCTCCTTTGATCAAGGATGGTCTATCGTTATTCAAGCTTCGCTTGAATATGTTTATAGCGTGCCATCCTCTCCACACAGCTTTGCATGGTAGCCCCACTCGGTGACTAGCATGTGGTGTGCCTGTGTAGTCTAAGCCCATCATTCGTGAGGCCCGTAGGTGTTAGCTAGACTCTATTTTGGGAGCAACTATCTACCCTTGGTATCCTTGAGACTCTAGAATTTCGCTCGACGCAAGACCCTGACTTGTTAATTGAGTTTCTTAGTTAGTCACGGATAACCTTTGCAGCCGATTAGAAATAGAGTTTGGTGACTTTATCTCACTCGTTGTCCTCCCAAGCAACTATACCTTTCTACGGATATCTATAGGCTTATCATCCCACCATACACCTATCTTTGCCACGTTTACCCCTATTACTACTAGTTGGTATAATTTATTCAAGTTTACAATTATTTTCACTTGAGTATATTCAATTACACTGTCTCGCCTGCCGCTGTTGGAATTTTTCCCCCAACAAAGAATAAAAGTAAAGGAACAAGCATGAGTACACCAACTCTTACTCAACAAATATAACAAGAAGCATGAGGCTCTAGGGTTGGCTGACTCGACTGCATTTGCTTTTAGTTTGTCAAATTTTATTAACAGCTATTTACTAAGGTGAGTAGATAAACCATTCGCCTAAAAGATATTGCATAAAACATTAATCAACATTATTGATACGAGAACCACTTTCTAAACCATAACCAAGATCCACTAATAAAAAGAGGTCTGGGTCGCTCATGGCCGTGAGCACGACTGATATACCATGTTTAAACACTCTCGAGAGGTTGTACCTTTACCCTCCGGTCATGATTCCTATATGCCAAAGGTGGCCAAACCCATTTTTTATTCACTACTTTGGTGAATCGGCAGGGTTTCACAACCAGGTCTTTACAAAGACTCTCTAATGAGAAACAACACACTATAGGATTTGTGGTTAGGGAGTGCACCTTTCCCAAAAGCGTGAGTACCTCATAAAGAATACACTACCCTTGGCGGTCGAGTAACACAAGTACCTACCCTGCCCCCTCTTGTGGTCGACACGTTGCTCCAAACGAGACATGGACCACTCAAGCACACAGCACAAAGGGCTAGCTCAACAGGATAAGTTGCATAAAACCATTAATCATATTTTTAACAAAAGGGACACAAGTTAGCGCAGCACCTAGCATAACTTAACCAACATGCATCCCAAAGGTATATTGTCGGATAAAACTAGCTAAGGTAGCGTCCTTATGGACATACAAGATTAACACATGCATATGCAATGATTAAAGGTTATTAGGTGTTGTTCATGTTATACTTGCCTTCCTCAAAAGAGACGCTGCTCAGAGTCTTCTGGATGTTGATCTTGAGTTTCACTTGAGGTTGCACGAAGAGGTCCGCGTCTACACGTTCATCGGGCACCACACATGCACAAAGGTACATTGATGCAAATAAACAAATACAAATAAGCTAAAACAGTACACCATACAATAAAAACAGAAGCTAAAAATGTTACTAAACTGTTCTACACGTCATCATGAACTCGTGAGCGCAAGAATCGCTCAAAACGGAATTAACACGGAGAAGATACGAGGTTTTGAATGTTGCAGGGGCTTGGTTGTAAATACTTTTCGAAAACTGGGGTTTAAACTATTAAAACAGGGGCATGCTGCTATTTGGATGGACTGCGGGTTAATTTAGGAAGAGCGTAGGGGCTTATCTGCAAAGGAACGCCAGCGGAGGCGACGTGACGCTGTTTGATTGGCTTGTACAGATGACACGCGGTTGCGTGCAGAGTCTAGGCCACAGAAGATCCTTCCGGATCCAGTGCGGCTAGATCCAGATCCCGTGCGGAGCGCTGGAATGCGGAACATCAGGGGTCGCCCACTGGGGCGCTGGCACGTGGCCACGGTAGGGGAGCGGCGCGCTGGCAGGCGCTCTCCAGGGTGAGACGGCTAGCATGCAGGGGCGCGGGGCCGGCCTGGCGGCGTGGCAGCAGCTGGATGGCTGGAGCGAGGTAGGGGCCTCGTGGGGTCAGCTGGACCGGGGCGTGTGTTGGCTCCTATTGGTCGGCGGCGACGTGGGGCCCAGGCATACGGGAGCGGGGAGCTCGTTGCGCTTTGCGCGCGGGGGAGCAAGGGGACCCACTGGGGCCCAAGAAGCAGTTGAGCGAGGCATCTTCGATGCGAGACCAGAGCGGGCGGGCAGCGGTACGATGGACATGCGAACCGAGGGACGACCGGAGGTGAAAAGGAACGAGGAGAGGCCCACTGGAGGTTTAGAAAACTTATCTACGGAACACCGGTGATTCCCTCGCGAAACGGAGACTATGCCGACGAAGATCTCAACGAAAGGAATGGTGATGCCCTTCGGATTCCGCCGGAGATGACTTTAGACGGATAAATTGGTCGTCGCCGGAGTTGTAGCAACATTTGAACTTGTTTCCTCGATCTACGGAGATAGGGTTTCGAGATTGAAAAACGGAGACCAAAACTAAAAAGAGGGTGACGAGAGGAACAAGACGAGTATATATATGCGCGGGTTTGGGCCGGATTGGATTTGGGCTATTTTTGAAATATTGAATTTCGGGCATTAAAATAATTCCAAAAAAATCTGAAATGAGTATTTGTGCTCCGAAAAATACTCCGATGGCTCTAAAAATTCTAAGAAAATTCTTAGAAATGTTTTGGCACCTGATGAACTCAATTAAAATATTTAGAGCTTATGAAAAGATTCAGAAGAGCCTCCAATAAATGGAGTTTTTTCTAGAAAAAGGGAAACGCTTCCGGATAAATCCCGAAAAATTCTTAGAGATAACCTGACAATAACTAGACGCATTTATAAAAGTTTTCACACTCAAAGAAAAAAACAATGAATGTCAGCATGAATGCATCAATCAAGTTATTCCTTATGTTTCATTTTAGTTAATTAATTATAGAAATTCAATAAAATGTTATTTCATGCACACTAAATCACAAAAACCCTTAGTAAATTGCATTTGAGTTGTCAAAAATTATAGAGTGAAAATCAGGGTGTTACACTTATCTTTGAAGCGTAAAGCAGCAATTTAACCATATTATTCATCTCTCAACGCTAACAGTAAAATCATTTTTTACTATCACAAAATCGTGATTATACTTTTCGGGAGTGTCACCATGTTTTAGGGTAATAGCAGCCAACATTTTACTATCGGACGCCATTTTACTGTTGCAGACTAAGTTTTTACTTTTTACTACTTGATCATAGTGTCTCTATTTTAGTGCTAAGCGTGTTATTATGGTTGTGGAATGATTTTACGATTGTGGGATTGGTTTTACGATTGCGGGGCTGATTTTTAGTGTCGTGGGCTGATTTTATGCTGATGAGACTTGTGGCAAGCTGCGGCGCGTATTCAACATGGTGTGAGTTGAATATAACACACATATATATACACACACACACCTACATTACAGACGGGTCCACATGTCATTTGGTGGAGCAGGTCCGGCGGATTTGCAGATGCGGATACCTATTTTCCATGCCCGTTAATAAATATCCATCGGGTGCATTGTCATGCCCTCATGCGGGCAGAAACTCATACTTACATCCTCGCCCACCGGGTTTGGTACCCGCGGGTAGACGGGTATTTTCTGCGCATTGCTATCTGTAGTTTGAAAGTTGAAGACAAGGTATTTCGGTGCGAAATGGTATATTTTAAAAAATTGCAAAATTGCAGTAACAGCATATCTCAAAACAATATTTATAATGGCATATATTAATTAACTCAAACAAACAAAAAGAGGCACGACTAGACCGCCCCGACCCACGGCGACGGTGAACGAACCGAAACGCAAAGCAGACCAACCCAAGCAAAGGGCAAGGCGATCTCCGAATCTCCCATTTCTGGCATTTCTGGAGTCTCCGCGTCGGGCCCGCCTCTGCTCCGCGTGCGCCGCCGGCATATAGGGTTACGCCGTCGCCGCCCTCGCCGGTGATGGACCCACCAGCGGGGGGCTCCCCGGATCGCCGGGGGAACGGACCCGGCGTTGGCGCCGCGCCCTCTGGCCTCCGTCGCTACGGCCTCAACTTCTCCGCTTCTAGCCTCCTGCAGGCCCCCCTCGCGGCCCTCCTCGAGTACTCAGGTGTCGTCCCCTCAGGTCCTGCCCCGCAGGCGGCGCAGCACCCATCCTCGGCTCCCTCGTCGCCGTCGTCGGCGTCCGAGGTTGACGGCCTCCTCTCCGCTGCGGCTGCTGGTGACGGGGAGGTCTCGATCCGGATCCAGGGAGGCCCGGGCGACACGGATTCCGCGGGCGGGGTGGCCACGGGGACCTCATCCGAGGAATCGATCGAGGCGACCGCCGGCTCGGAGGTTGACCAGGCGTCCGCCGCGGGGAGAGGAGCAGGAGCTGCAGACGCGGAGGCGAATGGCGGTGGCGGCGGAACGTCGGGGAACGGGGGTGGAGACCGAGCGTACCAGCGGTACGATGTGCACCACGTCGCGCGGTGGATCGAGCAGATATTGCCGTTCTCGCTGCTCCTTCTCGTCGTCTTCATACGGCAGCATCTCCAAGGTTTGCTTCAAATTTCTCTTGTTCCTAAAGATGTTTAGTGTGCTACTACAGGAACGTTGTGCCCTTGTGCAACCTAGGTGTTGTGGTGACTCTAGTTTGTTGTTAGCATGTGATGAGACTGCTGTTAAACAAACAAGAAATTTAGTATCTAAGTCCACAAGAACTTCCTTTGCTTGTGTTTAATTTTTTCATTAGGTTCTATTAGGTTCGGCTATGAATTCTTAGAAAGAAGTAGAGGATGTGGTTTAAGGAGTACAATTACTTTGTTCAACTGTGTTCTACTATGAATTCTAGGAGAGGATGTGGTTTAAGGATGTGGTTCTACTAGGTTCGGCTTGTGTTTAAGGTGCTATGAATTACACTGTATCTGTACTAGGGCATGTCATCTACTAGTATTTTGTATGTTGTGGTTTCAATAATCTGTGGTTGTGGTGATCTTTGACCTCATGCAATTAATGAATCCAATGTGGAAAGCCATTGCAGTTTGGCCTTGAAAGTTAGCTGTGCTAGCTTAGCTCAGTTGTACTTTCTGAGATCAGGATCCTGTATAATTAGGAGTCATTGATTCTCCTTCCCTTTCTGATGGAGCTTCTCTGCTTCTGTCTGAAATGATGGCTTGAAGTAGCAAATCTGTGTTTACCATAATAAGAATTCTTTATATATGCTCATATATATCCAGCTTTGTAATATCAAGTACAATAAGCCATGTCAGCTTGGCTTATAGACAAGACAGCTCAACAACATCTGATGTGGAAAAGAGAAAACAGAGAGTGAAGTGGTCGAGGGATCTGTTGACCGTCTCAGTTTGCGCCCTGGGGCAACAGACAACCAATATGCGCTCTTGCAGCCAAGCTGGTCGACTTTGCTCAGTTTGTGGGCCCCTACAACATAGATGGGTCTAGGAGGCAGTGCTCCCCTCAGCGCTGGCAGCTGTGCTTGATGTGGGGATGCTCCTTCCATGGCTAGCTCTAGGTGGTGAGGCAGGCCGTAGCCTCCATGGCCACCACTGTGCATTACGAGCCCTAGCACAAATGAGGGTGTGGCAGCCTCATCCATGGCGAGCTCAGGGTAGGCCAGCGACGGCAGAGTTGAGGAGGGCTATGTGCGAGACTGCCAGCAGGGATGTCCCTCCGCCTATGGCAGATGACCTTGGCAAATCTAAGATGAGGAGGATATGTGTCTGAGGGCCTAAAAAAATCTGACATGTGGGGCGAAAGTAAATAGCAATAATGTTGGTTGTATGAGTGGTCTATGGACTTTATCTCTTGATTACATGATTTGGCTATTAGATAAGCTTATTGAACTTGCTCTAATGTAATTCAGATGCATGCATCTTTGCTAACATTTAATATGTCTGTCAGGGGAGGCAGTTGCAATGAGTTATGGATCAACTTTCCTTCAACCAAGAACTTTTTACCTTTTTTTTTTGGGAATGCCTAATGCTTGTGCTGTCAGTATGTTAAAACTAAAGTCATAGAATAATGTTACTTTTTCTGTGTCACTTAATTTGAGTGTGCTATACCTTAGCATTATAAAAGTCATATCTTTCATGTTACCCAATATTGCTTTTACTTTCATGTTTCAATAGCCTGAAAATGTCCCTTTTTTATTTAGCTTTTCATTTGGGGAGTATGCTTTTGTATACCTTGTGCCACTGTGATTAATGGTCCTAGAACACTATAGTTCTAATTGAGTTCTGTTATCCCTCATTTGGCATTATTTATGCAAGGGTTGCTGTGGTAGTGTCTGAGTGCCCACTTTCACCACTAATGAAAGGGTTGGTTCGTGTGCAGGTTTCTTTGTCACAATTTGGATTGCTGCTGTAATGTTCAAGTCGAATGATATATTGAGGAAGCAGACTGCTTTAAAGGTTTGACTGACACATTGCTTTACAAATTGCTGACCTAGCTTAATGAATTTTGTTAACATATTGTGTACTTAGCCAGCCTTTTCCTTTATGTTATCTCATCAATTGGAATGACACTATCATAATTTATCAGCAGGAGGGAGATGGTCATGAATCATTTGTATAAATAATGGCTATTGAGATTACATAAGATTTAAGTACTGAATTTTCCAAGACAATCGTTGTATCAGCTTAACAAGCTCCCATTCTATCAATGTTTTCAAGTTGAGAAGTAGAGTCGAGTCATGCGGGTACTGACTAGCAGACTAGTTGTGACTAGTGGAACATAGATCGATGATTATATTTTTCTAATTGTCTATAGATTCTAGACTAAAAAATCATGTTGCCACAACACAATGTTAGCACTACCAGCACCTCCCTCAACTCAGCCACACCACACATACACTGCCTTTGGATGAAAGATGGAACTGATATGTAGTAAGTAGAAGTCTTATTCCATAAGCTCAAGCTACATATGTTGTACATGTCCTTTTATGGGACTTTTAGGTCGGTGCTACAGTAACGAGATACTATAGTACTGCTACCTGTCTACAGCTATCTCATGTGAAAGTCAAATTGACTACTGCTACTGCTGTTAGACAGCTGCAACCTATACTATCCTAGTCGATTAAGCACAAAAGCACACATATTAGCTTCTGTAGGAAGGAAGGGTTGCGTATGATGGATTGGGTGTATTGCATAGAGCCCTTGGGGCGAATATATAGGAGTACAAGACTCGGGGGGGCAAGGCACCTCCCCGGATACATATGGCAGTCCTAGATACATAAGACTCTCCTAAGACTCCTGAATATACACGACATCTATTCCTGCCAATTGTACTCCATAGTTATTAAAACGATAAAACGGTGAAACGATGGAGGGCAGATTTTGACATTTAAATGTTTAAACGAACATTTAAACGTCGTTTTAAACAATATAGAAAAATATCAATATATCTTGAATTCACACAATATGCAAAGTTAAATACCAAACAAGCAATATAGGTTCGCATAATAATATCCATCACTTTGAGAACCAGCTGCTGCAGATGCATTAGTTCCCCCACCATCGCCACTACTTGCCATCTGGGCAGCACACAACAGCAGCATTAGCCGGTTTAAGTGGTAAAAACGAACGTTTAAACGAGAAAACAGGAAAAACGAACGTTTACACGAGAAAACGGGAAAAACGAACATTTAAACGAGGTAAAACGTTGTTTTACGCGATTTGTGCAAAACGTTCTAGCGTTTCATGACTGAGCAGCGTTTTCTCGTTTAAACGACGTTTTCACGATGTTTTAATAACCATGTTGTACTCTCTAACATGCCCCCGCAGTCGTAGCTGGAGCATCACAAACGGTCAGACTGTAGAAGAAGCCGAAAAGTTGACATGCCCCTGCAGTCGTAACTGTGTCACGGTGCAGAGGCAAGACTGGAGAAGAAACCCAAAAGGAACTCATGTAGACACCAGCCCTTTGTGCCGATAATGTCGAGGTAGCCAGGTGCGAGGGCGCGGAGCCGATGTCGAGGTGTCGTGCGTGGGGTAGCTGTGGTCATGGTAGCTGTCGAGGTTACCGAAGGAGAGAACGCTGCACAAGTCGCGGGTGCGGCGCAGCATGCGGGAAGGCCCGCATTGCGCCAAAGGGCACCGGGGTGGATGGTGGCGCAGGATAAGGGCGCCAAAGATGAAGACGGCGACGCAGTCGTAGAGGGAGAAGCCGATGCGTGTTCCAGGTTTGCCAGGCCTGAAGACGCGTCGTGGACGAAGGCACGCGCTGGTGTTGCCAGTACTGGATGTACTAGGTGGAGGGCCCCAACCATGTGTCAGCGTCTGAAGGGACCAGCAAAGGCCTCAACGACGGTCGCGGTGCGCAGAAGAACTGCAAGGAAGAAGACGCCGATGCAGCCTGTGGTTGTCGGAGTGGACGGAGAAGGCGAGGACGAGACGGCGACACTGGCGACGAGGTTGTGTTGGACGACGGCGAAGAGGTAGACATGGCGACGCATCGAGGTCCTGGAGTTGTCGCGGCGAGAGGGCCACGATGCACAGGAAGGTCCTCGACGGCGCCATTGTAGCGCGACGGCGGTGCAGTTGGCGAAGAACTCGAACAGCCGGAGAAGTCGACAGCGTGCAGATGCAACGGCGAGGACGACGACAGGTGGCGACGCTGCTGCCTGAGGAGGCGACGCAGTGGCAGCCCTATTGCTTGGCGAAGCATCGCGCGATTGATGACAGACGTCTCAGAAGGGTGGTTCGCCCGCGATCGGTTGGCCAGGCCGACGGCGCGCGAGGCGAAGATGACGATGGCGAAGGCGATGTCGAAGGTGGAGCCTCCCGATCGGTGGTTGCGACGACGTGCATACGAAGGGGCACAACACAGGCAGGCGTTCCGGTTACACCGCAGGCCACACCAGTTGCACGATCGAAGAAGCTGAGGAAGCCAGTGTTGTCGATGCCGATGTCGATGACGCGCGAGTCAACGGGCGGTGGGCGATGGAGATGCAAACCCGATCACTGACCGGGAAAAAAATACAGCAGCAGCAGGATCTGGGTACACAGTGGGAGTGCCCTAGCCAACCCTCATCTCATCTCATCTATTTCTTCCTTTGTAAAGAACACAGAGAGAAGCAGAGCGTCATCGATAAGGGAAAGAGGAGAGGCAACGCTCCCCCACGGAGAAGCAGGCGACAAGTGGAGAGGCGGCGCCGCCCGCCACCCGCGGCTGCCGGACTGCCGCGAGGGGCGCACAGGTGTCGTGGCGCGCGAAGCGAAGGGACTGCGGCCGCGGGTGGCGGGCGGCGCCGCCTCTCCACTTGTCGCCTGCTTCTCCGTGGGGGAGCGTCGCCTCTCCTCTTTCCCTTATCGATGACGCTCTGCTGCTCTCTGTGTTCTTCGTGGCGCGTGAAGCGAAGGGACTGCGGCGTGACGCGGCCCGTGGCCACCAGCGGGAGTGGAGTGCAGGTGTTGGATCCGTCGGAGGTAGTCGCAGCCGCCACCATGGCAGTGCACGGCCTTGACGTTGGCGCGGATGGGGCTCACCGCAGCCGTCACCTTGATGGTAGGCGGAGGAGACAGATCCGGCCAGGGCAGATCGACGGGTGTCCAACCTTGGGCGGAGGGTAGGCGGCACCAGACCGGCGACAGAGGAGGCGCGGCCGGTGGCGCGAGGGGGGGCCGCGCGGCGATGACGGCGGCGGAAGCTAGGTCTAGGAGTCCTTGGGGCGAATATACAGGAGTACAAGACTTTGGGGGGCAAGGCACCTCCCCGGATACATATGGCAGTTCTAGATACATAAGACTCTCCTAAGACTCCTAAATATACACGACATCTATTCCTGCCAACTGTACTCTCTAACAGCTTCAACACACAAAAATAGAGGGAAGAAGGGTCTTTGAATGTTTAGACCAATCTAATACCACCCTCAGCCTATTATACAATGAAAAGATCCATCTGCCAACTAATCCCGACATCCTGTGCTACGTGGGTGCTATTATTGGCCCATCCATTTTTTAATCAAACCCCAAACATTCATGGTTTTCTTAATCTCATCTCAAACAACCCATTTTGCGATCTTAACTCTTCTCTGCTCTTGTTATTTTCAACACTGAAAAGAAGTTGAGCGACTTTTTTGCTATGACTAGTCATGACTAGCCAGTGCGACTAGCACCATTGTGCCGACTTCACTAGTTGCCGACTAGTCGAGCGACTTTGAAACAGAGTATGCTATCAATTGTGGAGATTGGTTTGGTCTATATCAGCTAATATTGAGTCATGTTGTACCATTACACCAGTTATTACCAAGTTGCTCAGTGTGCCTTCCCTGTTTGTGTTAAAGCAATCTATTTGATAATGTAATAGTGGTAGTACCAGTATCATAATATGTCTTAACTGTTGCTTGCTTTTACAGGGAGAGAGAAAAATATCTGTACTCATTGGGATTACAGTAATCTTCATGATTCATGTGTTTGGCGTGTATTGGTGGTACAGGAATGATGATATTCTCAGACCATTGTTCATGCTTCCTCCAAAAGATATACCACCATTCTGGCATGCTATTTTTATCATCATGGTCAATGGTATTGCTAACTTGCATTTGCTTATATAGCTTCTCAATCCTGTCACAGCTAAATATTCTTTAAGCTATATAGAGTTGTCTTTCTCGAATTTTACTATAGGTTAGATATTGATCTACTGAATATGTTGTTATTTTTAACAGATTTAATCGACTGCTGAAATCACAAACAATTTTTTATCCAAAATATTAGATTTAATATGGTATAACAGAAATATTACTGTTCAATCGCTTTCACTTAAGTCCTTTTTTGCGTCATCAACTTCCATTGAGTCATTGTAAAGTCTTGCAAACTGATAAAGTTCTCAATGAAAATCAAAACTCAGAGTCAGCCTAGATAATTAGGAGTGCTTCAATGGCATAATACTGATTGAGAGATTGTATTTAATTCAGCCTGTTACAGTCACAGTGCAATATGTTTGCTATTTTGTTGAAGAAATTCTTCATGATAGAAGCACTTCATTTTATCATTTATTTGAGCAAACATTCTAGAAAGAAACAATTTTTTTGAGTTTTTAAAGCTATCATACTTGATAACGATATACACACTGATGTATAACCGTGGGTTACATCCAGATACGATGGTTCGCCAAGCCTCAATGGCTGTCAAGTGCATGCTACTTATGTACTATAAAAACTGCCGAGGCCGTAACTACCGTAGGCAGGTAGCAATCTCTTTCAAATTCTTATGCTTTGTTTTGAAGTCATTTTTTTAATCTTATCATAGTCATGTTTATAGATCTTAGATCTTGTTTGGTGTTGGTTAATATGTAACCATAGCTCCCACAAATAATGTGTTAAAAGGCCAGTTCTATTCTAAACTTCTAATAACTCCATGGCTAAGTGGTTATACTTTCAAGGGGATTTGGACTTTGTAAGGACAATGCCAACCAGTGAAAATGTGCTGAAAGCCAGAAACCAGTGTTACCATTAATATGTAACCATAATTCCCACAAATAATGTGTTGAAAGGTCAATTCTGTTCTAAACTTCTAATAACTCCATTGCTAAGTGGTTACACTTTCAAGGGGATTTGGACTTTGTAAGGACAATGCCATGTTGGCAACCTAGTGAAAATGTGCAGAAAGCCAGAAACCAGTGTTACCATTGCTGAGTATTTAGTATCTATACCTAATATTAAAGCAAGTAAGGATTCTTGGTCCGTCTAGACTCAGGGCTGACAGGTGGGCCCATCTCCGTCAACGCCCCTCGGGGTGATCTATCGTCCAAAGAAACCGAAGCCGAAACGCAAACCATCGCAAGAGAGATTCAATAGAGCCCGCGTGTGCGATGCAGATGATGTGCAGCCGTCCAAAACTCTAGATTGACAACGAGGACCCGGTCAACCCAAAGCCAAACTGGGTCCGTGCTGCAACAATGCGGTACGTCAGAACGTCGTGAGACAGTTCGGTCCATATCCGGTGTGGGCGTTAGAGCATTGAGAGGACCTTTCCCTAGTACGAGAGGACTGGGAAGGACGCACCTCTGGTGTACCAGTTATCGTGCCTACGGTAAATGCTGGGTAGCCAAGTGTGGAGAGGATAACTGCTGAAAGCCCCAATATAATATGTAAAAACACCATATATATACATAATACATGATGTGCTACATATGATCAATTGTATAGTACCAAATCGCATATATAACAACAAATAAGACTACTAATAATTTGAGCACTCGGAGACGGCCAGCCGGAGGTTGAAAGTGAGAACAACTTGAATCACAAAAATGAAGACGGGAAATGCAGGAACTCTCACGAAAACAGAGAAGGGGGAAATGGTAGTGCACGCCAAGCTCAAGCTCACCTACCACGACCTTGCTAGGCATGCCCCGCATTTGGAGGAGGAAGATGACCCCTCCCGATGAGAGAGATCGAGACGCCGTCAAAGCTCGGGGATGCTGAAGGCCCTGGGCACGAGCGTTCAAGCGACGAAAGCCAGCCCGCGCGACCGTGCCACACTTATGGCTTCATGCTGGGCGAACCAGGGCGCAGCTGCTCGCTTGCTGGTCTGCGGCTGCTGCAGGTTGTGTGGCTCTGCACCGGCCTCTCCTCTGGTCCTCCAAGGATGGGAGAGAGAACATAGAGAGCTTTGTGTGTGGGACTGGACTGGACTGTGTCTGTGTGGAGTGCGCTGGCGCTAGCTCAATAAAAGATGTTGTGTTGTGACTAACTGTCTCGTGGACGTCAAAGTTTCTCACAGCCACGATTTAAGCCACAGTTTAGAATCCGTGAAGCGATATTGTGGCCAGGAAAAAACAACAAGATGACGTTGTACTCTGTGCTTAATTAAATAGGGAGGGGAGAGCAACGGCAATAATGACGTTTTTTTTTTGTTCAGGAGGGGCAGTAAAACACCATTGTGCATATTGTACAACGAAAGTGAGTAAATTGTATTTTAAGAAATATAGAGCTCTGCCAATAAATAATACTTAATCAATAATGAACTAAATAAAAAATAAATAAGTATTATTGAGTAACTGATGAATTAGATAAAAATTATACATACAGTTTTTATCCGTAGCAACGCACGGGCACTTTTGCTAGTTTATACACATGTCAATACCTCTGACCATCTCTTTGGCTCCTATACTGGACTGGATTATATTTTTTGCACTATATTTCCGTGGCAATAGCTCTTCTGAATACTATTTTTTAAAATATGTCTTAAAACAGACCCTCCCTAACCACATTTTCAAATATGAACCCACAGACCAGGCTACCATAGTCCTTGGCATGGCCGAAAGGCACCTATTTCTGGAGTGCAGTTAGGAAGGGCTTATTTTAAATTTTAAGGGAAGCTAAAAAACACGATAATATTGGTCTTGTTTCCTCAAATGTAATCTCCAGCCTTCTACTGAGGTGTGTGTGACTGTGTGGTAGCTGAACATCATTAATAAACATGTAGCTGTTAGAGTACAATTGGCAGTATTAGATGTCATATATCTTTAGGAGTCTTGTGTATCTAGGACTGCCATATGTATCCGGGGAGGTGCCTTGCCCCCCAAGTCTTGTACTCCTATATATTCGCCCCAAGGGCTCCATGCAATACATCCAATCCATTATACGCAATCTATCCTTCCTTCAGTAGCTAGACATGGTCCTAACTTCTAACAATATTTTCAAATATTTAACCAAGAATGGTTGATTTTTTAACAAGGGTTTGGGTACAGACTTCAATGGTATGATTGTAACAAATTTGAAATCAGCAAATCATGTCATATTTAGCAAACATCTGATGATGCATGGGTCCCTAATTCCCTCTATTGTTATTGTATAGCAAGGTTCTTCAGGCGTTGCCTGGGTATCACCTAAGTGTTCCCTTGGTCAAAAGGCATCCTTGCAGGTCTGGGTTGGCTGGTGGCTGGGCCAGCATAGCCCCTTCTCCTTTTCCATTCATCGTCTCCCTGTATTTTTGCTGTTTCTGGGTTACTAGGCGTTTAGGTTGCCTTGCCTTACCTTACCACATGCAAACATGTTTATACAGTAAAGTATAGTGCAGAATTTTTCCATCTGTTACACTAACTGATTAGTTTTGCAGAATGTTAGAGATTGTTACGGGTCATCTTGAACACACTATTGTTCTAAGATCTTATGGGGTGTTTGGTTTGAGTGGACTAGTCCATCTTCTCACTCAAATATTTATTTGGTTTGTGGAATGGAATGAGTTGATCCATCATCACCCCATTCCTCACTATCTAATAACTAGTACTAGGATGAGGAATGGGCTCCCACCAAAATTATGGAATCACCCCATGATGCATCACCTCATCTAGAATGATTTGATTCCTCAAACCAAGCACCCCCTTATTGAACATTCTCATGATCTGTATGTACATAAACTTTATTTGATCCATTTGTTAGCTGTTTCTGATGATTTTCTAATTCTTCCTATTTTTTAGGGCCAAATGCTAACCCTTGTGGAGTACCTTCTGCTTCTTTATCGTGCCTTGTTGCCAACTCCTGTTTGGTACCGTTTCTTTCTAAACAAGGAATATGGTAGTCTCTTCTCATCTTTAACCACTGGGCTGTACCTGACTTTCAAGTTGACTTCAGTAGTTGAGAAGGTACTGTTTTTTGTTGCACCCATTCACTCACTTGAAAGCATACTTTTGATTCATGACATTGTGGTTTACAGGTTCAGTCATTTTTGGCCGCAGTGAAAGCACTGTCACGTAAAGATGTGCATTATGGGTCTTATGCGACTGCAGAACAGGTGTAATGAGATTTCCTTTGCTAGGTCATGTCACTTGTCTGTTTTTTCCAGAAATGCAGCACCGCTTGTACAAGCGACCGCCGTGCTTATTCGCATACTTCAAAAATTACATCAAAACTTGCATGAAAAATTCAACCAAAAATACCAGTGGAAATATGATGCAAAGATCTGCATACATATCAAATTTGTGACAAAACAAACATTTGTGTGAGGAGAAACAAAAAAGAGAATGTAACTCGATTTCAATGTGGACCGGCAACCCGCTAAAAAGCTGCCGGTTTTCTTTTTTCTTTTTGTTTCTCCTTGCACACATTGTTGTTTATTCTCAAATTTTATATGTATGTAGATCTTTGCATCATCTATCCATTCATATTTTTTGTTGAATTTTTTATGTAAGTTTTGACATGATTCTTGAAACATGCAAATAAGCACCGCGGTTGCTTTTATAAGCGGTATTTGCATTCTGATTTATTTCAAAAAGTGTTTTTCTTATTTAGTTTGTAGACTTAGGACAAAGGGCTAGCCTGGCGCTGTTGTGGTCTCTCCATGTGTGTGCTGGTCGGAGGTCCTGTGTTTTGTGAGCCTCCTTGCAGAGAGGGGGGGGGGGTGTGGAGGGATTTTGTAAGGCCGGCGGGGTTCGCCGCCGACGTGAGAGATACGAGTGGATAGGTACCTAGACGAGGAAGGTTCCTCCGGTCTCGAGTGTTTACTTTCTGTAAAAATGAGTTCATAGTTGTACATTGAAGGTTTCCCACATATATAGCGCTCACCCCTCTGTTACACTGACCTGTAGGCCATACATGTAAGATAAACACGCTACAATACTGCAGCTTCCTGCCTTTGAAGACGCCTTGCACTAGTCTGTCTTCTATGCCTGATCGTTCGACACCGCGGTGGTGACAGTTCCCCCCACAGAAGAAGACGCTTGTCCCCAAGCGTGAGCCTTTGGAAAACGAGCTCTGAGAACATGATAATCCTCCCACGTCGTCTCTGTAGCAGGAAGGCCTGATCAGGTGACCTTAACCTGTGGAATGGCAGTATTACCTTTCTTGACCAGCCGACAATTGATAATTTCCTGAGGTACTGCATCCAGAGCCTCCAAATCAGTTAAAGTAGGCAATTGAGAGTAAACTGGAGTGTAATCAGCCAAGGACGGCTTCAACTGCGAGACATGGAAGACGGGATGGAGTTGAGCATCACTTGGTAAATTCAATTTGTATGCCACTGCACTAACCTTCTCGAGTACCTTCTAAGGTCCATAGTACTTCAAAGCCAATTTGGGGTAGGGACGATTGGCCAACGAAGATTGAGTATAAGGTTAAAGCTTTAATAGGACCAACTCCCCTATCTGGAACTGAAGATCAGTGCGCTTACGATCAGCGTGCAGTTTCATCCTGTTTTGTGCAGCAGCAAGGTGCTGCTTGAGAGATTGCAGATGGCGATCTCGCACTTGAACGAGGTCCTGGACAGAAGTTGGTGCCGTATCTGGAATATCCGTGGAAACTCCCACATTTGGTTCATAACCAAACAATGCTTTGAACGGTGAGCAGCCCAGAGAAGCATGATACGAAGAATTGTACCAGAGTTCCACTAGGGAGAGCCAAAACTTCCATTGTTTGGGAGAATTGTGTATGGCGCACCTCAAATACATCTCCAGACACTGATTGATCCTTTCATTTTGTCCATCGGACTGTGGATGGTAGGCTGTGGACAGATTGTCACATGGTACATCTTGAACAATGCCTGCCAGAACGAGCTGATAAAGACTGGATCTCGATCACTGACTATCACTGTGGCATCCCATGAAGATGAACCACCGAATCCAAAAAGAGCTTGGCAATGGTTTGGGCAGTATAAGGATGCTTGACTGCAATGAAATGTGCAACCTTGGTGAGCCGATCCACTACCACCATAATGGTACTGTACCCTTCCGATTTTGGAAGACCTTTTTTTCTCGAACACGCTGGAGAACTGCGTATCATTTCATTAAGAAAGGAAAGGAAGCAAGTACACAGGGAAAGAAATTTTCCCGACACCAGCACTGAAACTGATAACTCACCCACCCGCCATCCTGAGAACATGGGGCAAGAAACACGACCACACTAGCTTCACTAGCCTGTGTTCGAGACCCTTGCAATCAGCTGTTGGAGGCCCTTGGCCCCAGCCGAACACCATAACACTCCCTCGTTAGCAATGTCCTGCAGGGCCACCACAATATCTGGCTGTGCCCCATCGAAGACACAACGGTTACGGTGCTTCCAAAGTTCCCAGGCCACTAAATGGACAGAGAATTAAACCCCTTCTTCAGCTCCTTTGGTACCAGCTTGAGGGATTTGGCGCACCATGAAGAGAAGCTTCCAACAGAAAGCGCTGGTGTCAGATGACTCAAACCAAAGCCATGGAGGACTAGGAACCACACCTGCCGAGCAAAAACACAGGAGACTAGCAAGTGGTTGATGGTTTCAGCCTCTTGATCACACAAAGGACAAGTAGCCGGATGAGGCAGCCCCCGCTTAGCCAGTCGATCCACAGTCCAGCAGCGCCTCTTAGTCACAAGCCACATAAAGAATTTGCAGCGAGAAGGAGCCCAAGTTTTCCAGATCCTTTTCCAAGGTGCAAAGCGGACTGCACCCTCAAAAAAGGCTATGTAGGCTGAGTTACTCGAGGAAACCCCAGAATTTGATAGTTTCCACAAGTGACGATCAGCTTCACCTTCTGTCAGTTGCCAATTATCCAGCAGGCCCCACAGCAAGAGGTACTCCCTTAGATCTTGGACAGTGAGAGCTCAGAGACCCAACTTCTGTCCAAAAGGCCATGCGCCACTGATTGACAATTGATTGTTCTCCTAGAAATTGTCCTGATCAGATTGGGAGCTAACTCTATTACGGTCTTACCGCCGATCGACAATTGATTGTTCTCCTAGAAATTGTCCTGATCAGATTGGGAGCTAACTCTATTACGGTCTTACCGTTGATCCATCTATCTTTCCAAAATAGTGTATTCTGACCATCACCGACCACTGTCACCACCGCCATGTTGAATGGCGCCCTGGCTTTGTTAGGGACCTGAACTGGCAGCTCGCTCCAAGGCCGGCTGGGATCAGTTTTTTCAAGCCACAATCAACGCAGGTGGAGAGCCCAGTTTAGGACCTCCAAATTCAGCACACCCAGACCACCGAATTGTAGTGGTCGCTGCACATAGCTCCAGGACACCAAGCAGTTCCCACCCTTATTGTTATCTCTGCCGACCCAAAGGAACCCTTTATGCCGCTTATCAATAGCTCTAATGAACCATTTAGGTAAGTCCAGGGCAATCATGGAATAGATAGGTGCAGCAGAGATAACGAACCGGCTGGCCCGGTTTATGAGGGCACCCTTCCAGTTTGGAATACAGTCAGCCGCCTTTTTCTTCGAACGACGTAGGAGAGCTGTGTATCATTTCATTAAGCAAGGAGAAGAAAAAAAATACACATGGGGGGCTGAGGCCAACACCCACACACTTGTTAGTATCTGAATTCTTACTCATTGAGAGAGGATGACACTAGGAGTTGGGGCAATTTTCTGGTTTATTTCTCACACAATGCCATGCCAACCTGAGGGGTTGGGGTTACATATTTATAGCTGGCCAAGATAGCCAGGCATAGTCTAAGATGCTAGTCTAGTCTAAGTTGCTGTCCTGGTTGGGCAGCAAAGGAGTCTAAGATGCTGTCCTGGTTGGGGCAGCAAAAGAGCCTAAGATGCTGTCCTGGAAAGGACTATCATGCAAGGACCACAAAGACCAACAGTACAAGGACTTATTCCATCATTCTCCCCCTAAGTCTTGTGCGTCGTCTTGTGGGAAAGTTGGACCATCCTGGTCCTGGAGCGAAGCTCAACGAACTTGATCCTCCCAAGGGGCTTGGTGAGCAGGTCCGCAAGCTGGTCCTTGGTGTTGATGTAGCGCGCCTTGATGCTCCCTTTGTCCAAGCAATCCCGGATGAAATGGAACCTCAGCCGGATGTGCTTGCTCCGTTCATGGAAAACGGGGTTCTTTGCCAGGTCCAGAGCGGACTTGCTGTCCACCCTGAGTTCCACCGCTTCAGTGTCTCGGCCGAGGAGATCTCCAAGCAGCCGAGCAAGCCAGAGTGCTTGAGTCGAAGCGGTGGAGGTCGCTATGTACTCGGCCTCGCAGCTAGACAGTGCCACCACTTGCTGCTTAACTGACTGCCAGCTAACGAGGCACTTGCCGAGGAAGAAGAGAATCCCGCTCGTGCTCTTGCTGGTGTCGATGTTGCCGCCGTGGTCGCTGTTGCTGTAGCCGACGAGATGTGCCTCTCCAGGGCACCTCGGGTAGTAGAGGCCGTGGTCGAGAGTCCCCGCAACATAGCGAATGATCCTCTTCACAGCCTGCTGGTGCTCCATTGTCGGTCGCTGCATGAACCGACTAACGTAGCCGACGGAGAAGGCCAAATCCGGCCGTGTGTGAACGAGGTAGCGAAGGCTACCCACAAGACGCCGATATTGCGTAGCGTCCACCTTTTTCGCCGTGCTATCGCGGCTCAGCTTTAGCCTCTCCTCCATCGGAGTGAGAGCTGGATTGCAGTCGGTGAGCCTAGCCAACTCAACGACACGCTTGGCATAGGCGGTCTGTCGAAGCGTGATCCCAGAGGCGTCCTGGTGCACCTCGATCCCTAGGTAGAAGGAGAGGCCCCAGGTCACTCATCTGGAAGGTGGCCTTCATCTCTTACTTGAACGCGGTCACCTCCGCATCCTTGGTGCCGGTGATCACCAAGTCGTCGACGTAGACACCCACCAGTAGGGCGGTTCCACCATTGCCCCGCCGGTAGATGGCCGCCTCGTGCGGGCTTTGCTCAAAGCCCATCCCTTTGAGCGTGGAATCCAATTTGGCATTCCATGCCCTTGGTGCCTGCCGCAGGCCATAGAGGGCCTTGCGCAAGCGCAGTACCTTGCCCTCCTTGCCGGGGATCTCAAATCCCGGCGGCTGGTGCACGTAGACCTCCTCCTTGAAATCACCGTTAAGAAACGCCGATTTGACGTCCATGTGATGAACATGCCAGCCTTCCTGGGCAGCCAGCGCAAGGAGTCGCACGGATTCCATCCGTGCCATGGGGGCAAAGGCATCGTCGAAGTCGATCCCCTCCTGCTGCACGAAATCGCGTGCCACCAAGCGAGCCTTGTGCTTGACGATGGCACAAGCTTCGTCCCTCTTCAGCTTGAACACCCACTTAAGAGTGATCGCGCGATGGCCACGAGGGAGATCAGCAAGCTCCCAAGTGCGGTTCTTCTCAACCGCGTCCATCTCCGACTTCATCGCGGCACGCCATGCCGCGTGTCTTTCGGCCTCCGCAAAAGAGCGGGGCTCACTGTCGTCGCACGTAAGGTGCAACTGTGCCTCCAGATGGTGAGGCACCAGTCCCGGCACCGGCTGGTCGTCGAGAAGGTTCTCCATCGTATGATACCGCAACGGCTCACCGTCGTGGTACGCGTCGACGCGCTCCTTGTCGTGGGAGAGCGGAGTAGCGAACTCCATCGGGCTGTGGTCAACACGAGCTGGTGTCGGAGTGGACGTGCTCGGAGGAGTGGTCGTCGGTGCTGGAGTGCGTGAAGTAGCCGGCTGTGGTGGTGTTGGTGAAGAACTCGATGCAGCTGAAGTCGTGGCTAGAGAGCGTGACGCTGGAGTCGGTGGAAGCTCGGGGACTGGGGCAGGCATGCTTGGAGAAGAGAAGCTGCCTACTCCCCCAGCTCCCTCGAAGTGGACGTACTCAACAGTGAAGTCGTTGTAAGTCGGAGTCGAGCCGTCGTCCACCGCCTTGTCCCACGCCCATCCTCGCCCTTCGTCGAACATTACGTTGCGCGCCGTGCGCACACGCTGTGTCCCTGGGTCAAGAATGCGGTAGGCCTTCGAGCCCTCCGCGTAGCCGATGAACACCCCTGGAGTGCTCCTGTCGTCGAGCTTGCTGATGTGTCCAAGCTCCTTGACGAACGCGAGGCAACCGAAGACTCGTAGGTGAGAGACCGCTGGCTTGCGCCCATGCCAGGCTTCGTACGGCGTCTTGCGGTTGAGAGCCTTGGTGGGTGAGCGGTTGAGGATGTAGATAGCCGTCACCACCGCCTCGCCCCAGAAGTCAGCCGGCATCCCCCTCTGCTTGAGGAGGGCCCGAGCCATCCCCACAACCGTCTGGTTGCGCCGCTCGACGACGCCGTTCTGCTGCGGGCTGTACGGCGCGGAGTAGTGGCGCTGAATGCCCTCATCCGCGTAGTACGACGCGAACTCATCTGCCGTGAATTTGCCACCATTGTCGGTGTGCAGCACGCGCAGCTTGCGGCCGCACTCCGCCTCTGCAGCAGCCTGCGCGCGCCTGATGGTGTCCGCAGCGTCTCCCTTGCTGCCGAGGACAATCACCCACATGTAGCGGGAGAGGTCGTCGACAAGCAGCAAGAAGTAGCGTCGTCCTCCTGGTGTGGCCGGTGTCACCGGGCCACACAAGTCCCCGTGCACGAGCTCGAGCCGCTCCTTGGCTCGGAAGCCCGACTGCTGGGGAAGGGGAGCCGTCTCTGCTTTGTCAGCACGCAGACGTCGCAAAACTGCTCCGCGTGGTCAAGGCACGGCAGACCTCGCACCATCTCGTTGGCACTGAGCCGCTTCAGGGCCTCGAAGTGAAGGTGCCCGAAGCGCTCGTGCCACTACCACGCCTCGTCGTCCCGACGAGCAGCAAGGCAGAGAGGTTGTGCCACCTTTGCGTAGAGGACGTAAAATCGATTGGTGCCTCTGGTTACCTTGGCAAGAAGGCGACGACGGTGATCCCAGATCCTCAGGACTCCGCTCTCTATCACCACGCGCGAGCCGTTCTCATCCAGCTGTCCCAAGCTGATGATAGAGTTCCTCAACGCGGGGATGTAGTAGACTCCGGTGAGCAGCCTGTGCTCACCAGACGCGGCGGTGAAGAGGACAGAACCGACGCCCTTGATCTCTACACCGGAGGCGTCCCCAAACTTGACGGAGCCTCGGATGTTGGGGTCAAGCTCGGTGAAGAACTCCCGTCGACCGGTCATGTGATGGGTGGCGCCGGTGTCAAGGCACCACCCGTCAGTTTTGTCGTTGCTGGAGTCGTCGCCGAGGAGGGCGTGTGCTTTCGGCTCATCAAGGTGGAGGAAATTCGTGGCGGCCGATGCCGCTGGAGGCAGCTCGATGCTTGCGTGTGCCAGGGGCAGAGCCGACTCTTCCTCCTCCACCTGTGCGACGTGAGCCTGGCCACATCGTGGCTGTCGACACTCCTTGGCCTTGCGGCAGGGGTGGTCTCGTGCCGGCTTCAGGTTGCCGTCGGCACCGCCTTGGGCGCCGCCACGGGCGTCACCCTCGGCGCACCCTCGCGCCCTGTCCTGGGTGCGTCCACGCGGCTTGCGTTTGCGACCGCCCGTCACGGAAGAGGACTCCCCCTTTTTCCCGTTACCCTGAGATGCCTCCCACTGTTCCCTAGTGAGATATAGCTTCCCGCCGATGGTGATAGGCCCCGAGGGGGGCTGTGGTTCGTCGCTGTCGATGACCTTAAGGCGACCTATTGCCTCCTCGATCGACATCGTGGAGAGGTCCAGCAGAGACTCGATTGAGCGAGCGATCTGCTTGTACTTCGCCGGGATGCAACGAAAGAGCTTCTGGATGGCCCTCTCCTCGCCGTAGGTGTCGTCGCTGAACTGCACCAACTTCTACAGCAGAGTGTTGAGACGGAGAGTGAAATCATCAACGTCCTCACCGGGCTTGAAGGCCAGGTTCTCCCACTCCTTGCGAAGTGCCTGCAGTGTGGTCTTGCGGGCGCGGTCGCTGCCGATGCGTGCTGCAGCGATGGCGTCCCAGGCCTCCTTGGCAGTCTGCTTTTTTGAAAGCGAGAACTGCATCTCAGGCGGGACTGCAGCTATGAGAGCGTCCAACGCCCGTCGATCCTCGTAGTAGTCGACGTCGCCGTACCGAACTGCTTCCCACATGTGCCGCACCTGGAGCCGTACCCGCATCACCGCAGGCCACTTGACGTAGTTGGTCTTGGTGAGGGTAGGCCACCCACTGCTGGGACTGACGTCCCTGACAACGGCCTGGATCCCGTGGTGATCACGGTACCGGTCCGGGGAGGGAGAGCCGCACCGCCTGTAAAGGCCGCGATCTCCGTCGACCCGGCCGCCACCGCCGGGACCGCCGTCGGCGCGTCCGCGCCTGTCTGGGCTGCCACCGCCGCCGGGAGCGCGGCTGCCGCACACGCCCCCGCTCAGAGCGCCGTCAGCGCGTCCGCGCCTGTCTGGGCTGCCGCCACCACGCTCATGGGGGTGCACGTCTGCCCACTGTGTCGTCCGCTCTCGCATTGCCTCCCTTGCTAGCTTGATCCCTTCGTCGGTGCTGCCGTCGACAGAGGCAGAGCTGCTGCTGCCACTCTGCGCAGAGCCTCGAGCTCTGCTGCCGCTGCACGTGTTGCATCCGCCGCTACTGCTGCTTCCATTTCTGCCCTTGCTGCTGCCAGTTCCGCCGCTGCCAGCCTTGCTGCCCTTGCCACTGTCACTGCAGTCTCTGCTGCTGCTCGCTCGCGGTCTGCTGCCGCGGCAACCTCGGCGTCCTGCCGGTGCCGCGCGCTCGAGGCGACCGAGCGCTGAGACTGTCCGTCGGACATGGCGCGCTAGTGGGGGGTTGCTGCTCGGGGAAGAGGCTGCCTCAGACGGTTCTGGAGTGGAAGGGTGAGCAGGAACAGCTGCTATTGCTGCTGCTGGCTGAGAGCAAGGAAGGGGCTGCTGGGAAGGAGATGAACAAGAGAGGTTTAGGCTGCAGGAAAGAACGGCTCTGATACCAGTTGTTAGTATCTGAATTCTTTACTCATTGAGAGAGGATGACACTAGGAGTTGGGGCAATTTTCTGGTTTATTTCTCACACAATGCCATGCCAACCTGAGGGGTTGGGGTTACATATTTATAGCTGGCCAAGACAGCCAGGCATAGTCTAAGATGCTAGTCTAGTCTAAGATGCTGTCCTGGTTGGACAGCAAAGGAGTCTAAGATGCTGTCTTGGTTGGGGCAACAAAAGAGCCTAAGATGCTGTCCTGGAAAGGACTATCATGCAATGACCACAAAGACCAACAGTACAAGGCCTTATTCCATCAACACTTACAAACTCACAGACGCGCCACACACAGGATGAAAAAATGGCCTAACACCGAGGGAGGGGGGCGTTGCTCAAAAGCCCAGCCCCACCAACCTCGCGCACAGCAAGCTAAGCGCTGAGTTACCAGGGAGACACCATAGGTTGCCTTCCTGCACAACCTTACGGCAGACTATAGCAACACTAGGCCTAATCCCCACAAACACACAATCGTTCCTGTGCTTCCAGATCTCCCAGGCTACCAAAATAATCAAAGAGTTAAGGCCCTTCTTGACCTCCTTAGGAACTTGATTGACTGCCCCGGACCACCAGCCTGAAAAACTCTTACGAACAAGTTGCGGAATAAGAACTGACATCCCCAGGCCAGTGAACACTAAAGTCCATACTTCTCAAGAGAAAACACAGGAGATAAGGAAATGCTGCATGGTCTCCTGCTCCTGGTCACAAAGAGGACGTACATTGGGATGTGGGAGCCCTCGCTTAGCCAAGCGATCTGCAGTCCAACATGGATTCTTCAAGGCCAACCAGATGAAGAATTTGCACTGGAGGGGGCCCAACTCTTCTAGATCCTTTTCCAAGGTCCAAATTTAATGGTCCCCAAGAAAAATGCCTGATAAGCAGATTGACAGGAATACAGCCCGGATTGAGTAAACCTCCAAAGGAACTGATCGGGAACCCCTGGCTGCAGAGAAACCCCATCAACCAACTCCCAAACTCTCAAATATTCGACCAGCACTTGGACAGTAAGAGCCCCACGGATGTCTGTAACCCATCTACGATTGGACAGGGCTTGAGATACTGTGCACCGCTTCCTTGCTTTCTTGGAAACCGCCAGACCAAGGTTGGGAGCTAATTCAGCCACAGAATTCCCATGCAGCCACCGATCTGTCCAAAAAAGAACATCCTCCCCATTAGGGATGTAATCGGATCGGATACGGACGGATATCGCTGAAACCATATTTGTTTTCATATTTTTCTTTGGATTCGAATTCGAATACCCAGCTTCGGATACAAATACAAATACGGATATTCTCGGATACAAATACGGATATACGCACGTCGAATACGGAGCTACTCGGACACGGATAGCATCGGTAACGAATATTTTTGTCGGATAGCGAGTAAACCATCATTCCACACATATCATAGTTCTAATCATTTAGCCACTCTATGAGTCCAAAATCTAAATAGATTTTGCCTAAATAGAGTGAATACAAAATAGCATTTAGATCATAGTCAGTTAGACAGTTAGTCACTGCCTCAGTCATACATCAAAGACTACGGAGTCACAGACTCACAATAATAACTCAGATGCCATTGGCATTGACACCTTCACCAATACCTGCATTTCCATTATTGCCATTGCCACCACCTTCACCTACCTGAGGACCTTGCAAAGGCTGGCTTGGTGCGACTTCAAGTGCCTCCAAAATATAACAGTGCCACGCTTGAAATCAGCACTGAGCTTTGAAATTGCATCTCCTGCACCACGCCCAACGTCGCATCTCCGTCGCACCATCATGTTCATGTGCCTCCGTAGTCAAAATATAGTGATGCCAAACCATACTTTGCCCCCATTTGAGCAGCCATTATGATCCAGTAAATGAAACAGAAACACACATTTTAGCAGGGGTAATCAAATGCGAGAAGAACAGCTCACTGTTCCGTAGTGCCAGTAGTGAACTATACAAAAGCTAGAAGCGGTAATGCCAGTAGTCATTTAAATAAATTACACAATGTGTGTTCCATCTGTAGATATCTCAAATTAGCTTGCAGAATGTCCAGCAAGACATTGCCAGTCTATAAGGAAATCACTTTCAGCTTTCTGTAAAATTTTAGTTCACAAATAACAAATTGTAGAAGTAAACAAAAAAGCAAGCTAAGATGAACCAAAACTTTATCAGCAAACAAAATCAGTAAAGAAAGTTATTTAAGTTGGAACAGTTCAGATAAGATGTACTTGAACAGATCTTGCTCAGATGTATTTAAACGCAGACTAATCTAAGCCTAATAAGTAATAAACTAATAACACGTGGCCAGTTACCGGTCAGCCCAGATCACATAATCTTGATGACAACACATTGAAATTAGCAAAATTTCAGATTTTCTCAGCGCTAAGACCCCACAAGCCTAAACCTCTAAACCATTCAGGCATTCACTGACAGATCTTTTGAGTCCCTCAAGCTCATCTAGTCGTGCTGCTACTAACACATACAAGTAGTAGAGTGGAGCCTGTAGTCTGTAGATGCTTACCAGTTACCAAAGTAGTAGAGCCGGAGCCCGGAGCAGTAGTCCAAAGCGTCAAAGCCAGCAGACAGCAGAGGAATGGATGGGCATGGGCGAACGACGGTGTCGGCGTGCGGTTGGGAGATTGGGCTGGCGCTAGCCCCTGGCCTCTTCCCTGGGAGCTTATATACAGGTAGCAGCTAGGGTTATGTGCTGGACTGCTGGGCCAAGTGTCCAGTTCATTGCAATTGCAATTAGCCAATTAGTGTTGAAAAAATGAAAACAGATGGGAAAGATGCCGGCACTTTGTGGATTTTCTTGTCCAAACATTTTTGAGGATGCTATGTGAATATAAGTTGCCCTTCCGCCAAATTTCATGAATTTCTGAGGCTATTTGTGTATTATTATTATTTTTCTGCAGTAAATCATAAAAATGCAACTAAATTCATAAAATATTTGCAAATAAGTTATCTGGACAAATAAACATGCTACAAGAAGGCAACCTCAAGTTCCCACATGAAAATGATAAAGTGAGCTATTGATCATGTTGAAACTTGCACGGTTGGAGTGACTTCACGTGTAACTCATATAACGAGTGGGAGCCGTATAAAAGAAACGCTTGCACCTTGTGGAGTTTATTGTCCAAACATTTTTTAGGATGCTACATGGACATGAGTTGCCCTTCCGCCAATTTTCATGAATTTCTGAGGCTATTTGTGTATTATTAATTTTTTCTGCAGTAAATCATAAAAATGCAATTAAATTCATAAAATATTCCAGTGTTGACCGAAAATTACAAATAAGTTATCTGGACAAATAAACATGCTACAAGAAGGCAACCTCAAGTTCTCACATGAAAATGATGAAGTGTAATTATTAATCATGTTGAAACTTGCACGGTTGGAGTGACTTTAGTGTGACTCGCATAACAAAATGTTGCTTTAGTCTGTAATAGGTGGGAAGAATACCTGAGTGGCCGCCAATAGCACTAGCATGCAGAGCAGCGATCAATTTAGTTTGAAGGGCTGTATTACTGCCAATCCAAATTTTGCCATCTTTACGAATAAGGCCCTTGTCTAAAGAGAACCCATGATCATTGGGACTATGCACTGCCAATTCAGTCAAAAGTTGCTGTGCGGTGGGATCTGTATGATATGAGCCCACTGTGGCTGAATGGTGGACAGTGATTGCAGCGCCATGAGATGCACCACTCTTGACAGTGCATCCGCTGCGATGTTTTCTTTGCCTTGTCTGTAAACAATTTTGAATTGTAAATCCATGAGTCTTGTCATCGCCCTCCGCTGCATTTCAGAGTGTAAATTTTGCTCGATGAGATATGCCCAGGACTTGTGATCTGTTAATATAGTGAATTCTTGGCGTTGCGGATATGGGCGCCATTTTTCAACCACCATAATCAAGGTGAGGAATTCTTTTTCATAGATGGAGAGCTCTTTGTGGCGATCACTGAGTCCTTTACTAAGGAATGCAACAGGCTGATCCTGTTGCATTAGAACTGTCCCAATACCATCCCCACAAGCATCGGTCTCCACAGTAAATGGCAACTGAAAATTGGGAAGTGCCAGCACCGGAGTGTGAGAAAGGGCTGACTTGAGCTGTAGGAAGGCCTGTTCAGCTGCAGGTGTCCAGCAAAAGGCCTTCTTCCTTAATAACTGGGTTAAATGACGGGCCATTGTACTATAATTACGGACAAAGCGCCGTTAATAACCGGTAAGACCCAAAAATCCTCGTAAGGCAGAGACAGTAGTTGGTTGAGGCCATTGCTGCATTGCCACTGTCTTGGTAACATCAGTGGAAACCCCTTTCTTGGATATAGTATGTCCCAAGTAATCCACACTCGGCTGAGCAAATGAGCATTTGGAGGGCTTGAGGTACAGATTATGAGCACGCAACGCATCCAAGACCTGCTGTAAGTGATGTACATGCTGCTCCAAGGTAGGACTGTATATCAGGATATCATCCAAAAAAACCAAGACAAACTTCCTGAGAAAAGGTTTGATGATTTCATTCATCACGCATTGGAATGTCGCGGGTGCATTGGTAAGACCAAACGGCATCACCCAGAATTGATAATGGCCATGATGAGTTTTAAAAGCTGTTTTGAATTCATCTTCCTCTAACATCCTGATTTGATGGTAGCACGACCTCATGTCCAACTTAGTGAAGTAAGTGGACCCACGCAGCTCGCCCAATATTCCTCAATGATAGGTAAGGGAAATCTGTTTTTTATAGTGAGATCATTGAGTTTGCGATAGTCCACACAAAAGCGCCATTGACCGTCTTTCTTTTGAACCAAAAGAACCGGAGAAACAAATGGGCTGTTGCTATGAGTAATGAGGCCAGCGTCTAGCAATTGTTGCACTTGTGTTTCTATTTCTGTTTTCTGCAAAGAGGAATACCTATACGGTCTACTGTTAACTGGAACTGCTCCTGGTTGAAGTGGAAGGGCATGGTCATAGGAACGGGAGGGTGGTAATTTCTTGGGATCGTGGAATACATCTTGATATTGGAGGATCAGAGACTGAACAGGAGCCAGCAAGGGTGACTCAGAAGGCTGAACTGAAAAGTCTACCAAAGCTAATGCCAAAATATCATTCCCCGTTGCTGCCTTGCGCAATTGTACAACGGTCATACCAGAGACTTGCAGTGGAGGTGTTTGTAAACCTTGAAGCTGCACTGAAATGCCTTTCTGGACAAAGGAAATGGTTTTTGCTGCCCAATCACATTGCATAGGGCTATGAGTTTGGAGCCAATCATAGCCTAAAATGGCATCATATGGAGCTGTGTCCAACACAATCATAGTGGCAAATAGAGTGTGATTCTGACAATACCAGTTGAGGTTCGGAACCAGCCTGTCAGTAGTCAAGACCTGACCATTGGCTAGTTTGACTTGTTTCGATGGGATAGATGTGGTGCTCAAGCCTGCTAGCTCAACAAATGCTGTGCTGATAAAACTATGGGGCTGCCGCTATCCAGGAGTAATAGCATGGTTTTGTTATTCACCATCGCTTGTAACTTGATGCAGTGAACAATATGCACTCTAGACAATGCATTAAGAGATAACTGATAAAACTCCTCGGCCAGCACATCTTCTTGAGCGTATGTCCTCAGTCAGCTCCTGATCCAAAGGATTTACGGTCAGAGCATTGACCTGGGCTTTAGTGCATTTAGCACAGATCTCAACATGTCCTGGTTCAAATTTCTCGCCACAGTGAAAGCACAAACCATTGGCCTTACGATAGTCACGCAATTGTCGCTCCCTCCATAAGGACTGTTGTACTGGTGCAGGTTTAAACTCAGGTTTGACAGCCAACCCCGGCTTGCCCATGCATTTGGTGAAGGATTTCAGTTTAGATGTCTCCTGCATACGATGTTGGATCTTGGCAATAACAGCAGCTCTGTCCACAGTTGGAGGAAACTGAGACTCAACTGTGGCACGTATATCATCCTTGAGACCAGCTATGTATTTGGAGACAAAAAACAGGTCATCATATTTGCTATTGTGCATACGAATTTCAAATTGAAGGGATTCAAATACAGCTGTATATTCCTCGACCGTGCCAGTTTGTTGCATGGCAAAGAACTCAGTGACTGCAGTACAATAGTCATCAGCACCAAACTTTTCCTCCACCGCCAAACAAAATGAGGTCTAAAAGCCTAAACTGTGAGATTGCTTATAAGCTTGCAACCACTTAGCAGCATTTCCCTCAAAATGCATGGATGCAGCAGTATCCCACAGTCTCAGGAATATAAAAAATGATGAAGTAATCAGTGCATTTATCCTTCCAGATTTTAGGTTGGTTGCCATCGAATGTTGGAAAATGCATCTTAGGCAGCACATGCTTTGGAACCCGAGAGGAATGGAAGTCAGATTGTACCTTGCGTTGATGTTTGGGTTGTTTGGAAGATTCTGCAAACACTTAAACTCTTCCTGCTCAAGTGTAGTAGTAGACTTGGCGTCCGCTTCCATCTGATAGAAAGTTAACTGAGCCACTGCTTGGCCTGTAGCCTGAACTTGCTTGGCAACGACTTGTTGTTCTGCATAATGCTGATCTACTGCCTTTGTAGTGAGTTCCATCTGAGCTCTCAATTGTTGTTAACTTGTGCTAATGTCATTGACTCTAGAGAAGAGCAAATCAAAATTCTCCATCATCTGATCCCAGCGAGCCTCCTCCTGAGTTTGCTGTTCATCCAGACGAGTCATGATGATTTGGGTCTGCACTGACGGCTTTGCAGGAGCTGTGGTTATTCAACTCGAATTACCCCCAAAGATCGAAGCAATTGGTTCGGTACAGACCTCCCCAATAAACTGCTCCTGATCTCAACTGCCGCTTGGAGGTGAGGCAAGACCAAGGGATTTGATGTGTGAACAGTTGCCGCACAACCCAAGTCTTGGACACCTCCCCACCAACGCCGCCGCAACACAATTCAGGTGATGGCATGGAATTTTAGGGATGAACAATTGCCACCCAACCGTAGCCACTCACCCGAATGAGTTGCTAATAGAATGGTGTGAGATCTTCTGGCGAATGAGTACCTCGCGTGGAAATCCCGAAGTACAGGTCGCACAAACGCACCGAAGTCGAATCCACTGCTCCTGAGCTGCGCGATGCACCGCTGCTGGGCTGAAGGCTTGAGTAAACTCGACCGCCTCCTGCGCCGCTCGACGCCGCTGTGAAGAGGATTGCTACCTTCCATCCGTGCCGCTGATTTACTGCTGCCCGAAGTCTGCGTCGAGTGCGCCCACCGCTGCCACGCTGAGGAACGACCGAATCTGATACCACTGTAAGACCCTTGGGCGCCGGCGAGGTTCGCCGCCGATGTGAGAGGTACGAGTGGTAACGAGCCGAGGAAGGTTCCTCCGGTCTCGAGTGTTTACTTTTCATAAAAATGAGTTCATAGCTGTACAGAGAAAGTTTCCCACATATATAGCGCTCACCCCTCTGTTACACTGCCCTGTGCGCCATACATGTAAGATAAACATGCTACGATACTGCAGCTTCCTGCCTTTGAAGACGCCTTACACTAGTCTGTCTTCTATGCCTGATCCTTTGAGACTGCGGTGATGACAGATTTCAGCACTGTGTTATAGATTTAGGGCCTGTTTGGTGTGCAGTGCCACCACCTTTGTTTGGAAGCTACTGTTTGGAAAGTAGCTATGAAAAGACTTATCAGATTTTCTTGTAAATCATTAAGCTTAGAAGTTACATCACACAATATCTGGTCCTTGCAGTCTCTGAATAATGTCTGTTGTTTCAGAAACCAACAGCATCTGTTTTTCAATGTTTCAGAAAAGCAGCTACCAAAATACCAAATGCTAGTATACCTGAAAGCACTTTCACCAAAAGAGATTATCAGAATGCACTTAGTCATAATAGAGCCTTAAATGTGTTGTGGCAGTAATATCTCCATTGATTGGCTTTTTAATTAGCCTCAGTACTCAGGAAAATGGCCTGTGGCAGTTGCCGAGTGATAGAAATGGAAATATTATTGTGATATTGCTTCTATCCTTGAGGAAGCTTGCTAGATTATTTTGGTTATTAAAAAACGGACTTTTCTATAAGTTCTGAAAATATTAGCTATCCATGATTTGGTTCGGAGTCTTGAAGATATATCTGGGTTATTTTCTTATTGTTGGGGTGCAGGTACTTGCTGCTGGTGATATGTGTGCCATCTGCCAGGAGAAGATGCATGTGCCTGTTCTCCTTCGCTGTAAACATATTTTTTGTGAAGACTGTGTTTCAGAATGGTAACACTGTTTGTTTTACGCATACCTTGTGTCTTTGTTTTGATTCAGGCCCTCAGGCATCTAGTTGGATATGTTTACTGTATTCTTTTGTGTCCTTTAAAAGTTCTGGAAGGGGTATTATACTCGAAATGGATTTGACATTCAATCAAACTCCTAAGTACAACTAGGCAACTCTCACAAAAGGAAGTAATATGACTACAGGTCCATAAGATTTTAATCTCTAGAGTATCTTGCAATATGACCATTACTAGTGCACGGGAACAAGGTCAAGCCTCGCTACACTGGAGTTGAGTGTGAACGGAGATAAACAAGGATATTTCTTTATTCCTGGCACTATGTGCTCTTAATAGTCTAAAGCTGATGCTACAATCTTTTTTTTTTGAAGTACTGGAACAAACCTATCCTACCAACTCAACTTTACCAATCCTTTAGCTAACAAATCAAACAATTGAAGCCAATCCAAAGTAAGCATAACTGAGGGGGTGTTTGGATCTAGAGACTAAACTCTACCCAGTGTCACATTGAATGTTCGGACACTACTTAGAAGTATTAAACATGGTTTAATTAAAAAACTAATTACATAGATGAGGACTAAATGGCGAGATGAATTTATTAAGCCTAATTAATGCATAATTAACGACTAGTTACTGTAGCATCACATTTGACTTAATAAATTCGTCTTTTCGTTTAGTCCTCATTTGTGTAATTAGTTTTATAATTAGAGTATATTTAATACTTCTAATCAGCGTCGAAACATCCGATGTGATGGGGACTAAAAATTTAGTCCGGTATCGAAACACCCCCTGAACTTGCTTGATGCTAATCAAATGGCAATCAGGTCCCCGGAGCTCATGGTTCTGTGAGCACCATTGAGCTGTTGCTCTTGTTGCGCCTGGTTTGTGTAGGTCCCCATTAACACTAGTACACTATTGATCTGGCTCACTCTCACAAGGAAATATTCCCTCTATTCCAAATTAGAAGAGGTTTTAGGTTTATAATTGATTCATGCATTAATCCATTTTTCTGTTTTGTATATATCTTTAGATTCATCAACATCTATATGAACATAGATGGAGAGAGGAAGGGCCAAAACCTCTTATAGTTATGTGCAAAGGAGCACAACATGCATCCATTTTTAAATTAAAAAAAATCTACTGCCCTCAAAAAAGTCTGGTTGCTTTGTTGTTTGCATTAATTTTCCTGTGATCATCCTACATGATACTCACTCCCTTCCAAGCTATAGGCCTTTTGATTTTTTTAACACTAAGTTTTACCAACTTCTTATTCAAAAATTTGCGAAAATATGGAAAAAAGCAAGTTATAGATAGAGTATATTATACGCTAAACTAAATCAAAATGAAAGTAAATGATCAATCTGAATTTTTTGAATAAGATGAGTGAGTCAAACTAGGTGTTAAAAAAGTTAAATGACCTATAATTTGGGATGAAGAGGGAGTAACAAATAAGAAGTGACTGACTTGGTATTATGCTGTTTCTAGGTTTGAGCGAGAGCGGACTTGCCCCTTGTGTAGAGCATTGGTAAAACCTGCTGATATTCGGTCATTTGGTGATGGCTCAACAAGTCTATTCTTCCAGTTGTTTTAGACTGCTAATGGCAAATTGCTGACATAACAATGGACAAGCAACTGCATACAGAATTGAAGTGGAGGCCTTTTTTTCCATTACCATGTGAGACCTATCTTTCTCAATGTAGAGATCAATGTGAGAGGGTTCAGGATGATCACATGGCAGTGCAATCGTTATGTTCGTCTATCTCCAAGCAATAGTTTAGGGATCTTCAGTTGCAACATGAGGCAAAATGTTTCCAGCAAACTGCTCTCGGAGCATGTCGAATTCTGCTGGATGATCGATTCGAATTTTGAGGCCTGTTATCGAATACCGTCTGCTTCCTTGATGTAAAAAGCTGGTAATTTTTGCACATGGATTTGTCTCGGTGTAACAGAAGCCTACAAGTTTCGTTTCGCAGCGACAGCAAGACTTACCTGTCGGGTGGAAAGTGGTCAGAAGAATGTAACCTGTAAAGCAATGTTACATGTAATTTGTTGAAAACAGTATATGGAAATGACACGTTGCAACATAGTAAATGCTAGTATATCAGACACGACTTGCTGACAGCTCTCTTGTAAACCTTTTGCGCTGTTATACGGTGCTCCACGTGGTTGATTCTATCAGTCGCAATGTCTCTGCTCCGGTAAGTTTTACAAGGTTTTATTTTTGTTAAATTAGCAGGCCACATAGGCAAAAACAATGATACGATAACGAAATTTATGATGAGAGTGGGGTTTCATCCAAATAAAACTAGGTGTATTATGTGTACACAGTTTAAACCAGGATGAAATCTACTAGGGTAGGGTAGTGTCGTTTGGATGGTGGTGGGTTAAGGGCAAAAACAATGACACGACAACAAATTTATGATGAGAGAAGTCGAGTTCCATCCTAATAAAACCAGGTGAGAACTACAGCGCGTTTGGATGGTCGGCGGTAAAGGATAGCATGAGGTAGAAGATAAGGTATGCGATAGAGGTAAATATATTCATTTTTAATTGATTCCACCACTTTTTTTATTCGCATCCCTTATATCCTAATATCCAAATATGACTCTGAGGATGATCTTTGTAAGGAAAATGGCTTCTTATGTCACATTTCTGTATAAGATGTTTGGTGATATATTTGGAAACTTGACTAATGTCAATAAATATACATTCCCATGGGCTTATGTAACGCCCCAAAAATTGACCCTAAGAAATTTTCTCTAATCCCCTTCTAAATTGAAAATTTATTTCCAAAGTTCTTGTTTGTTTGAGTGCAGTTGTGAGCTCAACAAAATTCGATAAATCCCCCTCCAAATTTTCCTTGAGCCACTGTAATCTTTCTTCGCAAAATTCTTCTCAAAACTTCTGCTCCAAACGTTCAAATCCAAATCCCAAAAATTTAAAGTCGGAAAAAGCTAAAACCTCTCCCTCCTCCCATCGGGCTGCAGCCCATCTCCTACTCCCTCCCTCTCTCCCCTGCTGGCCCGCCTCCCTCTCTTTCCCTTTGGGCTGCCATCCCCCCTTTCCCTGGCCCAAGCCGAGGCAGCCTGCCTCCTCCTCCTTCCAAAGACCATTGGGCCCCTCTTGCGTGTCCTTTTCCTCCTCCGTCGATTTTTGCCCAGCGGTCGCACGCTGCTGTGCCGCTGCCACCCTGCCCCGCCTCGGCGTCCGCTCACCCGCGCGCAGGTTACCCCGTCCTCCTTCCCTCTCACTGCTAGCGGACCCTACCCGGTCGTCATCTTTCCTTCGCCCTCTTCCTCCCGTCATCTCTCTCCACCGGTGCCCTTTTTCATTTTCCTCGTCCCCTCCGTTTCGCCGCGCCTATAAATAGGCCGACGAGCTCGCCGCTGCACCCCCGCACACGCATGCGCCCAAGCACCACCACGCACGCACACTCCACCTTCGCGCCGGGAGCCCCGGCAGAGCCGAAGCGCCCGTTGTGCGCCACCGCCATCGCCTGAAATACTCCCTCTCCCTTCTCCTCCCCAAATTGAGGTGAGTGCCAGCACCACCGCTCTGGCATGCACCAATTCCCTAGATCTCCCTAGCTAGAGATGCCCCGACAGGGCCGGAGTTCCGCCACGCCACGACGTCCACCTCGACGGTGCTCGGTGTTCATGCCGCCAGGCCCGTCCACCACCTCCCCCACCTCATCAACTTCACCACCGAGTTCACCCCGCCCCCTCTCGCTCCCACTCCTGACTGCGTCACCAGAACCGGGTCACCGGTGGCGAACCACTGGCAAACCCAGGAGCCGCGACGGCGGCCAGTCCAGCCAAACCAGACCGTAACGCCGTCCTTCCCCGGTCCAATCACGTGTGGCTGACGCATGGGCCGCCGTCCCAGTGTCGCCGCGCCGTCTCCTCCCCATCGCGGCTAGTAGGCCAGCCCAGAAGGCCCACAGGCGCGACGGCAGGGCGAGCAGGCTGAACCAGGCCGAGGGAAAGGGATTGGGCTACGCGTGGTTTCGGCCTGCGAGCTTTTTTTCCTTTTTCTTTCAGATTTATGATTTTCTTTTCTGAAGAATCTCATATCTTGGTCATTCAAACTCAGCATTCGGCGATTCTTGCGCCAAAATTCTCCATAAATCAAGCACTACACATCCATGCACTTCGCACAGTCACCCGCCACTTCCACATCGGTCTATGTAACGTGACGACACTTGGCCGTTAACTAGACCGTACGAGTGACACCTGCACCCTTGGCACCGAATGGTTTACTGGTCCACGTCAATGCTCTATCCTCCCTTCCATTGCGCTTAGTGGATGACCCTAGGCTACATTGTCTCATTGAGAAGGATGGAACAAACACCCATGTTCACTTCTGGTTCCGAATCTTTTGCGGCACGCCTCTCACATTCCATCTTTGGGTGCCACAAAAAAACCTTCCATGCACCCCCCGCGCTTCCGACGCGTTAGCCCTCGCTGTCGCCATTCGTACCCTTTACCGTGGTGCCTCTATAACGGGTGCTACCAGACTCGGCAGTGTGGTCGGAGGCTTGTGGGTCAACTCCTCGTGGCGCAATGCCTAGCCGTGGAGCACTTCAACTCGCTAGAGCTAGAACCACCGGTAGCCCTGAGCCACCGTACAACTCAAAAATCCATCTCTCAGACCCTCCAAACCCGTGTTGAGATCATACCGTACATTGCTTGTTTGTTTGCTCTGCTTTTACGCGTAGGCCTTACCGGAGAGTCTAATCGGCCGAGCCCTCGCGTGGTACTACTCAACACTTGGATTCCACACCAAGCAGATGTCCTCGCTACCTCAGCTCAATGAAGGGCAAGTCCACTGGATCCCCACTTGATGCATAAATCACCCAGTTTTTTTATACACACAGCCCATTACCTTGTCAAATAATAAAACCTGAATGTTTTTGCCTGCTAAGGAAAGCTGGTAGGTTAGCCATCTGAGCCTCTTTTAGATGTAGCACGCTTAGGTGGATCGCTCACTAAATTATCTATATTAATCTTATTGTTGGAAACACGGTGGTGGGTATGATGTGTGTGTGTGTGGGTGTTTTTGGAAAATATGGGGTAAGACCTAGGCAAGTGACTTCAGTCATCTATGCCATGTGTTAAGGGTGGAATGCCTGTGTACCATTTTCGCGGCTTATCTAGGGTTCGGCTTCGCGGAGAGGTTTGGACGGTGTTGCTCGAAAATGAGCTTTGGGGGAGTTCCCGCCCTGATGGACCGAGTTGGAGTCTCATCTTGCCTAACTCTTTGTGGTACAAGCACTCGACGCTGTGTGGAGCAGCAATCGAGCCAAAGATGCTAAGGGGTTTGTTTGGGGTCATGGGAGTGTCACAGGGGACACTGGACGACTGGGTGGCCTGGACCCTCTTGAGGCACTGGTTGATGATAGTAGGAAGGCAAGGGCTTGTTTTGGAATTGACGTTTACAATGGTAAATCGTCACTGAGTCCAACTTGTGGGTCATCGTACAACCTCTAATCAGAGCATAAATCTATTCGAATAGTTCGTTGTCCACTGGTATGGACGGGTTTTCTTGGTTTTGACAACTAGTGTTTTATAAAATTGGGTGTGGTTGGGTTTTGTGGCTTTGTGGTTGCTACGGGAGCGTGGCCCAGTAGCGTGGAATTGTGTGGGTGTTGGCTTGGCAGCCTTGAGCCACATGGGACCTACGAGTCCAGTGGCAACCCCCTTATTGGAAAGATTGTTTTCTAAACTAAAACTTGAACTACTGAACCTTGCACATGAAAATGTTTTCTGGCAAATTATCCTGAGCTCCAGATATATCCTGCATACAGTATAGTGTTAACCCCAATCTCCTCATGAAGGAAAGTGGGCTTGCAGAGTACGTTTCGTACTCACCCTTACTTTGTTGTTGGTTTATGGAGAAAAAGAAGTCATCGTGATTGTGAACGTGTAAGGGTTACGGACTATCCCCAACTGGTGTTGTGGGGAAGCTTGGGTCTACGTTTTTAATTTTCCGCTGTTGTGTTTATCGGGCTGCATCCCGTTTGGTCTGTCTTGTAAGGGCAAATCTTTAGTACTCTGATGTAAGAATGTGATTACCATAACCCCGAGAGTGGTTATAAAGCACATTTTATTCCCGTTATGGATGTGGGTCACTTCAGGTGGTATCAGAGCTGTAGTTGGCCGTAGGACATAACCCTAGGGTGGGAAAAATGTTTTCTAGTCCAAAATCTATTGAAAACACCTCGGCTCTTCACCCCACTCCATTTCGAAATGAGTTTTAGTCTGCTTTTCCTCTAGAAACCATGCTCAACCCAAGTCACCAAAGGCAACGTGCAACACATCATAAAAGTCAGCGACAACCTCAAATTTCGCACAAAGACGTGTGCAGCACGGACCCGGGAAATAAGGAAGTGACTTTCGCTGCGTAACCCGCTGACCTCACCTTAAATGGCCGAGCTGTGCCACCACAGTTGACGAGCGATCCGCTCAGGCAGAGCTGTGCTGCAGTAGTGCAACCTGGAATCCCTGCCTAATGCCATGTCCGCCACCCGGAAAGGACAAAAGCAACTAGCCCTAGATGCGTAGGCAAGGTGCATAAAAGCCCACCCAGAGGGCTAGAGGAACCCCAGAACCACTCAAGTACATGTAGCAATGGTTGAGCAACCTCTAGTACTCTTTGGCGTTCCCCTCCCCTTTAAGAAGAGGAAGGCTGGGGACCTCATAAATGAAGTCCCAGTCTTGGAAAGCACTTTAGTCACCACTCCAGAGCTAACAGAACCCCTCACGCTAAAGAAGATCCCAGTTCCCGCACTAGAGCATGGTAAAGAGCCGCCAGACGGTCCACCAACCTCCCCGCCGTCGGAGCCTAGAGCTCCACCGCCAAGCCCCACCTCACACAGCAAGCCAGCATTGGAAGAGCTGCTAGGGACACAAGCAGCATCACCTCTCTCTATATCCAACTCAGAGCCAGCAAGTCTAGTCCCGCCCAGTAGTGACTCCGGAATGAATTCCCCTAGCTATGCGGAAGAAGAAGTAATGTGGTCTGTAGTTAGCTATGTCCAATGCCCCTCTTACCTGTGGATAGTGGAGTTTTTGCTCCGCTTTGTTTAGTACCCCTATGAGAGTTAACTGTGTAGTTCACATGTGTTGTTGTTGTTGACCTATGGGCATAGTCTATAGTGTTGTGTGGTAGCCAACGTGTTAGTATCCGTAGTGCTAGGTCGTGTCCTGCGTGCTCCACCCAGATGAAAAGTGTAAGATGTGTCAGCTTCTGCGAAGAAGAAGGTGGTTTCCCCAGGCTCTTAAGAGAGACCCTGCAATTGTTCAACCCCCTGGATGCCCAGAGTACCATGGGAGAATGTTTCTTGATGGAGGAGAGCACAAGTGGTTGGTCGGGATATGTCTCGAAATGAACTGTGCCCCAGAAGGATGGTGGAGCACCACAATTGGATATGAGTTTTGGGACGCTTGCCACATGGTCGCCCGTGACGTGCTGAGAGTCCTGTGTACCCTCTATCATGTGCTCAGCAGAGCATCCCCCATGAAGTTTTTCCCTCCAGTGGACAGGACCTCCACAAGGTGGGTACAACGAATCCGTCTTGCCCCATATGAAGAAGGCCGAAGATCCTTCAGTGGCCTACCTCACTGCCTACCTACACGCCTTGGATGATGAGTATGACAAGCTTGGTCTCTTGTACCGGAAGCTAGAATCCCATTACAGAGCCTTAGAAGCCCTCTAGGCTACATGTCAGCGGCAGATGGCACGCCATGAGGCAGAGTCAAGCACTAACCGCACCGGCAATCAAAATAAGAATGAGTTGGATCCTCAATGCCCAGGTTGCACAGGAGAGGTACGAGCCCCACAAGGAGGAATGTCAGGCCCTTCTACTCAACCAAGGCAAAGTCCCCTAGGGAGCATGCAATACTCCTTGCTGGAACAGTGGAAGGCCCATGAGCAAAGCCCAGTGAGACACCTCGATCGGGAAGACAGAGCCAGCATGGGCGCCTTCTTGACGCTCTCATTACCAGGGGAGGGATCCAATTCCCAACAACATTTGCAAAACAAAGCATCCAACAAGCTGAAGGCAGTCTAGCTCGATCATCGCGTTAGTGTCTCGTATGTCGTGTGCTAGTGTTTTGTCCCATGTGTTAGTGTGCCTGTTTGGTTGTTTGTGTGCCTCGCTTTGGCCCTGTTAGCCAAAAGCAAGCTTTTGTTTTGTGTGTTTGCTCCCTGCTAATAAAGAAAAGTTCACCACTAGACCTAGCTTGCACCCCTGCTATCTGTCTCTTACCTTAAACCAAAGAAAGGACAGAGTCTTCTGAGGGAAGCAACAAAAAAAAAACCCTGTTTGAGTTCGGCAGAGTGGTACAAACAACCGGTCAAAGGGCCCTAATTGGAAGTTACGGAACCAACCAAGGTGTTAGCAAATAAAAGCAGGCCAGAAACGGTAGCCTGGGAATTCAGAAAAAGGAGGAAAGGACAAAAATCCCACAGTTTCTTTCCCCCGGAGTAGTAACCGCCACAACGATTGCCGCTATTGCTGCTCCCATCTTGTCACCTTACCACCGCACCCACTGCACCAAGCCCCACCTTCCACTCAACTGTGTCGCCGCATGCACACCACTGCCGCTGCCTCTGTGCGTGCACTTCGCCAACACCGCCCATCGTCTCAGGTAGCGCGCCCCTCTGCATCGCTAGCCACACCTAGCCCCTACTTATGGTGCCCCTCGTGCCACCGCATGTCCCCCACCGGTGCCCGGCCTCTACTCCACCACCGACCGTGTGCCGTCATGTGTGAACCGCACCGCCTCCACCGCTCGTGTCACCTTGGTGCATAGCGTACCATGCCACAGCCACCACTCCCCACACGCCTATAAAACCCCCTCCTCGGCTCTACTCTTCATCCATCCCACAGAGCAAGAACCACAACCCCTCTCTCCACACCAACTCAGTCAGAAATCGTCCCTTCCCACATGCTCTACGATTCTTGGGAAGGACAGTTCCTCCTAGGCTCCTACACTACCACCGCTGTCACCTTTCCCTTAGGATTATTGTTCCTCTAGGCAATCCATCGTCCCCTTCCGTAGAGAAAAACAAGAAAGAAAGACAGGAAGAAAGAGAAGAAGAGAGAGTAGCCTTCACACCAACACCAAATCCACTTAGGTTATGAACCCAGAAACCCGAGTCTGCATCCTGCTTCATACCTACTCTTTGCTTAGATCCTTGTCCTATGCCTCCTAATCCTCCTCCAGCAATGGACCCTTCCTTAGCCAAAAACAAAACCAAGAAGACGCCTCCTGCTAGCAAAGTTGTGCAAGGTCGAAGAAATAAAGAAAGGGCTAGTAGCAGGAAAGAAGATTGAAGAAGAGGTGCTTGGGATAAAAAGATTCATAACAGGAGGAAAGCTATCCCAAATAGCCCACCTCTCACCAGCCCTCCCTCCACCTGCCGATGCAACATTAGCAGATGAAAAAGACGGCAGCTCCCCACTTCTAAAAGGGAACCCTAAGCAGGTTAAAAGGATCTTTGTCCTTTTAAGTGGGGTAGTCCCCCTTCTGCTAACTCTGGTGAAGGAACATTCAGATAATTGCGGCAAGAAAGTGTCTAGATGTGGGTACCCATGCTTGTCACCGCGAAGAGCAGCAAGAGAGGAAGAGAAAGTGCCTTGATGAATTCTGCTGCTGCTTCCACCAAGAAGACCCCGCCTGAAGCTTCAAGTAGGAAATCCAGAGAAACCTGCGAGGTCAACCTTCCAAGTGCATGAAATAAAGGAGATCGAAAGATCTTTTGAATGTGGAAGTCTTGCGCAATGCCCCCCTCAAGAAAAGAGAAATGAAAAGTAAAGGGGTCAAGGCGTCTGAGCAATTGTTGTTTAAGTTCCATCTCCCAGCTGCAAGATCAAGCGTCTGTTGTAATCTAGATTAGTTTAGCTGAAGTAAAGCTATCCCTGTAAACCCTTCAAGCCGAATATCGAGGACGAGATTCATTTTAAGTGGGGTAGGTCTGTAACACCTCAAAAATTGACCCTAAGAAATATTCTGTAATCCCCCTGTAAATTCAAAATTTATTTCCAAAAATCTTGTGTGTTCGAGTGTAGTTGTGAGCTCAACAAAATTCCATAAATCCCCCACCAAATTTTCCTTGAGCCACTATCATGTTTCTCCGCAAAATCCTTCTCAAAACTTTTGCTCCAAACATTCAAATCCAAATCCCAAAAATCCAAAATTGGAAAAAGTTAAAACCTCCCCCTCCTCCCGTCGGGCCGAAGCCATCTCCTACTACCTCCCTCTCTCTCCCCCACCAGCCCACCCTGTTATCGCCAAAATCTAGCCGATTGGTATATGGGATGAATCTACTGAATGGGCTGAGTTGGCTGACCGATAGGTGGATCAGATCAGCTGATGAGCTATCGTTGATCACCAAAGGGGTGGTGCTGACTTTCGGTACATAGGCGAGTAACGAAAAGCCTCCCCTAAATCATCAACCGGCACAGGTCTTTCTTGACACTGCATCAAGAAATATTTTGAAATGCCGTAGGATGTGTTGAAATCAAGATAACTATGGTAGGATGAATAACCTCTTCTGTCGAACATTTGTAAGAGGAGTTGATGCAACAAAGATTTGTCGTAAGTGGTCCACGGAATAGATGTGTCTTCTAGCTATCCAACCAGGTAGTAAAACCTTCTGTCGTATGCTTGAACTCCATGTCGCACAAGATTGGCAGGGAGAACTCATCAAAGAGGGCATATGCTTGGAAAGGCAGAACCTGTTCAGTAAGATTGGCTCGAACTAAGAATTTCTCATGTGTGATAAAGTGAGGAGAGGTCTGATTTAAGCCAAACTAGCACGCAACTATGACAGGCTGGTAGGTGTTGACGGTCGTAATCTCACGATATCTACCATCAATCATCCACCAAATAAAGCAAAGCATGTGAATAAAATGGACTAACCCATACTACTAATGAGTTCCACAAGATGTACATGAATATTTGGATGCAGGTACCAAATTACACATAAAACACCTAAAAACGTGTCGAGGATCAAAGATGGGCACTGCAGGCAAAAGTGGCATGGTCGGCCGACCATGGGTCCTGGTCGGCCTACCACCTGCTGGGTCGCCCGACCCAGTGGCAGGGTCGGCCGACCCTGTCCCTGGCCGCCCGACCTTCCCTCGGAGCCCAAATGCCAAGTCATCGATCCAAACCTGCAAAGAAACACAAAGGCAATTTAATCCAACCGTCAAACCAAGCATCCAATGTATCCAAGGGCCGAAGGACCACCAAACCACGGATCGACGACATCACTAATCCAAGAGAAGGGCCATGCAACCAATCGGAGTAGGACACGTGGTCGCCCGACCTCATGCATGGTCGGCTGACCATGCAAGGCCCTCATTTTACACGTGCACCAACCATTTCAACAACCAACCGATGTGAGGAAGCCATATCGAGCCGTCGGATGGCCAAGTCGGTGGATCGAGCGGTCGCCCGACCATGGGGCTAGGTCGGCCGACCCCCTACATGGTCGGCCTACCATCGCCTTACCCCCCAAACCGACCTAAGCCACTTATAAATACCCCCTCACTTGTTGGACTATAAATAGGCCCCGAGAGTTCATTTGTAAAAGTGTGGAGAAGTTGAGAGCTACATTCTACCTTAGAGAGTCCCATTTACCACATCCTAGTAGTTAGGATAGTCCTGAGAGTTAGAGTAAGTCGAGCTTTGCGTCAGAGTTCTCGGAGATATCTCTGAGTCTACGGTAAAGTTCTTGTATCTTTGTACTCTTATCTTCAGTATAATATATTTATGCTTTACTTTATTTCTATCTCTTGCAAGTGTGGTGTACCTTTCTTTGCATACTTGCTAGGCTTAGGCTGTGGTTATGTTGGTTAGTCAAGTCCTGTTATTCTTGCCGGTGCTATAATCCAACCTGTACGCCAGGCTCTGGTTAGGTCCTCTCCTTTGATCAAGGATGATCTATTGTTACTCAAGCTTTGCTTGAGTACATATATAGCGTGCCATCCTCTCCATGCAGATTTGCTTGGTAGCCCCACTCGGTGACAGCGGGTGGTGTGCCTCTGTAGTCTAGGCCCGTTCGTTCGGGAGGCCTGTAGGTGATAGCCGGTTTCTCTTTCGGTGGTCAACTATCTACCCCCTGACCCCTCGAGGGCACCGGAATTTCGGTCGACGCGAGACCTTGACTTGTTACTTGGGTTTCCTTAGTTAACCACGACATAGTCTGTGCAGCCGAATATAATAGAGTTTGGGAACTTTATCTCACTCATTGTCCTCCCAGGCAACTATACCTCTCTACGTGTATCTTAGGTAGTTTATTTACTTCTCCACCATACACCCATCTTTACCAAACTTACCCCTGTCTATATACTAGTTGGTACATTTATTAAAGTACGGTGACTTCGATTTGAGGTTATCCAATTATACTCTCTCGCCTACCGCTTCCCTATGGATAAATACGATACTCGGAATACTCTGGGTGAAAGGCTATAGCAGTCTTCGTGCGCTTGCGGAGTAAAACCTGTTAAGGCTAAGAGACGCCAACAAGCTTTTCTGGCGCCGTTGCCGGGGAAGCAATAGGCAGAGATATAATTGATAACCTCTTTTCATACCTCGTGTCTTTATAAAAATGCCAACTAGTCTTTAGCAGGCTCACTTGTCTCTGTTGTTTTTGTTGTGGATGCCAGGGGGGTGTATGACTGGTTACGACCTACCGATAAACTTCCACAATAATCCAGAGGCCTTGCTTAGAAGAGTCTGTTCAAAGACTGTTCATGGGCAGAGACCTATACCGACGAAACTTGAATCATTTGCATCAACGAGCCGTACTCCGTTCACCAATGTCATGGCTGAAAAGACCATCCGTGAGTTCTCCATTCCCTCCAGCAACAATGTTCCTACGGGACCCGAAGTGCAAGCGGGAGAGAACTTTGAGCTCAAGCCCGGAGTCATTCACATGGTTCAAGCTATCCCATTCTGCGGACTAGCAATGGAAGATGCCAACAATCATCTGCAGCAATTCCTAGAAATCTGCAGCACATTCACAATGAAAGGTGCATCCCCTGATGCTGTCAAGTTACGCCTCTTCCCATTTTCGCTTGTTGGAAAGGCGAAGCAATGGTTCTACCTCAACCGTGCAACATTCAATACATGGGATGCGTGCTCCAATGCATTCCTTGCCAAGTATTTCTCATTGGGAAAGACCAATGCATTGAGGAACAAGATCTTGAGCTTTCAACAGCTCACAGACAAACAGTGGCGGAGGCCTGGGAACGATTACAAGAGTACATCGCGGCTTGCCCCCACCATGGAATGGAACAATGGCTTATCATCCAGAGCTTCTTTCATGGATTGAACCGCTCAGCACAAGAGCACCTGGATGCAGCTGCTGGAGGATCCTTCTTATCCCAGAGTGTGAGAGCCGCCAAGGATCTCATTGAAAAGATAGCAACAAATCAGGGATGGAAAGAAGAGAGGTCTAGTACCCGATCCCGTGAAGTCCATCACATCGACAGCACCGACATGCTCGCCGCCAAGATAGACATGCTCTTAAAGAAGCTAGAAGACAGTCCTGAGACCGCTCCAGTCCAGTCCCTCAACACCCGCATGACTTGTGAAGTCTGTAGGAATACAGGGCAATCAGGGAACAGCTGCCTCAAAACTCGACCGGAGGATGCCAATTTCATCGGTAATTCTAGCAACTTCAACAACAAGAGTCGTCCTCAACCAGGCTGGAATTCAAGACCGTACGTTCCTTTCTCCGAACAAGGTAACTCCTCAGGCAATTCACAGCAATTTAATAAGCCTAGCTCGTTTGATCAAAGAGCTATGAATGACAGCATTAGTAAGAAATTTCATGCTAATGATAGGCTTTTTGAGTCTCTCTTCAAATGGAGATCCTTAATAGTGCTATGAAAAATCAACTGAGTTTTAACAACATGTTAGAAACACAGATAGCTCAGTTAGCTGCCTCTTTACCTAATGCTAATACGGGTAAGCTTCCGGGGCAACCGGAACCTCCTCCCAAAGAGCACATCAATGCAGTGACCACTAGGGGTGGTAAGTCCACTCAGGACCCTCCACACCCTAGTAGTGCACCACGCACTCACAATGCAGGTGAAGAACAGGAGAAGGCCGCTAACACAGTGGAGAAGGATGATCATGAGACCAGACCTGAAACAGTGGAGGACAAGGTGCCACCGAAACCACATCCACACGAATTCTATGACACAACGGTGCTACCTTTCCCCCGGCGTAACAAGAAGGCTGCCGCTGATGAACAATACAGTAAGTTCATTGAGGTCATTAAGAAATTATATGTCAATATACCCTTGCTAGATGCTATGCAGGTACCGACATATGCCAAGTACTTAAAAGATATCCTCAACAACAACCTTTACCATCAGCGAAAATTGTCCACATGACAGAAGAGTGTAGCACAGCTATACTCAATCAGCCTCCACTGAAGAAAAAGGACCCTAGAAGTCCTACCATTCCATGCTCAATTGGGAACCAAGTCTTCAATCAAGCCTTATGTGACCTCGGAGCAAGCGTTAGTGTTATGCCCAAACTCGTCTTCGACAAACTCAACCACGCTGCACTCGTTCCTACCGCCATGTGCTTGCAGTTGGTAGACCGATCCATACGTCACCCTGAAGGGATCGCCGAGGACGTTCCGGTGAAGATCCGGAAATTTTTCATCCCAGTGGGCTTCGTGGTGTTGGATATGGAAATTGATGCAAAGACACCGCTCATTCTTGGGCGGCCATTTCTAAGTACTGCAGAGGCAAGCATCGATGTTGGAACTGGAGAAATCCACCTCAACATCAATGGAATGAGGGAGACATTCTCTTTCAAACCAAAGGTGGAGCAATGCAGCCAAGTGAAGGTATTTAAGTGCCAGAAATATATACCGAAGCCACCAGTCATCAACGCCTCCGGAAAAGAGATGGACAGTCTCATAGCATTCATGAAACGGAAGCTAGCCAATGAGGCTGCCATCCAACAACAGGAAGAACAGGAACGGGAGAAGGCAAAAGCAACCAAGGCTAGTCCCAAAACTCAGGAAACAGGAGGCAAAGCTCCTGTGCAGAAGGTCGGCGCCCATGATTCAACCACACCATTCACTCAAGGGTGCAGCAAGGATCAACATACCCATGATGCAACCAAGACAAATGATCTGGGGCATGTTGAAAATAAGCGTGCCAAAGCTTCGTCCACGACTAATCCAAAGTGGTGCGCAAAAATACAAGTCACCATTCAGAATGTACACCCATGCGATATCCCGAAAGGTGGTAAATGGTGCACCCTCGCCAAAAGGTAAATTTGGCATTATCTCTCGATGGCATATTTAGTTTTCCGCTAATTTAATTTTTCGATCTCCATGGCATGTTTAAATTCTTGCACTGCACAAATTTAATTTTCTATGCATTCGCTTTATCTCTTTCTGAAAAAAAAGAGGCCGGCTGACCGGGTATTATGGCCGGCCGACCGCCTCTGGTAGTCGCACGGCCAGCTCAGCCCCCTCTTTCTTTCCTTTCTCTTTACCTCCTTTTTCTTTTTTCTCTTTTTTTCTTTTCTTTTCTTTTCTTCTTTTCCTTTTAATTTCTCTTTTTACTGTCTTTTCCTTTCTTCCTCTTTTCAAAAAAAAAAAAAAAAAAATCTTGGCCGGCCGGCCATAGTGCCTGGTCGGCCGACCACTCTGTGCGCAAAGGTAAAAGGGGTAGAGTCAGGGTCGCCCAACCAGGCTGGCTGCCGCCTGACCTCCCCTCCTGCACTCTCCTCTTTCTCTCTTTCTTTCTTTTCTTCCCTTTTATTTTTCTTTTTCTTTCCTCCTTTTCTCTTCTTTTCTTTCTCTTCCTTTCTCTTTCCTTTTATTCTCTCACAAAGCAGGAGGAGACACACTCATGGCCGCCCGACCTCATCATGGCTAGCCAACGCCTCTTTTCTTTTTGCTTTTGGCCCATGCACTGCCACCATTTTCCTCTTGCACGCTCAAGGGTCATCGGGATTTTCATGCATGGCCGACCAACTAGGGCAATGGCCGCCCAGCACCTGCACATGGTCGCCCGACCTGGGGCATGGTCGCCCGACCAGAGGCCAGGGCCGGCCGACCAAGGGAGTGGTCTCCCGACCCTCCTGCCTGCTGTCCCTCGCCTATAAAAGGCACCTCCACCCCCTTGCTCGATGCACCAGGCAGCAGCACACTTGTCCCCCTCAAAAACTCTCGTGTTTAGTATTTAATTAAGCCCTAGTGCTTAGTTAAATAAGTCCCAAATAAAATTGTGTTAGCCAAATAAATTTTAGCTTCTAAATAACCCTCTCTCTTGGCAAGAACAAGAACGGGATTGTGGTGGTGTCACACCCCACAAGGACGACTAACGACTAATGCTTATATTTTTCTGTCGCCTTGTAGTTCTTGTGATTATTTTTTGTGTAGGATGAAGCGCGCATTGAAGAGGACTAGGAATGCAATCAGCAGGGCGGCACATCATCTCACGTCCTCTAGTTCGCAAGGACACAGCTCCCGAACGGCGTTCGACAGAGGTTCCTCAAGTGTTGGACCGCCGGAGGAAGAAGCAACCTCGTCAAATGCCAGGTCGGTACTACTGCTGGACTCCCACATCCAGATACAGAACCAAGACAATGCTGACCTGCTGAGGCGACTCCACACAAAGCCCATTAGCCTCATGAAATGCTTCGACGAAATGCTCATGACAAGCATAGACCCAGAATGAGCACTACAACCGCCTCCTAGAAATAGAAGTGACAGCCCAGCGCACCTTCGACGAGTCCTAGCATTTCTCCCAGTATCACGGGTTCTACCCCCAGTAGCTTCAATGAAGCATGGGGGGAACCCAATCGACAGCCAGGTATGTCAATCCCCTTGCTCACTGCACCACCCATGTATCTGCCTTGAGAGAGATCACTAGTAATAATTAGTTTAATTTAGTTTGTTTCATTTCAGTTATATTTATGCTTTACTTAAAAAAAACTAGACCACAATAACTCCCATGCTCGAATGATAGATTCACATGCTAGCTTCATTTTGGAGATGATGAATAGTTGCTCTATCAAGTGAATGATTTAATTCTTGCATGTGATTTATGCTTGGCTTAGTTTTGAGTTGTGAATAAAAGAAGTAAACCCAAAGTTCTACTTTGTGGATGCCATTTGTGATAACAAGCCTAAGTTGTTGCGAGATGATGATATGACTTAAATGTGAGATGATTCTTTCATGTTCCTAGTAGGATGAACATCTCAGGTTTTTATGTTTAAAATGACAAAATATAGCTCCCCTCGGTCATGAATGCCTACCAGAGCCAAAAGTACTTCAAATAGTTGAAACTGCTAAAAAAAGCTACTTAGGGATGTTTTGAGCTTTGTCAAATGTTGAGTCTCTTTGAGTAGAAATATCACCTTCTGTTGATAGCTGGAGTACAAAAGCACAAATGCAAGTGATCCATTCCGGACTTTGCACCCATCAAAAAAGTCTCCAAATACTTCTCATAATCCCCGAGCCTTCAAATCCAAAGGAGTAAGGGTATGGAGCTAAAAAAAGGGCATGCAGAAGCACGGCAAAATGAAAAGAAAAATGCGTGCAAATGCACGGCAAAATGAAAAGCATGCAAGTTCAAGCATGGCAAAAAAAGCTCCATATCCCCTCCAAATTCATAAAAGGCTACAAGGGATGAAAATCAAGAGAAGGAGACGCCCACCATTCATGCTCTAGCAATCAAATAGAAGAAGTGATAGAGTACACTCTTTGGTCCAATCTTTGGCTTAGCAAAATAAACATCCTAAGTGTGCCACATTCTCCCCACATAAAGCTCCACAAAGGCCTTAGTGTAGGAAAATGTTGGCCAACCCATGGCCCTTGGTGAGGAAACGCCTTTGAGCGATCGAGAGTACCTTGGGGAAGCTTCTTTGTTTTGAAAATTTAGAAAACACCTGAGAAGGACATCCAAAAAGGGCAAGTCAGAAGTACTCCTGCAATAAAGTTGTTCCATCTCCCAACCGCCCAAGGCGAGGTAAGCAAAAAGATGCACCACAGGTATTACACAAGGTGAACTTCAATTATTTCACTACTTGGAACAAAAGTTTGAGTATTGAATCATGTATAAGAATTTATCTTCATCTTCGATATTGCAGCAACTCCTGATCCACTTTCAGTCTTAGCTTTGCTTGAGGACGAGCAAAAGTTTAAGCTTGGGGGGGGTGTTGGCGGTCGTAATCTCACAATATCTACCATCAATCATCCACCAAATGAAGCAAAGCATGTGAATAAAATGGACTAACCCCTACTACTAATGAGTTCCACAAGATGTACATGAATATTTGGATGCAGGTACCAAAATACACATAAAACACCTAAAAACGTGTTGAGGATCAAAGATGGGCACTGTAGGCAAAAGTGGCATGGTTGGCCGACCATGGGTCCTGGTCGGCCGACCACCTACTGGGTCGCCCGACCCAGTAGTAGGGTCGGCCGACCCTGCCCCTGGCCGCCCAACCTTCCCTCGGAGCCCAAATGCCAAGTCATTGATCCAAACCTACAAAGAAACTCAAAGGCAGTTTAATCCAATCGTCAAACCAAGCATCCAATGTATCCAAGGGCTAAAGGACCACCAAACCACAGATCGGTGACGTCACTAATCCAAGAGAAGGGCCATGCAACCAATCGGAGCAGGACACGTGGTCGCCCGAGCTCATGCATGGTCGGCCGACCATGCAAGGCCCTCATTTTACACGTGCACCAACCGTTTCAACTGCCAACCAATGTGAGGAAGCCAGATCGAGCCGTCGGATGGCAAAGTCGGTGGATCGGGCAGTCACCCGACCATGGGGCTAGGTCGGCCGACCCCCTACATGGTCGGCCGACCACCACCTTACCCCCGAAACCGACCTAAGCCACCTATAAATACCCCCCTCACTTGCTGGACTATAAATAGGCCTCGAGAGCTCATTTGTAAAAGTGTGGACAAGTTGAGAGCTACATTCTTCCTTAGAGAGTGCCATTTTCCACATCTTAGTAGTTAGGATAGTCCTGGGAGTTAGAGTGAGTCAAGCTTTGCCTCGGAGTTCTCGGAGATAGCTCTGAGTCTGCGGTAAAGTTCTTGTATCTTTGTACTCTTATCTTCAGTATAATATATTTATGCTTTACTTTATTTCTATCTCTTGCAAGTGCGGTGTACCTTTCTTTGCATACTTGCTAGGCTTAGGTTGTGGTTATCTTGGTCAGTTAAGTCCTATTATTCTTGCCGGTGCTATAATCCAACCTATACGCCAGGCTCTGGTTAGGTCCTCTCCTCTGATCAAGGACGATCTATTGTTACTCAAGCTAAGCTTGAGTACGTTTATAGCGTGCCATCCTCTCCATGCAGATTTGCTTGGTAGCCCCACTCGGTGACAGCGGGTGGTGTGCCTCTGTAGTCTAGGCCCGTTTGTTCGGGAGGCCCGTAGGTGATAGTCGGGTTCTCTTTCGGTGGTCAACTATCTACCCCCTGACCCCTCGAGGGCACCTCGGTGGCCTTCCATGTGCCTCCACGCTCCCAACGCGTTAGCCCTCGCTGTGGCCATCTGTACCCTCTACCATGGTGCCTCTGTAATGGGCGCTACTAGACTCGCCAGTGTGGTCAGAGGCTTGTGGCTCAACGCCTCGCGGCGCAACGCCCTCTAAACCCGTGTTGAGATCATACCATACATTACTTGTTTGTTTGCTCTGCTTTTACGCGTAGGCCTTACCGGAGAGTCCGATCAGCCGAGCCCTCGGGTGGTACTACTCGACACTCGGAATCGACACCAGGCAGATGTTCTCAGCACCTTAGCTCAACATAGGTCAAGTCCACTGGAATCCCCACTTGATGCATAAATCACCCAGTATAAATCGTCACTGTGTCCAACTTGTGGGTCATTGTACAACCTCTGATTAGAGTATAAATCTATTTGAATAGTCCGTTGTCTACTGGTATGGACGGGTTATGGCTTGGTTTTGACAACTAGTGTTTTATAAAATTGGGTGTGGTTGGGTTTTGTGGCTTTGTGGTTGCTACGGGAGCGTGGCCTAGTAGTGTGGAATTGTGTGGGTGTTGGCTTGGCGGCCTTGAGCGACGTGGAACCTGCGAGTCCAGTGGCAACCCCCTTATTGGAAAGATTGTTTTCTAAATTAAAACTTGAACTATTGAACCTTGCACATGAAAATGTTTTTTTGGCTAATTTTCCTGAGCTCCAGATATATCGTGCATGTAGTGATAATGTTAACCCCAATCTCCTCATGGAGGAAAGTGGGCTTGCGGAGTACGTTTTGTACTCACCTTTGCTTTGTTGTTGGTTTACAGATAAGAAGAAGTCATCGTGATGGTGAAAGTGTAAGGGTTACGGCCTATCCCCAACTGGTGTTGTGGAGAAGGTTGGGTCTATGTTTTTCATTTTCGGTTGTTGTGTTTATCGGGCCGCATCCCGTTTGGTCTGTCCTGTTAGGGCGGATCTGTACCACTCTGATGTAAGAATGTGATTACCATAGCCTTGGGAGTGGTAATAAAGCACATTTTAGTCCCATTATGGATGTGGGGCACTTCAGCTTAGGTCCAAGGGATGAATAGAAGAAGAAAAGGTGAAGGCAAGGTCTGAAGGGCTGCCTTAATGGGGTTCCACTGAGGGATTAATCGTCAAACCGATTCTTCCGATGGGGATGAAAGATGGGCTCTTGGCAAAATATGAGGACCGGAAGGTCCAATCCATAGAAGTTGAATTGAACAAACCTTTTCTTGGTAAGGAAGGAAAAACAACAAGGTTGTAAGGACCAGAATGGCCGACCCTGCAACGTTGAATGGAGCGAGCTAGGAAATACAAGGATAGGAAGGTCCAACCCTTGATGGTCGGACCATTTTGGATGTGGTGTGGAAATCAAAGCAGTGGAGGGCTTACAATGGACTAGAAGGTCCGACCCCAATACAGGTCAAACTATTGGTTAGACCTCCTTGGAGCAACAACTAGTTTAATAGCTAGGTGGCAAGTATAGAGGACCGAAAGGTTTGATGTATGGCAAAAATGTGGGTCGGACCGTTCCGTCCATACACATTTTCGGTAGCCTTTTGGTTAACGGCTAGTTGATGTTTGGGGGATATATAAACCACCCCATTCGGTCATTTGAAGTTAGTGGGAGCTACTGAATATCACAACTAGTGTAGAGAAGTATTACAAGCATATCATCTACTCCAACCACCATAAGGCCTAGTTTGGGTAACCTCAGATTTATGGGGATTGGAGTGGATTGGGAGGCCTTGAGGGGGATAATGTTCTATTGTGGATTTAAACACACTCCAATCCCTCCCAATCTACCCCAATCCCTAACAATTCGAGGTTATCCAAACTAGGCCTAACCGTGCTTAGTGCTTAATCCATCAAAACAATTGTAGAGAAGTATTCCAAGCATACCATCCACTCAAACCACCATAAGAGTGCTTAGTGTTATCTATTAAATTTGTTGCAAGGAATAAAGACTCAGCATAGTACTGTATATAATATAGAATATGTCTGTAACTCGTGATGGAATAAGATTGCTGAAAGTAGATCTTTGTAATCATCTGACCTATATAATAAAGTCTAACCGTGGTCAGGCTCATTAGCCAACCAGATTCCTCATAATTTTACATGGTAATCAGTGTTTCTTCTTCCTCAACATCTTGAGAGGAAACTCGGAATCGTCATGGCGTCATCGTCAACTTCCTACACGACGCAGCTCGGTGCTCAAGTCTCAGAGAAACTTACCCGAGAAAACTATCTACTATGGAAGGCCCAATTCTTTCCATTCATTCGTGGCACTCAACTGATGGGGATCCTAGATGGATCTGTTCTAGAATCGGCCACGACCATTGAAATCACCAAGGCCAATGACAAGGAGATTATTCCTAACCCTAAACACGCTTTGTGGGTAGCCAAGGATCAACAGTTTTGAGTTTTCTTCTAAATTCCCTCACCAAGGACGTCCTAGCGCAAGTGACTACGACCACCACATTTGCTCAAGCATGGAAGGCGCTTGGAACCATGTTTGCTGCAACCTCCAGGACACGCATCACCAATCCACGGATGCAATTATTGACTCTCAAGAAGGAGAGCATGTCCATGACGACCTACTTCAACAAAATGCGCACCTTCCAAGATGAACTCACCACAGTTGGTAAGGTCATAGAGGACGATGAGATGACTTCGTATATTCTTTCCAGGTTAGATTATGATTATAATCCCATTGTCCCATCGATATGTGGTCGCTCGGATTCAATTCCATGAGTAATTTATAATCTCAGTTATTGCCCTATGGCATGCGTGTTAAGATGTATCAAGGTGGCAATGGATAATATCAATCATCAGCAAATATTGCTGGTCGAGGGCATGGCTGTGGTCATACCAACTATCATGCTCATGGCTGCGGTGGTCATGGACCACCAAATCAAGGTCCAAGTAACAACTATTCTCGTCAGCAAAGCAAGGCACCCGTACCAGACCAGTTTGCCCGATCTGCAAGAGAGAAGGTCATGAGGCACCAAGGTGTTGGTACCATTATGAAGAAGATTGTGAGAAACATAACCCTTAGAGGTAATGGTTTCGGTGATTAATGACAACTTAATTATGTTACTAATGATTTCATGACATGAAGGGATGATAATTAATATTGTGCTCATTGGTTGACCAAAAGGGACCCCTTAACTCGAATTTCATGAAGGATGGCTTGTGGATTTGATTATCTAGCGAGAAGGTCAAGGATAGATAGCTCTAAGTGCTGTAAAGATGAAAGAAGGGCACTTGGAGATTCATTTCCTAGTTTCTAGGTAAGCCGTACTATTAGGGGGGGGGGTCAAGGTGAGTAACTTGATGAGCCTAACTTAAAATTATTCTCAATTTCGAGTGCATCTTAGTCCTAAAGCTCAAACACTCTAAAATGTGCTAAGACACACTCACCTCTTTCACTTCAATCAAAAGAAAAACCCTCAAAAATCTTCCGTTTCATTTCGATCAAAACATTGCTGAAAATCCAAGTTTTTATATGCACCGGACTATCCGGTGCGTACAAATTGCTGTTGTAGTCCATCTCGTTGTGTGGATCGGATGCCCAAGAGGGGGAGGGGGCTGAGTTGGGCTAATTTTGAACTCTAATAGAAAGTCCTTAACCTAACGAACTATAATTAGCCCACTTAACCCTCTATAGGAAACAACCCTAAACAAGTGATAGACAACCATACTCATGCTAGTAGAAGTGATAAACCTACTCAGGCTAGTGGAAGTGATAAACCTACTCATGCTAGAAACCATAAAGATGATGATAGCAAGGGAGATACTAGCCGAGAGAAAATTAAGCATGGTAATGTGGCGGAACCACCGATTTAATCCGAGCTAAGCACACCTGCCACCACATGGTTCGCAGTGTACTTAGACTGAATCAAACCCGGTAGACCATCGAGCTACCCAAAAGGGGAACTCGATGTAATCGTCACCCAGGGATGCCGACATCACACACGTTAAGCCCTCGAAGGAGCCACAACAATTACAACAACCCACCATTTCATACAAACATAGCTTGATATATTACAAAACATTTGCTCAAAATGATAAACAATCATATAGATATATAGTTTCAAAATAAACTCGCAGCGGAATACATATTAACAACAAGTGCAATGCAGCGGCAGTAAGATATCGAGACATGACATCGAGCCCACCATTGTCATCCTTGATCACCAACTGATGTGCCTAAAAAATATCAACAACAAAGGATGAGTATGTAGGGTCCTCGTAGGACTACCCGTGGGCGGTATCAGCCCGACACTTTTGAGAGTATGGAAGGCTTTTTGTGGACTTGACTCTAACCTGCATGAGCTTGCTAAGAGTGGGTCCTTACTTTCATGTTCCATTCTCTTTTAGAAGCATAAGCTCAATTGATCCATCAATGATTATTATCATCATGATCCATAAGTCATATATTTCAGCTTTCTCAATACATGTATCATCATAAAGTAACTTGCGAAAAAGTAAACATACAAGTACAAACATGTAGTAATGAAAAGCATGATTAAATAAATAACATATTAAAGTTATTACTACGATGAACGTCAGTGGCATTGGCATTCTCACACCTAGTGAGCATCTGCGATTCAAATCGATTTTAATTCCTGGGAATAACTACAATGCCAGGGTATATGATTATTAGCCATCGCGTTCCCACATATAGCCCCCATCTTAACCTGCCTCGTCCCAAGTTTGATTCACTCCCACCAGCCCCTGGGTTGTGCCCTCATGGGGAGCCTGCCGACATCTCAGTCTCCCTGCCATGAGTACAAAGCTCCCCCAGGCCACCTTCCCCTCAACCAGTGGGTAGGAACGTGTCTCTGTGATTCGGACAAGCCCAGGAAGGACTTTCACTGGTCCCATGACCCGGATAAGTATTCTAGCAATGTTATGCCGACTAATAGGTGAACAATGAACGGACCTTAAATGACTTGGGCGGAGCCGAATAATACAACAATGCACCCCACAGAAGTAAACTTATGCTCCGCCCGGTCTCATCTTTCCATCACATCACATCATATTTATTTTAAATTAAAGTTTTGTAAACATTTTTGAGTAGTGCCCTATCATCTAATGAGTGAATATCTTCACTCGACTTCTACTGTCTAAGTGTGGCTAAGCATAGACTTTGACCTATTCTTACTACTTAGGATAGCAGGTATTTATACATGTGGGGTTTCAAACAATTCCTGAACGTAAATGCACAAACAAGTATAGGGTGGTGGGACTCTTTAAATAGGTGTAAAATGCCTTAGGGGCCTACCTTTGTTGTTGAAAACTTGAACAAACTAATCTAAAGTTAGTTTGCCCCTTGATCACTTGGACAACTCCTCCGTCCAAACATGACTGATGGGCCCTCTAAGTTGTGCTTGGGCTTAGTTGGTCTTCTGGACCACCGTTGCTTGAAGAAGCTCCACACGGTTGTTCCTTGATCACGTATCTACAATAAACGTCGCTATATGAATGATATGCGTGATGCAGTGAATGAGGTGCATAAGGACCAATCACAATCATTTCAAGTATATAGATAGAAAGGTAAATGATAAACTACTTAAGCAAGGACTATCATTGTGCACACAATAAGCAAACAATCACTTATGTTAATAGTAAAGAAAGCATTCATGTTACTGTCATTTTTAGTACAGTTGGTACACCTATGGCCTACAAAACATGGTATTAAGTTTAAACTCTTATGGTGATTAAGCATGTGTTGCCGCAGGAAACCGGTGGGCGGTGCACCAACGAGTCAACACAATGCGAGCCGGGAGGTGTATGTGGACGTAAAGGGTCGCTCCTCCTTGCTGCGGATCCCAGTCGACTAAACGGTTAGCCGACTGCCGGTCACGGTGGTGGTTAGGCGTGCCACATGGCTTGACCTTACAGCCAGGAAGGTGGTGGTGACGGTGGTCGACTCCTGTTCTCTCTGCATGAACAAACAAAACAGGGTAAACGTTAAATACTAGCCGGATCGCTCGGATCGGCTCTCTCGTGTCGGGTCTTGACATCGTGAAACCTCCATTGATACTCCATGAGCCGATCCGACATTGCTTAGGCGATGCATAAAAGATATATGGAAATAAGGTGATCTGCTTACCCAGATCGGATCTAGAAACTAGCATAATAAACGAACAGAGTGTTATGGCTGGCTAGAAACCGATCGAGATGCGATAATGCACGGGATTCAAACATATGAAGCAGCATCAACCTAAGTAAGCCTCTTACGATCATGCAAATCTAGCAACGTATGGCGGTGGCTTGATGCCGCACATATTGCAAAAAATGTGATAACATTGGAGGATAGCATGATGGTAAAATGTGCACGATCCAATCTACATCATGAAGCATAGAAAATAAATAGATCGAGTCGATCCACATGATAACTAGCAGATCTTGCCAACAACAACGCTTAGTACAAGATCTACCATAGGCAGAATGCCGTAATGCCCTACCAACATCTATGGAAGAAGTCGATAGAGTAGCATGGCGATATACCTTGAAACCCTAACTGATTAGGGGTGGTAATGCGCCGAGAGAAGGTGGATATAACTGCTGTTGACGAACGTGAGTAGTCTCTGTTTATTCCGCAAGCACGAGTACATATTTATATTCTGCAGAATTGGATAGCAAGTCCACCCTTTCCTAATTTATCTCTTGATCCTAACTAAACTAGAGTCCCGATCGGACTCCCTACCAAATAAATATCTGTGGCGGAACCGCCGATTTAATCCGGACTAAGCACATTAGCCTCCTCTGGCTTGTAATGTGATTAGGCCAAACTAAACCCGGTCGTCCGTCGAGAGTCATTCGACCCCCGATATTACCTTTTCCCAGAGGAACCGACATCATACACATCTGACCCACGATGGAGCCACAACAGATACATCATCACAAGGCAGTTGAATAGCATAAAGTTAGACTTAGTTACAAACCAGTTTTTACATAAAATACAAGTCCAACATAAGGTTATAAGGTAGCAAGTTCGAAAGTTTCTCGCAGCGGAAATATAAGTTTATAGGTCACCATGTTATCACCAAAAGATTTGCATTAGAGGTACAACATCGAGCCCACCGATGTTGCCCTCGTGCCACTCAGTTACCTCATCCTAAATGAGGGCATGCTCCGCCTCCAACACAAGTACACACCATGAACTCCATACCTGCGCTCAAAATGTGGGGGCAAACCCTGAGTACTAATTACTCAGTAGGTCTTAATGGAAATGGCTTACGGCTGACGCGAAGCGGCTTACTAGCAAGTGGATCCTTAGCCTTTAGTTTTAAACAGAAACATGTGTAACATAAATAGCAAGTTTTCATCATTTGTATAACCTTTAACACAAAAGTAACTTGCGGTAAGGTAAACAGTTCAATTCAAACATGTGGTATTCCAAAATCATGAGTATTAAATACCAGAGTGTTTAAGTAATTACTACGTTGAACGTCAAAGGCATTGGCATTCCCACACCTGGTGGGCATCAGCGATTCGAATCGATTTTAATTCCCGGGAATAACTATCATGCCAGGGGTATATGCTTACTAGCCATCGCGTTCCCACATATAGCCCCAATCTTAACCTACCTCGTCCCAAGTTCGATTCACTCCCGCCTAGCCCCCGGGTTGTGCCCCCATGACGAGCCTGCCGACATCTCGGTCTCCCCATCATGAGTACCAAGCTCCCCCGGGCCACCTTCCTCTCAACCAGCGGGTAAGAACGTGTCTCTGTGCTTCGGACGAGCCCAGGAAAGACTTTACCGGTCCCATTTCCCGGTTAAGCACTCTAGCAATGTTATGCCGACCAATAGGCGAACAGCGAACGGGCCTTATGCGACTCGGGCAGAGTCCAAAGTGCAAGCTTATGAAATGCATATACTGAAGTAAATCTCCGCCCGGTCTCCATTTAATTACATGAGCAACAATAATAAATGATATGACTGTAAGCTTTTGTAACTTTGAAAACACCTATGTGACGAGTCCACACACTCGTGTCTACTCGTATCTAGCAATTTCTAGGCATACTCGTCCTACGAACTCTATGTATAGGTGCTAGGGCCAGGGCGGCCAGGAGATCTAATGCAATTGTTTTCAATCAACTCCTAATGCGGATGCGTAATGAGACAATCAATTATCACATTAGCTGGGAGAAATCATGGTCCTGCCTACCTTTGCTTATTCTTATCAAAACCAACAAACTAAACTATGTTAGTTTGCCGGGTTGTGGGGCTTTGCCCCAAGCAACCCCTTGATCACTTGGACAACTCCTCCTTCCAAACACGACTGATGGGCTCTCCAGGTCGTGTCTGGGGCTTACTTGACCCTCTGGACCACCGTTGCCCGAAGTAGTTCCTCACACTTGCTTCTCAATCACGTATCTGCAATGAGCGTCGCTATATGAATGCTATGCATGACATAGTGAATGAGATGCATGATCATCAAGCATACAACTGATTAAGCAAAATATGAGGCGAACATCTAGTTACGCATGTAATGGATTACTAGCTCAATCAAAACATCCCGACTGGCACTAGCATTAATATTACTTTTATAGACCCAAAGCAAGCGTGTATGTGCAATCTCACAAGAACACATATACAAAAATCAAATTGTCAATCATAAGGCTAACATGGTGATGTGAGCCGATCAAACATGCAATAGTTATTTAGTCATTACGATTACTAAGGTAAGTGTGGTGGTTTTTATTGGATATACTAGTCTCACATTTTCTATTGTTTACATAAATATGCATTATTTCTACCCTTTTCAAATCAGAGCCAAAACCTTATATGCACCACCTCCTATGCTAGCAGTGAGTCATGGTCATAACCTAGAGGTCATATCAAGCCCCTAAAGTCACATGGATCATTTTTCTCCATAGCAATCTTTTTCTAAATTAATATATGCTTAAATATAAGACAAGGGCAAAATAGTAATTAAACAGTAAATTCTAGGGCTACCAAAATTTATACAGAGCCTACACATGTTCACAAGGCCTCTGATCAATTTTTCACAATTTTTGAAGCTCATTTTATCCACATTTCCTATTTATTAGGGTTTTTCTTGCATGCACAATACCAGGGGCAAGAAGGTCTTTTTCTATTCAACCATCATATCCATTCTGCAGTTCTACCTAATAAGAGGCAAATGCAACTGAGTTTACATTTTTAAGATTTTTATTTGATTTGTTATGATTTTTTGAAGTTCACAGCTCATAAAAATGCACTTAAATGAAAATCCTTTAGTTCCAGGGACTCAAATGCGAGTAAATCTAGATTTCAGGGGCCTGCAGGGAAGAAAACCGAGACTCAGTGAATAGCGCGCGTAACGGAAGCATAAAATGGCGAAATCTCAGGGGCTAAACAGCAAAAACTGCGTCTTTCTTCAACCTCTCGACAGGGCAGCGGCGTTCGTGGCCGCCGAGGTTCTCGCGCGTGGCGCGCCGCGTGAGGGTGCGCGCTTGGAGCCGAGCTGGTCCGGTAGCGTGTTCCCGGCGTAGAGGTTCCTTTCCCCCAAGACGGCGTCGCGAGAGGAGCTCGGAGCGGGCGGGGAACGCCGGTGAACCGGACGTGGAGCCGGGCGACGCGGAGGACGGGGCGGCGGCTCGATCTGGTGGGGGAGTGGGGAACCGGTGCCTCGGGTAGGGGGAATCGGCGGAGTGGAGGGAGGTGGAGCCGTTTCTCATGTTTGTGGAGCGAGTGGGGGACGGAGGGGGTTGGGATGCGAGCTCGAGGTGCTCGCCATGGACTCCTATGGCGGCAGCGCTCTGTGCGCTTGAACGGGAGGCAGAGAAAGCGAGCGAGAGCTGGGGAGAGAGGAGCGCGGCGGCTTCCAGCTCAAGGCGCTGGGGTGCGGGGCACGCGGCAGGGGAAGAGCAGGCCGGGCGGGGCAGGGGCAGGCCGGGCGGTGCGTGGCCTCGGCGTGGCGGGTGGGTCGGCCGAGTGGGACCCACTCGTCAGTGACACGAAGGAAAAATAAATTCGGGAAAAAGAAAAATGCTGTTTGACTGCTGAGACATGTTTTAAAAATTGTTGTTTTGGAACATCCTAGGGGCCGAATTTGACAAAACCCAAAGTACAAAAGTTGTTCTACTCTTCCAGATATACAACTTTGTCAAAAGGAGTAATATCAGATTCCAAGTTTAAATATGATTAAATTTGAATTTAACCTGCTGACTCCAGTTTGACCAAGGTTTAATGCAAACTTAGAAATTCCTAAAGTCTATTTTATGCTCATTTTCAGAGAAAGAGTATTATACCAATGTTGTGTAGTTTTTAATTATCTACAACTTTCTTATATGATGTTTTGCAAGATAGGGACTTTTGTTCCTTTGAAATTTGAATTTTCCTTACCGATCCAAGTTTAGGTAGATTTCTGCTTTTTCACTAATCGACTCGAAACCCCACCTAAACTTTTGTGCATGTTACCACACCCAATAACAAGGTTGATCTACATAAAATTGTCTACAAGTTTGTTATAGAGAGTTTGGTCCCAATCACATTATATTTTGAACTATAGTCACAAGTAAACTCAGGGGTTTTGCATATTTTACTGGAAAATTTTTGACTTCGGGATTTACTAGCCTAGTTGTTGCTCTTCTCTAAACATCATTAAGCCAAAACCTTGACTACCACTAATCTACTCACGTGTTAAGACTTTCGAGATGCCGGGGGCATCACAACCCACCCCCCTTAAAGAAATCTCGTCCCGAGATTTGTGTGTGGTACGGGTGTGTCACCTATCGCGTATTGTAAGGAGTATGGCGTCGTGGTTCATGCCTTTTCGAATGCACATGGTAATATCCCAATTTTTCACTCGTTGGCTTTGTCAACTAGCTTGTGAATGGTTAGTGCCTCTTTAACACAAGTAGTCACAGAGCGTTATCTATTAGGCTAAGGTGGTCTCTCTAAGATACTCGACGAGTCGTGCCATATAAGAGAGCGAATGAACAAACCATGAAGAGAATATGGTCAGCGAGCAAGTGACTGTAATTGAAGCAAAGGAATGGAGTCATTTCCTGACTGTGATACTAATATTTGAAACATGGTAAGTATCTGATTTTTCCAGACGATGAAAACAAAGTGTACCCAGCCGGAGATCGAGCAAAGCAGAACATTATGATTCAAAGGATTGTCATTGGATGTGTTTTTGAGAGACACACTCATTCTATTTGATGGGGACTGTGTCCACATATAAAATTCCAAGTTAACATGTTTTCAAAGAGTAAGATGTGGTGAAACGTAGCACATTCTACTCATTAGGGCAAGAAAGGCACAAGAGGGAGAAGATAGGCCATATTCGCTTAAACAAGCTGATGTGTTCTTACTAGCGAAACAAAATGTTAGTAAACTCCCTTCTAAGAGGAAGAAAACCACTCAGAGAGAAATGACGATAAGACAAGAGCACTGGCCGAGGACAAAAGCTAGTATGGAGGATGTTCGTAAAGTACACCCTTGGGAATTAAGGTTCAACAAATGGATAGAAAATATCGATGGAGTTAGTGAGAACGAAGTTGACTGTTCCCACCAACCTTCAGAGGCAAGGTCAACATGGATATAAATTAATATGAGCAAGTCGTGGGTTGAGGCGGATTATCCCCATTGGTCAAGAAGGTAGGGTGAAACAAGGCAATGGAAAAATGTGATGAGATGGTGGAAATGAGACTGATCACTTCCACAGAAGCAATGAAAAGGGTGTGGATAAGCAGTGGGTGGAGGTTGGCTACTCCCACATCTCAGGAAAAGCAGGGGGCAACAAGGCAATGTAATGATTTATACAGGACAGTGGAAATGAAATCAAGCATCCCCACAAATCAAGAGTAGCAAGGTTCGAGGTCAATCAAATGATAAACTCCAATTATGAATGTTCCACGATTGAAGCGATGTCATGCCTTCGCATGTCTTACTGCCAGCGCGAACCTAGTAGCACAACCACGTGACGGCCGTACACATAGGACTCCAGGTCCCGTCGAGGCATCCAAGACTGCCTAAGGAGACATCACAACAAGAGTGGTTCAATCATTCCACTTACAGAGTCATGATCACTACAAGGTTTTGATAAATAAAGAGGAAGTCCGATGTGATATAAGAGCTTAGGGCGCTTGATTCCCATTGTAAGTGAAGTTCCTTGATTTTGCAAAGTTTTGGAGCAAGTAATTAACGAATAGTGAAATATAGTGCAAATAGGCTAGGATTCCTTCGATCACAAAGGTTCGAAGTGCATGACGACAAGGGTTTTTAAAGAAAAAGTTACCAAAGCTCCATGTGCTATCACTATAAGACTAGGAGTACATTTAACCATAGGAACAAGATACAAGTTGACTTTATAGAGCCGGACACCCGAGGTTTTTCTGATTTACGCAGGTTAAAACCTTCTGATACATAAGCTTGTCCCCAACTTTATCGTACTAATTGGTACCCAGCTAATACTGCCTAAACGTGAGATTGATGCGTCCTGGACGAAGACCAGTTTCTTCCTTTAGCCATGTCGGTGCAGTGTTAGGCTTCACATGGGAGATGCCATGGAATAGCAGTCTTGATCTTCCACCGAGTATAAGAACATCGTCAGACTCGAGGTTGATCTTAGTCGCTCTATCCTTGTCTCGAGTATCGCTGAACAGGAATTTTGCCGTGTCGCCTAGGGAGATTGAGATGATAGGTAGACCTTGGTTAATGCTTCTTCCTGATTCATCCTTATCTTGATGGAGTCCGAGCTTCCCGACGTTGTTGTAGTAGTTAATGATGCATATGTCAGGATTGATCTGAGGAAATTCGCTTGCAGTTGAATTTGCTGTTTGAGCAATTGTCTTGAAAGCTTCTGGTATCGCAGGGACTTGGGCACCATCGCATGGACGTGTTGGCCCATAGAAACCTGTAGTCGGATCCCAATTCTTCCCTAGACACATCATCCATAACTTCATCTTGGTTCCGTTTTTGAAACTAGGCTTATAGAATCCTCTTGGACCAATACCTAGTTGTCGACATGTACGAACTATCTTGACTTGATCTTCAGGCTTGACGAATCCCTTCAATAAAACCAGGCCAGGTCGCAGATGTTGAACTGAAGCCGTATTAGTAGAAGATTCTCCCACTTTTCTCTTCTTCTTGAGACTTGCAGGGGCTGTTGTTTTAGCCTTAGTGGGCTCGGGGTGATCAGGACATAAGTCAAAAGGCTGCGACATCTGTGGCAGGAAAAACAAGGCTTTCGTAAGTTCAAGGGTTTTGAAAACTTGGTGTGGCCATAGTGTTTTCCGCGTTTACGTGTTTAGAAAATATGCCGATAAGTGATTTTTCGCAAAACGATGGCACAAGGCTATGGTATGTTTCTAACGTGTGTAGCATCGGTAACTTCGAGACGGGTTTGATTTTTGGACCGATCGACATATTTATTGTATTTGACCTGCATTTATTAGACGTTTCATATTTAGAATGAATGAGGTGTAGAAAAATTGCGACAACCTAAGCGTACTAGTCGAGTCGCTTGCTTAGTTTCTACTAGTTCTATTTGTACTTTGAGCTACGTATCAATACAATAGTAACACACACTCAACGCAATATGCTCCTAGTCACTCTTAAGTAACAAAAACAATGCATGAGATAAGACATGATGCCGTGATGCATGATTCGCCCTTTACGGTCTCACATCACACACCCTATGTATAATTATATATCTAGCGAGTATTCGGTGACATATATGCACTGCACTCCCTAATGCAACTAGTCGTTCTCTACTCGTTCTTAATTTCGCACGTGGTTAGTGTACCTGCAGAAAAATGCATGCTCATACCAACATCATCACCATGACCAAACATTACCACTCTAACCCTAGAAGTGGCATCCACGAATTTCTTTAAGCTACGTCTGGTGGACGACGTAGTGGCGCCATTTCTCCCAACACACCCAGTGTTCCTCCAGTACTGGGGAATTACTGGGGAGAGAAACGGTGGCCAACAAGATCTAGCTATAATTTTGGTTGAAGGAAAAGTGGTCACGAAACACTCCAATGGCGTGACCACCCCCCTTAAAGAGTTCTGCCCTATCAGCATGAATGCAGGGTTCGCAACAGTCCGCAAATCCCAATAGCGCTCCGCCAGTACTGGGGATAGCTATGGCCGAAATGTTGCTTCCCAAAGCGCCGAATATGCATATGAGTTCTATCTAGGTCAGAATGTTAGCGATGTCACCTGGTATTTCACTAACATCCTTAATATGGGCATATCGATACTCTCATTTTTAATTACTTCGAAAAGGGTTTTCAAAAATAGGTTTGCAAATCAAGACTGGATGATATGTCTGTTGTCTGTGTATGATCGGCTCTGATACCAGCTGTGGCGGAACCGCCGATTTAATCCGGACTAAGCACATTAGCCTCCTCTGGCTTGTAATGTGATTAGGCCAAACTAAACCCGGTCGTCCGTCGAGAGTCATTCGACCCCCGATATTACCTTTTCCCAGAGGAACCGACATCATACACATCTGACCCACGATGGAGCCACAACAGATACATCATCACAAGGCAGTTGAATAGCATAAAGTTAGACTTAGTTACAAACCAGTTTTTACATAAAATACAAGTCCAACATAAGGTTATAAGGTAGCAAGTTCGAAAGTTTCTCGCAGCGGAAATATAAGTTTATAGGTCACCATGTTATCACCAAAAGATTTGCATTAGAGGTACAACATCGAGCCCACCGATGTTGCCCTCGTGCCACTCAGTTACCTCATCCTAAATGAGGGCATGCTCCGCCTCCAACACAAGTACACACCATGAACTCCATACCTGCGCTCAAAATGTGGGGGCAAACCCTGAGTACTAATTACTCAGTAGGTCTTAATGGAAATGGCTTACGGCTGACGCGAAGCGGCTTACTAGCAAGTGGATCCTTAGCCTTTAGTTTTAAACAGAAACATGTGTAACATAAATAGCAAGTTTTCATCATTTGTATAACCTTTAACACAAAAGTAACTTGCGGTAAGGTAAACAGTTCAATTCAAACATGTGGTATTCCAAAATCATGAGTATTAAATACCAGAGTGTTTAAGTAATTACTACGTTGAACGTCAAAGGCATTGGCATTCCCACACCTGGTGGGCATCAGCGATTCGAATCGATTTTAATTCCCGGGAATAACTATCATGCCAGGGGTATATGCTTACTAGCCATCGCGTTCCCACATATAGCCCCAATCTTAACCTACCTCGTCCCAAGTTCGATTCACTCCCGCCTAGCCCCCGGGTTGTGCCCCCATGACGAGCCTGCCGACATCTCGGTCTCCCCGTCATGAGTACCAAGCTCCCCCGGGCCACCTTCCTCTCAACCAGCGGGTAAGAACGTGTCTCTGTGCTTCGGACGAGCCCAGGAAAGACTTTACCGGTCCCATTTCCCGGTTAAGCACTCTAGCAATGTTATGCCGACCAATAGGCGAACAGCGAACGGGCCTTATGCGACTCGGGCAGAGTCCAAAGTGCAAGCTTATGAAATGCATATACTGAAGTAAATCTCCGCCCGGTCTCCATTTAATTACATGAGCAACAATAATAAATGATATGACTGTAAGCTTTTGTAACTTTGAAAACACCTACGTGACGAGTCCACACACTCGTGTCTACTCGTACCTAGCAATTTCTAGGCATACTCGTCCTACGAACTCTATGTATAGGTGCTAGGGCCAGGGCGGCCAGGAGATCTAATGCAATTGTTTTCAATCAACTCCTAATGCGGATGCGTAATGAGACAATCAATTATCACATTAGCTGGGAGAAATCATGGTCCTGCCTACCTTTGCTTATTCTTATCAAAACCAACAAACTAAACTATGTTAGTTTGCCGGGTTGTGGGGCTTTGCCCCAAGCAACCCCTTGATCACTTGGACAACTCCTCCTTCCAAACACGACTGATGGGCTCTCCAGGTCGTGTCTGGGGCTTACTTGACCCTCTGGACCACCGTTGCCCGAAGTAGTTCCTCACACTTGCTTCTCAATCACGTATCTGCAATGAGCGTCGCTATATGAATGCTATGCATGACATAGTGAATGAGATGCATGATCATCAAGCATACAACTGATTAAGCAAAATATGAGGCGAACATCTAGTTACGCATGTAATGGATTACTAGCTCAATCAAAACATCCCGACTGGCACTAGCATTGATATTACTTTTATAGACCCAAAGCAAGCGTGTATGTGCAATCTCACAAGAACACATATACAAAAATCAAATTGTCAATCATAAGGCTAACATGGTGATGTGAGCCGATCAAACATGCAATAGTTATTTAGTCATTACGATTACTAAGGTAAGTGTGGTGGTTTTTATTGGATATACTAGTCTCACATTTTCTATTGTTTACATAAATATGCATTATTTCTACCCTTTTCAAATCAGAGCCAAAACCTTATATGCACCACCTCCTATGCTAGCAGTGAGTCATGGTCATAACCTAGAGGTCATATCAAGCCCCTAAAGTCACATGGATCATTTTTCTCCATAGCAATCTTTTTCTAAATTAATATATGCTTAAATATAAGACAAGGGCAAAATAGTAATTAAACAGTAAATTCTAGGGCTACCAAAATTTATACAGAGCCTACACATGTTCACAAGGCCTCTGATCAATTTTTCACAATTTTTGAAGCTCATTTTATCCACATTTCCTATTTATTAGGGTTTTTCTTGCATGCACAATACCAGGGGCAAGAAGGTCTTTTTCTATTCAACCATCATATCCATTCTGCAGTTCTACCTAATAAGAGGCAAATGCAACTGAGTTTACATTTTTAAGATTTTTATTTGATTTGTTATGATTTTTTGAAGTTCACAGCTCATAAAAATGCACTTAAATGAAAATCCTTTAGTTCCAGGGACTCAAATGCGAGTAAATCTAGATTTCAGGGGCCTGCAGGGAAGAAAACCGAGACTCAGTGAATAGCGCGCGTAACGGAAGCATAAAATGGCGAAATCTCAGGGGCTAAACAGCAAAAACTGCGTCTTTCTTCAACCTCTCGACAGGGCAGCGGCGTTCGTGGCCGCCGAGGTTCTCGCGCGTGGCGCGCCGCGTGAGGGTGCGCGCTTGGAGCCGAGCTGGTCCGGTAGCGTGTTCCCGGCGTAGAGGTTCCTTTCCCCCAAGACGGCGTCGCGAGAGGAGCTCGGAGCGGGCGGGGAACGCCGGTGAACCGGACGTGGAGCCGGGCGACGCGGAGGACGGGGCGGCGGCTCGATCTGGTGGGGGAGTGGGGAACCGGTGCCTCGGGTAGGGGGAATCGGCGGAGTGGAGGGAGGTGGAGCCGTTTCTCATGTTTGTGGAGCGAGTGGGGGTCGGAGGGGGTTGGGATGCGAGCTCGAGGTGCTCGCCATGGACTCCTATGGCGGCAGCGCTCTGTGCGCTTGAACGGGAGGCAGAGAAAGCGAGCGAGAGCTGGGGAGAGAGGAGCGCGGCGGCTTCCAGCTCAAGGCGCTGGGGTGCGGGGCACGCGGCAGGGGAAGAGCAGGCCGGGCGGGGCAGGGGCAGGCCGGGCGGTGCGTGGCCTCGGCGTGGCGGGTGGGTCGGCCGAGTGGGACCCACTCGTCAGTGACACGAAGGAAAAATAAATTCGGGAAAAAGAAAAATGCTGTTTGACTGCTGAGACATGTTTTAAAAATTGTTGTTTTGGAACATTCTAGGGGCCGAATTTGACAAAACCCAAAATACAAAAGTTGTTCTACTCTTCCAGATATACAACTTTGTCAAAAGGAGTAATATCATATTCCAAGTTTAAATATGATTAAATTTGAATTTAACCTGCTGACTCCAGTTTGACCAAGGTTTAATGCAAACTTAGAAATTCCTAAAGTCTATTTTATGCTCATTTTCAGAGAAAGAGTATTATACCAATGTTGTGTAGTTTTTAATTATCTACAACTTTCTTATATGATGTTTTGCATGATAGGGACTTTTGTTCCTTTGAAATTTGAATTTTCCTTACCGATCCAAGTTTAGGTAGATTTCTGCTTTTTCACTAATCGACTCGAAACCCCACCTAAACTTTTGTGCATGTTACCACACCCAATAACAAGGTTGATCTACATAAAATTGTCTACAAGTTTGTTATAGAGAGTTTGGTCCCAATCACATTATATTTTGAACTATAGTCACAAGTAAACTCAGGGGTTTTGCATATTTTACTGGAAAATTTTTGACTTCGGGATTTACTAGCCTAGTTGTTGCTCTTCTCTAAACATCATTAAGCCAAAACCTTGACTACCACTAATCTACTCACGTGTTAAGACTTTCGAGATGCCGGGGGCATCACAACCCACCCCCCTTAAAGAAATCTCGTCCCGAGATTTGTGTGTGGTACGGGTGTGTCACCTATCGCGTATTGTAAGGAGTATGGCGTCGTGGTTCATGCCTTTTCGAATGCACATGGTAATATCCCAATTTTTCACTCGTTGGCTTTGTCAACTAGCTTGTGAATGGTTAGTGCCTCTTTAACACAAGTAGTCACAGAGCGTTATCTATTAGGCTAAGGTGGTCTCTCTAAGATACTCGACGAGTCGTGCCATATAAGAGAGCGAATGAACAAACCATGAAGAGAATATGGTCAGCGAGCAAGTGACTGTAATTGAAGCAAAGGAATGGAGTCATTTCCTGACTGTGATACTAATATTTGAAACATGGTAAGTATCTGATTTTTCCAGACGATGAAAACAAAGTGTACCCAGCCGGAGATCGAGCAAAGCAGAACATTATGATTCAAAGGATTGTCATTGGATGTGTTTTTGAGAGACACACTCATTCTATTTGATGGGGACTGTGTCCACATATAAAATTCCAAGTTAACATGTTTTCAAAGAGTAAGATGTGGTGAAACGTAGCACATTCTACTCATTAGGGCAAGAAAGGCACAAGAGGGAGAAGATAGGCCATATTCGCTTAAACAAGCTGATGTGTTCTTACTAGCGAAACAAAATGTTAGTAAACTCCCTTCTAAGAGGAAGAAAACCACTCAGAGAGAAATGACGATAAGACAAGAGCACTGGCCGAGGACAAAAGCTAGTATGGAGGATGTTCGTAAAGTACACCCTTGGGAATTAAGGTTCAACAAATGGATAGAAAATATCGATGGAGTTAGTGAGAACGAAGTTGACTGTTCCCACCAACCTTCAGAGGCAAGGTCAACATGGATATAAATTAATATGAGCAAGTCGTGGGTTGAGGCGGATTATCCCCATTGGTCAAGAAGGTAGGGTGAAACAAGGCAATGGAAAAATGTGATGAGATGGTGGAAATGAGACTGATCACTTCCACAGAAGCAATGAAAAGGGTGTGGATAAGCAGTGGGTGGAGGTTGGCTACTCCCACATCTCAGGAAAAGCAGGGGGCAACAAGGCAATGTAATGATTTATACAGGACAGTGGAAATGAAATCAAGCATCCCCACAAATCAAGAGTAGCAAGGTTCGAGGTCAATCAAATGATAAACTCCAATTATGAATGTTCCACGATTGAAGCGATGTCATGCCTTCGCATGTCTTACTGCCAGCGCGAACCTAGTAGCACAACCACGTGACGGCCGTACACATAGGACTCCAGGTCCCGTCGAGGCATCCAAGACTGCCTAAGGAGACATCACAACAAGAGTGGTTCAATCATTCCACTTACAGAGTCATGATCACTACAAGGTTTTGATAAATAAAGAGGAAGTCCGATGTGATATAAGAGCTTAGGGCGCTTGATTCCCATTGTAAGTGAAGTTCCTTGATTTTGCAAAGTTTTGGAGCAAGTAATTAACGAATAGTGAAATATAGTGCAAATAGGCTAGGATTCCTTCGATCACAAAGGTTCGAAGTGCATGACGACAAGGGTTTTTAAAGAAAAAGTTACCAAAGCTCCATGTGCTATCACTATAAGACTAGGAGTACATTTAACCATAGGAACAAGATACAAGTTGACTTTATAGAGCCGGACACCCGAGGTTTTTCTGATTTACGCAGGTTAAAACCTTCTGATACATAAGCTTGTCCCCAACTTTATCGTACTAATTGGTACCCAGCTAATACTGCCTAAACGTGAGATTGATGCGTCCTGGACGAAGACCAGTTTCTTCCTTTAGCCATGTCGGTGCAGTGTTAGGCTTCACATGGGAGATGCCATGGAATAGCAGTCTTGATCTTCCACCGAGTATAAGAACATCGTCAGACTCGAGGTTGATCTTAGTCGCTCTATCCTTGTCTCGAGTATCGCTGAACAGGAATTTTGCCGTGTCGCCTAGGGAGATTGAGATGATAGGTAGACCTTGGTTAATGCTTCTTCCTGATTCATCCTTATCTTGATGGAGTCCGAGCTTCCCGACGTTGTTGTAGTAGTTAATGATGCATATGTCAGGATTGATCTGAGGAAATTCGCTTGCAGTTGAATTTGCTGTTTGAGCAATTGTCTTGAAAGCTTCTGGTATCGCAGGGACTTGGGCACCATCGCATGGACGTGTTGGCCCATAGAAACCTGTAGTCGGATCCCAATTCTTCCCTAGACACATCATCCATAACTTCATCTTGGTTCCGTTTTTGAAACTAGGCTTATAGAATCCTCTTGGACCAATACCTAGTTGTCGACATGTACGAACTATCTTGACTTGATCTTCAGGCTTGACGAATCCCTTCAATAAAACCAGGCCAGGTCGCAGATGTTGAACTGAAGCCGTATTAGTAGAAGATTCTCCCACTTTTCTCTTCTTCTTGAGACTTGCAGGGGCTGTTGTTTTAGCCTTAGTGGGCTCGGGGTGATCAGGACATAAGTCAAAAGGCTGCGACATCTGTGGCAGGAAAAACAAGGCTTTCGTAAGTTCAAGGGTTTTGAAAACTTGGTGTGGCCATAGTGTTTTCCGCGTTTACGTGTTTAGAAAATATGCCGATAAGTGATTTTTCGCAAAACGATGGCACAAGGCTATGGTATGTTTCTAACGTGTGTAGCATCGGTAACTTCGAGACGGGTTTGATTTTTGGACCGATCGACATATTTATTGTATTTGACCTGCATTTATTAGACGTTTCATATTTAGAATGAATGAGGTGTAGAAAAATTGCGACAACCTAAGCGTACTAGTCGAGTCGCTTGCTTAGTTTCTACTAGTTCTATTTGTACTTTGAGCTACGTATCAATACAATAGTAACACACACTCAACGCAATATGCTCCTAGTCACTCTTAAGTAACAAAAACAATGCATGAGATAAGACATGATGCCGTGATGCATGATTCGCCCTTTACGGTCTCACATCACACACCCTATGTATAATTATATATCTAGCGAGTATTCGGTGACATATATGCACTGCACTCCCTAATGCAACTAGTCGTTCTCTACTCGTTCTTAATTTCGCACGTGGTTAGTGTACCTGCAGAAAAATGCATGCTCATACCAACATCATCACCATGACCAAACATTACCACTCTAACCCTAGAAGTGGCATCCACGAATTTCTTTAAGCTACGTCTGGTGGACGACGTAGTGGCGCCATTTCTCCCAACACACCCAGTGTTCCTCCAGTACTGGGGAATTACTGGGGAGAGAAACGGTGGCCAACAAGATCTAGCTATAATTTTGGTTGAAGGAAAAGTGGTCACGAAACACTCCAATGGCGTGACCACCCCCCTTAAAGAGTTCTGCCCTATCAGCATGAATGCAGGGTTCGCAACAGTCCGCAAATCCCAATAGCGCTCCGCCAGTACTGGGGATAGCTATGGCCGAAATGTTGCTTCCCAAAGCGCCGAATATGCATATGAGTTCTATCTAGGTCAGAATGTTAGCGATGTCACCTGGTATTTCACTAACATCCTTAATATGGGCATATCGATACTCTCATTTTTAATTACTTCGAAAAGGGTTTTCAAAAATAGGTTTGCAAATCAAGACTGGATGATATGTCTGTTGTCTGTGTATGATCGGCTCTGATACCAGCTGTGGCGGAACCGCCGATTTAATCCGGACTAAGCACATTAGCCTCCTCTGGCTTGTAATGTGATTAGGCCAAACTAAACCCGGTCGTCCGTCGAGAGTCATTCGACCCCCGATATTACCTTTTCCCAGAGGAACCGACATCATACACATCTGACCCACGATGGAGCCACAACAGATACATCATCACAAGGCAGTTGAATAGCATAAAGTTAGACTTAGTTACAAACCAGTTTTTACATAAAATACAAGTCCAACATAAGGTTATAAGGTAGCAAGTTCGAAAGTTTCTCGCAGCGGAAATATAAGTTTATAGGTCACCATGTTATCACCAAAAGATTTGCATTAGAGGTACAACATCGAGCCCACCGATGTTGCCCTCGTGCCACTCAGTTACCTCATCCTAAATGAGGGCATGCTCCGCCTCCAACACAAGTACACACCATGAACTCCATACCTGCGCTCAAAATGTGGGGGCAAACCCTGAGTACTAATTACTCAGTAGGTCTTAATGGAAATGGCTTACGGCTGACGCGAAGCGGCTTACTAGCAAGTGGATCCTTAGCCTTTAGTTTTAAACAGAAACATGTGTAACATAAATAGCAAGTTTTCATCATTTGTATAACCTTTAACACAAAAGTAACTTGCGGTAAGGTAAACAGTTCAATTCAAACATGTGGTATTCCAAAATCATGAGTATTAAATACCAGAGTGTTTAAGTAATTACTACGTTGAACGTCAAAGGCATTGGCATTCCCACACCTGGTGGGCATCAGCGATTCGAATCGATTTTAATTCCCGGGAATAACTATCATGCCAGGGGTATATGCTTACTAGCCATCGCGTTCCCACATATAGCCCCAATCTTAACCTACCTCGTCCCAAGTTCGATTCACTCCCGCCTAGCCCCCGGGTTGTGCCCCCATGACGAGCCTGCCGACATCTCGGTCTCCCCGTCATGAGTACCAAGCTCCCCCGGGCCACCTTCCTCTCAACCAGCGGGTAAGAACGTGTCTCTGTGCTTCGGACGAGCCCAGGAAAGACTTTACCGGTCCCATTTCCCGGTTAAGCACTCTAGCAATGTTATGCCGACCAATAGGCGAACAGCGAACGGGCCTTATGCGACTCGGGCAGAGTCCAAAGTGCAAGCTTATGAAATGCATATACTGAAGTAAATCTCCGCCCGGTCTCCATTTAATTACATGAGCAACAATAATAAATGATATGACTGTAAGCTTTTGTAACTTTGAAAACACCTACGTGACGAGTCCACACACTCGTGTCTACTCGTACCTAGCAATTTCTAGGCATACTCGTCCTACGAACTCTATGTATAGGTGCTAGGGCCAGGGCGGCCAGGAGATCTAATGCAATTGTTTTCAATCAACTCCTAATGCGGATGCGTAATGAGACAATCAATTATCACATTAGCTGGGAGAAATCATGGTCCTGCCTACCTTTGCTTATTCTTATCAAAACCAACAAACTAAACTATGTTAGTTTGCCGGGTTGTGGGGCTTTGCCCCAAGCAACCCCTTGATCACTTGGACAACTCCTCCTTCCAAACACGACTGATGGGCTCTCCAGGTCGTGTCTGGGGCTTACTTGACCCTCTGGACCACCGTTGCCCGAAGTAGTTCCTCACACTTGCTTCTCAATCACGTATCTGCAATGAGCGTCGCTATATGAATGCTATGCATGACATAGTGAATGAGATGCATGATCATCAAGCATACAACTGATTAAGCAAAATATGAGGCGAACATCTAGTTACGCATGTAATGGATTACTAGCTCAATCAAAACATCCCGACTGGCACTAGCATTGATATTACTTTTATAGACCCAAAGCAAGCGTGTATGTGCAATCTCACAAGAACACATATACAAAAATCAAATTGTCAATCATAAGGCTAACATGGTGATGTGAGCCGATCAAACATGCAATAGTTATTTAGTCATTACGATTACTAAGGTAAGTGTGGTGGTTTTTATTGGATATACTAGTCTCACATTTTCTATTGTTTACATAAATATGCATTATTTCTACCCTTTTCAAATCAGAGCCAAAACCTTATATGCACCACCTCCTATGCTAGCAGTGAGTCATGGTCATAACCTAGAGGTCATATCAAGCCCCTAAAGTCACATGGATCATTTTTCTCCATAGCAATCTTTTTCTAAATTAATATATGCTTAAATATAAGACAAGGGCAAAATAGTAATTAAACAGTAAATTCTAGGGCTACCAAAATTTATACAGAGCCTACACATGTTCACAAGGCCTCTGATCAATTTTTCACAATTTTTGAAGCTCATTTTATCCACATTTCCTATTTATTAGGGTTTTTCTTGCATGCACAATACCAGGGGCAAGAAGGTCTTTTTCTATTCAACCATCATATCCATTCTGCAGTTCTACCTAATAAGAGGCAAATGCAACTGAGTTTACATTTTTAAGATTTTTATTTGATTTGTTATGATTTTTTGAAGTTCACAGCTCATAAAAATGCACTTAAATGAAAATCCTTTAGTTCCAGGGACTCAAATGCGAGTAAATCTAGATTTCAGGGGCCTGCAGGGAAGAAAACCGAGACTCAGTGAATAGCGCGCGTAACGGAAGCATAAAATGGCGAAATCTCAGGGGCTAAACAGCAAAAACTGCGTCTTTCTTCAACCTCTCGACAGGGCAGCGGCGTTCGTGGCCGCCGAGGTTCTCGTGCGCGGCGCGCCGCGTGAGGGTGCGCGCTTGGAGCCGAGCTGGTCCGGTAGCGTGTTCCCGGCGTAGAGGTTCCTTTCCCCCAAGACGGCGTCGCGAGAGGAGCTCGGAGCGGGCGGGGAACGCCGGTGAACCGGACGTGGAGCCGGGCGACGCGGAGGACGGGGCGGCGGCTCGATCTGGTGGGGGAGTGGGGAACCGGTGCCTCGGGTAGGGGGAATCGGCGGAGTGGAGGGAGGTGGAGCCGTTTCTCATGTTTGTGGAGCGAGTGGGGGTCGGAGGGGGTTGGGATGCGAGCTCGAGGTGCTCGCCATGGACTCCTATGGCGGCAGCGCTCTGTGCGCTTGAACGGGAGGCAGAGAAAGCGAGCGAGAGCTGGGGAGAGAGGAGCGCGGCGGCTTCCAGCTCAAGGCGCTGGGGTGCGGGGCACGCGGCAGGGGAAGAGCAGGCCGGGCGGGGCAGGGGCAGGCCGGGCGGTGCGTGGCCTCGGCGTGGCGGGTGGGTCGGCCGAGTGGGACCCACTCGTCAGTGACACGAAGGAAAAATAAATTCGGGAAAAAGAAAAATGCTGTTTGACTGCTGAGACATGTTTTAAAAATTGTTGTTTTGGAACATCCTAGGGGCCGAATTTGACAAAACCCAAAGTACAAAAGTTGTTCTACTCTTCCAGATATACAACTTTGTCAAAAGGAGTAATATCAGATTCCAAGTTTAAATATGATTAAATTTGAATTTAACCTGCTGACTCCAGTTTGACCAAGGTTTAATGCAAACTTAGAAATTCCTAAAGTCTATTTTATGCTCATTTTCAGAGAAAGAGTATTATACCAATGTTGTGTAGTTTTTAATTATCTACAACTTTCTTATATGATGTTTTGCAAGATAGGGACTTTTGTTCCTTTGAAATTTGAATTTTCCTTACCGATCCAAGTTTAGGTAGATTTATGCTTTTTCACTAATCGACTCGAAACCCCACCTAAACTTTTGTGCATGTTACCACACCCAATAACAAGGTTGATCTACATAAAATTGTCTACAAGTTTGTTATAGAGAGTTTGGTCCCAATCACATTATATTTTGAACTATAGTCACAAGTAAACTCAGGGGTTTTGCATATTTTACTGGAAAATTTTTGACTTCGGGATTTACTAGCCTAGTTGTTGCTCTTCTCTAAACATCATTAAGCCAAAACCTTGACTACCACTAATCTACTCACGTGTTAAGACTTTCGAGATACCGGGGGCATCACAATATCTCTCCTAAAATACACGGGCATTTAGCCCAAAAGTAAAAATACATGCTATCTCTCCCTTAGATAGCTCAACTTCTAGCCTGAAGTGATTTAGGCCTATTATCCTGGGTCAGCTAAATCTTGGCGCCAACACATGTCCCTTGGTTTTGGCAAATAAAGATTTTATTTCAAAACCAAATAAGGATGGATTCCTTGCCGATTTGTCACGTCGATCCTGAAACGCCACATTACCAAACGAGAAACGAGCGCTGACCGCCTCCTCCCATTAGACTTGGAACACCACACGGTCCTCCCCGTAATGATGGCCATTTGGTGTCTTGGTAACCGTGCAGCGCCTCTTCATCTTCCCCTGATCTAGTACTTAACAAGTACAGGGGTCCCCTATTTTCTTCACATCGGCAACCGCCCCTTCTTCCTCCTTGCGCCAAAGAAAGCTAATACCTCCTGCTCTCTGCCATGTCTTCCATGGGCAGCAACATCCCAGATCAGCCTTCCTCCCCTTCCGTCGCTGGGCCTTTGAGGTCTCCTTCTCCAGTGGAGCGGGTTCTCTCCCACTTAGAGGACATGGCACCGGTGCCCCTGGGATATGCCGCACCGGTATTGGCACCGCCACCTCCACCAGTCATCGTCCCTACTACGCCGGAGATCATCATCATCTCTAGCGACGACTCCGATGCCAACCCTAGCACCGGCCACAGCAGTGGGACAAGCACTCCCCCAACGGCGCTCTATGTCCACGACGACCAGATGGAGCTAACGCCGCCGATCATCCCCCTCGAGCTCCCGGAGTACTGCCACGATGCAAGGTCGTGGAGCTTTGGGACCTTCGAGTACAGCGACTCAGAGATGACGAGCGGCGAGGACCTCGATGTCCTTGTCCATGGCCCTCTTCTCTCTTGAAGCGATGACGATCTCTTCTCTTGGGATGGCGGGGATGGAGGAGGATGAGGAGCTTGAGGAGGAAGGCACAAGCGATGCCGCACGAGAGGAGCCAAACGAAGATGAGGACTTCTTCATCCTGGGAGGTGAAGGACCTTCAGGCCTGGAGTCCCCCGGCGGCGAAGACGGCAAGAGCGCCGGCGACGAGCCACGTCTGTAGTTTTAGTTTTAGTCAGTTAATTTTACTCTTTTAGCCGTTGCATCGGCTCTTAAGAAGGATCTGAATTTAGGCCAAGCCGATAGTTACGGAATCAGCTCTTGGGGACTCATCCTCCTCTTTTTATATTTTGTCATTGATGTATATATTCCCTAGTAAGAATATATGAATGTTCCTTTATTGACTTCTCCATCGAAAATCCTTTTGGGACTTCTTAACATCGGCTCCAGTAGCAACGCACTGAACCAACTTGAAGTCCCACTTACGAGGATCGGCACAATCAGATCGACTCAGTGACATCGGTTTAGTGGCAACGCACTAGTCCGAGCTCAAAAATTGGATCCTGGCAACAGCGCGATGAGCCGAGCCGATATTCACATAGGTTCATGCCCTGCAGAGTGATCTTCAGCTGACTGGTGCTATTCTGAACCGGCATCGGCTAACAGCCAACCGTGGACCCACACCCTAACCATCCAGCCAAAGGCACGAACCATTTGGCTAAATTCCAAAAATCCCGCTTTACTCCGTTGAGTACGGACAGTTCCTTATAAAAGGTACGCGGACTAATCCCAAAAACTACCTTCCACCTCTTGACGCGAAAAACACCTTGCCACTGCAATCCATCTTCGTCCTGGTGAAATGGCGACATCTAGCAGCACGGTTGAGGAGAAGACTCTCTGCGAGCGTGTTTTCGATTTGAAGGTAACAATTTATATCCCCCTGGATTACTGCTTTACCGAATTTCGTAGCAACCCTTCTTGCTCTGAGTCTTTTTGGCTCTTTTATGATCAGGCCGATGAAATTTTACTCCCCTCATCAGCCAATCCCACAACTTTTTGTCTTGGACCCAAATCCTATGAACCTCCATATGAACTCGCAAGAACTGAGACCAAACGCTTGCCGTTTGTTCACACCACCCCAGACCTAGATTTGTGGTCAGACCAACTACGAGCCTAGCCATTCCCAATGGAGGGTTGGGTAGACTGGTATAAACATGTCGAACGGGTGCATGGTTCCACCTAGCAAGTCACTTGCATAGCCGATGCCTTAACTCTGTCCCTTTCTCCCATGGAGAAAGACGACAACTTGCTTAGATCCATCGGCTACTTCTGGTCGGATAGCCTGAACTGTTTCTTGTTCAGCTCTGGCCCTATGACCCTAACATTGATGGATGTTGTCATGATTCTGGGCCTCATAAGAAAATAGTGGAGAAGAACAGCACCTGAAATTGGAGCCAATACATCAGTCTGCACATTAAACAAACCGGCCCTGTTTCAGCGAAAGGGCACATCGCCTTTCTGAACCTTTGGCTTGACCATTTCCTTTTTAATGGTCCTTCTTTGGCTCTGACAAAGAATTATCTGAACCTAGCCAATGCACTGGCCAATGGCCGATCTCTTGCCGTGGGAAAACTCTTCTTGGGAATCCTATATCGCCACCTGTCTCTGAACACCCAACGCATCCTGTTGAATCAGCATGTAAAGACAGGAGGACCCTGGTGGTTCGTCCAACTCTGGTGCAAGCTCTACTTTCGTACCGAAGTTCCAGACTTCCCTCTATTGGAATCCCAATCCTTCCTAGATTCTTCTGGCAAGTCCATTCGCTATACTTCATTTGGCCAAGCCCTACACCAGTTACCTGTAACTAGCACTACTACTACAGAAACGGCCAAATGGTACAAATGCTTCTATAGCTCCCAGACCATACCTTCCTATGATGCGTATGCTGAATTAGAGCATTTCGAGAACCCATCTTTCTTCAGGCTAGATAGTTTTCCCACTGATGAAGAATCCCGGGCCATATTCAGCACCATGATCACTTCGTGCCTCCTCCCAGTCAGCATGAGCACCAGCAATAGAATCAACAAGCCAGGGTATGAATCATACCAACCTGTTTTAGCTGCTCGTCAGTTCAGCTTGAATCAGACTTCCCCGCGTCTGATCATCCATGAGAAAATTCAGAGCCGAGCTGAATTGACTGACTCACTGGTAGCCCCCAAAGCCTACGCTATCTTTTTTGACCTGAGTCTACAAGTGCCTGATAATCTGGAGTTTGTATACACTTCCGATGGCTTCAACTCTTGGTGGGGTTACCGGAGATCCCACCTCTTCCAGGGCGCAGTCGCATCGGCTCTCATGGCGATCGACCCAGAGTACCAGGTCACACCGGCAGAGGTATGCCCACTTCGGCGTTGATTCTTTCTCTTCCATCATTATCCTAGAATCTGACCGAGTCTTCTTCTGCTCAGTTACAGGAAGGTCCCAATCCAACTGACGAGTCAGGTCAGCCATTTAGGTACCTGCAAATGGCCCCAGTGCTGGTGTATCAAGCCAATGCGCCTTCCTTTGACAAGGCCATCTTCGCTACTCCAGGCTTGAAACGGCAGCGAGAAGGGAGAGGACCCAGCCAGCCGAGATTTAAAAAGGCATCCACCAAGAAGCCAGTCGCTCCCTCGGCTCCATTACCTCTCGATTCACCAGTAAGTCTTCCCCTACTCTTTCGTATTTTCTGTGATCATCTGCATTGATTCAATGAACTCCATATACAATGTAGGATGATCATATCCATAGTCGGGAGCATGAAGCCGATGTGGGAGGAGCCCTGCTCGAACGTTGCGATGCTCCATCCGAGGTCACATTCGGCCATGCAGGGGTCGAAGTAGAAATTGAGCTGCCTGAGATAAGACTAGTACACACTTTTATCACACTGTTTCCACCTCAAGGTTACCTGATCCTGCTGCTTCTTCCTTGTTAGACCTTCAACGTGGCCAATTTGTTGGGTTTTGACCCTTCTACTCTCGGTGAAACATTGATGACCGAGAGCCCGCCTGCATCGCCCTCATTTGCTGCACACCTAGTTGCCAAGCTTGAGGATATCGTGAAGTGATTGGAAGTCCCAATCGAACAACTGGTCGTTGACTGTGATGAGATCCGATTAGCCTTCGAACCAATCGCCGATGCTCTTCCTTTAGACCTGAAGCGGGCGCTTCAGCCTACAGCTCATCTTGGTTTCCTTCGTGAGGAAGTTCTAGTGGCCTCCGCGCACATTGCTTCACGCGCTAGACAGCCCTCTTGGAAGGAAGAAATCGCCAGGGAATGTGCAGCAGCAAATCAACTCAAGGTGGCTCTTGATGATCAGAGTGTCAGTGAACGATTGCTGTCAACCAGGGGAAAGCTTGATGCGAAAAAGATCAAACTTAATGAAGAAATCAAGCGCCTCCAACAGGAATTATCCGAAGTCGAAGCAGCCATCGTAGCCAACACCACGGACATGGAGAAGATTGCAAACGAAAAACGACAGCTGTCCACAACACTCAAGACAAATCTGTTGCACATCCGTTCGCTGAACAAAAGCCTGGTTGTCGGCTCTGACGAACCAGATCGTCAAATCATCAACTCGGCCGATGAGGTTCGATTGAAGGCTCTTGTTGCAGTCCGCCAATTTATTCACAAACTTTCTGTCCCACCGTCTGTACGAATTTTGTAACTAGAACCTTGGTCTCACTTGGCATGCCTTTGTTTGGCATGCCCCCCGAGCATGTTTGACGATGGACAAAATCTTTATTAAGTCTTTCTTTTTTATCCTGAAGGCGATATATACTTTGCATCGGCTCCAATTGAAGCCAATGGCGTACATCAGCCTGTACTTTTGTAATCTCTCTTTTTATTACTATTATTTTTCTTCTCAAGCTGATGTCAACACATCGGCTCTTGTCAGGACTGGATGACCTCGCGTCGGTCCTTGTACGGAACAGGTCATGTTCCGATCCATAAGCTAGGATAGTACTTTTTCAAGTACTTGCCATTGATGTTCCTGCTAAATCGTACTCCTTCCAGTGTTTCCATCCTGTAGGAGTTTCCTGGAGCAGTTTCTACTATACGATACGGCCTGTGCCAGTTAGGTGACCATTTTCCATACGTTGGATCCTTTGTTCGAACTGGCAAGACCAGCTCCCACACAAGATCTCCAACTTGAAAATTCTTCGGCTTCACCTTTTTGTTATGAGCTCTTGCTACCTTGGCCTTGTTGTCTTTAATTTTTTCAAGAGCCTAGAGCTCAAATTCCATCAGATCATCTGTGTTGATATTCATGAGCGCTGAATATTCATCGGCTGTTAGGTCATCTTGAAACCGAACCCATCGAGAGCCTATGCTGACCTCCCAAGGCATAACGGCCTCCTGGCCGTATACCAATTGATAGGGAGTGCATTTGGTAGCCCCATGACACAACATCCGATATGCCCACAATGCTTCAGCCAGCCGATCATGCCACTGCTTGGGATATTCGTCATTTTTTCACTTGATCAGCTTGATGAGACTTTTATTTGATGCCTCGGCCTGACCATTAGCCTAAGCATAGTACGGTGAAGATTGTATCAAGGTGATGCCCATTTCTTTGGCAAATTTTTTGAACTCTTCTACCAAAAAGACGGACACCTGATCTGTGGTGATGGTCTGCGGTATCCCAAACCGATGAACGATGTGTTCTCTGACAAATTTTATCACATCCTTGGCTGTGAGATTTTTCATCGGTATAGCCTCCACCCATTTGGTAAAGTAATCGGTTGTGGCCAAAATGCACTTGTGGCCTTTGCTGGTTGGAGGGTTGATTTGTCCAATCATGTCCATGCCCCAGCCTCTGAAAGGCCATGGCTTGATAATAGGATTTAATGGTCCAGCCGGAGCTATCTGTACGGCTCTAAATTTTTGACACTCCTGGCAGCCTTTATAATATTTGAAACAATCCTCCAACATAGTCGGCCAATAATAGCCAGACCTTCTAATTAACCACTTCATCTTGTGAGCCGATTGATGAGTACCGCAGGTCCCTTCGTGTATGTCGTGCATGATTTTGAGCGCTTATGTCAGACCTAGACATTTTAACAACAAGCCTTCAATGGTTCTGAAATAAAGTTCTTCACCAATGAGCACATGCTTCAGAGCTCGCTGTCTTGTCTTCTTATCTGCCCCTCAAGCCGAATCCCTCAAGTAACTGAGGAGATCGGCTCTTTAATCGACTGGTGTGAGTTGCATTGTGTCGACACAGACGTCCTCTACTTGCTCCGCATAGCCGGAACCTATTTGCGCGAGTTTATTAGCTTCGGTGTTGTCGCCCCTTGGTATCCATTTAAGCTGGACATAACGGAATTTTGCCATCAACTCTTGACATCGGAGGAGGTACGGGTACACCAAATCACTTGCACAATTGAAGTCCTCCGTTGACTAGTTAATGGCGACTTTTGAATCACCGAAAACTTCGACTACTTCGGCGCCTGCGTCCAATAACAGTTTAAGACCCTTGCACAAAGCTTCATACTCCGTCTGGTTGTTAGTACAATGCTCTCTAAGGCGAAAGGCGAACTCATATTGTGCCCCCTGAGGGGATGTGATGAAGAGCCCAATGCCACAACCAGCATCGCACGCAGATCCATCGAAGAACAAAGCCCACGATGATATGCCGACGAAGCAGGATTATGGAGCCGATCGTTCTGTAATGAGATCGGCTAATGCCTGGCCCAGTGGCCCTTGATAGCTTTTGCCGGTCGGAACTTGACGTCAAATTCTGACAAAGCGAACATCCATTTGCCAAGCCTTCCTTTGAGGATCGGGGTTGACAACATATGCTTGATGACATCGGCTTTACAGACGACCAGCACTTCGGCATTGAGCAGGTAATGCCGCAGTTTGGTGCATGTAAAATATAAACATAAACACAAGTGTTCCATCTCTGAATACCTGGTCTCCGCGTTGAGTAACCATCCGCTGAGATAGTAGACGACACGTTCCTTGCCATCTACTTCTTGAATCAGCACAGAGCCAATGGAAACTTCATCGGTCGAGAGGTAGACAATGAATGAGAGGTCGAGTCGAGGTGGGGCCATCATCGGTGGTGCCGTCAAGTATCTTTTCAGGTTATCAAATGCCAGTTGTTGATCAGGGCCCCACACGAACTTGTTGCTGCGCTGTGTCTTGACCAAAGGCATGAACGCCTCAAGTTTTGCTGAGAGGTTGGGGATGAACCTTCTGATGTAGTTAATTTTGCCGATCAGCTGCTGAAGTTCCTTTTTGGTCGTCGGTGGCGTCATCGTCTTAATGGCATCTTTACTCTTCGAGCCGATCACTATACCCCGCTCATGGATCATGAACCCAAGAAATTGTCCATAGTGACGCCAAACGTGCACTTGTCGGGATTCATCCTCATACCATGTTTTCAAGTACGCTCGAGGACTTGGCGCAGATCGGCTAAGTGGTTTTCCTGCACTACTGACTTGACTACCACATCATCAATGTATACTTCCACGAGCCGGCCGATGAGATCGTGGAAGATATAATTCATGGCCTGTTGATATGTTGCTCTGGCATTGCATAGACCGAAGGTCATGACCACAAACTAGAACAAACCTTGTGGGCAATGAAAAGCTGTTTTATAGACATCTTCTTCGGCCATAAAGATTTGATTATACTCGGCATTGCCATCAAGAAAGCTCATCATCTTGTGACCAGTCGCGGCATCAATGAAAGATTCTGCAATGGGCATCAGGTATTCATCCTTTGGGGTAGCTCTGTTTAGATCCTGGAAGTCGATGCATATCCTGAGCTTTCTGTTTTTCTTCCAAACAGGAACAATGCTCGATATCCAGGTGGCATATCGGCAAGGACGGATAAATCCGACGTGAATCATCTTTTCTATCTCTTCTTTAACTCTGTCAACGATTTTCACGTCGATTTTCCTGGGATGCTGAGCAAATGGTCAAAACCCGAGCTTGATTGGCAACCGATGTTCAACAATAGATCGATCAAGACCTGGCATCTCGTGGTATTCCTAGGTGAAACAATTTGGGAACTCCCTGAGTAGCTCAATCAACTTGGTCTTGAACTCTGAGCCGAGCCTTTTTCTGATCCACGTCGGCCTTGGTCGATCCCCTGAGCCAATGTCAACCTGTTCGAGCTCGTCGGACGGCGTGAAGCCAAACCCAAGTTTGCCTTCTTCCGCAAATTCCTGAGTGGAACCTGAGGATGCCGGAGAGGGGTGAGAGCATGCAACTTTTGACTCTCCTCCATCACGGGTCGATTGATTACCGCAAGAGAGAGCATCTTTATCAGAAAAAACATGTATCATATTAATGCTTTGGGGCCGACCACGTGGCTCAGCCAATACGGAAATCTTACACAAAATTTGATTACAAATTTTTTGGGGCTGATCACACAGATCGGCCAGTACAGGCAATGAACCTATAGAAAGCTTATACCCACTAGTGAGCCGATCGGAGAGATCAGTGGATACACTAGTTATTTTGTTATCTAATGTCGGTTGTCGGTTGTATGAACCGGCATGATCCCATTTTTTGCTAGGTATAGCTCCAGTCCGAATCTTGCCGACCCGAGAGGCACTCTGTTTCTTCCGTCCAGAACTATGTTTCGGACATTGCGATGTCACAAGACTCGTCAGCAGGGACTACTTCAACCTCATCACCGTTCCACTGAATTAGGCAGTGGTGCATGGAAGACGGGACACATCAGTTGGCATGGATCCAATCCTGGCCAAGCAAGACAGAAAAAGGGCTGTGATCATCGACGACGAAGAACGAAGTACTCATGGTCTTGCTACCAACTGTCAGCTCGGCATTGAGAACCCCTTTGACCTTCGACGGGTTGCCTTTGAAGTCTTTCAATGTGACGTTGGTATCAACAAGATCCTCCGTGGACCTGCCAAGCTTGCGGCACAAGGAATATGGCATAATGTTAATGGTCGCACCTGTATCGACAAGCATTCTGCCGATGAGCTTGCCATTGACGAACCCCTTCACGTGTAACGGCTTAAGGTGCCGATATTTTTTGTCAATCGACTTCTCAAAAATAGCAGCTGCAGGGCCGAGGCTGAGTTGTGCCATGGACTCGGCCATCTGTTCCTCGCTGGGGGCTCAAAAATCATCTGGCAAGTAGAAGGCCATGTTGACGTCCGACGCGGCCTTCTTGAGGACTGCGTTGACTTCCCCTTCAAAGTTGTCTTGGTGGCTGGATTGACTGTCACTGTCCACGTCCAAGGTTTCCTCTTTTTCCTTCACCTTCGACGAGTTAGCCACGGCTGGCTTGGCTTCTGCTTTAGCCACCTCAGACTGCACTTTGCGCTTCCATACAAAGTTACGTTCTAAACGCAAGCTTGGAATGTCAAAGATGCCCCCAACTTTTTTTAGCTGCCGAAGGTACTCCTCTTCGGCTTGTTCCAAACAATGCAAGTGTTGAACTCTGTGCTTCTGTGAGTTAGACAGGCCCTCTGGACACCACCTTGGCAGGTGGCACTCCTCACGACGTTGACCATCATTAGCTTCTTGGACTAGCGGTTCGTGCTACTGCGGAGGAGGTGACGCCCGCCCCGGAGGTGAGGATGCCTGCCGCCTCTTTGATGGGTACTATGGCCATCGTGGTAGTGGAGAGGGGCCACGTCCACGCCGTGGTGAAGGGATGCGACGGCGGGCGGCGAGGGCGCGCGCTCCAAGTACTCGAACACCGACGGCCTGCCGTACTGGGTCCTATGTGCAAAACACTCTGGGCACTCTTCAGGGGTCAGGAGCCTGCTCATGCCTTGGCTCGAACAGTAGTAAAAGTACGGGCAGCTCCAATGTTCCCCGTGGTTGGCGAGGTCGAAGCGCTCGTCGCGTTCCCACGGGCTCTCCCATCATCACGCGTCACGCCTAGGCGAGCGTGGGTACTGCCGATGATGGTCTTCACGCCGCCGGCGCTGCTCATGGTAGTATGCTATCTCCTTGCGACGGTGTTCCTCATTATGCTGGTGATGGCGCGAATACAATCCCATCAGTGCCCCGGAGTTCGGGCGGAACCGATGATTTCTCTCGATTGTTCTGGCCGAAGTATGCTCTTCAGCCCTAAACTCAAGAGGTAGGTCATCGCGTGGGTCAGCCTTGGCCTTCCCTTTTTCTTCCATGGAAGCCTGGACCATGTTGATCAAGACGGAAGGCCCAGGGCTGTGCTCTCCCGTGGTACGACGAAGGATTTTCCCAGCGACGATCGCTTCTTGCACTTAAGCGCCAAAAGCCGATTCAGCTGAGCCGATCGGTGAATCCTTCCATTCTCGGGGTGGTAGGACTGCATATACCGAATTAGTGAAAAGGCTTGGTGTCAATCTTCATCAGAGGACAGGCAAAAACCAGGCTCCCTTGCTCGATGGCCCTCTGGATCTCGGTTCTCAAAATCCTGCAGTCATTGGTGTTATGACCATCGAACCTGTTGTGCCACTTGCAGTACTTGCACTTGCGGCCACGCACTTCTTTGGCCGAGGGCGTTTGATGCCCGGCCACTGGTACCAAATGCTTTTCTTTGAGCAGAAGGTCGAAGATCTGTTCAGTCTTGGACACATCGAAGTCGAAGCCAGGAGTGGGTTCGGGCTGCTTTACCCATTGACACTGCAGTGGCTGGCTCTTCCTTGACCATTGGACGAGGTATGTATTCGCATCATCCAGCACATCCTCGTCATCGGCTTGAATGTAGCTGATGTTCCTCTTGTGCTTCTCTTGCAGGATCTCGGGATGACTATGTTCATAAGCCGAGACTCTCGACACCAAGTGGCCAACACACTCGAAATCAGTCGGCCCGTACACCACTTTGATAGCCTTGTTCATCCCCTTGAAGGCTAGCTCCGCCAAGGATCTCTCCGATAAGTGGAAAGAGTAGCACCTGTTTCTCAATTTGCGGAACCGCTGGATGTATTGCTAGACCGACTCCCCTGGATACTGTAGATGCTGGCCAGGTCGGTCAAAGTCGCCTCATCGGAATCAGAGAAGAATTGGGCATGGAACTTTTCTTCCAGCTACTTCCAAGTAGTGATTGACCGCGGGGCCAACGTGGTGTACCACCCGAACGCTGGCCCAGTGAGCGACAAGGAGAAGAGCCGAATCTTCATGTGTTTGGCTCGAGAGGCGACGCCCAGCTGTGCCAAATATCGCTGACATGTTCAATGGTACTAGCGCCATCGTTGCTGCTGAACTTGGTGAAATCTGGGATCTTGAATCTTGGAGGAGGCTCTAGGACGTCGTATGCTTCTAGGTAAGGCTTGGCATAAGTGATCGCCCCGCGCTTGGGCGCCATCCCATACTGATTTTTCAAGATCTCCTGCACAGGCCCCTTGAGATCGCCTGCGGGAGCGTACCCAGCCTGATCAAGTTGGATCGGCCCAGTTCTGTAGGCGCGTTTCCACTCAGACATTTCCTGTTCAGCCGATTTTGTCGGCTTTTGGTGTGGTTGAGTTTCTGGCAAGCCTTGCGCTTGAGCCGATCGCTTGTTGACAACCACCGGATTGGGATAAGGGTAAGGGGGCTGCTCCCCCTCTTCCAGCTGTCGGTACCTGAGCTAGCAGAAGTACCCCTCAGGGATGACCAGTGGTGGCATGGAGTAGGTGCATGGCTCTAGGGGAATGCTGTCGCATGGAGGGTGCATGACGAATTCGGTGACGTTGTCCCCCTGAACTTCAATATGGATGGGGGTGAGCAGCCTGGAGTAGAACATGGCTTCCCCAACATGGCCGTTCAGCTCAGGGCTGGTGATGTGAAGTGGTTCACCGGCCAAGGTAGCTCTAACAGTCTTGACCACAATATTGTCCGTGCGGTTTATGGTCGCCTCAGACTGCCGTATGAGGGCGTGAGCCGTGATCCTTTGAATCTCTTCGCGGAGTGCTTAAGTGTGTTGCTGTGATGGAGTCATGAGATCAACCTTGTCCAGGAGCGACTCGGGGACCCCTTGGATCCTGATAGAGTTGTGACGAGTGCGCCCATACATGGCGAGCACCTTCTTCTTGAGATCCTCGATGATAGAGGCGTAATGCTTCTGGTGATTCTCGGGCAGGTCTTCTACCCTCTCGATGGGTCTGACTCCATCATCATTTTCGACTCACTTGCCTCCAGCCATGACGATCGGGTCCCACTAGGCGTGCCAAAAATGTGTTGCCGCAGGAAACCGGTGGACGGTGCACCAACGGGTCAACACAATGCGAGCCGGGAGGTGTATGTGGACGAAAAGGGTCGCTCCTCCTTGCTGCGGCTCCCAGTCGACTAAACCGTTAGCTGACTGCCGGTCACGGTGGTGGTTAGGCGTGCCACCTAGCTTGACCTTACAGCCAGGAAGGTGGTGATGATGGTGGTCGACTCCTGTTCTCTCTGCATGAACAAACAAAACAGGGTAAACGTTAAATACTAGCCGGATTGCTCGGATCGGCTCTCTCATGTCGGGTCTTGACATCGACAAACCTCCATTGATACTCCATGAGCCGATCCGACGTTGCTCAGGCAATGCATAAAAGATATATGGAAATAAGGTGATCTGCTTACCCAGATCGGATCTAGAAACTAGCGTAATAAACGAACAGAGTGTTATGGCTGGTTAGAAACCGATCGAGAAGCGATAATGCACGGGATTCAAACAGATGAAGCAGCATCAACCTAAGTAAGCCTCTTACGATCATGCAAATCTAGCAACGTATGGCAGTGGCTTGATGCCGCACATATTGCAAAATGTGATAACATTGGAGGATAGCATGATGGTAAAATGTGCACGATCCAATCTACATCATGAAGCATAGAAAATAAATAGATCGAGTTGATACACGTGATAACTAGCAGATCTTGCCAACAACAACGTTTAGTACAAGATCTACCATAGGCAAAATGCCGTAATGCCCTACCAACATCTATGGAAGAAGTCGATAGAGCAGCATGGCGATATACCTTGAAACCCTAACTGCTTAGGGGTGGCGATGCGCCGAGAGATGGTGGAGACAACCGCTGTTGACGAATATGCGTAGTCTCTGTTTATTCCACAAGTATGAGTACATATTTATAGTCTGCAAACTTGGATAGCAAGTCCACCCTTTCCTAATTTATCTCTTGATCCTAACTAAACTAGAGTCCCTATCAGACTCCCTACCAAATAAATATCTCTCCTAAAATACACGGGCATTTAGCCCAAAAGGAAAAATACATGCTATCTCTCCCTTGGATAGCTCAACTTCTAGCCTGAAGCGCTTTAGGCCCATTATCCTGGGTCGGCTAAATCTTGGCACCAACAGCATGGCATGAAGAGACCACTATAAGTACCTTAAATAAGAAGGGAGTGCATTTTTAATAATTCAGTTAGCACTAGTTGTTTAATTAACCAACACAAGATTTATGTAGAAAGTGTGTGGTTCCATGAGCAAGTAATATAATTTACTAACAAGTGTGAAACAATGCAGCCCCATGGGCAATAGTGTGTGAAATTCATAAGGATCAGCCACACATAAATAAGCAATCATCTCGATGATATGCATAAAGGTTGTTTATATATCGCATAAGCAAAGATTATTTTTGCACAGTAGAGTAACCTATAATGAGACAACCATCACTACTAATATAGACAAACCATCAATCAAGGAGAATCATATCGATGCTATTAGGATGGCGCAAAAAAATCACAAGTTCACATTTGAGCACACACTAGCATCCCTTTTTATTTTTCTTCACTTTTAAACATAATTAATGACTACATGTATACCCCTCATGTAACAGCAACCAAAATGCATGTGAGATTCACATAACCACACTTTTACAGTAACATAGCCATCTAAATTTTGGTGGAATTTTTAGAGCATACGAAGTAGCACTTTTCTATTTTATTGTTTATATGACCATAGCATCTGTCATTTTTAAAACACATAGAAAACAGCAAGTAATGCACATTAAACTTTATTTCTATACTATACTGGACCAAATGAGCACAATATAATTTTCATGGATTTTCTAGACAAGTTTTATGTTGTATGCATTTCCATATACATAAAATGTACTAATTAGTAGAACTAGGGGTAGATCTGTAACTTTACAGTGTATGCTAGGGATACAAAAATCACCAGAGGGCCTAAATATACTATATACATGCTACTTTCCAAGTTTCATGATTTTGGACTTCATTTATATTACTTTTGCTAATTAGCTACTAAAGGAGAGCATGCCCAAAAGTAGGGTCAAAACAGTCTTTTCACATTATAAAGACTAATCCAATGTATAGATCTACTAATAAGGAGCGCAATGCAACAAAATTTGCATTTTAGGATTTTTATTCAGTTTGTTATTCAATTTCTCAGTTTATGTATTAAGAAAATGTATTTAATCTAAAATCTCCACAGTCCAGTGACTAGACCAAAATTATCTATAACCACTAGGGGGGAATCTGCAAGAACACCAAGACTCAATGCACAGTGATCAAATAGGGCTTGTGAAAAAGAAAAACTCTACAGGGTTTAGCGCAAATCAACCTTCCTCCTCCTCAGGCCGAGGAGAAGCCGCGCGCAGGGGGATTTCGTGCGGTTGCACCAGCGACGTGAGGCGCGCGGTGGCGGCGGAGAGACTCTGGGAATGTGTTCCCGGCCTCAGGAGCTCGGTTCCCCTTGTTCTTGTTCAAAGAGAAGGACGACACGTCTGGACCGTGGGGATGAAATGGAGGTGAACTGCGGGCCGGAGGTGTGAACTTCGGCAGCGACTCTGGCTTGGATCTGGATGGGGAGGTGGGAAGCGACAACGCAGGTGAGCACGTGGGATGCATGATGACAAGGAGACCTCGGGGGAGGCAGAGTGGAGATGCAGGCACGTCCCGGCAGTGGGTCTCCGTGGTGCGGGGCTTGACGACGGTGGCGTCCGCGGTGCTGGCACTGACTCGTGTCCGACGTTGCGAGCAGAGAGGGGCAGTGAGGATACGTGCACCAGTAGTGCATGGTGGTGGCGCACCTGTAGGAGGTGACTGGGAGACGAGTGGATGCACAGAGTGGTGGGGAGGCGCGAAGCTTGCCGTTGGCGACGCCAAGGCGGTGCATGCCAAGGTAGGGATGGAGATGGAGAAGATGGCGATGGAGGGCTCCAAGGAGCTGTGCCTTCGGTAGAGGAAGACTAGGCGAGCTCGATCCTCAGGTCAAGTGGGAGAGGGGAGGACGGACGGAGTGGAACAGGGAGCTCAGGCTAGCTTCAATGGCGGCCATGGCATCCGATGCCTGTGGGCACAAGGCGAGAGGCAGGGAGGCATAGAGGGAATTGGAGAGTGGCGAGACGGGAGGGAGACCGATTGCTTCAGGGCGAAGGGACCTTGGCTCGGCCCCGCCTTGTGGCCGTCCGGTGGGCGCTGTGGGCGCTGGTAGAGCGCTGACGCCGGGTGGCCGCGGCGAGCGGAGGGGATGAAGGAGCTGTCCGGCATGGAATCGGTCCATAGACCAAGGGCAGTGATAGGTGGGACCGGGTTGGGGAAACAGCTTTCGGTGCGTGCACTGGGTCCACGGAGACGCAGAAGCGGTGGGGCCCACTAGGTCCGGTTTCGCCCAGCACGGTCAGGAATCCAATGGGGCCTACCAGGTGGGACCGCCACGTCATAAACATAGGCTTTGGAAAAATGCAGAGGAAAAAGAAAAGCTCCGTTTGACTGGTTGCAGACCTTCTTGAATTTTGACTTTTTGATGATCCAAATGACAAAGTTTGGTAAAGCACAAAATCAAGAAATGTCCCAAATTTAGTAATCTACAACTTTGTTATAGACTTGAATACCATAAATTTGGTTTAAATTTGAATCCCAAGAAGAAGTCTAGTTTGACCAAGCTAAACCTTTCTACTAAGAAATTTCTAAGGTCATATTTGGGTGCATTTTCATGAGACATGTTATATATCAAAGTTGTTCAGTTTTGGATGACCTATGACTTTTATATATAAATTTTTGCATCATAAAGGTTTTCTTTCAGGGAAATTTGAATTTATTAAACTGGTCTAGTTTTGCAGACACTGTAGTTTGCAAAGATTGGCCCAAAACCCCTTTTTAAACCTTTATGCATGATACTACTCAAAATACCAAAGTTGTTAACCATAAAAATGGCTACAAGTTTGGTAAAGAAACTTTTATGTGGATCACAACAGATTTTGAAATACAAGAACAAACAGAGTCAAACTCGCAGTTTTAATTCATGTAGGGTCTTTCTTGTTTCAAACTTTTAAGTGATCAAATTAGGTCTAATTACTTCAAGGTCAGGTGCATTTGAAAGATGATAAGTTTAATTTCATTTCATAGTCAGGTAGATTTTGAAGTGCTATAGTGAAATCAAATGTAATTTCAGAATGAAGTTTGGGAAAATACTGAAAATGCATGTTTAGGAATTATTCCAACCATGGATGGTTTTGACTTATTTGACCAATGTTCGTGTCCCAATTAAAGTGAGTAAATGATTGTTTTAAAACTTATTTAGTGAGACAAAAGTGTATTATATGATCTATACTACAAGTTCGGTATAAAGTTTAAGCAAAGGTGCTTAATGGTTTTGAAAGTTTTGTTAGGGCTCAAATTTAGTCGAGAACACCTTTGACGTCCTTCAAAAGAAAGGTTGGCTCGACTTGATTTGAACTTTTGAACCTCTTACCATATGATTTTGGAGATGGTCACAATAGCAAACTTGTAGAAAACATCTTAAGCTAAAACTTCTGTATTTGCTGTTTCACATGATAGCTAGTAGATTTTGAACTACTCAATCAACCAACGCGAGGTTTTGTCTTTTGAAGAGCAAAATTTTGAATTAGTGATTTCTTCATTGCTCTATCGACATGATTACATTATAAAACTTCATTAACATGTGTCTAGTTGTGTGTTAGTTCCCTTGGGATGCTAGGGGCATTACAACCCACCCCCGTTAAAGAAATCTCGTCCCGAGATTTGGAGGAAGTCGGGGTTTACAACTTACCGCAAAATGCGAATGGTCTTGGCGTCGCGGTTTGTGTCTTTCTGAATACATGTGGTATCATCCAAATCTTCATCTGTTAGCTTTGTCAACTAGCATGTGAATGGTCAGTACCTCCTTAACACATGGTAGTCACAAAGCGCCATCAAATAAGGCTAAGGGGTCTCTTTATGGTACTCAACAAGTCATGACATATATGAGAGCGAATAAACAAACCATGAAGAGAATGTGCCGGTAGTGAGCGAATGAGAACGATTGGTTCAGACAAGGGAAAGGAGTTACTTCCTGACTTTGACACCAAGATTTGAAACATGATAAATATTCAATTTATTAGAACAATAGGGGCAAAGTGTACACAATCGAAACTTTGGACCAAGTGGAAATCTTGTGATTCATAGAAACAACAACAGATGCATTGTTGAGAGGCACCTTCATTTCGTTTGATAGGGACTGCGTACACATATAAGATATCAAATCTAAATATCTTCAAAGAGTAAGATGTGGTGAAGCATTACAGATTCTGCTCACCGAGACAAGAAAGTTACAAGATGAAGAAGATAGGCCATATTTATGAGTACATATTTATAGTCTGCAAACTTGGATAGCAAGTCCACCCTTTCCTAATTTATCTCTTGATCCTAACTAAACTAGAGTCCCTATCAGACTCCCTACCAAATAAATATCTCTCCTAAAATACACGGGCATTTAGCCCAAAAGGAAAAATACATGCTATCTCTCCCTTGGATAGCTCAACTTCTAGCCTGAAGCGCTTTAGGCCCATTATCCTGGGTCGGCTAAATCTTGGCACCAACAGCATGGCATGAAGAGACCACTATAAGTACCTTAAATAAGAAGGGAGTGCATTTTTAATAATTCAGTTAGCACTAGTTGTTTAATTAACCAACACAAGATTTATGTAGAAAGTGTGTGGTTCCATGAGCAAGTAATATAATTTACTAACAAGTGTGAAACAATGCAGCCCCATGGGCAATAGTGTGTGAAATTCATAAGGATCAGCCACACATAAATAAGCAATCATCTCGATGATATGCATAAAGGTTGTTTATATATCGCATAAGCAAAGATTATTTTTGCACAGTAGAGTAACCTATAATGAGACAACCATCACTACTAATATAGACAAACCATCAATCAAGGAGAATCATATCGATGCTATTAGGATGGCGCAAAAAAATCACAAGTTCACATTTGAGCACACACTAGCATCCCTTTTTATTTTTCTTCACTTTTAAACATAATTAATGACTACATGTATACCCCTCATGTAACAGCAACCAAAATGCATGTGAGATTCACATAACCACACTTTTACAGTAACATAGCCATCTAAATTTTGGTGGAATTTTTAGAGCATACGAAGTAGCACTTTTCTATTTTATTGTTTATATGACCATAGCATCTGTCATTTTTAAAACACATAGAAAACAGCAAGTAATGCACATTAAACTTTATTTCTATACTATACTGGACCAAATGAGCACAATATAATTTTCATGGATTTTCTAGACAAGTTTTATGTTGTATGCATTTCCATATACATAAAATGTACTAATTAGTAGAACTAGGGGTAGATCTGTAACTTTACAGTGTATGCTAGGGATACAAAAATCACCAGAGGGCCTAAATATACTATATACATGCTACTTTCCAAGTTTCATGATTTTGGACTTCATTTATATTACTTTTGCTAATTAGCTACTAAAGGAGAGCATGCCCAAAAGTAGGGTCAAAACAGTCTTTTCACATTATAAAGACTAATCCAATGTATAGATCTACTAATAAGGAGCGCAATGCAACAAAATTTGCATTTTAGGATTTTTATTCAGTTTGTTATTCAATTTCTCAGTTTATGTATTAAGAAAATGTATTTAATCTAAAATCTCCACAGTCCAGTGACTAGACCAAAATTATCTATAACCACTAGGGGGGAATCTGCAAGAACACCAAGACTCAATGCACAGTGATCAAATAGGGCTTGTGAAAAAGAAAAACTCTACAGGGTTTAGCGCAAATCAACCTTCCTCCTCCTCAGGCCGAGGAGAAGCCGCGCGCAGGGGGATTTCGTGCGGTTGCACCAGCGACGTGAGGCGCGCGGTGGCGGCGGAGAGACTCTGGGAATGTGTTCCCGGCCTCAGGAGCTCGGTTCCCCTTGTTCTTGTTCAAAGAGAAGGACGACACGTCTGGACCGTGGGGATGAAATGGAGGTGAACTGCGGGCCGGAGGTGTGAACTTCGGCAGCGACTCTGGCTTGGATCTGGATGGGGAGGTGGGAAGCGACAACGCAGGTGAGCACGTGGGATGCATGATGACAAGGAGACCTCGGGGGAGGCAGAGTGGAGATGCAGGCACGTCCCGGCAGTGGGTCTCCGTGGTGCGGGGCTTGACGACGGTGGCGTCCGCGGTGCTGGCACTGACTCGTGTCCGACGTTGCGAGCAGAGAGGGGCAGTGAGGATACGTGCACCAGTAGTGCATGGTGGTGGCGCACCTGTAGGAGGTGACTGGGAGACGAGTGGATGCACAGAGTGGTGGGGAGGCGCGAAGCTTGCCGTTGGCGACGCCAAGGCGGTGCATGCCAAGGTAGGGATGGAGATGGAGAAGATGGCGATGGAGGGCTCCAAGGAGCTGTGCCTTCGGTAGAGGAAGACTAGGCGAGCTCGATCCTCAGGTCAAGTGGGAGAGGGGAGGACGGACGGAGTGGAACAGGGAGCTCAGGCTAGCTTCAATGGCGGCCATGGCATCCGATGCCTGTGGGCACAAGGCGAGAGGCAGGGAGGCATAGAGGGAATTGGAGAGTGGCGAGACGGGAGGGAGACCGATTGCTTCAGGGCGAAGGGACCTTGGCTCGGCCCCGCCTTGTGGCCGTCCGGTGGGCGCTGTGGGCGCTGGTAGAGCGCTGACGCCGGGTGGCCGCGGCGAGCGGAGGGGATGAAGGAGCTGTCCGGCATGGAATCGGTCCATAGACCAAGGGCAGTGATAGGTGGGACCGGGTTGGGGAAACAGCTTTCGGTGCGTGCACTGGGTCCACGGAGACGCAGAAGCGGTGGGGCCCACTAGGTCCGGTTTCGCCCAGCACGGTCAGGAATCCAATGGGGCCTACCAGGTGGGACCGCCACGTCATAAACATAGGCTTTGGAAAAATGCAGAGGAAAAAGAAAAGCTCCGTTTGACTGGTTGCAGACCTTCTTGAATTTTGACTTTTTGATGATCCAAATGACAAAGTTTGGTAAAGCACAAAATCAAGAAATGTCCCAAATTTAGTAATCTACAACTTTGTTATAGACTTGAATACCATAAATTTGGTTTAAATTTGAATCCCAAGAAGAAGTCTAGTTTGACCAAGCTAAACCTTTCTACTAAGAAATTTCTAAGGTCATATTTGGGTGCATTTTCATGAGACATGTTATATATCAAAGTTGTTCAGTTTTGGATGACCTATGACTTTTATATATAAATTTTTGCATCATAAAGGTTTTCTTTCAGGGAAATTTGAATTTATTAAACTGGTCTAGTTTTGCAGACACTGTAGTTTGCAAAGATTGGCCCAAAACCCCTTTTTAAACCTTTATGCATGATACTACTCAAAATACCAAAGTTGTTAACCATAAAAATGGCTACAAGTTTGGTAAAGAAACTTTTATGTGGATCACAACAGATTTTGAAATACAAGAACAAACAGAGTCAAACTCGCAGTTTTAATTCATGTAGGGTCTTTCTTGTTTCAAACTTTTAAGTGATCAAATTAGGTCTAATTACTTCAAGGTCAGGTGCATTTGAAAGATGATAAGTTTAATTTCATTTCATAGTCAGGTAGATTTTGAAGTGCTATAGTGAAATCAAATGTAATTTCAGAATGAAGTTTGGGAAAATACTGAAAATGCATGTTTAGGAATTATTCCAACCATGGATGGTTTTGACTTATTTGACCAATGTTCGTGTCCCAATTAAAGTGAGTAAATGATTGTTTTAAAACTTATTTAGTGAGACAAAAGTGTATTATATGATCTATACTACAAGTTCGGTATAAAGTTTAAGCAAAGGTGCTTAATGGTTTTGAAAGTTTTGTTAGGGCTCAAATTTAGTCGAGAACACCTTTGACGTCCTTCAAAAGAAAGGTTGGCTCGACTTGATTTGAACTTTTGAACCTCTTACCATATGATTTTGGAGATGGTCACAATAGCAAACTTGTAGAAAACATCTTAAGCTAAAACTTCTGTATTTGCTGTTTCACATGATAGCTAGTAGATTTTGAACTACTCAATCAACCAACGCGAGGTTTTGTCTTTTGAAGAGCAAAATTTTGAATTAGTGATTTCTTCATTGCTCTATCGACATGATTACATTATAAAACTTCATTAACATGTGTCTAGTTGTGTGTTAGTTCCCTTGGGATGCTAGGGGCATTACAACCCACCCCCGTTAAAGAAATCTCGTCCCGAGATTTGGAGGAAGTCGGGGTTTACAACTTACCGCAAAATGCGAATGGTCTTGGCGTCGCGGTTTGTGTCTTTCTGAATACATGTGGTATCATCCAAATCTTCATCTGTTAGCTTTGTCAACTAGCATGTGAATGGTCAGTACCTCCTTAACACATGGTAGTCACAAAGCGCCATCAAATAAGGCTAAGGGGTCTCTTTATGGTACTCAACAAGTCATGACATATATGAGAGCGAATAAACAAACCATGAAGAGAATGTGCCGGTAGTGAGCGAATGAGAACGATTGGTTCAGACAAGGGAAAGGAGTTACTTCCTGACTTTGACACCAAGATTTGAAACATGATAAATATTCAATTTATTAGAACAATAGGGGCAAAGTGTACACAATCGAAACTTTGGACCAAGTGGAAATCTTGTGATTCATAGAAACAACAACAGATGCATTGTTGAGAGGCACCTTCATTTCGTTTGATAGGGACTGCGTACACATATAAGATATCAAATCTAAATATCTTCAAAGAGTAAGATGTGGTGAAGCATTACAGATTCTGCTCACCGAGACAAGAAAGTTACAAGATGAAGAAGATAGGCCATATTCACCTAGATAAGGTGATGGTTTGTATGATTTCTCAGTGTTGGTCAGGACAGACCAGGAAAATGAAAGTAGCTAACTTGTACTTACTAACAATTAACAATGTTAGTAAGCTCCCTTCTTGGTAGTAATTTCTGGAATCAAACAACTCATGGAAATGATGAGATGGCAAGAGCACCAGTCGAGAACAAAAAGCTAGTGTGGAGGATGTTTGTGAAATTCACCCTTGGAGAATAAGGCTAAGCAAATGAAGGGAAAATATCCAACGAGGCAGTGGGAACGGAGTTGACCGTTCCCACCAGTCATTGAAGGCAAGGTTAAAGAAGGTAATGAATAGATATGAACAAGTCGTGGGATTGAGGCGGATCATACCCACCAGTCAAGAAGGCAAGGTGAAACAAGGCAATGGAAAGATGTAACGAGATAGTGGAAATGGGATCGATCACTTCCACATAAGCAATTGAAAGATGTGATGTGAATAAGTAGTGGGTGGAGGTTCGCTATTCCCACAACTCAAGAAAGGCAAGGTGAAATAAACCAATGGAGGTATGTAACAGGGTAGTAGAAATGGAAGCGGGCATTTCTGTGAAATGAGTAAATCGATGTTGATCGCAGCAAGGAAATGTGGATGTGAAATGTTACACACCTGAAATGATGTCACACCTTCTCATGTCTCAATACCAGCGCACTCCTAGTGGCACAACCATGTGACGGCCATACACATGGGGACCCTAGGTTCCGTCATGGCACCTGAGACTGCTCAGGTATACACCGCATCAAGAGCGGCATAACCACCTAATTGTAGGGAACATGAACAATATAAAGTCATAGCAAGACATGAGCAAAGAGTTTCATATAACCTGATTGGTTAGAGCATATGAACTTCAAGTATGCAGACGACATGGATCAAGGAGGTAAAACGCATATAATCCAAAGGTTGCAAGCTTAGGAATCATGAGAACAAGAAATATATATGGGCAACTATTGGCGGTCGTAATAATCCATTTCGACCACCAACATTTCATGTTCCAAGGGTGATTTTTATGCAAAGTTCATATTTTCTAACTGGTTCCATGAGCTGTGTATAAAGATCTTGCAGGAACACGTATCATGACGCAAATACATGCAAAACATGGTAAAACAAGGTGCAACAATGGAAGGTGGGACAAAGGGTCACAAAACCCTAGCTGCCTAGCCAGTCAACCAGGACGCCCAGCCTCCCTCCACCTCTCAGCACTAAGTACCAGCCACTAGGGCTAAGTCCTAGGCCGCTCGGCCCACCTCCGAGGCCACTCGGCCTGTGATTGGCTCCAAATGCGACCATCTTCGACCTGCAGGCAAGAGATGATGTGTCAAACACAACTCCACATTGGAATCCGAGAGATCAACACAAAACACCTCAGAAGGCCTCCACCTCACCAATCCAGCCCACGGATTGGTTAAGTCAGCAATCTAGGAGAGTGTGATCCAATGGCTAAGGAAGAAACATAAGGCAAATCTGGCGACATATGCAAAAGCACACCATTTTAACTGTTAACCGCCTTACCCAAGTGACCAGGAGCGTCGGATGGACTAAGTTGATGGAATCAAGGGCCGCTCGGCCTTGGACCAGGCCGCCCAACCACTTGGAGGCCGCCCGGTCAGCCACCTGTCCCTTACCCACTGACTTACCACCGTAACCGACCTTAGGACAGCTATAAATACCCCCAAGGTGTTCACTTGCAAGTGTGGCTTGATAGTGGTGTAGTGGTAGAGTAGCACTTAAGAGTGTGAAGTGTATAGTGTTGGAGAGGTGAAGTTATCCCTTAGCTTGTAGAGAGAGTTCCTCTTGTATCAAGGAGAGTAGTGAGGGAGTGGGATTTCTCTTGCCCCTATACTTGTATCCTTAGAGGAAGGATATTCAATTCCAGGATTGAGTAAAGTTCCTTGTCCTCTACCTTTGTTATTTCATTTTTACTTTACTTTCATACTTAGTCTTATACTTGTTTCTTTACGGGAACCTTGTGCATGCTTATAGTGTTGGCTATATAGTGTTGCTTGCTTTTCTAGCTCATTACTAGTTTAGTAGTAAACTCATCAAGTAGACATGACGGTGTTATGCTTAGAGTTTACCTTGGTTGGTCGGCTATCCCACGCAGCTCTGGTTGGTAGACCCACTAGGTGACAGCTTTTGTGTTCTCAGTATTCCAATCCCATACATTCGGATAGACTCGTTGACGATATAGCCGAATCCTGTAGTATCCGCCTTTCTCGGCTGGGTAATCAGCACTCTGGTGCCTGGTAGTGGTGCTACAGCTTTGGTGTCTATGTTTACATGACAAGTATATCTCTTTGCATGCTTAGTATAGCAAGGTGATCTAACATCTGTTGAGAACCTGCTTCTATGTCTTTATACTCTACATTTCTAGCTTCACTAGTTTGGTAAGTTGTGTTGTGTGTTATCATACTCCTCGTTCCTCATGGATTTCGATACCCTGGAATACTCTTGGGTGAAAGGCTACAATGCATTTTCCGTGCGCTTGCGGAGTTACATCTAGTAGGCTAAGGAACGTCAACAGCAACAAGCTGTTGAGTTGTGTCGATTAGATGGAATGTAGAAGCTCATGAATTATCAAGATCTCAAAGCATGAAGACTTTAGCCATTGAGATACATAGAATGAAAGATTAAAAGTGCATCAAACAGTGGAGATTTGAACACAAGGGTCAATTCCAAGAAGTTACAAGCATGAGGACACAATGAACTATATGAATCAGAAGTTCAAATAGGAAAGGTCCATGCTAAACGTGGGTACTATGCTAACTGATACCACTTTCATTATTGCTCCATCGTAAAATTCTAACGTCCAAGTCAAAGACTAGTTTCTTCCTTCAACCATGTTGATGTTGTATTGAGCCTCACGTGGGAGACATCATGGTGCTGCAGTCTTGATTTCACAAAGTTTGAGAACGTTGTTGGAGTTGGTGTTGATCCGGGAGATGCTTTCTTCTTAGCATCTATGTTGCCAATAGTAACTCTACAAAATCACCTAGGAATACATAAAAGATGGTTATCCAATGTGAAGGGGGTCTATAGATCAATCCTTCTGCTTCAGAGATGAGGCTTCAGCGTATGTCTTGGTATTGCAAAGGCTTGTGCATCGTTCATGTAAGTCTATAGAATCCTATCAAACAAGCACCTAGTTGCTGACATGTAAGAACTATTTTGACTTGATCTTTGGGCTTGATGAATCCCTTCAGCAGAATCACTTCAAGTCATAGATGTTGAATTGAGGTCGTGCATCTGCAGTACTCTCCAGCTTTGTCTTACTTCTGACTCTCTTCTTGTGAAGCTTTGATTGGGGTCGACATGGTCTAGATCAACAGTGATTTGGAGACTAGAATGTACCATCTCTAAAAATCATAAAACTTGGAAAGTAGCTTTAATGTTATTTTCAGGCTTTGTTGTGATTTTTGCAACTATAGCTTAAATTTTTGAATTACTGTTATACCCCTTTGCTTGTATTAGTGCATTTTATGAGTGTGGAAATGTTTGCCACATAAAGCATCTCCAGAAAAATCTACAAAATTTATATGTTGTATCCCTAGCGCAGTATGGCAAGGTGTAAATATATCATGCACTTTTTTTAGCTGTTTGATTTGTGATTTGAAATAGACAATATAATGCATGTTAAAACAAATAATAGGAAAAGATGAATTTGAGGTACATAATAAATTCCTTGAGAAATTTGGTGGCATGTTCGTTAGGTATAGGCTCCAAAGACTATTTTTGGGGCATTTTATTATACTGTTGTGACTTGCATCTAAAATGGGTTGAAATTAAAGAGTGGAAAAAAGAAGTGCTATGAAATTAACTCTAATGAGCTTGCTGATTTTTGTAGATGTTGTTCATGTCAGTTTGTGGCCGTTGAAAAAATACTATGTCCAGAACCTACACCAATAAATTACAAGAAATCAAAGAAATTTAATGTGAATGAGTTCATCGGATTTTCTATATTTAGTCTACAGCTCTAAAGACTTTCAAATTAATATTGTAGACTTGTATAGCACTGGTCTACACATCATAAATGTTGTAACCCATTTGGTGCTATTTAACCATCCAAAGTCAAAATAGGGTTTGTATCAATAAATAAACACATTGCATAATGAAACTGTTGTATGTCTTCTATGAATGAATGAAGTTTGCATGGTTGCAACTTGTTAACTTGCTGCATGTTTAAATGTATATCACACCGACATATTCATGCATTCATTTCACTCACTTTCAACTTGTTATCCCGCTACATGTTAAACTTATATCACACTAGCATGTCATGTGGTCATTTCACTCATTCTGCGTTACATCATTCATATACTGACGCTTATTGTAGAAACATGATCGTGGAGTAACCGCAAGGAGCTACATCAAGCAACGGTGGTCTAGAAGACTAACTTAGACCCAAATACCACTTGGAGGCCCCTGAAGTGGTATTTGGAAGGAGAAGTTATCCAAGTGATCAAGGTGTTGCCTGGGGCAAAGCCTCACAACCCGGCAAACTAACTTTAGATTAGTTTGTTCAAGTTAATTCAACAGCAAAGGTAGGCCCCTTAGGCATCTACACCTATTTAGAGAGTCCCACCACCCTAAATTTGTTTGTGCATTTACGTTCAGGAGTTGTATGAAACCCCATATGCATAAATACCTGATATCCTAAGTAGAATAAATAGGTTGAAGTCTATGCTTAGCCATGCTTAGACGGTTGAAGTCGAGTGAAGATATTCACTCATGAGATGATAGGGATAAAAAATGGTTTTCAAAATTTAATTTTGAATGTAATATGATATGATATGATGAAAAGATGAGACCAGGTGGAGATAGGATAAATTATGATAAAAAATGATGTGGATGGTTTGATGGACTCTGTCTGAGTCATTTAAGGCACATCTGTTGTTCTCCTATTCGTCGGCATAACATTGCTAGAATATTTATCCGGGGCATGGGACTAGTGAAAGTCTTAATTGTGCCATCCAGAGAACAGAGACAGGTTCCTACCATTCTTGTCAGAGGGAGTTAGGGCTAGGGAAGATTGTACTCGAGGGAGGGCTAACCCAGTACGCCGTGGTATCGCTCCTGAGGGGGCAAAACCTAGGGGAATAGCGGGATTAAATCAAACTTGGGATGGGATAAGTGGAGATGTGGAGTATATGTGGGAACGCAATGGCTAGTAAGCATATACCCCTGGCATGACAGTTATTCTCAAAAATTAAAATCGATTCGAATTGATGATGCTCACCTGGTGTGAGAATGCCAAGGCCACTGACGTTCTAACGTAGTAATAACTTTAATAGGTTATTGTTTAATTATGCTTTTCCCATAATTATTTGCTTGCAATTGTATGTTTATATGTATGCAAGTCACTTTATGTTGACATATGTGTTGAAATGATGAGATATATGAATTATGGATCATGATGTTAACTATGTTGAATCAAATGAGGCATATGCTATAAAAATTGAATGAAACTAGAAAGTAAGGACTCACTCCTAGTAAGGTGCATACTCTAAAATGTGTCGGGCTAATACCGCCCATGGGTAAGTCCCACGAGTACCCCATGTACTCATCCTTTGTTGTTGATAATTTTTTAGGTACATGCCAGTTTGTGATTGAGGAAGACAACGGTGGGCTCGTGTCATGCCTTGATGTTTTGCTTCTGGTGCACATTTGTACCTATTTAATTATATGTATGTCTGCTGCAAGTTTATTTTGAAGCTATATTTCTATATGATTGTATATCATTTTGGGAAATGGTTTGTTCTAAATCAAGCTATGTTTGTATGAAATGATGGATTGTTGTAATTGTTGTGGCTCCTTCGTGGGCTTAACGTGTATGATGTCAGCATCCCTGGGTGATGGTTACATCGAGTTCCCTTTTGGGGTAACTCGACAAATGACCTAGTTTAGTTTGGTCTAAGTGCACTGCGAGCCTTGTGGTGGCATGTGTGCTTAGCTCGGATTAAAATCGGTGGTTCCGCCACAGCATTGGCTCCATAAAAATTTTGTATACCCCAACATCTTTTTCACCGTGTGTGCTACCCCAACATATTTGTCACCACATTCATCAGCAAGCTTGTTGACATGCCCCCCCGAGCCAGATTTCTCAAGGGATTGAGAAATATAGGCTCATGATCCATCTTTATTTGATATCCAGGGCTTTTTGTCTCTCTAGTAAAGGAATCTTATGATAAGAATTTTTTGGCCAATCTCTAGAATTGGCCTTGCAGATATTAATGAATATGTACATGTTCCTTGTGCCAACCGATCGTAGGGATCGGCTTCTCATCTTCGTGTTTGTACAATCGAGCACACCCTTGAAGGTGTGGGCTATATTGCTATTGACTATGCTAAACCTCACCTTCTCTTGAGATCTCGATGTACTCATAGATCCTAACTCTCATCCTGTGAGGCATTCTATCTTGTCATTCCAGGAAGCGATGTCCATAGTCGATACGTCTTGAGTCATCTGCTGGTACCACTTTGACTTCATCACCATCCCACTTTAACAAGCATTAATGCATTGATGAAGGAACTCAATAGTTGGCATGAGTCCAATCTCAGCCTAGCAAAGCTGAGTATGGCCCTTCACTGTCGACAATGAAGAAAGCCATGTTGATTGTCTAACGGCCGACTGTCAGCTCTACGTTAGTACAACCATGGCATGCGTTGAGTTACCATTTAAATCGTTGAGGACTATGTTGGTTTTGATCAAGTCATCGGTCATCCTGCCGATTTTGCGGCACACTGCATAAGGCATGAGATTGACTGCCACCCATGTATTCATCATCATCTTGGTAATTGGTTTGCCATAGATGAGGCCTTTGGTGAAGAGTGGTTTGAGGTGACAGTGCTTCTTTTATTGTGTTTTTCAAAGATGATGGCTGATGCCCCAACGCTGAACTCCCTTGTTGATGCTTCTCTAGTTGGCGAGCTACAAACTCATCTAGCAGGACAAACACCATATTGACATGGGCTTTGGCATCTGTTCTTTTTTCTACCAATTGTTCATCGGCATCAACCTATTCTTTTCATTGCTAGATTAGACGCCATGACTATCATGATGCTAGAGGTTGAAGCCCTAACTTGCCTTCCCTAAGTAACCACATATACTCCTCCTCTACTTGCTCCAGGCTTCTAAGCTACTACAATCTGTGTTTCTGAGTATGAGATAGCCCATCAAGACACCAGCAAGGTTCCATAGGCTCGCCATGTTCAGCCAACGAGTGACTGCCGGTGACCTTTTTGTGCCTAATCTTGATGGTAGTGAGGCCCGTGTCCCAGATGTTAGAACACAGAAGGTCACTGCTCGTGGTGGAGTCCCATGCATTCAGGACAGTCTTAGATTGTTGGTAGCCTAGTAACACCATCATCCTAGTAGAAACGGAAGAAAGGGCAATGCCAATGCTCATCGTAGTTGCTCATATCATGATGGTGTTGTTATTCTTCATGGCGTCGATTTCGGTAATAGTGTCATTCTTCTTGATACCATCGTTGTTGCTGGTAGTGTCATTTTTCTTCCTCTTTTGCTTGATATTGGCGCTTCTCGTGATGCTGATATTAGCGAGAGTACATGCCAATTAATTCCCTTGACTCAGGTCGATATCCAAGGTACCGAGGGACTTCCTCCTCTGATGTGTGATGTTCTACTTTAAATTCAAAGTGTCGATTGCTAGAATCGGCTTGGGCATTGCCAGTAGTGTCTGAAGAGATGTTGACCATATCAACAGGGAAAGGCTAGGTGTCTAAATTTCCTTGCATTCTTCCGAAAATCAGATGGCCTTGCACTCATTTGTAGTATATGTGTCACAGTTGTGCCATTTGCAGTACTGTTGTCCTTTTAGATCTTCCGCCAATGGAATGCGATGATCGGCTGATAGGGACACTCTCTTTAAGGAGAAGATCAAAAATCTACATGGTCTTGGAAAGATCAAAGTCGAATCCCATTGGAGCTTCAGGTGCTTTGACCCATTGACATGGGACCGTGCTTGCCCCCGAGCCTAGGTGACTGCCACGACATTGGCTTCGTCAGCCAATTCTCCATCCTCTTGAGCATATACATATGAAATCGGCTTTATGTACTTCTCCTGGTACTCTTGTAGATGCTGCCTCTCGTAAGCCAAAACTTTTGGCAAAAGTTCACCGATTGTATCAAAATCGATGGGCCCATATGCATTCTTTGTTGCTGGCATTAGCCCTCAGTAAGCCAGACCTGCCATCTGTTTTTTAGTAAGGTGAAGTGAATAGCACTTTTTTTCGTACCTCCCTAAAATGCTGCATGAAGTGGGCAATTGACTATCCTCTTTGCTGGCGAAGTGTGATGAGGTCGCCGAGAGTCATCTCGCTGGAGCCGAAGAAAAAGTGAACATGTAACTGATCCTCCAATTTCTTCCATGAGGTGATAGACCTTGGAGCTAGTGACGTATATCATCCAAAAACAAGACCTAATAAAGATGATGAAAAGAGTCGAACTGTCACATGTTCGACTGCAATTGCTATCCCATGCTAAGTCGTGTATCGACTGATGCGCTCGATCGTGCCTGTATTGTTAATACTATTGAATTAGAGGACTTTGGTACTTTGACCTTTGGGGGTCGTGGCAGTCGATTGAACTCCTCTGGGTATGGCTTTGAGTAGCTAATCATTGGAAATTTAGGCTTCATCCCGTATTTGTTTTCCAAGATGTTAGCGATTTGGTCTTCTAAAGTAAACATGCTAGTTGTCTTGGAAAAACTAGCCTGACTACTAGGAGGACGGCGTACTGCCGTATGTTGTCTGCCATTGTAGTATATCTACATTGGTATCTTTGGTCTTTTCATGGGATGCACTTGTCAGTCCCTGACATGGTTGCTCGCCCCCCCATAGTTGCATCTCGCATTCATACCCCTTGGGTATGAACACTGGAGGCTTGTCATATGGTTGGTACAACATGCAGAGCTCTATGGTAGCAAATAGTGAATTCTGCTTTCATGCACTCTAGGTGCTTCGAACTGAATCAGCTCCAGCGGCCGATCGTATAGAGTCTTCTCCCCTGTAAGGAAAATGGGCCCTAAGCGTTGTGCTTAGTTCCTTTATGTGATTTTGGTGATTGAGTTGACAACACGTACATTTTGGGACTAATATGCGTACAAGTGTTTTTGTTTAAAGTCGCAGGATGCAAGAGATGGGCTGGGGTACAAACACCTCAAAAGAGGACCTAAAAGCCACAAAAGAAGACCCAAGCCATCAAACATCGAAAGTGTGAAGTCCTGATACGGTGGTCCAACTAGCCGGTCAGTGGGCCAGATTTTTCTCGCACCGGACGGTCCAGTGGTGCCCCACCAGACGGTCTGGTGATCTACCGAAGCCGTAAAGTTGGAGATTCAAGACCCAGTGCATTTACACGCACCGAACGGTCCAGTGGTACCACCGGACATTCTGGGCAGAGGTGATGAAGACAACCGCATCTCGATGTTTACACGCATCGGACGGTCTGGTACTCATGCATCGGACTGGTCCGGTGCTACCACTAGACGTTCTGGACAGGGAGGACTACAAGTTTGAAGACCGGGCTTCAACACTGCACCTGGACGGTCCGGTGGTGTGGCACCGAATGGTCCGGTGGTTCCAATGGTCAGATTCCAACTCCAACAGTCGACTCAACTGCTAACCGATTACATGGACTGGATGGTCTGGTGGTGGTACCACCGGATGATCTGGTGGTGGTACCACCGGATGGTCCGGTGGTCGCGCGGAAAAGGGAAGTTTGCTCCCAATGGCTAGTTTGGAGGTGTAGCCTATATATACCCCCTTGGCCAGCCTCCACAACATGGTTGGTGACTTCTAAACTCATTGTAGTGTTGAGACACATTCTCCTTGCCCATTTGAAGTGTAGAAACATATTTTGTGAGCCCAACCATCACTAGAGCATAACTAGACATATCGTGACATAGCTAGTGCTTAGTTGCATCTTTGCTTAGGCCTAGTTGTCTATCCCTATGCCTGCGTGCACATCTAACCTTTGTAAGTGTGCGGTGATAAGTCTTGCGACACCCTTCGGAGTGTGGAGTGGCCGCCACCTTACTTGTGGGAGGGAGGAAGGCCCTTGGCATGTTGGCCAAAAGCTTCCCATAGTTGAGATAGCAGGGTAGCTCTGCGAGAAGAACTCAGAAGACCCCAACGGCCCCGACAATCTTCTACCCTTGCGTGGGCTCATGTGGGTGTGTACCAGGGATATCCGTAGACCCGACCATGGTTTCCTGACTTCCACGGAAGTCACTTTGCCATCCTCCACCCTTGTGTGGGCGAGGCTGCACTCCTTTGAGGATTGTGCAAGAGCAAAGCTTGCGAGAGTGCCAAACGAGGAGTAGGTAGATGCACGTTGGCCTCCCCGAACCTTGGAAAAAAATCTCTGTGTCTCCATCGTGTGCCATCGTTGACATCTTCATTGGGAGTTTGCATTATCTACCTATCTATTTAGCTTCTGCATTTACATTGTTGCAATTGTGTGCTTACATTCCTAGACTAGCTTGATAGGTCAGTTTCTAGGTGGAACTAGGTTGCAAGACTTGGCCTCGGTAGAGTTAGCAACACTTAGCAAAACCGTAGTGCACATAGCTAGATTTATATTGATAGAGATGTGCGAGCATGGCAATCTCTAGGTCTGACTCTGAGTCATATCGTCTCTGGCATGAGCCGATGCTGAGTCCAATCGGGACCCACTGGTGTGTGTAGTTGGACCTCTATCGGGACTCGAATACTTGATCCGCAAGCAATTAGAATCCTAATGGACCTTTACGTGGCTAAAGCCCATTAGTGGGGACTATATATATGTATGAGAGGGCACGGCTCAGGGCGCCGGTGGAGAACGTGAGCCTTCGCAGAAAAGGTTTCTGTGAAACCTTAGCTGTGTCCTAGTCCAATCTCTTAAGGTCCTCTGCCAAGTTCGTGGTGCAAGCACGCCACAACTCAGAGTCACCTTCCCGCACATGTGGATACCATAGACGCATTGCTACGACTACTACACTAATCAACCGACTAGTTTTGAGGGTGGTCAACTGGTTCTTGATCGATATTGGCTGAAGGAATCAGCATCAACTCTTCTCACTGATAACTACTCGGCACACGACACGGGCCTGCCTATTTCATGAGCGCTCACTCAGGTGGGATCGAGCGAGCGATGCTGGTCCCCCCGAGCGGAGCGAGCTCGCGGCACCTAGGTTTTATTTTTTTTATTTTTTATTTTTTTATTTCTATTTTTATTTTTATTTTTATTTATAAATTATGTTAGCCCATAATTTTATGTCATACAATTATGATAAATTATGTTAGCATAAAGTTATGGTTGTATAAAGTTATCGTGATAAATTATGGTTGTATAAAGTTATCCTTATAAGTTATATTTCTATAAAGCTATTATGATAAATCTATGTTTCCATAAAATATCGTGATAAGTTATAGTTGTATAAAGTTATCCTGATAAGTTATGTTTCCATAAAGTTATTCTAATAAAGTTATGTTTACATAAAATATCGTGATAAGATATAATTGCATAAAATTATCCTGAAATATTTTATGTTTCCATAAAATATTGTGATATGTTTACATAAAATTATGTTTACGTAATGTTATTCTAATAAGTTGCATAAATTATGTTTACATAAAATTATCTAGAAATATTTTATGTTTCCATAAAATTATGTTTACGTAAAGTTATTCTGATAAATTATGCTTTCGTAAAATTATCGTGATAAGTTATGCTTCCATAAAATTATCCTGAAAATAAAGATAACTTATACTATAGAAATATGAAAAGAAGATAGAAAAGAAAAAAGGAAAAAAGAGAAAAAAACCCACCGGCGTGCGGGAGGGGAGGCATCGCTCGCTCAGCTCGGAACGAGCGAGCGATAGCCAACCAGGATTTGCGGCACGGCACTCGGCTGCCTTGACTTGTCTTCCGCTCCACTGCACGTCTAGTGGTTACAATATATGATCTCTTGCTTGTACGTGTTCCTGTGTTTTACGCGGTAGATGAAAAATGTTTTCTTGCTATGGTAGCCTACCCCATAACCCTACAGTGGTATCAGAGCCGATCGTATGTAGCTTTATGATCTAGATTGATATAATAGATTGGATCTATTACCATAGCAGATTGGATCTATTATGGCTCCACGATAATAGATTGGATCTGTTATAGGTTCTACACATCAATTCATTGGATGGATTAATGGTGACAGATTGGATCTGTTACAGGCTCCGCGTATTGGTTCATTGGATGAGCCGATCGGTCGTCGTGGATGTAACTTGCACTCGGCTTGATTGGATCAACCCGGATGTGTTATAATAAATTAGATCTATGGTCCATAGTTTTTGTTATCACTGCCTTTTCTTTCTTGTATTAGATGTGTTAGAATAGATTCCCTTAGAAAAATTCAAGAATTATTGGTGCCCTTCCAATCGCTACACCTATAAGGGTTTTGATCGTTGTTTGATGGGTCTGCCAAAGCAGGCTGCCTTCAACTATCTTAATCAAATAGGGTGGATGTCGGACATCAGCGTGTATGGGGTTGATTTGCTTGACGAGGCTATCAAATCGGATTTGGGCCTTGGGCATGATGTTGGATGTCTTGACATATGATGTCATCCAACAAACGAGAATCACATAGGATGTGATTAACAATCGTTGTCTACCAGTTTCACTAAGTTTCTAGCAGTGACGCCAAAGCTCACTAGAAGCTTAGATAAACGCGGATCTCATTCACTATGTGTCATGAAAGGGAATACGATTGCAAACATATAGTGGGAGTATCATTTGTTAAATTGTTTAATGAAAGATCTACATAAAACATTGTGTTGAATCTTTGCATATTTACTTCATGTTGTAGTTGATCATGGCTGCTAATCCCGCTCTAAGTTCTGGCTTTAATTTGCAATCTATTCTTGATAAAGAGAAGTTGTCTGGAACCAACTTTACTAACTAGTATCGAAACTTGAGAATTGTTCTCAAGCAAGAGAAAAAGGAATATGTTCTCAAGCAGCCCTATCCTGAGGATCTTGAGAATGGTGCTACCACAGCTGAGCGCAGGGCTTATGAGAAGCACTGCAATGACTCACTCGATGTTGGCTGTCTCATGCTTGCCACTATGTCCCCTGAGCTTCAGAAGCAATATGAGGACTCGGATGCCTACAATATGATTAAAGGACTCCATGGCATGTTTGAGAACCAGGCAAGAGTCAAGAGGTATCACACCTCAAAGGCCTTGTTCAGTTGTAAGCTAGATGAAGGGAGTCCAGTCAGCCCTCATGTGATCAAGATGATTGGTCACATCGAGGCTCTTGACAGACTTGGTATTGAGCTTGATCCAGAGCTTGCGACGGATGTGATCCTCCAATCTCTGCCTCCTAGTTTTGAGCTATTCATTATGAATTATCATATGATCAGCTTGGATAAGACTCAAACCGAGTTGCATGGGATGCTTAAAATTGCCGATGATAGCATCAAGAAAACCTTAAATCATGTGATGATAGTCCAACAGGATAGCAAGAAGAGAAAGCGCAAGGGAAAGGGCAAAGGTAAGGCTAAGGATAGGATCCAAAAGCTGAAGCCTGATGCTAAGCCTAAGGCTGGTCCCTCTCCCTCAGACAAGTGCTTCCACTGTGGTGACAGTGGGCATTGGTCAAGGAACTGCCAGAAGTAAATGAAAGAGAAGAAAAAGAAGGGAAGCGAGGCTTTCGCTTCATGTATTAATGTTATAGAAATTAATCTTGAAACTTCTTATAGTGAATCATGGGTATTTGATACCGGGTTGATGATTCATACCTGCAAATCATTGCATGGACTAAAACAGACTAGAAGTTTTGCAAAGGGCGAGTTGAACGTATGTGTCGGCAATGGAGCAGAGGTTGCTGTGTTGGCAGTCAGTACATATCACTTGTCGCTTCCTTCAAGATTAGTGATGGAGTTAAATAGTTGTTATTTTATTCCAGCATTGAGCAAAAACATTATCTCCTCTTCATGTTTGGAGGACGATGGTGGTTATGAGATAATAATACAGAACAAGTGTTGTTCTATTTATTTGAATAACATGCTCTATGCACATTCTCCATTAGTGAATGGATTGTATGTTCTTGATCTTGAGGATGAGCTAATTCTTAACATTAATGTTAAATGACTCAAGCCAAGTGGTTTGAATCCTGCTTTTATCTGGCATTGTCTCTTGGGCCATATTAACAAGAAACGTGTGGAGAAGCTCCATAGAGATGGACTACTCGACTCATTTGATTATGAATCATTTGAGACATGTGAATCTTGTTTACTTGGTAAGATGACAAAGACACCCTTCACTAGTCAAGGTGAGAGGGTGTCTGAGTTATTAGCTCTTGTACATACTGATGTATGCGGTCCAATGAGCTCAGTTGCTAGAGGCGGTTTTCAGTATTTCATTACTTTTACTGATGACTTCAGTAGGTATGCCCATATCTACCTAATGCGATATAAGTCTGAGTCATTTGAAAGGTTCAAACAGTATCAGAATGAAGTACAGAACCACTCGGGCAAGATGATAAAATTCCTACGATCGGATCATGGTGGAGAATATCTGACCCAAGAGTTTAAGGATCATCTAAAGAGTTGTGGAATTATTCCACGGCTGACTCCACCCGGAATGCCACAGTGGAATGGTGTGTCCAAGAAGAGGAACTGAACCTTGTTGGACATGGTGAGGTCGATGATGAGCCAAACTAATCTTCCATTGTCCTTTTGGGGTTACGCTCTAGAAACTGTGGCGTTTACACTAAACCAAGTTCCATCAAAGTCTGTGGAGAGGACACCATATGAGATATGGACTAGGAAGAGTCCCAGGTTGTCTTTCCTTAAGATTTGGGGTTACGAGCTTGTGTCAAACGTTTGATGTCTGATAAGCTCCATGCTAAGTCACACAAATGCTACTTTGTGGGATATTCTAGGGAAACCAAAGGATATTATTTCTATAACCTGGAGGAAGCAAACGTGTTTGTTGCCCGAAATGGTGTCTCTTTGGAGAAATAGTTTCTCTTAAAAGATGGAACCAGTCAGAACCAGGTGCAACTCGAAGAGGTTCGAGAAATAATGGAGAATGGTTCTAGTCCGACTGATTTCCAGCAGGATGAGTCAAACGCTGAGCACTCTGTTGAAACACCATTAGCCCCGCGTAGGTCACAAAGGGCACATCGTGCACCTGACCGCTACATGTTCCCCACCATGGGTCGGCATGATGTATTGTTGTTGGACAACGATGAGACTAAGACTTACAAGGAAATTGTGATGGGACCCGACTCTGAGAAATGGCTAGAGGCCATGCGATCTGAATTGAAATCCATGGCTGACAACCAAGTTTGGAACTTGGTCGAGCCACTTGATGAGGTGCGACCTATCGAGTGCAAATGGGTTTTCAAGAAAAAGATAGACGCTGATGGCAATGTTCACATCTATAAAGCATGGCTTGTGGCAAGAGGGTTTCGTCAAATTCAAGGTGTTGATTATGATGAAACATTTTTGCCCATAGCTATGTTAAAGTCTATCCAGATCCTCCTAGCGATTGCCGCATATCATGACTACGAGGTGTGGCAAATGGATGTCAAAACGGCTTTGTCGATGACACAGCTTGATGGTTTTGTCGATCTAGAGAATGTTGGGAAAGTATGCAAGCTTTTGAAGTCCATCTATGGACTCAAGCAAGCATCTCAGAGTTGGAATCTATGTTTTGATGAAGTGATCAAAGGGTTTGGTTTCATCAAGAATGTAGAAGAACCTTGTGCATACAAGAAGGTCAGTGGAAGCGCACTTGTCTTTCTGGTCTTATATGTAGACGACATATTGTTGATCAGAAATGACATTCCTATGTTGGAATCTGTGAAGGACTCTTGAGAAAGAGTTTCTCGATGAAGGACTTGGGAGAAACAGCTTACATCTTGGGCATAAAGATCTATAGAGATAGATCTAAGCGCTTAATTGGATTAATCCAAACTACATATATCGATAAGGTGTTGAAATGATTCAACATGCATAATTCCAAGAAAGGTTTTTTGCCCATGTCACCTAGCACGATCTTGAGCAAGACTCAGTGTCCATCAACTACTAATGAGCAAAAGAGGATGAGTGAGATCCCGTATGCCTCCGCAATTGGATCCATCATGTATGATATGTACTCGCCTAGATGTCTCCTTTACTCTAAGTGTCACCAGCAGATACCAGCCTTGTCCAGGTGAAGGTCACTGGATTGCTGTAAAGAATATCCTTAAGTACTTGAGAAGGACAAATGATGCGTTCCTAGTGTTTGGAGGTGAGGAAGAGCTCATTGTAAAGGGTTACACTGATGCTAGTTTCCAAACAGACAAAGATGACAGTAGATCACAAGCTGGATTCGTATTCTGCCTCAATGGTGCAGCGGTTAGTTGGAAGAATTCCAAGTAAGATACGATAGCCGATTCTGCAATAGAAGCCGAGTACATTACAACTTCGGAAGCTGCAAAGGAGGCAGTTTGGATCAGAAAGTTTGTTTCTGAGTTAGGTGTTGTTCCGAGTACTTCGTGTCCATTGGACCTTTACTATGATAATATCGGTGCCATCGCACAAGCTAAGGAACCTAGATCACACCAAAAGTCCAAACATATACTCAGGTGATATCACCTGATCAGAGAGATTATTGATAGAGGTGATGTGAAGATATGTCAAGTGCACATGGATCTAAATGTAGCTGATCCGTTAACGAAGCCTCTCCCACAATCTAAGTTTGAGGCACACACGAAAGCCCTAGGTGGCGACACATGGCGGCGGCGCCTGCACGAGCCCAGGCCGCGACATGTGGCGGCGGCGCCCGCAAGCCCGCGTGCCACTCAGGCTGCGATGCATGGCGGCAGCGCCCGTGCAACCACACCTGCCCGCGCGAGGTGCGACCCGCTCGACCAACCGATTCGCCTGCCCACAGGGCACGTGGCACGCTGCGAGGTGGCCAAGGCGCGGTCCGCCCACTGGCTTGGACACTGTGGCGCGCGTGGAAGGGCCCAAGGTGTGGTTCACCCTTGGTTCTCTGGTGATTCGTTCGGTTCTCTATGGTTTAAGCCGGGTTCAGCAAGACCAGCTAGCGAGGAAGCAGTCCAAGCACCGGTTTTCACTCAGAATGCATTGTTAACTGCTGGTTCTCCCTTCCAATGGCCGGTTCACCTACTTAGGGTCTGGTTCTCGCGGTTTTCAATGCCAGCATGTGTGGAATAGTTTTACCGACCTATCCAAGTCGGTTGGAGGACATATGGCACCTAAGGAGAAGGTTTGGGGAGGAATCTTGCATGACAAGCCTTGGAAAATTCCATCTTCTCCACCTATAAATAGAAAGTCACCCCCCTCACTCTCACTTGCACCTCACCATGTAACTCACTCACTCCCTATCTAGGAGGCGCCCCTTGAGTGGTGTCTCTACTCTGAATTCATTGTTTAGCTGGGAGTAATAGCAGGCCCTGCTATTTCGGAGTCATTCAGAACATTTGATAATGTACTTTATTTTCTTATCTTAAGCAGTACTTTCCGATTAATGACAAGTGCAAGTACTTTACTGTCCTACTTTATGCACTTATCTTCTGCTCTAGTTAGTTACTCGTATTTGGTATGTATGCGGCTGCATTTATTTGCTAGCACCTTTTCCTTTTGGGCATGCCCAGTTCAAGACCTAAGTTGTGCTAAGTTAGAGTTGATTGAGCTTTGTTATACTTGCCGGTGCTATAAGCCTTTCCTAGACTTAGATCTAGGAGTCTGGTTAGCTCTAACCCTTGGAATCAAGGATGAGTTTTAGCGCTCAATCACTATCGTGATGACAGCGCTAGAGCACTAGTATAGCGTGCCATCTTACCCACATAGCTTTGGTTGGTAGCCTCTCTTGGTGACAGCATTAGAGATCTCAGTATTCCAATTCTGTCATTTGGTAAGCCCGTAGGCATTAGCCAGTTGCCGTTCGGTTGGTCAACTATCTACCCCCGTGCCTCCTCGGTGTAGTCTGGAATTTCACTCGACGCAAGACCATAGCTCTTCTCGATCCTTTCGACCATAGTATGGATAGCTCTTGTATGCTAGTAGAGATGGAAGACTAAACCTTAGCCCTCGACTCATTGTCCTCCTATCTTAAACTTGAGTTCGCACCAACGGTGTTTGGTTTGTATCACATGGTGTTTGGTCTTTACCCTTTTCTTGTTACCTTTTGGAATGAATGAGTTGGTAGTAGCTAGAGGATCAATGAATTTGTATTCTTTCTCGATGCTTCCCTGTGGAAATAAATATGATACCTGGAATACTCCCGGGTGAAAGCTACAGCGGTCTCCGTACACTTGCGGAGTAAAATCTGTTAGGCTCAGAACTACCAACAGTTATGCTTATATGTGCCATCAAGCGCTCTCATGTGATATACCCACTAAATCCTTTGACCTGTGATCACCATTGTTTCTCACTGTGCGTAGTGATATACTTAGGGGTTGCCAAACGCTACTCTGTAACTGGGTAGTTATAAAAGTAACTTTTGGGTGCATTACGAAACATGGATTGGGATGTGAGTGGATGAAGATGGAATTTGCCCCTCCTACATAATAGGAGAGATTGCCTTTGGGCCCCTTGGGTTGCTAGATTAGAAAATGCATGGTCGTGCTATGTGATTAATGGTTAATCACATTTTGGACTAATGGTTAGTCCAGTAATCCACCATTGACGAATAAAATTAGTTGAACTATTAAACAAGGGTGGCATAAATCTTGCCTTGGGTCTGACTGGCGTTGTGTGGCAAAAGGATATAGGACATGTTGTATATCAAGGTTCGGTTGATATGATCATTGTGCTTTCGGGGGTCAACATTTGCTGCTAGGGATCGATTGGCTTGAGAAAAGGTTTTTCGCCATGGCCGACTGCATGAGAACTTACACGGTCACACACTTAAGGGACTGGGACACCAAGATATTGCCTCTAGGCAATTTCCAGGTCTGACTCTAAGTCGTATCGGCTCTAGCACGAGCCGATGCTGAGTTCGAACGGGACTCTACCCATAAGGTTTGGCTCAGAAGTTCGCATATGGTATGCGCAGTTGGACCTCTATTGGGACTCAGATACAGATCCGCAAGCAATTAGAATCCTAATAGGCCTTTACGTGGCTAAAGCCCATTAGTGGAGACTATATATATGCATGAGAGGGCATGGTTTAGGGCACCGATGGAGAACATGAGCCTTCGCAGAAAAGGTTTCTGTGAAACCCTAGCTGTGCCCTAGTCCAATCTCCCAAGATCCTCTGCTAAGTTCGTGGTGCTAGCACGCCACAACTCAGCGTCGCCTTCCCGCACGTGTGGATACCGTAGAGGTGTTGCTACGACTACTACGCTGATCAACCGACTGGTTTTGAGGGTGGCCGACTGGTTATTGATCGAGATTGGATAAAGGAATCGACATCGGCTCTTCTCACCGACAACCACTCAACGTGCGTGACTCGGCACTCGCCTGCCTCGACTCGTCTTCCACTGCACTGTGCATCTAGTGGTAACGATCTATGATCTCTTGCTTGTACGTGTTCCTGTGTTTTATGCGGTAGATGAAAAACAGTTTTCATGTTATGGTAGCCTACCCTGTAACCCTACATATATTGCATAGGTTTTGCTTAGTAGTTGTAGTTTTTAGAGAGCCATAGTTTTAGAAATCCTAATTCACCCCTCTCTTAGGTGTCGGTCCAACCTTCATCCCCTTATAGGAACCAAAAGTGGGTCCCAAAACTTGATGGTTGCCAGCTAAGATAGTCTTAGCAACCCTTGCAACAATATATTTGAGGAAATTAATGAGGACTGTGGATTGACATACCAAGGTATGATGGATCATGTAGTTGATTTCATGTCGTAGAGCTTGGGTGCGTTCTTCCGAGGGTACGGTGACATCGACAGCTTCAAGCAGAGAATCTGGATGTCTGACAGTTTTGAAGTTGTCGTTTTGGGTCCATGTGAAGTGGTCAAGGATTCAATCATAGGCCCCTTTGTGCTCTGGTGAAAGTTGGTCGAGCTTGGGAGGCGCATCTTTGTATTTTTGTCGTTGGCTTGGATCTTGGTGGGTCGAAAGAACCATAGTATCCTTGTTATTGGATATAGCAGGAGCCATTGCTTGGTGAAGAAATTGATGATGTGTGGTCCCATTGGGCATGCCATAATATGCATCGTCGCCTAGAACCGACTGATCCTGTGTCCTGGACGGTAGGCACAAGGGAATTGGGAGGTACACTGCCGTTGCAGTCGACCCCTCTGAGCAGCGGTTTCGTGAGGGAGGTGTTGGTGGTGCATGTTCATGGTTAGAGAATCACCCTGCATATACATAAACAACCGATCGGCATTAAATTCCATCCAGATCGCTGCGATCAGCTTAAGGCATCTCTGTGGCCGATTGCCTCCTTGTATCCTAAGGGATTAGTTCGACGATAAGGTGTAAACAAGGAGAAGGTAAAAACCCAATTTTGCATGATCTAGCTGACGCAATGTTCCTAGATTGATTCAATCATGCACATGATTAGATAGATCTAGCCAAGAAGACTTAATTGAACCTTCAACCATATGCAAGAACAAAGACTGGAACCCTTAAGGGGCTTCATCTACGAACGTAGATACAAACTAAAGCATGCAAAACAGGGTGACAATCATGCATTGATCTCTCGGGTTGCCATATGCACATGTTGCAGCGCATGTCGTGGTATGTAACAACAGCGCAAGCTATGCAGGCTTGGCCGCACGTAGTTGATCTATTTACATGAAGCATGAACAGACGGATAGATCGGGCAGTGTGCGTGATAACTGATGGATCTTGCGATTTATCGTGATAAGTAGAAGAACCCACCATAAAAAATGCTTCAGTACGGGATCTACCGGGTAAGCAAACGCTTAACATGCCCTAAAATGACCAAGGAAGGATTAGAGCAGCATGGCACTTACTTGGAGAAAAAAACCTAGGAGCCAGGGGTGGTGATGTGCCGAGATTGAGTTGACAAGACACGTGCTGCTTGGGAACGTATGTCATCGTGTTTATTAATGAGAAAGAGTTACATAATTATAGCCCAGAGGCTTGGACAACAAGTCCATCTAGCTAAACAAGCCCTAACTTTTAACTCCCTAATCTTTGATATGAATTCGATTGGGCTAAGGATACATAAGAATCCGCCTCTTAGCAAGCGTCCCATGAAGCCTAGTAGCCAGCCTGATGACGATCCTAGGTTGGCTAGGATTTGGTGGCAACAGGTGCATTAGAGAGATGAATTTGGAGCAAAGTGCCAAGATGAGCGGTCGGGCGGCCCTGGTTAATGGCCGAGTGACCATGACACTTGCGTTGTTGAACGTTGTGGCTGATGGTGGTGGCCGGCTGGCCAGTGGGGTGGGGTCGGGCGGCCATGGCGGTGGTCGACCAGCCAAGGTGGTGGCCGGCCGGCCATGCCGAGCTGCTCTCTTTTTTTAATGCTAGAATTTAAGTTATGAAAAGGAAACTAAATTAATGCAAGATGAAAAATTTAAATATGCAGTGGAAGTATGAAAATTGAAACTTTGGTGGAAAATAAATTTGCAGCAGATGGTAACGTTATTTTACCTTTTCGCAAGGGCGACCCATGATTTATATTTTGGGACTTGGTCAGCACATACAAGAGGGGACGCTGCTCTTCGTGCTGCAAGCTTGATGCGCCACTCTTTATTGTTAGTGCTTTATTGGCGCTGACCTCTCTTATAGGAGCTTTGCCTCTTGTTTCTTTTCTTGCGGAACTAGTCTAGCAGTGCTTAGCCTCCTGATGCTTAGATTCTTCTTTCTATCAGATGGTAGCTTCGTGCGCATAATTTCTTTTCCATGAATGTGATGAGGCTGTCCATCTCTAGTATTGGCATAATGGCTTTGACATTGGCCTTGGGGACATATCTTGGAACCTGGCAATGGAAGGTTTTCACCTGGTTGCACTGTTCGACTTTTGGCTTAAAGGCAAATGTCTCCCTCTTGCCGTTGATGTTGAGGTGGACCTATCTAGCCCCGGCATCGAAGCTTGTATTCGTAGTGCTCAAGAATTGCCGCATAAGGATGAGTGGTGTTTCAGCATCGATTTCCATGTCCAACACCACTAAGTCCATGGGGATGAGGAAATTATGGATTCTCACAAAAACATCCTCGGCGATTCCCGTGGGATATCGAATGGACTGATCCACAAGCTGCAGACACATAGTAGTGGGGGCAAGTGCAGTGTGATTCAGTTTGTCAAATACTACCTTTGGCATTACGCTGACACTTGCCCCAAGATCGCACAAGGCCTGGTCGAAGAATTGGGGTTCCAGTTGAGCATGAAATGGTAGAACTCCCAGAGTCCTTTTGTGGTGGCTGATTGAGTATAGCAGTGCTACACCCCTCGATCAGGTGTACCACTTCTGTTGATGGCAACATTTCTTGTTGTTGAGGATGTCATTTAAGTACTTAGCATACGTCGGCACCTACATAGCATCTACTAGTTGGATATTGATGTACTGATTTTAATTACCTCGAGGAATTTACCGTATTGCTCATCAGCGGCAGCCTTCTTGTTATGTGGAGGGAAGGGTATCACCGTTGTGTTATAGAATTCATGTGGGTAAGATGTTGGTGTTGCTTTCTCCTCCATCCTAGGTCTATTATCGGCCTCCTCCTCTTCTTCGAGTATGGTAGTCTTCTCCTACTCTTTATCTGCACGACCAAGAAGTGGAGGGTCCTGTGTGGACTTCCCACCCTTAGTGGTAACTGCATTGATGTGCTCCTTAGGAGGTGGTTCTGGTTGCCCCGGAAGCTTTCCTGCATTTGGGTTAGGCAAAGAAGCAGCCAACTGAGCTATTTGAGTTTCTAGTATTTTATTAAAGCTTAATTGGTTTTTCACTTTTCAGAGTTTCCATTTGAAGGGAAAGATATTAGAAAAGTCTATCATTCGCATGGAACTTCTTACTAATGCTATCATTCACAGCTTTTTGATCAAAGGGATTACTTTTAGTAAATTGCTGTGAATTACCTGAAGCATTACCTTGTCCGGAGAAAGGAAGGAATGACCTTTAATTCCATCCTGATTGAGGATGATTGCCTTTGTTAAAGTTGATAGAGTTGTTGCCGATAAAATTTGCATCCTCCGTTCGAGTATTGGGGCAGTTGTTCCCCGAGTGCCCTGTATTCTTGCAGACTTCGCAAGTCATGCATGCATCAAGGGCTTGGACCAGTGCGGTTCCTAGAGTGTCCTCTAGCTTTTTTCAGTAGAAATGGCAGTGAGCATGTCAGATCCGTCGATTTGATGGACTCCAACGGTTCGGGTACTTGACCTCTCTTGTTTCCATCCTTGATTAATGGCCATATTTTCAATGAGCTCCTTGGAAGCTCTAATACCAAAGGATAAGAAGAATCCTCCAGGGGCAGCATCCAGATGTTCTTGCGCAGAGCGATGAAGCCCATGGAAGAAGCTCTCAATGATCAGCCATTTTTCCATTCCATGGTGGGGGCAGGCTACGATGTACTCCTATAGTTGTTCCCAGGCCTTCGCTACTATCTCATCCATGAGCTGTTGGAAGCTCGAGATTCGGATCCTCAATGCATTGGTCTTCCCAGAGGAAAGTACTTTGCGAGGAATGCGTTGGAGCACACGTCCCCCATTTGCATGGTGGCACGGTTGAGGTAGAACCACTTTTTTGCCTTTCTGACTAGTGAAAATGGGAAGAAGTGAAGTTTGAGAAAATGGGAAGAGGGGAAGTTTGACAACATCGGCAGATGCACCATTTATTGCGAATGTGCTACAAATCTCCAGGAACTGCTGCAAGTGCTTGTTGGCATCCTCCGAAGCTAGTCCGAAAAACGGGATTGCTTGAACCATGTGGATGACTCTGGGTTTGAGCACGAAATTTTCCCCTACTTGAACCTCAGGCCCCGTAGTGATGTTGTTGCTTGATGGGATACAGAACTCATGAATTGTCTTTTCGGCCATGACGGGTCTAACAGAGTACGACTCATTGATGTAGTTCATTCAAGGTCCCTTGGCACAGGTCTCTGCCCATGGATAGTCTTTGAACGGACTCTCCTGAGAAGTGGCTCTAGGTTATTTTGATAGTTTTTCGGTAGGTCAAAACCAGTCATAGACCTCTCTGTTCCATCCACAACAAAACAATAGAGCAAAGTGAGCATGCTCTTGAAGTTGTGCTTGACACGTTATTTTCTTGTGCGCAGGGTCGGAGTGGAGACGATTTGGCTCGGTCGGATGGCCAGGCGGCCATGCTAGTTGCCTGTTGACCCTAGTGGATGCCAGGCTGGCCATGCCATTTTGGCGGTGGTCGCACACCTTTGGTTCCTAGCCAAATTTTCCCATTTTCATGTGTATTTTCATACCTGGAACCAAATATTTGAACACAACTTGTGGAACTCATTAGTAGCAAGGGTCAGTCCAATTTATTCACATGTTTTACTTCATTTGGTGGATAATTGACGGTTGCAAGCATTAGATTCTGACCGTCATCATTCGCCATCTTCTCACCTGCCACCGCCGCGCCGTGCCACCGCTGAGTCGACGGATGAGACAGAGAGGAAGGGGGAGACAGGGGCATAAGCGCACGGAGCCCGGTGCGATAGAGGTGGTGATGGCGAGAGGCTGGGAGCGGAGATTGGTGGGGAGGCAGACAGATGGCGAACGGCTCAGGAAACTTCAGGAGATATTGGAGGGAGGCGGCTGGGGTGGGGAGAGGAAACACTAGGGTTTTCCCCCTTTTATATGTGGTATGGGATGGTGGGACGGTGGGCAGTGGGGCCACACTAGGCCGGCTGCTTAACCGCACCGTGCCCGTGCCAGCCTATCGGGCCTACCTCCGGCCCAAGCATGGCACGGTGGTCGTGTGGAGCTGGCACGGGTCCAACAACCAACCGGCGTGCCCGTGGCGGGCCAAATTCGTGCCGAGCTGCGGGCCGCCCGATGGGGATGGCCCGGTTGGACATGTCTAAGTACCACTAACTTGCACCGACCCGTGCGGAATTTTTTTTATTTTTATATTTATTTAAATCGTTTTTTGCAAAAATAAATGGACGATTCAAAAAATTGCAAATCTATACCAATACCGCCGGACCATCCGGCGGTATTTAAAAAACGCCGCCCTATCCGGCGGTTTTTAAAAACCGCCGGAGCAACCGGCGTTTTTTAAATACCGCCAGAAGAGGTTGGCAGTGCGGCGGGCGCTGCGACCAGTGGGCCCGCCGATTAAAAAACGCCGGATGGCGCGGCGGTATTTAAAAACCGCCGGCGGGGACGGCGGTTATTTAAAAACCGCCGCCCCGTCCGGCGGTTTTTAAATACCGCCGGCGGGGACGGCGATTTTTAGCCCATATACCCGCGCCGCCTCCTTTCTTTTCTTTTCTTCTTCTTCTTCCTCGCCGCTCTCCAGTCGCCGCCCGTACGCCCGCGCCGCCGCGCCGCCGCGCCGCCCGCGCCGCCGCGCCGCCGCGCGCCTGAGCAGAGAGGGGAGAGGAGGAGAGGCTCGGGCGCCGCCCGGGTGGAGAGAGGGAGAGAGAGAGGGAGAGTAGAGGAGCCCAAGGTTGCAGGTAAATTTTCTTTGAATCATGTATTTTTTTTAGCATTTTAAATATCATTAGTAGTATTCTTTGATATTAGTAGTAGTTTAGATACAATATTAATAGATTAGGTAACAGTAGTAGTATTTTATATAATATTAGCACTAGTTTGAATTACCATTAGCGGATGTAGTCTCGTTTTATGTAATACGCCTATATTTTAGTTGACATTAGCACATTTACCAGTTTTAGATTTAGATAGAATATTCAATCATTATAATATAAGAAAAATTGAGTGTTATATAGAAATGTGGTTACATATGTGCTAAGTACTGTCTTGTTTGTCGCATTTGTGGTCAGGCATGTCACAGAAAACATATTTTCAGATATATTTTGGTGAAGGAGAGATACGTTACGGTCAGTTCGGGGTAGATTTGAGTGGGTTTCGGTCAGTGACAAAAGGGCTGGACAAAGCAATTGAGAGGCCATTTCGTTCAGTGTATAACTGGTTCATGAAGTGTTTTAAGTTGGATTATAATGAATGTCAACTGAGCGTCTCAGCAGTAACAACTAGGAGTTCATCTCCTGTTTATTATGAATTAGTGCAAATAGAAAGCACTGCCGTATGGAGGAGGTTTGTTGACGTTAGCTTGCGTCATGGGTTACCCCTGGTTCTTTTTGTGCAAGCATACGAGAAGGTGAATGCTGAACAAGAAAGCTCACAGGGCTGTGATGAGGCAACAACAATTGAAGAAGTGGTGGAAAATAATTTGAATCAGGTTAACGAGGTGGGCGTTGATATAGGTGAGCAAGGTGAAGCTAATGAAACAGTACGGGAACCAAGGGGTGAGGTAGATGAGGGTGAAGAAATTGTAGGTTTGGTTGAACAGATGCAGCGGGAGGATGCCGAGGCCAATGTCCCTGTTGATGAAGATTCAGACAGTGAAGATGAAATATTGAACCAGGTTCCAAGTCAATGGACCAACTTTGATCACTCAGAACTGCTAGTAAATGAAGGTGAAATGGTTCCATGGGAATATAGTGAAAATGAAGTATCTGTGGGAGCTATTTACCATAGCAAGATAGAGCTGAAAGAGGCCGTGCAAAGATGGTCGGCTAAGTGCCTGAAGAAAGAGTTCAGAGTTCAAAAGAGCAGTCCACAAGTCTATGATGTGAAGTGCATACGAGATGATTGTCCTTTTAGGGTCCATGCTTTTTTGGGAAAGTATGATATTTTCTGGACCGTTTCAAGAATTGAACATCATACATGCGTCCTTGAAGAGCTTGAGAGTCATCACCGTAACTTGACAGCTGATTTCGTGGCTCAACATATGTACTCAAAGATAGTAAATAATCCTGCATATGAGCCGAAGGCAATAATCAATAGCATAGAGGATGACTTTCAGTACAAAATAAGTTACAGCAAAGCTTATAGGGCAAAACAGAAGGCGTTGGAAATGAGATGGGGTACGTATGAAGCATCGTACCACAACCTGCCACGTGTGCTGAACACACTATGTGACCGGAATCCGGGTAGTTACTTTGAGATTAAGCACTATAATTTGCCTCAGGACCGGACAAAGCGTGTTCTTCAGCGTGCTTTCTTTGCTTTGGGGGCATGTATCAATGCATTCCAGTATTGTCGCCCAGTGATATGCATCGACGGGACCTTCCTAACAGGGAGGTACAATGGCACAATTCTGACTGCAATTGCGGCAGATGGAAACAATCAGGTGCTCCCACTGGCTTTTGCATTTGTTGAGAGTGAGAATGGGGACAGTTGGTACTGGTTTTTAGAGCGGATCAAAGCATGTATTGTTCAGGATCGGCGAGATGTGTGTGTGATTCATGATCGCCATGGAGGCATTATGCAAGCGGTGCAAGATTTACAGGAAGGATGTGTACAACGTCAAAGAATAGCAAAGTGGGTCGATCTGAAGAGTCGGTGGTGCATGAGACACATGGGAGCTAACTTTCAGAAGCAGTTCAAGAACAAGAAACTAACAAAACTTTTTAAGAGGTTGTGTAGTCAGAGTCAAGAAAGGAAATTCAATGTTTTGTGGAAAAAACTTGATGAAGTCACAAAGAAGAACGCTACGGAAGTAAGTACTAGAGGGGCGAATTTAGAAGATGATGAGCCAATTGCAATGGAAAATGTGGGCCTCGATGGTCCTAATGTGCGACGGAGGCCTGGTCGTTCGATTAAGTCATTCTCGGAGTGGATTGAGCATGAGCCAAAGGAGAAGTGGTCTTTGTTGCATGATGAAGGAGGTGCACGTTATGGTATTATGACTACGAACCTTGCCGAGGTGTATAATTGGGTGTTACGTGGAAGCAGAAGCATGCCACTTGTCGGGATTGTGGAATTTTACGTATACCGTACAACACAATACTTTCGGGAACGTCATCCAGCAGCAAAGAATGTGTTTCTAGACCACCGCCTCGTATATGGGCAGAAATTCTTTGAGTATATGGCCAAAGCAAACAAAAAAGCCGCAGGACATCGTGTCAGGAACATGGGTGTCGCTGAGCATCGATTTGAGATCATTTGTCGGGACAAAGGCCGAAGAGGAGGCAATCATGAGAGGCACGTGCAAGAATGTGTCCTGTACAATAACCATTGTGTTTGTACCTGCCACAAGCCGAGGTTATACCACAGGCCGTGTACACATGTCATAGCTGCATGTCAGGAAGTTGGAGGTTTGAACGCTCGTATGTTTGTGTCCCCCTATTACCTGATGTGGCGGAACCGCCGATTTAATCCGGGCTAAGCACACCTGCCACCTCTGGCTTGCAGTGCGATTAGACCGAACTAAACCCGGTCGTCCGTCGAGAGTCATTCAACTCCCGATATTACCTTTTCCCAGAGGAACCGACATCATACACATCTGACTCACGATGGAGCCACAACAGATACATCATCGCAGGCAGTTGAATAGTAGAAAGTTAAACTTAGTTACAAACCAGTTTTTACATAAAATACAAGTCCAACATAAAGTTATAAGGTAGCAAGTTTGAAAGTCTCTCGCAGCGGAAAGTATAAGTTTAGATCACCATGTTATCACCAAAAGTTTTGCATTGGAGGTACAACATCGAGCCCACCGATGTTGTCCTCGTACCACTCAATCACCTCATCCTAAATGAGGGCATGCCCCGCCTCCGACACAGGTGCACACCATGAATTCCATACCTGCGCTCAAAATGTGGGGGCAAACCCTGAGTACTAATTACTCAGTAGGTCTTAATGGATTTGGCTTACGGCTGACGCGAAGCAGCTTATTAGCAAGTGGATCCTTAGCTTTTAGTTTTTACAGCAACTTTATTAACATAACATCAAGTTTCATTGTCTGTACGATTGTCAACATAACAGTAAATTTCCGTAATGTAACATCTCAGATCAAACATGTAGTATTCCAAAAATCATGAGCATTAAGCATCTGAGAGTTTAAGTAATTACTACGTTGCCCGACAGTGATATTGGCATTCCCACACCTGGTGGGCATCAGCGATTCGAATCGATTTTTAATTCCCGGGAATAACTATCATGCCAGGGGTATATGCTTACTAGCCATCGCGTTCCCACATATAGCCCCAATCTTAACCTGCCTCGTCCCAAGTTCGATTCACTCCCGCCTAGCCCCCGGGTTGTGCCCCCATGACGAGCCTGCCGACATCTCGGTCTCCCCGTCATGAGTACCAAGCTCCCCCGGGCCACCTTCCTCTCAACCAGCGGGTAGGAACGTGTCTCTGTGCTTCGGACGAGCCCAGGAAAGACTTTTCCGGTCCCATTCCCCGGCTAAGCACTTTAGCAATGTTATGCTGATCAGCAGACGAACAGCGGACGGGCCTTAAACGACTCGGGCGGAGTCCGGGTGCGACATCATGAAAAGTAAATACTGAAATAAAATCTCCGCCCGGTCTCCATTTACTTCCTGAGCAACACTTATAAGAGATATAACTTTAAGCTTTTGTGATTTTGAAAATACCTACGTGACGAGTCCACACACTCGTGTCTACTCGTACCTAGCAATTTCTAGGCATACTCGTCCTACGAACTCTATGTATAGGTGCTAGGGCCAGGGTGGCCAGGAAGTCTAATGCAATTGGTTCCAAGTAACTCCTAATGCATATGCGTAATTATCAAGTATAATTTATTTGCTGGGTAGAGTATGGTCCTGCCTACCTTCTTCACTAGGGTCAGTAGCTTCCTCCGGAGCGTAATCGGGTTCCTGCTGCTGGCCCTCTGGTTCCTGGTGCAACTCCTCTTCTGGTTCTTCCGCGACGGGTTGGTTCGGCAGTAGTTCTTCGTTCGTGGAATCTATATGTATGACATGATGCAATTGGAGCATGTATTAGTGCAATGCTTGCTTTATGATGTAAGCGTAATGCAGTAAATCAGTGAACTTATGATTCATGGTATAGAGTTATGCATATTGGGGCGAAAGTTGTTTCGTACTAAGAAATCGTACAAGCCATCATCTACGACAGCTTAGCTTGTCACATAAAATAACGTGGGGTGTGCGTAGTGAGGTAGCATCGCTTCATGTGAAGCGACCGAAGCTTTCATAAAAGCGCATTATTTCTACCAGCTTTCACCTAGAGCCAAAACCTTACATGCATCATCTCCAATTCTAGCAAGTTACTTCATAACCATAGCTTATATCAAACTTAAAGTCATTTTGAAACATTATTCACCATATTACTCTTTTTCTTAAGTTTAATATGTACTTAGTGCAAGACAAGGGCAAAATAGTAATTCAACAGCAAGTGCTAGGGTCAACAATTTTTATACAGAACCTATACATGATAACAAAGTCCCTGTTCAAATTTGACTATTTTTGGAGATCATTTAGTCCTTATTTCCTATTTATTAGGGTTTTTCATGCATGCACATTAACAGGGGCAAAAAGGTCTTTTCCTACTCAACCATCATATCCATTCTATAGATCTAATTAATAGGAATACAATGCAACAAGTTTTGTATTTTTCTGATTTTTATATGATTTATTATGAATTTTCAAAGTTTCAGTTTTAATAAAATGCTTTAAACCAAAAATCCTAGGGACTAGGGACCTAATTCTGATTAAATCTATCTCTCAGGGACCGGTACAGAAAATGTTCATGACTCAGTAAACAGGGTTGGGTTAGAGTATGTAAAATATAGAGTACTACAGGGGGATTTATGCAAAATTCTCATCTTCTTCTACCTTGGGCCGGCCAGGGAGGAGGGGCACGCGGCGGGGGAGGAGCCTGCTCGCGCGGGGCCGGTGCGTAGGGGCCGTCGGGACGCAGGGGAAGGGTTGCCGGAGTTGTTCCCGGCTAGGGGGTTCGTTCCCCTTGGATCTTGGTCGGCAGGGAGGAGCACAAGGGCCGGGGCACGGCGACGACGGCGACGAGCGCTTGGACGTGGGGTCTTCGGCACGGGAACACGGCGCGATGGAGCAGCTCCGGCGGCTGAGGACCAGGGAAACGGCGGAGCGGTGGGTGGGGAAAGCCGGCGTGGTGATTGGAGGGCGCGGGAAGGCCGAGCGGCTTCGGAACGCGAGCTCCGAACTCCCGTCAATGGTGGCTGGTGGAGACGGAGATGGCTTGGGGCGGCTCTGTTGGGGAAAAACGGCGCAGGAGAGGCATGGAGAGCTGCATGAGAATGGAGGGAGCAGGGGTCTCGCTTCCCCTTGAAGGTGAGCGAAGGGAGGGAGAGGTGGCGGTCGGCCGGCCGGCGCCAACGGCGAGCGATGCGTGCTCGGGGACGTGGCGAGCGAGCTCTGTCCATGGCCGGTCGTCCAGTCCCAGCGGGGCCCACTCGTCAGTGGCTCAAAAAGAAAAAGCAAAAATCGGAAAATTGGAAAATGCTGTTTGACTGCAGAAAGCCGTGTTTGTTTTCGTTATTTTTGAAGATCTTGGAGGCCGAATTAGACCAAACTTAAAATATAAAAGTTATTGTAAACTTGATAATCTACAACTTTGTCAAAAGGAATAATACCAGATTCCAATTATAAGTATGATTTAAATTGAGTTTAATCTGCTGACCCCAGTTTGACCAACAAAATCTTCCAAATTAAAAATTCTACAAGTCATATTTTTATGCATTTTCATGGTAAATGTTATATACCAATGTTGTTCAGTTGCTCAGGCACTACAACTTTGATATACAAAGTTTTTCAAAATGTTGGCTTTTGTTTCACAAAATTTTGAAATCTCTATTTAAATCACATTTGGACAGATTTCTCAATTTTACCGAAAATGACCTAAAACTCTATTCAAACCTTTATGCATGTCATGACACCAAATACCAAAATTGTTCATTATGAAATTGTCTACAAGTTTGTTATGTATAGTTTTGTCAAATTCACAACAGTATTAAAGTTATAGGGCAATTGCAAATGCAGTTGGAGAAAAAATCGGTTTTTAACTCGCTTCTAAAGACTTAACCCGCTCATGCCCCTAATATAAAATGTTCATTTAATGATGTAATTTAGCTAATGATTCTAATGTAATACGCTTGAGATGCCTGGGGCATCACAGCCCACCCCCCTTAAATAAATCTCGTCCCGAGATTTTTGATGTGACATGGGTGGTATAACCTAGCGTGTATTACAAAGGGTATGGCATTGTGGATTCGTGTCTTTTCAAATTCACATAGAAGCATCTAACCTTTAACTGTTAGCTTTGTCAACTAGCTTGTGAATGGTTAGTACCTCTTTAACACAAGTAGTCACAGAACATCATTTATTAGGCTAGGGTGGTCTCTCTAAGATACTCGGCGAGTCGTGCCATATAAGAGAGCGAATGAACAAATCATGAAGAGAATGTGATCAGTGAGCAAGTGACTGTAATTGAAGCAAAGAAATGGAGTCATTTTCTGACTTTGATGCTAATATTTGAAACATGGTAAGTATCTGATTTATCCAAATAATGAAAGCAAAGTGTACACAGTCAGAAATTGAATACGGCAGGGTCTTTTGATGGAAAGGAGTATCATCGGATGCGTTTTTGAGAGACACATTCATTTTATTTGACAGGGACTGTGTCCACATATAGAATTTCAAATCAACATGCCTTCAAAGAGTAAGATGTGGTGAAACGTAGCACATTCTACTCATCGGGACAAGAAAGGCACAAGAGGGAGAAGATAGGCCGCATTCGTCTAAACAAGGTGATGATTTGTACGATTTTTTAGCGTTGATCATGATTGATCAAGAAAATGACAGTAGCTGACATGTTCTTACTAGCGAAACAAAATGCTAGTAAGCTCTCTTCTAAGAGGAAGAAAACCACTCATAGAGAAATGACGATAAGATAAGAGCACTGGCCGAGGACAAAAGCTAGTGTGGAGGATGTTCGTAAAGTACACCCTCCGGAATTAAGGTTCAACACATGGATAGGAAATACCGACGAAGACAGTGAGAACGAAGTTGACTGTTCCCACCAACCTTTAGAGGCAAGGTCAAACATGGATATGAATTATTATGAACAAACCGTGGGGTTGAAGCGGATTATCCCCACTGGTCAAAAAGGCAAGGTGAAACAAGGCAATGGAAAAATGTGATGAGATGGTGGAAATGAGACTGATCACTTCCACAGAAGCAATGAAAAGGGTGTGGATAAGCAGTGGGTGGAGGTTGGCTACTCCCACATCTCAGGAAAAGCAGGGGCAACAAGGCAATGGAATGATTTATACAGGACAGTGGAAATGGAATCAAGCATCCCCACAAATCAAGAGTAGTAAGATTCGAGGTCAATCAAATGATAAACTCCGATTATGAATGTTCCACGATTGAAGCGATGTCATGCCTTCGCATGTCTTAATGCCAGCGCGAACCTAGTAGCACAACCATGTGACGGCCGTACACATAGGACTCTAGGTCCCGTCGAGGCATCCAAGACTGCCTAGGGAGACATCACAACAAGAGTGGCTCAATCATTCCACTTACAGAGTCATAATCACCATAAGGTTTTGGTAAATAAAGAGGAAGTCCGAAGGGATATAAGAGCTTAGGGCGCTTGAATCCCATTGTAAAAGAAGTTCCTTGATTTACAAAGTTTTGGAGCAAGTAATTATCGAATAGTGAAATACAGTGCAAATAGACTAGGATTTCTTCGATCATAAGGGTTCGAAGTGCATGAACGACAAGGGTTTTAAAGAAAAAGTTACCAAAGCTCAACGTGCTATCAATATAAGATTAGGAGTACATTTAACTATAGGAACGAGATACAAGTTGACTCTATAGAGCCGGACACCCGAGGTCTTTCTGATCCACGAATGTTGGAACATTCTAATACAAAAGTTCGTCCCCAAACTTTATCATACTAATTGGTACCCAGCTAGTACTGCCTAAATGTGAGATTGATGCGTCCTGGACGAAGACCGGTTTCTTCTTTTAACCATGTCGGTACGGTATTAGGCTTCACATGGGAGATGCCATGGAATAGCAGTCTTGATCTTCCACCGAGTATAAGAACATCGCTAGACTCAAGGTTGACCTTGGTCGCTCTATCCTTGTCTCGAGTATCGCCGAACAGAAATTCTGCCGTGTCGCCTAGGGAGATTGAGATGATAGGTAGACCTTGGTTGATGCTTCTTCCTGATTCATCCTTATCTTGATGGAGTCCGAGCTTCCCGACGTTGTTGTAGTAGTTAATGATGCATATGTCAGGACTGATCTGAGGAAATTCGCTTGCAGTTGAATTTGCAGTTTGAGCAATTGTCTTGAAAGCTTCTGGTATCACAGGGACTTGGGCACCATCGCATGGACGTGTTGGCCCATAGAAACCTGTAGTCGGATCCCAATTCTTCCCTAGACACATCATCCATAACTTCATCTTGGTCCCGTTTTTGAAACTAGGCTTATAGAATCCTCCTGGACCAATACCTAGTTGTCGACACGTACGAACTATCTTGACTTGATCTTCAGGCTGGACGAATCCCTTCAATAAAACCAGACCAGATCGCAGATGTTGAACTGAAGCCGTATTAGTAGAAGATTCTCCCACTTTTCTCTTCTTCTTGAGACTTGCAGGGGCTGTTGTTTTAGCCTTCGTGGGCTCGGGGTGATCAGGACATAAGTCAAAAGGCTGCGACATCTGTGGCAGGAAAAACAAGGCTTCCGTAAGTTCAAGGGTTTTGAAAACTTGGTGTGGGCATAGTGTTTTCCGCATTTACGTGTTTAGAAAGTATGCCGATAAGTGATTTTTTTTTTTTTTTGCAAAACGATGGCACAAGGTTATGGTATGTTTTTAACGTGTGTAGCATTGGTAACTTCGAGACGGGTTTGATTTTTGGAACGATCGACAAATTTATTGTATTTGACCTGCATTTATTAGACGTTTCATATTTAGAATGAATTAGGTATAGAAAAATTGCGACAACCCAAGCGTACTAGTTGACTCGCTTGCTTAGTTTCTACTAGTTCTATTTGTACTTTGAGCTACGTATCAATACAATAGTAACACACACTCAACGCAATATGCTCCTAGTCACTCCTAAGTAACAAAAACAATGCATGAGATAAGACATGATGCCAGGATGCATGATTCGCCCTATTCGGTCTCACATCACCCACCCTAAGTATAATTATATATCTAGCGAGTATTCGGTGACATATATGCACGGCACTCCCTACTGCAACTAGTCGTTCTCTATTCGTTCTTAATTTCGCACGTGGTTAGTGTACCTGCAGAAAAATGCATGCTCAGATCAACATCATCACCATAACCAAACATTACCACTCTAACCCTAGAAGTGGTATCCACGAATTTCTTTAAGCTACGTCTGGTGGACGACGTAGTGGCGCCATTTCTCTCAACACACCCAACATTCCTCCAGTACTGGGGATTTGCTGGGGAGAGAAACGGTGGCCAACATGATCTAGCTAAAATTTTGGTCGAAGGAAAAGTGGTCACGAAACACTCCAATGGCGTGACCGCCCCCCTTAAAGAGTTCTGCCCTATCAGCATGAATGCAGGGTTCGCAACAGTCCGCAAATCCCAATAGCGCTCCACCAGTACTGGGGATAGCTATGGCCGAAATGTTGTTTCCCAAAGCGCCGAATATGCATATGAGTTCTATCTAGGTTAAAATGTTAGTGATGTCACCTGATAATACACTAACATCCTTAATATGGGCATATCGATACTCTCATTTTCCAAATACTTCGAAAAAGTTTTTCGAAAATAGGTTTGCAAACCAAAACTGGATGATATGACTGTTGTCTGTGTATGATCGGCTCTGATACCAGCTGTGGCGGAACCGCCGATTTAATCCGGGCTAAGCACACCTGCCACCTCTGGCTTGCAGTGCGATTAGACCGAACTAAACCCGGTCGTCCGTCGAGAGTCATTCAACTCCCGATATTACCTTTTCCCAGAGGAACCGACATCATACACATCTGACTCACGATGGAGCCACAACAGATACATCATCGCAGGCAGTTGAATAGTAGAAAGTTAAACTTAGTTACAAACCAGTTTTTACATAAAATACAAGTCCAACATAAAGTTATAAGGTAGCAAGTTTGAAAGTCTCTCGCAGCGGAAAGTATAAGTTTAGATCACCATGTTATCACCAAAAGTTTTGCATTGGAGGTACAACATCGAGCCCACCGATGTTGTCCTCGTACCACTCAATCACCTCATCCTAAATGAGGGCATGCCCCGCCTCCGACACAGGTGCACACCATGAATTCCATACCTGCGCTCAAAATGTGGGGGCAAACCCTGAGTACTAATTACTCAGTAGGTCTTAATGGATTTGGCTTACGGCTGACGCGAAGCAGCTTATTAGCAAGTGGATCCTTAGCTTTTAGTTTTTACAGCAACTTTATTAACATAACATCAAGTTTCATTGTCTGTACGATTGTCAACATAACAGTAAATTTCCGTAATGTAACATCTCAGATCAAACATGTAGTATTCCAAAAATCATGAGCATTAAGCATCTGAGAGTTTAAGTAATTACTACGTTGCCCGACAGTGATATTGGCATTCCCACACCTGGTGGGCATCAGCGATTCGAATCGATTTTTAATTCCCGGGAATAACTATCATGCCAGGGGTATATGCTTACTAGCCATCGCGTTCCCACATATAGCCCCAATCTTAACCTGCCTCGTCCCAAGTTCGATTCACTCCCGCCTAGCCCCCGGGTTGTGCCCCCATGACGAGCCTGCCGACATCTCGGTCTCCCCGTCATGAGTACCAAGCTCCCCCGGGCCACCTTCCTCTCAACCAGCGGGTAGGAACGTGTCTCTGTGCTTCGGACGAGCCCAGGAAAGACTTTTCCGGTCCCATTCCCCGGCTAAGCACTTTAGCAATGTTATGCTGATCAGCAGACGAACAGCGGACGGGCCTTAAACGACTCGGGCGGAGTCCGGGTGCGACATCATGAAAAGTAAATACTGAAATAAAATCTCCGCCCGGTCTCCATTTACTTCCTGAGCAACACTTATAAGAGATATAACTTTAAGCTTTTGTGATTTTGAAAATACCTACGTGACGAGTCCACACACTCGTGTCTACTCGTACCTAGCAATTTCTAGGCATACTCGTCCTACGAACTCTATGTATAGGTGCTAGGGCCAGGGTGGCCAGGAAGTCTAATGCAATTGGTTCCAAGTAACTCCTAATGCATATGCGTAATTATCAAGTATAATTTATTTGCTGGGTAGAGTATGGTCCTGCCTACCTTCTTCACTAGGGTCAGTAGCTTCCTCCGGAGCGTAATCGGGTTCCTGCTGCTGGCCCTCTGGTTCCTGGTGCAACTCCTCTTCTGGTTCTTCCGCGACGGGTTGGTTCGGCAGTAGTTCTTCGTTCGTGGAATCTATATGTATGACATGATGCAATTGGAGCATGTATTAGTGCAATGCTTGCTTTATGATGTAAGCGTAATGCAGTAAATCAGTGAACTTATGATTCATGGTATAGAGTTATGCATATTGGGGCGAAAGTTGTTTCGTACTAAGAAATCGTACAAGCCATCATCTACGACAGCTTAGCTTGTCACATAAAATAACGTGGGGTGTGCGTAGTGAGGTAGCATCGCTTCATGTGAAGCGACCGAAGCTTTCATAAAAGCGCATTATTTCTACCAGCTTTCACCTAGAGCCAAAACCTTACATGCATCATCTCCAATTCTAGCAAGTTACTTCATAACCATAGCTTATATCAAACTTAAAGTCATTTTGAAACATTATTCACCATATTACTCTTTTTCTTAAGTTTAATATGTACTTAGTGCAAGACAAGGGCAAAATAGTAATTCAACAGCAAGTGCTAGGGTCAACAATTTTTATACAGAACCTATACATGATAACAAAGTCCCTGTTCAAATTTGACTATTTTTGGAGATCATTTAGTCCTTATTTCCTATTTATTAGGGTTTTTCATGCATGCACATTAACAGGGGCAAAAAGGTCTTTTCCTACTCAACCATCATATCCATTCTATAGATCTAATTAATAGGAATACAATGCAACAAGTTTTGTATTTTTCTGATTTTTATATGATTTATTATGAATTTTCAAAGTTTCAGTTTTAATAAAATGCTTTAAACCGAAAATCCTAGGGACTAGGGACCTAATTCTGATTAAATCTATCTCTCAGGGACCGGTACAGAAAATGTTCATGACTCAGTAAACAGGGTTGGGTTAGAGTATGTAAAATATAGAGTACTACAGGGGGATTTATGCAAAATTCTCATCTTCTTCTACCTTGGGCCAGCCAGGGAGGAGGGGCACGCGGCGGGGGAGGAGCCTGCTCGCGCGGGGCCGGTGCGTAGGGGCCGTCGGGACGCAGGGGAAGGGTTGCCGGAGTTGTTCCCGGCTAGGGGGTTCGTTCCCCTTGGATCTTGGTCGGCGGGGAGGAGCACAAGGGCCGGGGCACGGCGACGACGGCGACGAGCGCTTGGACGTGGGGTCTTCGGCACGGGAACACGGCGCGATGGAGCAGCTCCGGCGGCTGAGGACCAGGGAAACGGCGGAGCGGTGGGTGGGGAAAGCCGGCGTGGTGATTGGAGGGCGCGGGAAGGCCGAGCGGCTTCGGAACGCGAGCTCCGAACTCCCGTCAATGGTGGCTGGTGGAGACGGAGATGGCTTGGGGCGGCTCTGTTGGGGAAAAACGGCGCAGGAGAGGCATGGAGAGCTGCATGAGAATGGAGGGAGCAGGGGTCTCGCTTCCCCTTGAAGGTGAGCGAAGGGAGGGAGAGGTGGCGGTCGGCCGGCCGGCGCCAACGGCGAGCGACGCGTGCTTGGGGACGTGGCGAGCGAGCTCTGTCCATGGCCGGTCGTCCAGTCCCAGCGGGGCCCACTCGTCAGTGGCTCAAAAAGAAAAAGCAAAAATCGGAAAATTGGAAAATGCTGTTTGACTGCAGAAAGCCATGTTTGTTTTCGTTATTTTTGAAGATCTTGGAGGCCGAATTAGACCAAACTTAAAATATAAAAGTTATTGTAAACTTGATAATCTACAACTTTGTCAAAAGGAATAATACCAGATTCCAATTATAAGTATGATTTAAATTGAGTTTAATCTGCTGACCCCAGTTTGACCAACAAAATCTTCCAAATTAAAAATTCTACAAGTCATATTTTTATGCATTTTCATGGTAAATGTTATATACCAATGTTGTTCAGTTGCTCAGGCACTACAACTTTGATATACAAAGTTTTTCAAAATGTTGGCTTTTGTTTCACAAAATTTTGAAATCTCTATTTAAATCACATTTGGACAGATTTCTCAATTTTACCGAAAATGACCTAAAACTCTATTCAAACCTTTATGCATGTCATGACACCAAATACCAAAATTGTTCATTATGAAATTGTCTACAAGTTTGTTATGTATAGTTTTGTCAAATTCACAACAGTATTAAAGTTATAGGGCAATTGCAAATGCAGTTGGAGAAAAAATCGGTTTTTAACTCGCTTCTAAAGACTTAACCCGCTCATGCCCCTAATATAAAATGTTCATTTAATGATGTAATTTAGCTAATGATTCTAATGTAATACGCTTGAGATGCCTGGGGCATCACACCTGAAGGATGCAATCTACCACACCTGGACTTCTGAGATATATGGTTTCGCCATTGCGGGGACTTTCACTAGTATTGCAGAGGGTGCTCCTGATTTCATACCCAATCCTCACCCTGACATGAAACAACAGATAGGGCGACGCAAGACTCGTCGCATTCGTAACAACATGGATGACGCCGAAGCTGGGCCAAGAATTGTCATATGCTCGAAATGCAATGAGTTCGGGCACAGCTACAAAAAATGCGCTAATACACCTCAAGGAACCGTGTCGAACATACCTGAGCCAGGATCATCGAGTCACGGTCGACGCGATCGTGGAGGAACAAATGAAGTCATTTAATGATTTTTAGTTACTGTCATGGATTGTAATAACATAATGTTTGGAACCTTTCTCTGCTAAGTTACTCTTGCATTAGTTGAAATTCTGTGTATGTGGATTTGCTATCATGGATTGTAATAATATTATGTGACTATGCCATTTAGTTTGTTAATATTTTGAATTCGATGCTATGATATGCAATGTTATGTTATTGTTATGTGATGTTATTTTGAATTACATGCAGTCTTATGTTAATGTATTAGTTAGTTTATACTTGGTTTATAATGTGGACTAACGATATCAATCTTTTTTAGGGATGGATGCCCCACAGGGTTACGTGACCCCCGACCTGCTCGATGCAGCGACGGACAAGAAGCACCGGTCTTACTTCAGTGCGGTATTGGGGAGCTCCCTTGGACAGTTTCGCGCACGTGTTCCGATGGAGACGATGGCGTTGGACCCTCGTTGGCTACCGAGGTTCGCTTTACGTGCTTCATTCTCCCGTTCAGATATATTCAATCTCTTTCAAATTTATACAATGCTATGCTCATCGTTTTTTTAGACTGCGCGCTTCTGGTCTGCTCCCACTTGCTCGCATGGTCGAGGGAGACGGACCGCGTTTCAGCTACGACTTCTCTCTCCTTGCTTCAATGGTGGATAGGTGGAGACCGGAGACACACACTTTGCACCTCACCGTGGGCGAGATGGCGCCTACGTTGCAGGACGTGTCGTACCTGCTTGGGTTGCCGTTGAGGGGCGATGCCATGGGCCCCACGGACGTCGGCCCCGCCTGGCGTGAGGACTTGCTGGCTCGGTTCGGTGCCGTCGAGCGTACCGGCAACGCACAGCCCTACAGGGAGTTCCCACCGACGTACACGGGCGGGCCCCCAAAGTGGTGGATTCTTCAGTTCAAGGTGAGTAGATTCGACCGCAACCGGCATAGTTAAAATTCATATGGTTCTTACTTATGTGCAACTATTTACAGGCCGGCACCATTCGAATTGGTGCCACAGAGTACGAGGTTGCGCGGCATTTGGAGGCGTACGTGCTGTGGTTGATGGGGTGGGTCATGTTCTGCAGCTCTGCGGGCAACTTTGTGCCCAAGAACCTACTGCCTTTCACGCGTTACGTCGCCGACAGCCCACTGGAGTCGATCCCGCAGTTCAGCTGGGGGTCCGCTGTCCTAGCTGCGACGTACCGCGGACTGTGCACGAGTTGTTTGAAGAGTTCGTCAGCGGAGCCCATCTTCGGGGGATGCCCGCTACTTCTGCAGGTTTGGGCCCACGAGAGGTTTCAGATTGGTCGGCCCGCGGTCGTGCACAGCCCGTACAACGCGTATATACGCGACGATGTAGACGGCCCGACGATGGGCTCTCTGTGGTGCGACCGACGAGTACGTGGATTCTTCTTCGTTTACTTATTTGGGTGTGTATTTAATTTTCTGTACTAACGATGTAATTGAATGCTTTCGCAGTTCGCGTACGCTCACGTGCAGACTAGGAAGTCTTACCCTGACTTCGTAGGCCAGTTCGACGTCCTGCGTGACGACGACGTTCGTTGGACGCCCTACTCTGACGAGGCAGTGGAGAGTCGTGCACCTGACGGGCTGTCGTCGTTGTGCGTACGCGACGCCGACTACTGGAGAACGCGCAGCCCACTTGTCTTCGACATCTACGTCGAGGAGCACGCAGTCCACCGCGTGCTCCGTCAGCTAGGCTTGCGGCAGGAGGTGGTCGTCCCTCAGAGCTTACTGCCGCCACACGTGCACCGGTTCGTGCCGACCTTGTACATTACCGTAAAGTTATATATTTCACATAATTCACATGCTGAGTCCACCGACAAAACTATTTTTATTTTCAGGTTTACGAGACAGGGCCAGAACGTTGGCCAGATTTGGGCACCACGTCTTGCCGAGTTCGTGGCGAAGTGGTCCACGGCCTTGGATGATCTCGTCATGGAGGGTAGGCCATATGACGATGCAGCCTGGGGTCACTACCTCCGTTGGTACCTCCCACGGACACGACTGCGTGTCTTGTCGACGCCACAGGAGTTGCCCCGCCGCACACCGTCCGTCACGGACAGTTACCCTACACAGCGAGACCAGGGGGCGTATATAGCTGTAAGTTTCTTTCCTTATTGTCGATTCCCCATTAGAAGACATCTAAGTTCATACTTCATGGCAAACTAATGCAATCTTTTTGAAACAGCATGACGTGCTCCGGCAAATCCATGCAGACGTCACGACGTACAGCCGTAATGCCCTCACCATGGCCCCACAAGATCACAAGGCGGCGTACGACAATATAGCGGACCTGTGCAGAAGAGTGACTAGGTCGTTGTCTTGCCGTGGCGACGATGTTGCCCATCCACCACCGCAGCCGATGTTTGTTCCCCCTAACCCGACCACGCCACGACCCCCTCCGGTACGACCTCCGGTACCACTCTTTGCGCAGACTCCGCCGATGACCTACCCGCCGCCAGGTATTTCTTGTACAGGTCAATTTTATTAAACACGAGTTCGTCAATTATTTATGGATGTTCCGTGCAACAGGTACACAGTACGGGACCCATGTTGGGTCATCGTCTCGTCACCCTACCTACCACCACGACGTCTTCGCTGCAGGGACATCACGGACTCGTGACGTTGAGTGGGGTAAGTGGCATTCACATACATGCAGCAGACTCGTCATGCCTTTTACAGTGTTACTTTACATTTTTAATCCATACGATTAATTTGCAGGATATGAAGCTGGCACGACCCCTGACGACAGCTACGGAGCCGGCCACGCTCCTGACAGTCCACCAGGTGCAGCAGAACAGATGGCGCAGTCCTTGTTCGCGTCGCCGCCGCGACATGATGAGATTGGTTACTCACAGCTACAGGAGGCGCCACCCCACGAAACTCAGCAGTCACAGGAGCCGCCAGCGCCCGATGCAGTCCCTGGCCGACGTACTCGACAGGCACTCGACCCCTTTAGTCACGGGTCACGCCACACTTGGGCTGCCCAGAGAGCTGCACGCAGGAGCAAGAGGGGTCGTAGCTAGATCATAGTTCCAGAGTTGACTTGCATTAGTTAGGTGTACATTCGTCATCATGTATTTTATCACTTTCACCTTTGCAGTAGGCCGTGACAACACGTAGGCAATCGTTTCAGATACATATGCCTCCGTAGCCTTTTCTGCTCGACGTGACAGCGCATCACGTAGCCTTTTCAGTTACAGGTACATGCGTAGCCTTTTCAGTTCGACGTGACAATACCTATGTAGCATTTTCAGTTTTACGTGACAGCGCAAGACGTAGCCTTTTCAGTTACAGGTACATTCATAGCCTTTTCAGTTCGACGTGACAACACATATGTAGCCTTTTCAGTTCGACGTGACAACACATATGTAGCCTTTTCAGTTCGACGTGACAACACATATGTAGCCTTTTCAGTTCGACGTGACAACACCTATGTAGCCGTTTCCGTTCGACGTGACAACACCTGCGTGGCCTTTTCAGTACCATTTCCAGTTTGACCTAACAACTTTTTCGTTTTCAGAAGACAACTCAACCCCCATCTCGACTACAAAAAGACGGCACACATTCAAAGAACACACACAACACACTACCAGAGCGAGGGAGGAATGGCCGAGCCGGGAGGAAGGGGGCGTGGCCGCGGCCGAGGCCGAGGAGGGAGGGGTGGAGGACGTCGTAGCCACCACTTCCTCTGGGGAGGTCCTCAAGGCCCAGACGTGTTTCCACATCCACTGGAGGACTTCCCGCTAGAGAGACCAGACGCCTTTATTGGCGAACGCAGGCTTAGGCCTTACGATGATCGCACGGAGGTGTGGCCTACGTGCCGTTGTGGTGAGTATTGTGTCGTGCAGGTGTTCGATGAGTTCATCGATGGAGGTCGTCGCTTCTACAGATGCCCTTTTGGCTATGTGTGTCCTCAAACTCGCTCTCTACACTTTGTTCTGACATAACTCAAATTGTTTCTAAAAAGAGATATATATGATTGCAGGATTCCACTGACACGGCATGCCGCTTCACCAAGTGGGTAGATCCTCCACACCATGCCTACGTCGAAGACTATATCAACCACCTGAAGAACAAGATCCACGACCTTGAGTGTCGCGTCAACTCTCTGGAAAACGAGGCTGACGCTAACGCGATAGTGGTTGGACTCGAAGATGATCCCCTGTGTCCTGACCCCTTCTGCAAATGCCCGTACCACCCGCGGCAGCGTATGCCCCCCAAGTCTCCACCATCCGGAGGTTACGGCTACTATGATCTCCGAGGCCCGTCGCAGCACTATCCGAACCAATTCGCTTAGACGAACTTCCTACTATTTTTACGTTTCTAGCATTTCAAATTACCTAAGCCAAGTCAATTGTGTAGCGCGAGTTACGCGCTACAACGACAAGGCATCGCAAATGTGTTCAACTTTATTTATGTCGTTAATCTACGCTGTCAACATTGAGAATTATGTATCCGAGTTCAATCTATGTTGCGTTTTAACTTCTGCATCAATTGTTCATGTCGTACTCAATGTAACGCTGTGATTTCAATTTAATGTAACGTGTACTCTCATAATTTGTTTTTGTCTGTCCTCCATACTAAGAAAAAGAAAACAAATATTTTACGTCATAAATTAAAGAAATACAAATTTACCGGTACTAATTACAATAGTTTCCATGCCCACATTCAAATTGTGTTTTAATTGCCATTTGCTTTTACGTATACTCATATTGCTTATTTAACAAATTACCATGCTCTTGTTTTTTAAAAATGCACATAGAGCAAAAATAGCCGGATGGACCGGCTTTATTTAAAAATCGCCGGATGGGCCGGCTTTATTTAAAAAACGCCAAAAGGATTAAATACCGCCAGCCATTTTTTAAAAAACGCCAACAGGACCTAAATACCGCCACGGGAAATAAAAATCGCCGGCCCATTCGGCTTTTTTTAAATATTGCCGGGTGGGCCAGCGGTATTTAAAAAACGCCAAAATTCGGTGGTAGTTAGGATGCTACGTCATAAAACCGCCGGATAGGGCGGCGTTTTTTAAATACCGCCGGATGGTCCGGCGGTATTGGTATAGATTTGCAATTTTTTGAATCGTCCATTTATTTTGACAAAAAACGATTTAAATAAATATAAAAATAAAAAAAACTCTATTCTGGACCGGCCTTAGGTGCAATCTAAGAGGCAACATATTAGTTGAGGAATAAATTCCAAGTGAGAAACACTGTTTATATACCATGGGATGGAGACTCACGGCCCGGGTTACACCCGGTTCTCTATTGAGCACTAGTCGATGGTGCTCAATGCACCTTTTGACATTGGACAGCATTCCAAGTTCAAATGGGAGTTTATGTGATTGATGGTGAAGAATTAGATGACATGGACTCAAGAGAGTTCTTTTCAATGTAATAATAGGATTTTAAAAAACTACTCTAATTCTTTAATTATTTCTTCGAGGACATCATGACTAAATTTCATTAAGAGCAGGCATGTAAGCGTGACGCATCATTACAAGCTCCTACGAACTGGGACATCAAGAAGAGTAACATATGGTAAAACAGTAACTTGTATAGCGGTACAAGTTAACACAGATAGTACAAGGATCCGAAGCATGAACACAGTTCTTCACGTTTGGCCACAGCTCAATAGCAACAACACACAGGCATGACAACCGTGGGTCCTTGATTACGTGAACAATGGCAATATAACATGTATACTCTCATCCGGAGCTTTGTTCTCTTACTCAGTTGCTCAGGGATGAAGCCCGTGAGAGGGACTTTGGAGAAGCTGGAACAACATGGCAAGACTCTGGCACAACAATGGATGATGTGGATGACCGAGTAGATTTTGGTGTAGCTGGAGTGGCTGTGCGACCAACGCTCAATCCAGTGCGGGGTAATACTTGTGTAGGGTACACCTCGGTGACCTCTTCGATGCCTTCATCTACATATATGACATCCTGCATAGTGAGTTGGTGGTACTCTACTATTTCACGCAGGAATCTGTTTTCTCGTGCATACACAGAGTTCTCATGCGCTAGCCGTGCCTTCTCAGCTAGTAATGTTTCCAACTGGAGGCGGATCTGAAAAGGAAATGAACAATGTGCGGTCAAATCAGTGGCAGGTGCATCTAGCACCTTGTTAATCCAGTTAGCCATACTATGGAGTAAATTTCACAGAACAAACTACTTTTGTACTCCCTCTGTTTTTTTATTTGACGCATTTTAGTTAAAAAAATGAGCAACAAACATTCGAGAGCGGAGGTAGTAATAATTATCACAAATGTTGTAGCATCAATTTTGGATAATCACACTATTATTTGCATTATTGTTCACAGCACCATAATTTCCAGTGCACTTAACAAGCCAGGTCTACCTGTTGATCACACAAACCTATCACATATTTGCTCATTTACATGCAGATAGCTGACATGCTAGATTAAACTGGTATAAGAAAGTGGTTCCATCCATCGGCAGAGTAGAAGGAATATTTTGTTATTTGTGTTCACAATATGTTACTCATCCACCTTATGTTACTTGTCAGTACTCTTGGTCTAACCAAAATGATGTGGTTTATGCCTTTATGGTAGTTATACCCAAAAGGTAGCATGGTTTCGTAAACTTTATCCTATGGGTTTCTTTTGCAATAATATAGACATAAAGAAAGTTTGATATCATACAAGAGTATAATCCAAAGTTTGTGGGAAATGTACATACCACAGCTAAAATCCTTTACAAGAATTTAATTGAGCAGAGCCATGAAAAAAATGCTACAGATCTTTTGTTGGGTTAACTGGAGCAAACATAAGTGATAAGAGTAAGCCACACAAAACTAATGGGTGTTTCATGCAAACCTAGCTATTTTTCACCTTGTTCTTTCATGCATCTTACATGATATTGAGTAGTATTTCCAAAAGAACAAGCTATTACTTAAAAGGATCGTGCTAGTTGTATAATCGAATAAAAAGTTATATTTAAAACTGTCCGAATAAACTGATTGAAACAAATTTCAACAAGGTGAGTTAAGGTCATGACACAAATGCAAGCCACATGTACAATACTCTGCAGAGCACAATTAGGCAAGCGGTAAAGCTGAAGGCACAGCATTGGAAGAAAGATGCAGGCGTGCAGCTTTTAAAGGGGCTGTGACAGAGCTAAGCGGGACGTCGCACTGGCGGAGGGCTGCTGGCTGTGTACTGCAAGTATGTTTTAAATCTAAAACCATGCCAAGTTTAGGAGTACACCCTCTATGGCTAGGTACTCTTGAGAAACAGCAAGAGAATTTCACCAGCACCTTCCAAGATAAAGCTTAGGCTGAGAAAATGTAACTACTGATATCTTGTCAACAGAAGGTATTCAGTAATTCACACTCAGCATTGACATAATGTCCTAATAGTTATCAACTGCAACTAAATTCAAAAGGATGGACAACAATGTGAACAAATAAATAAGGTATTCAAGAACTTAGATGTGGATAGAGTAGCCAAGATGAAGTTTAGAGATAATTTCAGCAATCAATACTCTAACAAACTTTAAAGTGTATTGTTTTTTCAGATTAAAATACTAACCAGATCATCATCTTCTGGGTTATCACCCTTGTCATAGCTTTCACGCAACATTTTATTCTCTTCTTCAAGTTGAGCACAACGTTCCTTTGCAAAAGCTAAATCTGCCTTCACAGTCTTTAGCTCGCGCAATAGCAATTTTGCTTTTGCAGCCATAGCATTTGCAACCTATTTGAGTAAAAGATGGAGACATTAGTTCATTCATGCATTAAACGAGGCAAAAACAGAACCCAAATTTCACCATTATCAAGGAACCAAAAAATAAAGGTGATCCTTATCCCAGCCGATCAAAATAAATGACATATTTCATACTGTGGATTTGAACATGCACAATGGAGCACTGAAGCAACATATCTAGTGACACATATTTGCCACCTTACGTCGCGAGATGCCTTCAACTGAGTTTCATGGTCAAGTGCATTTTGAGAGTATCTTTGAGTAAGTTTGTGGCCAGCTTCTTGTGTATTTGAACTAGCTCCTTTTCTTCTTATGTTCAGTTTACGTGTCTCTTGAATAATGTCAGCTGTTTTATTCTCTACTATGGTCCGACCTTCCTGACAAAATACCGTATATACAATGAGTCAACAAAGAAATCTGGCATAACAAAAGGATATATCAATCATAAATCTAGTTAAGAAATCATAGACAGTATCTTTATTGCCTTGCTTCTGTAGGAAATAGGCCAACATGAAAAAGATATATAACATTTTATTGTAGCAACTCCTCAGTGAAGAAAGCATGAGCTCAAAACAAGATGCTCAATGCCACATGCTGTAGTAGGAACAATATCAACATGGTGAATTTTTCAGATTTGCAAGCTTAAAGCAGAAGCAAAGAAATTTCCATCCCCACATGTTATTCTCGACAAACAACATTTGCCAACACTCGGCACAGAATTGCATTGATTGTGGAACATAGAATTGATACTAAAAGATCTGACAGGGTTTCCTTTCAGTAATAAGAAGAATTTAGCCGCAACTTACTTCAAGTGCATTTTTTATTGTGCCCCCAATATATGTAAGGGAGGAGGTTATAGCCTCAGATCTCTTCTGAGATGGAGGTGTCCCAGATTTCCATGTCTCTCCTGGAGATTGTTGAGAACACGGAAGCTGCAACATCATGAGAAATGTCAGTGTTCCACATGAATAGATTTCAATGTGAATTAAGCATAATGTCGATGGAAGTTCCAGTGAATCAGAAGCAGAGGTATACAGTGGAAGCTTAATTATATGTACAAGAACACAGTTCTTCCCTACAGTTACTAAAAAAACACAAAAGAACCCCGCCAGTGACAAGCTTCAAGCAGAATCAAAAGCTCAGAATGTATTGCAATCTACTAATAAAGAAACAATCAGTATAAATACTAGTAACTTCAATTATGTGATGTAGGAGTTTTACTTAAATTTAGTAACCCAAGATAATGGCAGGGGAATTGCAGATCACACCTGGACACCTGCTGGCACGCCACTTCTTGGTGACTGCTGTCCTGTTGGCGATTCATATGGGCCCAGGGAGCCATCCTCGTCAAGAAATGACTTTGCCTTCCGCGCAAGTGTGCCCCAGAATCCGTACTTGGCCTCGTTGAGGCTTTTCATGGACGTGTATTCACACCCCGACGAATCCTACACCGGGACCAAAACCAACAAACACAAGTTCTGAACAATAGATAAACAGTTTACCCACTTGAGGGGAGCCCAAGACACGAACAGAAGCAGCTCTCAACAACAAACTGGGGAAGTCAAGCACCACAAGTTCAGAAGTAGTCGGTCAATCCTACTCGAATTACTAAGCAATTATGTAAATGTAAGCACAAATACGAAATGATCCATCGCCTAACCGAACTACAAATCAAGAGTTTCGAGGATCCGCTTCATCGCGGTGACTACTGACCGGGCCAGATCCGACCCCGACGCATCTAGAGGCGGAACCGCAGGAGGAATAAACGAGAGAGAGGCACGTCGAGCCATACCGAGGACGGTGTCGAGACGGAGGGCTCGTGGTAGCTCCGGCGAGAGGCGGACGCTGAGGCCGAGGAAGAGTAGGCAGAGGCGAGGGAGGAGGCGTCGCGGTGCGCGGCGGAGGCGCGAATGGCCTGCGCGGCGAGGGAGTCCGGTGAGGCGGGACCCACGGACGGTGGGTGGTGGTGCTCCAAGTAGGGCGGCGACTGTGGCTGGGGTTTCCGTCGGTAGGCCATCGCGGTGGGGGTGGTGAGGGTGGGGGGTGGGGCGGCCGCGACGACGCACGGTGGGCTCCGGCTTCCTGCACGGTCGCCGGGGCGGGTGTTTTTATGCCAGCGGCGTGGTAAGATGCGGTTTGGGGCGTGGACTAGGGAGCAGGGAGCTTCGGGGCCCGTTGCTTTCGGTGTGCGAGGTTGGCTGCATTAAATTTTGGTAAAGTTTGACTATATTTAAATTTTAAAAAATATTTAGTCAAACAGCAAAATTATTGTTCGTATGTTTTATTTGATACCTAGATAAGGTCTACAAACAAAAAAATTATTATTTAACTTAAAAAATTCAAACATAGTCAAACTTGATCAAAATTGGCCTAGTCTTAATCCAATGAGACCCTGAGTTGGTGAGCCGCTGCCTTCACGACTCACGAAGCGTCTCTTTGCTCGATTTTTTAAATTGAATGGTACTCCCGAGATGAAGCACTGTGCTGCGTAGCGTTTCTACGCCTTAGCCTTTGGAGCTCGGTAGCATGTTCGGTTTGATGCTTTCTCCTGTCCGGCATGGAGTGGCTCCTACGATGACGGATGGGTTTGTCCGGTGTTTCCTTGCGGATCAGTTCGTTCTCGTATTTTGGCTTGGGAGTACTGCGCAGGATGATTAGATGACGGACGACATCTTTCTCTGATTCAAACCAAATAGTGCAGTAGGTTCGGACGTAGGTTCAGATGACTCCGGAAGCAACTGAACCAGCGCTGTAATTAACGAGCTTTCGTTAATCTAGAAACGAGCGACCGATTGGCTGTCCTCCCCCCACATGAGCATGTGCTCTCTTCCACGTGCACTTGTGCTGTTCTTTTCATATTTCAGTTTTTTTTTCTCAGATCATCGTTGCACATCGCTAGTTCAATTATGTACGTATAAACTTTCTTTATTCGTGTATGGCCATTTTTATTTTTAACAAAATAATAATAACATAATAACTTTATTAGGAGAAAATTAATAACCTTGGGATCTAACTTTTGATTGTAGCGTGTATGTAGACACATAATTTATATAGCAGAGATTTATGGCATAATTTATTAGGAGAAAATCATGCTAAAACTTTGTTACCTAACTTTAGGATGCAAAGTTTTTATCATAACTTTGTTGCACATAACTTTACAGTTCAATTTTTGAACATCATAAAATGGTCATAACGTAATAACTTTGGGATATAAGTTTTGATCATAACTTTCTAATCTGTCTATAGACACATAATATATTATAACTTATGATAATAACTATAGCTTATGATAATAACTTATGCTAATAAGTTTATAGGCTTGCATAATAATATAGCTTATGCATCTAACTTATGCTAACAATTTTTTGATATAACATTTGCCGCATAATTTTTTGAATTGAATTTAAGATGAGAACTTTATAAAATATACTAACTATTTATGCATAACAATTTTTAGATAAAACTTAGTATGATCCTAATTTATTATAACTTTCAGTAAGTATGATTGAGTTGGGTTGGGGGGAGAAAAGAGAAATGACGCAGAGGAATAGCATCAGGAGTGGAGCAGTTTTTGAAATTCTTAAACTTTCTATGTACCCAGTCATTGTGAAAAGTTGTTGTTGGATCGGTCGTCAGGTTACAAACTGGTGAGCAATAGTGAATTGGACATTGCGCATCCGAGCGCTCGAGCACAAGTTCACATGGCCGCTCTCGGTCTCGTGCTGGCTGAACCACATGTGGGCGTTCAGGTAAATCCGAAATTTCAAGTCAGTTTTTCCAGGTTTCAAAATTTCTAGTACAGCAACAGAGTCCGAACAACCTATTTGGAACAAAAGGATTGTAACACATAGGGTTCGGAGAAAATACAGAAATAGGAAAAAATAGAGCTGTAAAAGAGAGGAATGAAAACTATAGAAATTTTATAATACTGGGTGTTTGGAATACAGAAATTTGGGTAGCATAGGAACTTGTAGGTTAATTGTAAACTTTGCTACTTAGATTAAACACAGCAGCAAACACCTTTTTTTTATAAATCGACTGATCAATTTTAGTTATGTAGTATTTTCACCACAATAAACATAATTGCTTTAGACTAAACACTAGAAACCCCGTGCGGCGTTCTCGCACCTTTCTTGAGAGGACAAGCGGATTTGTTGTAACTGAGGTTGAGTGGATAGAAAGCATAAAGTATTTGTGCAGATATAAGAAGAAATAATTATGAATGTAAATAATATTTAGATAATTCAATAACCATTTAGTGCTATGATGTTTCTAAAGAAATCGTCTTGTTTTGAACCTTGATGTTGTATGAAAAGGGTCATAGTAATATTCTTAGCAATTAACATTATTTTTTGGCAAAGCTAATTTAGAATACAAGCAGGGATGCGCATAACGTGGACAAATTAGCAATAGTATAGAAAAGTAGAAATATTGTTGATTATTGGTCAGCTAATTAGTAAAGTCACGACACGCTCAAGAGGAGACCAAGAAAGCTTGAAGCAGATTATCTCCCCAAGCCATGAATCATAATTCATACACAAAGTTCTTGTTCCATTGGTCCATACTAGCTCCCTCTGTGTACTCTGCATGACTGCTTGTCGATCTTTTCCTTATAAGGACTGCCTGTGGATCTTAATCTTCATGCTGTATAGTACAGGCGTACAGTAGTCTATCCTTGTGTACTAAAAAGAAAATATGCTTTACCCTATCACCAGCTTGTTGCCTATGTGGATGTACTTACGGAGTCAGAAAGCTCTTAAGTGATACTCCAATAGTACTTGAAAACACCTATTTTTTGAGTGCCTTACCTTGGAGGCATTTCATCCGGTAGCTGTTGGAACAGTGAATGTCGATGGCTACCCTGGCATGCTTTTCAGCGCAAGAGTTCGCACTGGCATGTTCTTTGTCGTGGATGTCGTGGATCCTTCGCAAGCCAAGGGGCAGTGGCCTGCGGCGTTAGGCGCACGAACGGAAGAAAGTCCCTGCTTGGGCCCGCTAGTATGCAGCTGTCGAGCTAAAGCAGCTATTCCATCCGTCCAAATTTATAGGTCGTTTGATTTTTTTGACACCAAATTTGACTTGTTCGTCTTATTCAAAAATATTTAAAATTATCGTTTGTTTTTATTGTGATTTAGTTTAGTATATAATATACTTCAACTACAACTTGCAATTTTTTATATTTTCACAAATTTTTTGAATAAGATGAGCCGGTCAAACTTAGTGCAAAAAAAGTCAAACGACCTATAAATTGAAACGGAGGGTGTAGATAGCATAGTAGCAGTGTGGTGTAGGAACTCTTGATGGCTCATCACTGGCAGTGAGGTTCTTCGTGGGGATGAGGAAGAAGGCGACATGACACGTTCCACCATTGTCTTTGAGGACGTGACTAGAGCGTGACAAGCCAGGGGAGATGGGGGTTGAGAAGGAAACTACAGCAAGACGAGCGGCGGGAAGAGGAGTGAGGGAGGAGTGGAGGGATGCAGCACACTACGAAGAGGGCCAGGAGGATGGGGATGAGGTGCTTCCTTCCCGAGCTTTCCTAGCTTGCTCGTGAGGTCGCATATGCCAAGATTGGGTGGGAGGGATGGACAGGGCCGGTGATGGCGAGGGGCCATTGTTGGTGTCTCTTAGGCCTTAACAGGTTTTACTCTGCAAGCGCACGGAGGCCGCTGTAGCTTTTCACCCAGAGTATTCCGAGTATCGTATTTATCCACAGGGAAGCGGTAGGCGAGAGAGCATAATTGGATAAACTTAAATCGAAGTCACCGTACTTTACTAAATGTACCAACTAGTATCTAGACATGGGGTAAGTCTGATAAAGATAGGTGTGTGGTGAACAAGTAAATAAACTATCTAAGATACACGTAGAGAGGTATAGTTGCCTAGGAGGAAAACGAGTGAGATAAAGTTCTCAAACTCTATTCTATTCGGCTGCGAAGACTATGTCGTGGTTAACTAAGGAAACTCAAGTAAACAAGTCAGGGTCTCACGTCGAGCGAAATTCCGGCGCTCTCGAGGGATCAGGGGGTAGATAGTTGACACCCGAAAGAGAATCCGGCTATCACCTACGGGCCTCCCGAATGAACAGGCCTAGACTACAGAGGCACACCACTCGCTATCACCGAATGGGGCTACCAAGCAAATCTGCGTGGAGAGGATGGCACGCTATAAACACACTCAAGTTAAACTTGAGTGACAATAGATCGTCTTTGATCAGAGGAGAGGACCTAACCAGAGCCTGGCGTACATGTTGGATTATAGCACCGACAAGAATAACAGGACTTGACTAACCAAGATAACCACAGCCTAAGCCTAGCAAGTATGCAAAGAAAGGTACACCACACTTGCAAGAGATAGAAGTAAAGTAAAGCATAAATATATTATACTGAAGATAAGAGTACAAAGATACAAGAACTTTACCGCAGGCTCAGAGTTATCTCTGAGAACTCCGAGGCAAAGCTCGACTCACTCTAACTCTCAGGACTATCCTAACTACTAAGATGTGGAAAATGGCACTCTCTAATGTAGAATGTAGCTCTCAACTTCTGCACACTTTTACAAATGAGCTCTCGGGGCCTATTTATAGTCCAGCAAGTGAGGAGGGTATTTATAGGTGGCTTAGGTCAGTTTGGGGCGTAAGGCGGTGGTCGGCCGACCATGTAGGGGGTTGGCCGACCTAGCCCCATGATCAGGCGACCGCCCGATCCACCGACTTGGCCATCCAACAGCTTGATCTTGCTTCCTCATGTCGGTTGGCAGTTGAAACGTTTGGTGCACGTGTAAAATGAGGGCCTTGCATGGTTGGCCGACCATGCACGAGGTCGGGCAACCATGTGTCCTGCTCCGATTGGTTGCATGGCTCCTCTCTTGGATGAGTGACGTCACCGATCCGTGGTTTGGTGGTCCTTCGGCCCTTGGATACATTGGATGCTTGGTTTGACAGTTGGATTACACTGCCTTTATGTTTCCTTGCAGGTTTGGATCGATGACTTGGCATTTGGGCTCCGAGGGAAAGTCGAGCGAAAAGGGGCAGGGTCGGCCGACCCTGCCACTGGGTCAGGCGACCCAGCAGGTGGTCGGCCGACCATGACACATGGTTGGCTGACCTAGCCACTTTTGCCTGCAGCGCCCATCTTTGATCCTTGACAAGTTCTCAGCTGTTTTGTGTGTATTTTGGTACCTGCATCTAAATATCCATGTATATCTTGTGGAACTCATTAGTAGTAGGGGTTAGTCCATTTTATTCACATGATTTGCTTCATTTGATGGATAATTGATGGTAGATATCATGAGATTACGACCGTCAACAGCCAATGCCACAGGGACCGCGCTCATCTGGCGTCTATGGTTGTGTGGCGAGCAGGAGGCAAGGACAGTGGGGGCTGGGTATATAGTTTGACTCGAGGCTTCCAAAGAAGGAAAATTCCACTAGGGTCAGTCTAGCAAACGAGCTACCGTCCAAAGATGAACCTATGGCTGATAATTTAGTGGAAAATCCACCGGACGGCGATGGTTTCATGATGATGTGGGGTAATGTCGTTGAGAAATTTGGTGCACATTTCATTCTTGTAAAAGATAGCAGGACGGTAGGCCCTATTATCTTCCACTCAATAAGTCGTGTACTGTAGAATGGCCGTATTAGTGTGTGCTCTACAGGTAATGATTCTAGCTAGAGTGTGCACCTAAGGGCAAGTAGGGCTTGATTGGTTCAACGTCATCCACGGTTTGACCATGTTTGACTTAAATTAAAATCACACTATACAACATAATTTTGATCTACATGGTTTATTTGGCTATGTCTATTAGTGTTTGGTACCAACAGTGCACCATACATTGTATCACGAGGTGCTTTTTGTGGTCGGTAAGATCAACAGCAGCCAGTGTTAGCTTAAACGGTAAACAGTCGGTCACCAATTGTTTAGCCATTATTCGGTGCTAAATGGGCGTTTAAACAGGTTTAAACAGCGTAAATGGCCAATTAAACGGAAACGGTCAGCTAGTATTTAGCGTTTAAACGGTGTTTAAATGGGCTAAACAACTATTTAGGTGAACAGGTGACTGTAGCTCGATGGTTTGCATGAGACGCGACAAAGAACAAGATTTATACAGGTTCAGGCCGCTGAAAAGTGTAAAACCCTACGTCTTGTTTGCGGCGAGTTGTATTGCTTCGAGTTCTCCATGTTACAATGAGGGCTTAGCTGGCTAGAGATATGGTGTTCGGTCTAAAATGTAGGGATCCCTAACTGCCTTATATAGGCCGACAGGTCCTAGGGTTAGAAGTCGATTTCTTTCCTATCTACGAGTCCCACGTCCTCCGGAGTCTTCCTAGTCGCACGCGTCTTCACGCTTTTCTCAACTGAATTACAGCTTTCTTGTCTTGACTGCCAAGTTATTCTCGCCATCTTCGAGCCTAAGTCGTCTAGTCAGCCCACGAAGTCTGCCATCCAGCCTTCTTGGGCCCTGCAACGGCCCACGTATAGAATCCACACCATAAGGACCAAGGGATATCTATCCCCCACAAGCCCCCGAGGCTCGAATTAATTCTAAGAATAATTAACTCGAGACTCCAAAGAAAGCCACGGTTCCTTGCACAGGTTCCACCGAAATCCGTCCGCTCTGCCGAATTAATAGAACTTCCATTTTATCAATACTTATTTCCATCGGGTGCACCGTGGGTGTAGCCCCTGAGCTTCGAGTTGACTTGAGTAACAATCAATTCATAGGTCTAGAAATCGAGAAATTGTTTTTGAGTCATCTCCTCAACTGCCTCCGAGTTAACTTAGTCTTCACAGCGCCTTCCGAGCCACTAAGGGCAATGCCCGGCTGAAATCTCCAGACTTGACTCGGCAGAATTTTTTGAAAATTCCTCACCCAATGGGTGTAAATAAATAAAGAGCATTTATCACGAAAACCGACTGCCTCTTTAGCGTGCAGGACAATGCCCATGCCCCTTTGGTAACTGAACCACCATCAGATCCTTGTTCCAAAACATCGTAGCGCCTCGCTTCCATACGCATGTACTACTAGGAATATGAAGCGATGCGCTCCCAGTATATAACTAGACCGTGAGATCCCTTTGTCGCCACATTGCTATCTCCTTCCGCACATACTTCCTCTTGAGAGCCCTTCCCCTACACCACAAGCACCATGGCCAGCGGCGGTGGCAAGGGAAAGATATCAACGAAGGACGACCCCTTCTGGGACAACTTTGATAGCGATGATGAGGCCTTGTTCGGCGACTTTAGCGAAGGGGGGAAACAAGCCATCCCCAATAGCAATGATGAGAGCCTAGCTGACAGCGATCAAGAAGCACCGTCAGAGGAGCCTCCTTCCTCCAATGATGATAGGCACAACATGGATGGAAGGGCCATCATGAGGGGCCTCAATCATCCCGGGCTCACGGACCCTGACGACGACGATGATGACGATGACAGCGGCGACGACGATGACGATGACTACGATGACGACGACGACAATGACGACAATGATGACAACGACGACGATGATGACGCCACCGCGAGTCTTCCTCCAGTGAAGCGCCACCACATTGCCGCTTAAGTAGTAGTTAAGCGTTGTTTTAGTACATAGCTTAGGGATGGTTCTTTGTTGAAGATCCTCTTGTATCCACTGCATTATGTTAATGAAGTCCTATTGACTGCTTTTCAACATGTTTGTTGATCTTTTTACAACTCCCATTACTTCTGTGTGAACAACCTCGAACCAATAGATTTGTTCGCTCTCAACATAGCTGTGTATGCATAATCCATGAAGAATGACGAAGTCCAAGTGAATGCGGCCATGTTACTTCAGTAGACAAAATTGCTGATGAGGACATCAACTACAACACAAGTACCTCTACACCAGCAGCACCTTTTCCAGCGCCACCAGATGCACCTCCTCCTCAGGCGCCACCTTCTTCCTCATCTGGGCCAATCACTCGGGCCCGTGCAAGAGATCTAAACTTCGTCATGCTACTGAAGAATGAAGGCCCAGAAGCATAGACGCTGACCCAACTAAGGCCCTTGTGTGGGCGCCTAGGGCTGGCCTCCACTAGGTGCTGCGCCCCCTCCCTGGCCGCCCTTCCCTAGGGCTGCGCCCCCTCTCTCTCCCTCTATTTAGATAGAGGCTTCATTTCTTTTCAGACTTGAGTTTTGTTTTACATCTAGCTTTAGATACCCAGAACACGCACAAATACGTGCTGTCCTCTGTGATTCAGAACTCCACCTCGAGTGATATTAAGATTGCTCGCTTCATATTCTTGTTCGTTCTTCGATTGCGTACAGGAATTGATCTTCGTGATCAGGCTGATCTTGCGCCTGCAAGGTTGGTAACCATTGGAAGTTGGTTCAGCGATTGCATTGGCGCTTCGGGTTCGCTCGTCGTAGTCGGATCGTGAGGGTCTACTTCCACCAAGTTGAATTTATCTCCACTCACCGAAAGATCGGGCACTCCAGCTCTATCAAGTGGTATCAGGTTTCCAGGTTGATCGGTGAGTTTATCGAGTGTTTTGACATTCCTACAGTCCACAAAACCAAAACAAAATTTCTTTTCAGGTTAGATCTTGTCCCAGCAACCCTTTTAGCCTCACACCTTCTTTCAATAGTTTGCGTTGTTGAATTTGTGTGCTTTACACTTCGATTGTTGCTGGTTACTTGTGTTTTGTTTTTTTTCCTCGCCTTTCTCCTCCACCTTGCCGCCGCCACATACCCCCCTGATCGCGTGCTGGGTTGTCGCCGCCGCCCCTGGGTTGCGTCGGTACCCTGATCGCCCCCCTGTATTGGAAAGTAAATAAAAAAAAGGGGAAAGTTCAAAACAAAAAAAAGGGAAAGGCAACACCAAGCGCAGGAGGCCGCAGCGCCACACCGAGACCGGCTCGGGCACGTCGCCCTTTCCCTCTTCCCCACACGCGATCGCCTTCCCCCCCTCCCTCCATGCAAGCCGTCACCCTAGTTTCCTACTCTCGTTTTCCCCTCGCAGCGCCCTCTTTTTTTTTCTCTCTTCCTTGGTACCATTTTCTTAGGTTCGCCTTACTCTAGAGAGAGAGGGAGAGAGTATCTTTTTTTACCGGAATACCCCTGTACTTTCGGAAAAAGTGTGTGTCGTAACTTGCTGTTTGAGATCCTCTGTATTCATATTATCAGTTTTGAGGACTCCTGAGAAAAAAAAAAGCAAAACAGCATTTTGTTGCGCCCTCTCCACCTTTGCCACCTTCCTTGCATCTGTCCTTTCGGTTTCACTTGTTGCCAGCAGCTTTTGTACGTGCGTTAGCACTATAATTCAACTTTGCATCTATTGTTTGATTGTGCTAATCCTTACTTTGAGTGCAGCCTACCCAGAACTCCACATATTTCTACGACGAGCAGATTTTGTTTCCCCAGGCAATCGCTCCTCCAATCTTTCGCGAGTTCCACCAGTTGGTTGCAGGTCGCCCCTATGTGCGTGGTAAGAACGGATAAGAATTTGATAACAGCACTAGTGTGAGCGCCTTGTGAGCCATACACCCCTGTTTTTGTCGTCGGTTTCTCTTTTTGTGTTTGCGCTAACCATGGTAGCCGACGACGACAAGAAGGATGACCAGCTGTAGGACTTACGGACAAAAGTTGATGGACTGGCCATGGACATTCAAACGATGCATGAACGGCTTGATTCTACGACCACTTCATCGAACGAGCGGTTCGACCAGCTCGACCTCGCTCAGACGGACACTAGGACCACGCTCGATGACATCGTGTCACGACTCGATACGTTGACCACGACGCTCACGGAGTTGCAGAAGGACTATGGCGGTGACACGAAGCAGGAAGATGGAGATCGCCGCGGGCGTGCCCGCCGTGTACGTCGACCTTCTCATGACTCCTTTGCTAAGATTAAATTTAAAATTCCATCTTTTAATGGCAAATATGATCCTGCTGCATATCTTGATTGGGAATTAGAGGTCGAACAGAAATTTTCATGCCATGATATCCCTGCTAATTCTCAAGTTAATGCTGCTATTTGTGAATTCACTGATTTTGCTTTAGTTTGGTGGCGTGAATATACACAAAAACATCCTAATGCCACTCCCACCAATTGGACTCAATTAAAAGCTGCTATGCGACACAGATTTGTTCCTTCCTATTATGCACGAGATTTGCTTAATAAAATGCAGCGTTTTCAGCAAGGTCAACAATCTGTTGAGGAATATTACCAAGAACTACAAAAGGGTATGCTTCGTTGTGGTTTGGTTGAAAAGGATGACGCTGCTATGGCACGTTTTCGCGGTGGTTTAAACCGCGAAATTCAGGATATACTTGATTATAAGGACTATTTTGATATAACCACATTGTTTGAATATGCTTGCAAAGCTGAACGTGAAGTGCAGGGGCACCGATCCAAGACATATACTAACTCTTTTGCAGGAAGGAACCCGACACCCAGCTCAGCGCCTACTCGGCCTACACCATTTACGACCAGCACTACACCGCGTGAGAGGACAGCCAACCCTGCAGCACCCTCCTCCACAAGCGTTGTTCCTTCCACAGGACGTACACGGGATATTCAGTGCCATCGTTGCAAAGGATTTGGGCACATGATTCGGGACTGCCCAAACAAGCGTACCTTGCTCATACGTGACAATGGTGAGTACTCGTCCGCTAGTGATTCCGAGGAAACTCAACATGTTATGTTTGCCACTGACCATGCAGCTAATAAGGAGGTACATGTCGATCCCAGCGACGCCGATAGGTATGAGAGTCTTGTTGTGCAGCGTGTTCTTAGCACACAGGTTGCCCAGCCCGAGAACAACCAGCGGCACACGCTATTCCACACCAAAGGCGTTGTCGATTCGCATCATCATCGACAGTGGCAGCTGCAACAATTTGGCGAGCACAGTTTTGGTCGAGAAGTTGTCCTTGCCCACTCGCAAGCACCCGAACCCGTATCACATTCAATGGCTTAATGATGGTGGGAAAATAAGAGTCACACGCTCGGTACGTGTTCCTTTTTCCTTGGGCTCTTATTCTGATTATGTGGATTGCGATGTTGTTCCTATGGAAGCATGCTCTTTGTTACTTGGTCGACCTTGGCAATATGATACTGATAGCTTGCATCATGGTCGTTCGAATCATTATTCTTTCATGTTTAAGGGTCAGCAAATAATTATACATCCAATGATGCCTGAACAAATTGTTCAAGATGATCTCGCTCGAGCTGCTAAAACTGCTAAACAACTTGACCCATCGCCCTCTGTTAATTCTGAAATCAAGTTGAATGCTCCTGTTTTACTTGCTACACGTGCTGATTTTGCTGATCTCCGCGATGCTCATTTGCCCTGCTATGCACTAGTATGCTCTAGTGTACTCGTTTCACTTGATGATGCACCCTCTTTGGATATTCCCCCTGTGGTTGCTAACATTTTGCAGGCGTACGCTGATGTCTTTCCCAAAGACTTGCCCACGGGTCTCCCACCGCTTCGAGGCATTGAGCACCAGATCGACCTCATTCCAGGCGCCCAGCTTCCAAACCGCGCACCGTACCGCACCAATCCGGATGAGACGAAGGAGATTCAGCGCCAGGTGCAGGAATTGCTTAATAAGGGTTACATTCGTGAGTCTCTTAGCCCTTGCTCAGTTCCTGTGTTACTTGTTCCAAAGAAAGATGGGTCATGGCGTATGTGTGTAGACTGTCGTGCTATTAATAACATCACCGTTCGTTATCGATATCCTATACCACGCCTTGATGATATGCTAGATGAGCTTAGTGGTGCCAATTTTTTCACTAAGATTGATTTGCGTAGTGGCTACCATCAGATTCGAATGAAATTGGGTGATGAATGGAAAACGGCTTTTAAAACGAAATTTGGTTTATATGAATGGTTGGTTATGCCGTTTGGATTGACTAATGCTCCCAGCACTTTTATGCGGTTGATGAATGAAGTTCTGCGGCCCTTCATAGGATTGTTTGTGGTTGTCTATTTTGATGATATCCTTATTTACAGCAAATCTATGGATGAGCATTTGGAACATTTGAGTGCTGTTTTTGACGCATTGCGTGCTGCCCACTTATTTGCTAACGGAAAAATGCATCTTTTGCACACAACGTGTCTCGTTCCTTGGTTATGTTGTTACTCCACAGGGCATTGAGGTGGATAGCGGCAAGATTGCTGCCATTCAGGAGTGGCCTATACCGACGACGGTCACACAACTTCGGAGCTTTCTTGGACTTGCCGGTTTCTACCGCAGGTTTGTTTGTGATTTTAGCTCCATTGCAGCGCCTCTACATGAGCTTACAAAGAAAGATGTGCCGTTTGCCCAAAGTGATTCGCAGGAGGTAGCGTTCCGCACTTTGAAAGATAAGTTAACCCATGCTCCCCTCTTGCAATTGCCTGATTTTAATAAAGTGTTTGAGCTTGAATGCGATGCTAGCGGTATTGGGCTAGGTGCTGTCTTGTTACAAGAAGACAAACCAGTTGCTTATTTTAGTGAAAAATTAAGCGGTGCTAGTCTGAAATATTCTACTTATGATAAGGAGCTTTACGCTTTAGTGCGCACTTTGCATACATGGCAGCACTATCTTTGGCATCGTGAGTTCATAGGTCATTCTGATCATGAGGCTTTAAAACATATTCGTACCCAAACAAATCTGAACCGTCGTCATGCTAAATGGGTAGAATTCATTGAGTCCTTTCCTTACATTATTAAACACAAGAACGGGAAGGACAATATTATTGCTGATGCTTTATCTCGTCGCTATACCATGCTGTCACAGTTAGATTTTAAAATCTTTGGCTTGCAAACTGTGAAGGATCAATATGTAGACGATGCTGATTTTAAAGATGTTTTCGCCCATTGTATTAATGGGAGACCATGGCGCATGTTTCACACACAGGACGGGTTCCTGTTTCGCGCTAACAAGCTGTGTGTTCCAACTGGCTTGGTTTGTCTTTTGTTGTTACAGGAAGCGCATGGAGGCGGTCTCATGGGGCACTTCGGCGTATCCAAGACGCATGCGGTGCTGGCGGCCCACTTCTTTTGGCCTCGGATGCGCGCTGATGTTGAGCGCCTTGTTGCACGCTGCACTACTTGTCAGAAAGCTAAGTCACGGTTGAACAACCATGGTTTGTATATGCCTTTATATGTTCCTACTTTCCCTTGGCTTGATATTTCGATGGATTTTGTTTTCGGATTGCCTAGAACTACGAAAGGGAGGGATAGCATTTTTGTGGTTGTTGATAGATTCTCCAAAATGGCTCATTTTATACCTTGTCATAAAACTGATGATGCTCGCAGTGTTGCTGAATTGTTCTTTCGAGAGATTATTCGTTTGCATGGTATTCCGAATACAATAGTCTCTGATCGTGATGCTAAGTTTCTCAGTCATTTTTGGAGATCTCTTTGGAATAAATTGGGCACTAAATTGCTGTTTAGTACAACTTGTCACCCTCAAACTGATGGGCAAACTGAGGTGGTGAATAGAACTTTATCAACCATGCTTAGGGCTGTTTTAGACAAGAATTTGAGACGTTGGGAGGATTGCTTGCCTCATATTGAATTTGCTTATAATCGTGCAACACATTCTTCTACAAAGATGTGCCCTTTTCAGATTGTTTATGGTTACATTCCTCGGGCACCTATTGATTTGTTTTCGCTTGATGCTGAGGACGCCCCACATATCGATGCTGTTGCACATGTTGAATAAATGATTGACCTCCATGAACAAACACACCAAAACATTGCTGCTGCTAATGCTAAGTATCAGGTTGCTGGTAGTAAAGGAAGAAAACGTGTTACTTTTGCCCCTGGTGATATGGTTTGGTTGCATTTGAGAAAGGATCGTTTTCCTACTTTGCGCCGTTCTAAATTGATGCCTCGTGCTGCTAGTCCTTTTATGGTGCTAACCAAGATTAATGATAATGCTTACATCCTTGACCTACCTGCGGAGTTTGGTGTTTCCACTAGCTTTAATGTTGCAGATTTGAAACCATATGTGGGCGAGGATGAGGAGTTGCCGTCGAGGACGACTTCAGTTCTAGAAGGGGAGGATGAGGAGGACATCAACTACAACACAAGTACCTCTACACCAGCAGCACCTTGTCCAGCGCCACCAGATGCACCTCCTCCTCAGGCGCCACCTTCTTCCTCATCTGGGCCAATCACTCGGGCCCGTGCAAGAGATCTAAACTTCGTCATGCTACTGAAGAATGAAGGCCCAGAAGCATAGACGCTGACCCAACTAAGGCCCTTGTGTGGGCGCCTAGGGCTGGCCTCCACTAGGTGCTGCGCCCCCTCCCTGGCCGCCCTTCCCTAGGGCTGCGCCCCCTCTCTCTCCCTCTATTTAGATAGAGGCTTCATTTCTTTTCAGACTTGAGTTTTGTTTTACATCTAGCTTTAGATACCTAGAACACGCACAAATACGTGCTGTCCTCTGTGATTCAGAACTCCACCTCGAGTGATATTAAGATTGCTCGCTTCATATTCTTGTTCGTTCTTCGATTGCGTACAGGAATTGATCTTCGTGATCAGGCTGATCTTGAGCCTGCAAGGTTGGTAACCATCGGAAGTTGGTTCAGCGATTGCATTGGCGCTTCGGGTTCGCTCGTCGTAGTCGGATCGTGAGGGTCTACTTCCACCAAGTCGAATTTATCTCCACTCACCGAAAGATCGGGCATTCCAGCTCTATCAATTGCACACTACTCTTGAGCAACACCTATTGAGAAATAGTCTCAGGCCAATTGAACAAGGCCCGACTCAAAATATTGATCGCCGCCTATCTGGACTACCACAGATAACAACCGAACTGGCACTTGATGTAATCCATAGTAGACCTTTTGCCGATTGAATCATTGAGGAGCAACTAAAGTGCTTAACTCAAGGCGATGTCCATTAATCATGGTATAACAAACAAAAGACCATGTCACACATGAACCTCCAGCCGTTCCGTTAATGGCGTCACCATTATAATACAGAGCGACACTTCTTCACTGAACACCGTCACGGCTTTAAGAAGACCAACACCCTAACGGTTCCTTCCACTCAAACCCTCATTTCCCAATTTCTTCATTTCCTCCACTACCACTATTTGTGATATCGAAACCCTAAACTCCAATCGCACCCATTTTCAACCGCACTTCTTCCTCCATCATCAATGGCCCTGAAGAGAAAAACTTTGAGTGAGCGCGGGAACACCAACAACGGGCTTCCATATAATGAGAATTCCTAGATTCCATCCCCTTTTGTTGTGTTCTGTAACTCTACTGTATCTGAATCCAATCTCTTCTGGTTAGTAGAGATGGGTGTTCTTCCCCCAAAGGAGTTAGGTGGGTGGAAAAGTTAAAGGAGGAAGGAGCTCCCACTAAAGACACACATGAAGCAGTCGTCTTGGCCCCTTTTTTGTTTGTGGGCTAGGATTGTCTATCTGCTCCTTTGTTTGAGGTCTCCTTAATTTCTATTCCATTGACCTCACTTACTTGAACCCTAACTCCATATTACAAATTGCCATCTTCATTCATCTTTGTGAGGCCTTTCTTGGAATCGTTCCCTATTTTGGCCTATGGAAGTACCTTTACCACTGTAAACCCGGTATGAGGGATGGGTTCTTGCAGGTTATTGGCGGTGTGGCCAAAAATCTGTGTACTTGAATATTCCCCTCAAGGACAACAATAGAGGTTGGCATGCCGAGTGGTTTACCATAGAGAATCATGGAAAATCACTGCCAACTCGGTCGGGATGACAACACAACACCAAGCAACCTAGTTGGAAAGAGGCACCAACTCAAGAGGAGACTGCCGAAGCTGATGCTCTACTGAAGAAGATTGCCAATCTAAAGAAGAAGGGTTTGACTGCTCGAGCTGTGGTAATTGACTTTGCTTTCTGCAGCCTTCAATCTTTGAAGGATCGAGTGTTTCCAGCATATCTGTGTGTTGGTGTGAGTGATCCCAGCATGGAGGTTAGCCGTGTGATTACCGAACAAGAAATCAAGGCTCGGTTGGTTCAATGTTGAAGGGTGATGTCCATAACGAGGGAACTCCACAGCCCTTCTCCACATGGCATCCTTCTCCTTTGGTAAGTATTTTTCTTATCTGACCAAGTCTATTGCAAAACTTACTGATGTAAACTGAGCTAATCTTTCCTTCTGACTTGTGCTTGCAGAGTGATATAACCAAATTTTTGTCTGACCCATCACCTCAGTAAGATGTGGATCAGGTACTGAAGCGGACCTCCAATCTTACTCCACAAGAGATAGAAGCCATTGTTGTAGCTACTAAGGCGAAGGCAATAACGAAGCATCAACTTTTATCATGATTCAATGCCTTGCCCTAGATTTTGAAGATGCATTGAAGGTTGACATCCATGAGGGTGAAGCCCCCAAGCATGAAGGCACTGAATCAACAAACAAAGCTCTCGAGCATTCAGATATTGCTGGGGAAAGTATACCGACTTAGTCGGTTCCGAAGCAGACTCATACCAAAGTGGCTGCTGTGAAGCCCGAGTTACTGCAGATGAGGAAGACCACTGAATAATGGATGGTAAACAAGAGATCTGCTGTCACTATGCTTGACTCAATGTTACTCCCCAAGAAGCCGAGCAAAAAGACCAAGCTTGAGAAAACAGTGGGAAGAGGAATTGCCACCTCAACCTCTCACATTGATTGGGATGACATGATTGATGAGGATGAAGAAGAGGAAGAGGTTCCACTCATGTGTCGTGAGAGAAGGTCAAAGAGACAACAGGATCTTGAGGCCTCGTCTCCCTAAGCTCAAAAGTTGAATATTGTGGAGGAGCTAGATTTGTCATTGCTAGTGAAGCATCCGGCGCCTTGTGACCGAGAGAGGCGGTGGTAGTGGCTAAGCCTAGGTGGCTTGGTGGTACTTTGTCTTTGCTTGCCGTGAGCCTTGATGGCTAGCGCAAGACATGATCGGAAGAGACTGAGCCCATGGACGTAGCCCTTAGTGGTGAACCACGTTAAATCTTCTTGTCTCCCCGGGAGTTTTCATCCCCTTCCTTACTCTCTTTACTTACCGCATTTATGTTTCTGCATTTATATTCCTTGTATGCCTTTAGCTTTCCTAGTTAGTTGATTAGGTTTGGCTCTAGGTTGCAAGTATATTGGGTAAGTTAGAGAGTGCATAGATGAACCTTAGACTTAACTAGCGTGTGTAGGGCGCGATAGGTTTATCTTATGCATTAGAAAGCCCTAGATTTTAGAAGAGCGATTAGTGACCCAATTCACCCCTCCCCCTCTTGGGTCAGATACCCCAGCATATTCCTTTCAACTAGCACAAGTGCCTACTCCCCCTAAGAGCAATACCACATGCTCTCAGAAACTCCTCAACCCAACAGTCAGATTTACCAGAAAATATGAAGATGGATATAGCACACCTGAAGGCCAATCAGCTTGCTCAAGTTTGTTTTGATGTCGCTTTGCTAGGAAAGTATACTGATGATCATCTGTGCCTTGAAGATAGTCTCTTCCCTGACTCAGAACAACACCGTCCATGGTATATCTTGCATCTGAATCTCAAATCATGTAGATTTTGGGTCGCATCAGGCTATCGTGCCGATGGTATTTCTAGAATACAAATGAATCCTCATATGTTTTTTGCTTGGTTGGTGAGATAGGATGCCATAATCCTCAAGTGGCTTATCCTATCTTGCCGAGAAAACTCTTCATACCATGGCCCATCATGTTTTCTACACCATGGCAACCTAGTTTGCATACAGAGTTCCAACCACTGGCAAGAAACTCCTAGGAGAGTTCTGCATGCAACCTAGATTGCATACATAGTTCCAACCACTAGGTTTTCACCCACCATCGGCTCAAAGGTTGCTGAATTAAGCCGAGTTGACGGTATTATCAACTTTTATGGGATGAGCCAAGGAAAAAGCAGATACTTTTATGAGCCCGCATCAATCCATATGACTGTACTCATTTATAATGAAATCTTTTGCCATTTGGATAGTCAAATTTTTTAGGCTTGATGTTAACTGCATCAGCTTGTATTCTGCCCTTTGAATGTGAAACTGTGGTGCAATTCTTTCTCAAGGCGATGGCAACACATTAGCTTTGGTCTTGAAACTTTTGGAGTTGGTAGCAATGCATCAGCTCTCAACCGAATGGCTCCTAAGCATATTGACATCCTTCTTCTATGGTCATTTTGCTATATCGACTCCTGCAAGTCGATTCATAGCTTTTCATCGATGTCTTTCTAAGATTATCCATAGCTTTTCCTTTGAATGCTGCATAAGTAGTCTTGAAAAGATGCATAAGGTACCTCTATTACTGCAGCCGTCAATCGACATGATTGATGCCAAGCTCTTCTTCCTGGTGGCGATGCTGGCTCCAGCACTTCCTTATTGTTTCAGCTTTAGCCATTTATCTCCCAACTACAGAAGTAACATGTTCTTGTTCCCTCACCTTGGTTAGTTCTATCAGATCTGAATTGTGACCTAGTGGACTGAAGAATCCCTGACAGGCAAGACAAAACACATGTAGGACTTACTGTTATTGAAGCTTAGTATCGGCCGGTGATGATGAATTATTGATGCTTAAAAAGTCGACCCGGTCTACTTGACATCATCTTGCACTGCCTCCATGCTTTGCTTGCCTTGATCTCATCTTGTCTTGGCCGATAAATTTGTGTCGACCTCAACCCTCTCCTGTTGTACTTTGGTTTGAGCACCTTTTCCCTCCGGGTGTAGTGATGCATGTATGTTTTCTTCTTTTAACTCTAAAGGCAATGGCTACACATCGGCTCGTGTTGGGTTAGATATTGAGCCATGATGGCAACACATCGGCTCCTAGAAAAATTTTGAACACCCCAACATTTTGAGCACCTCTGTGCACCATCATCTAGCACGCTGATGTGCCCCCAAGCCGAATTTCTCAAGAATTTGAGAAGATTGGCTTTAGATTGACTTTATTTATTGATGACTTTAAGAGCCAATGGACCTACTCCATTGCCTCTAGAGTGATGAGTGATTGTCAATGGAAGCCAAGACCCAGAACGACTTGGGCACAAGACCTCCGATGGACTGGAGGTAGATGAAAGTCCTCCGAAGCACAGGAGGCATGCGCGGCATCTATCGGCCATGGGAGTTTGGTACACGGAGGAGCGGCACGGTGACGGCAAGTGTATGACCTCCGAAGGACTGCGAGGCAACCCCAATGGACAGGGGATGACGGGTGCCACCGTGGTGCTCCAACCCGAGTACATGGCGCAAAGACATGCGAGGCGTTGGCGGATTCGCTCAAATCTGCTACACTACCACCAAGTTACCAAGACTCAGTGAATGGGCTCCATTCTCTCCGAGATAGAGTGGAGTAGGCTGTTCTAGGCCCAAGAAGGAAACCCTAAAGTTTCTCGGTTTCTGACTTCAAAACCGGGGGTCGATCGGCGGATTTGGACTACTGGCCACGTGGACGTCATCGGGAAGTTAGCGTGCAACCGAAGAAGATCAAGACTCCATCGCGGTCGTCCGTCCCCGAGAAAGTTGGGTCTTTTCTAGTTTGGTCCCTATGGGCATTTCTGTAATATAGGGGTCTTAGTGTAAACTAAGTCAGTTTGGCCAGTGCTATATATACCTAAGTGGCTAGTCATTTAGGTGACTCTTCCACCTCTAGAAACCCTGGGCTTAGCTTTCCAACTAGCCAAGTGCTTAGAGAATAAACCGGGTGCTAATATAGGATTTAGAGTCCCCTAGAAATAGTACTTTGCATTAGTGGGAGGATGAAGGGTGGTAGGCTATGAGGAACCTTGTAAGAACTGATTTCCACCTCTAATACAAGTAAGATTCGTCCCCAATTCGTGCTCATGTGTGCAGCCATCTCCATCTCCCTCCTCTAGTCTGGTTTTTGGATGAAACTCAAAGGCTTTTGGTGATTTGCTTTGGCCACGAGTTAATCCTGTTCTTTTGGCTCTTTTGGACTTGCTAGGATGTGGAGATTATGACTTAGTTCATCTCAATCCTGCAGGATTTCCACGAGCAAGTTGTTCTTGAGTTTCCCCCTTTCTTGCCCAAAGATTGCCTTTTCACGAGATCTGAAATTCCCGCTAATCCCTTGGTCATTTTGAGTTGATCTTTTGGGAATAGCTTTGGAATAGGGTCCAGATAGCCCGTGCAAAATCTCATGAAGTTTGGACAAGATTTGGTCAGATTGGGGGGGGGGGGTTAAAAACTCATTTTCTGCGACTCCACTGGACTATCCGATAGGCCACCGGACTCTCCGGTCTCACTGAACAGTCCAATAGTGCCCACCAGACAATCTAGTGTAGGGTCTGCCTAGGGCTTCACACCAAACTATCCAGCAGCCCCCACCGGACTATCCGATGCCACCGGACAGTCTGGCCCCTGGCACTGGACAGTCCGGTGATCCCTGGGAAGCTGCCCTATTTCAGTGTTCTGGTTCTTCTGCCGCATTTTTGTATCGAAATTGACTTTCCCACTTTTTGACCATACTCTTTACTTGTTGTATACCAGTAAGTCGCATTTTGGTGCAGTGAGTGTCGAGGGGTGAATTTGCATGTTTTAGGTGCTTGGGGTGACTTGCGATCTTTGTGATCGTTGAGTTGCTTGCTCTTTCATGCCAGGTGTGTATTCGTTCAGTGGACGGCACCTTGCTTCTACTAGACACGTATCTGTTCAGTCGACGGTGTCTAGCGTCAGTTCTCATAGCACTAGTTTGGGGGTCGTGGTTTTGAGTTTTCAAGTGCCCCCCTCTAGTCGCACGTCTCAGTCCTATAGACTTGTGCCTTGTACTCATTGAAAATGGAATGTTACTTTTATTCTTTTGGCCGTTTGCCTTGAATCGGCCTCACTAGTTGAAATTGTACATAAATCTTAAAAAACATTGCCAACTGCATCGAGTTGGCCTTACATCAACCAGTGTGTTCTCACAGTCTTTTGGGATTATGCTGCATCATCGAAGCTAGTTGCTGGGATCAGCTTCACTCCTTCGGTTGTAGATTCTATGTATCTGTATTCCTGCTAGCTTCTTCCACTAGACACTCTATCTCGCTGTTCTAGAGCAAGGGATTGACGGTGGACACGTCTTGAGAATCATTGGCTGGCATTACTTCCACTTCATCTCCATCCCGTTGTACTAGACATTGATGCATAGATGAGGGAACGCAACAGTTGCCGTGAATCCAGTCTCGGCTAAGCAAAGCTGATTATGGTCCTTGACCTTCTATGACAAAGAAGGCTGTGTTGATATCTTGTGCCCCACCGTGAGCTTGACATTCAACACTCCCTTGGCTTTAGTTGATTTGCCTTTGAAATCGTTCAACGCCACATTGGTCTGGACTAGGTCTTCTTCCGATCTACCGATCTTAGTACACATGGTATAGGGCATGAGGTTGATTGCGGCTCCAGTATCTACCATCATCCTACTGATTGGCTTGCCATTGATGAATCCCTTGATGAAGAGTGGCTTCATGTGTTGATACTTTTTTTCTGGCGGTTTCTCCAATGCGATGGGAACTGCCCTAAGACTGAGTTGTCCTACTTCTTGCTCTACTGGTGGCTTGCGAAACTCATCAGGCAGTACAAACATCATGTTGACATTAGTAGTTGTATCAGTCGATTTTCCTGCCGATTGCTCATCGACATCATGTTGGTTCTTTTTTTCCAAACCAACCGGCGTTGTGGCTGCGCAAGCATTGGTCGTGAACATATCTTCCTCAGTAAGCGGATATATTCTTCCTCCACATGCTCCAAATTTCTTAGATGTTGTACTCTTCGCCTTTGGGATTTGATAGACCTTCGGGGCATCATCTTTGTTGCGGATAATCAGTGCTTTCTCCCTACATCGGCTATTGTTCATGTGAACCACGAAGCCGATCGAAAGGCTGGCAGCACGCGCTCCATAGATGGTGGAAGACAGATATTCTCTTAGGGCGAAGCTTTGTGCACTCAAGCAATCATTGACAGTTGGCAACCTTGTTACACCTCTACTTCAACAGTACTGGAAGAATGGGTGTTGACATCTCTTAGCATAACAGATTTTACTCTGCAAGCGTATGGAGATTTGTTGTAGCTTTTTCACTAAGAGTATTCCGAGTATCGTAAAAATCCACAAGGAAGCAAGGGTGAATAGGTGAAATGATATGTTCTGTGATGCCCTAGGCATCTCAAGTGCATTACACTAAAATCATTAGCATAATGACATCTTTTCAAAGACATTTTATCTTGAGAGCATGCATAAATTAGGTCAATTGAGCAACTAAACTTAGTTTTCTGAAAAGCTGTGTTTGTTTTGTGGATATAACTTTAAGACAATTGTGTCTTTCATAAAACCTTACATACCAAACTTGTAGGCAATTCCATAAGGAATGACTTTGGTATTTTGTGTTTTGGCATGCATGATTGTTGAAAACTAGTTTTGGGTCATTTTATGTGAAAATGTGACTTCTGCAAAATTCAGCCCTGTTTGGTAAATTCAAAATTTTGTGAAACAAAATTCAAAATCTTGCCATGTCATGAATACCAAAGTTGTAGATCATGAGATTCTATGGAACATTGGTATATTTCACCTTTCATGAAAATGTACCTAAAATGGACTTTTATAATTTCCAAGTTGGGGGTTTTAAATGGTCAAACAGGAGTCAGCAAGTTAATTTCAAATTTAAATCATTTTATATTTGGAATATGGTATAGGTCCTTTTGACAAAGTTGTAGATTTCAAAATGTACAACATTTCATTCAATTGGGTCTTTTTCAAATTCGGCTCCTAAATTGGTCAAATTTGCGAAATTCAGAAACCAGGTCAGCTGGTCAAAGGGGGTTTTATCTTTTTCGTTTTTCTTTTATTTTCTCGTCTCTATGACCAGCGGGACCCACCTGTCAGCCCCGCCCGCGCCTGCGCACGGATGAATTTTCCGCTCCCTCGCTCGATGCACTGAGTCTATACGCCGTACTCCCTGTTCCTGGGATTGGCCCCACCTGTCAGCCACAGTGGTCCATAGACCGGGTTCACCCACGCGCCTCCCTCTTCTCTCCCCGCCGCGCGCGCCCACGCGGCGCTGCGCGCCGAGCGGCCGTGGCCACGCGCCGGCCTTCCCGGCCACCGCGGCCACGCGCCCCTGCCGCGCGCGGACAGCGCGCACGGCGCGCCATCCGGGGCGAGGGCGAGGCCGAGCCTATTTCTCGAGCTCTCCTTCACGCGCTCGCGCTCTCTGGCTTTTTCCCCTTTCCGTTCCGCGCGTCCGCCATTGCCGAAGCACCGCGAGCTCGCCCCCAGCCACTTCCGTCCACTCCCGAGCTCAACCGTCACTGTGCCGAGCTTCGCCGCCCTCGACTCTACCTTCCCGCCTAGACCGCGTCGCCCGAAGCCCTTCCACCCCGGCGTATTGCACCGCCGGACCTCGCCGGCCAGGGGCACTCGTCGCCGACCCTCCCCGTGATCTCCCCCGCCGTCTGAGGTAGTGGGTAAAGTTCCCCGTCCTCTCCTCTCTCTCCCCGACACTCCGCGGCGAGCTCCCGAGCCCCGCAGGGCCGGGATTGACCGCGCGCCGCCGGAGCTCCCCCTCCCGTCGCGAGGAGGAAGACGACGGGAGGAGGAAGACGGACATTTTGCGCTATCGCCCTCCGAGTTTAAAAATTTTTATGTTTCCATAACGGGCACTATGTACTGAGTCTTGTAAATCTTGCACAGGAACCCTCAGAAGCTATGGATATTTACAGATAGGTCCTGGATCTGTTTAATTTCGGTTAAAATGCTTTTAAAAAAGGCTGAAACTTTGAAAAATCATAATAAAGTGTATAAAAATCCAAAAATAGCAAACTTTGTTGCATTGTGTTCCTAATAAATAGATCTACAGGGTGGGTATGATGGTTGAGTAGGAAAGGACAGTTTTGCCCTTGTTTCTATTCAAACATGTAAAACCCTAATAAATAGGAAATAAGGACTAAATGATTTCCAAAAATAGCCAAATTCGAACAGAGACTTTGTTATCATGTATAGGTTCTGTATAAAAATTGTTGGCCCTAGCACTTGCTGTTGAATTACTATTTTGCCCTTGTCTTGCACTAAGTACATTTTAAACTTAAGAAAAAGAGCAATATGGTGAATAATGTTTAAAAATGACTTTAAGTTTGATATAAGCTATGGTTATGAAGTAACTTGCTGGAATTGGAGATGATGCATATAAGGTTTTGGCTCTAGGTGAAAGCTGGTAGAAATAATGCGCTCTTATGAAAGCTTCGGTCGCTTCACATGAAGCAATGCTACCTCACTACGCACACCCCACGTTATTTTATGTGACAAGCTAAGCTGTCGTAGATGATGGCTTGTACGATTTCTTAGTACGAAACAACTTTCGCCCAATATGCATAACTCTATACCATGAATCATAAGTTCACTGATTTACTGCATTACGCTTACATCATAAAGCAAGCATTGCACTAATACATGCTCCAATTGCATCATGTCATACATATAGATTCCACGAACGAAGAACTACTGCCGAACCAACCCGTCGCGGAAGAACCAGAAGAGGAGTTGCACCAGGAACCAGAGGACCAGCAGCAGGAACCCGACTACGCTCCGGAGGAAGCTACTGACCCTAGTGAAGAAGGTAGGCAGGACCATACTCTATCCAGCAAATAAATTATACTTGATAATTACGCATATGCATTAGGAGTTACTTGGAACCAATTGCATTAGACTTCCTGGCCACCCTGGCCCTAGCACCTATACATAGAGTTCGTAGGACGAGTATGCCTAGAAATTGCTAGGTACGAGTAGACACGAGTGTGTGGACTCGTCACGTAGGTATTTTCAAAATCACAAAAGCTTAAAGGTATATCACTTATAAGTGTTGCTCAGGAAGTAAATGGAGACTGGGCGGAGATTTTATTTCAGTATTTACTATTCATGATGTTGCACCCGGACTCCGCCCGAGTCGTTTAAGGCCCGTCCGCTGTTCGTCTGCTGATCGGCATAACATTGCTAAAGTGCTTATCCGGGGAATGGGACCGGAAAAGTCTTTCCTGGGCTCGTCCGAAGCACAGAGACACGTTCCTACCCGCTGGTTGAGAGGAAGGTGGCCCGGGGGAGCTTGGTACTCATGACGGGGAGACCGAGATGTCGGCAGGCTCGTCATGGGGGCACAACCCGGGGGCTAGGCGGGAGTGAATCAAACTTGGGACGAGGCAGGTTAAGATTGGGGCTATATGTGGGAACGCGATGGCTAGTAAGCATATACCCCTGGCATGATAGTTATTCCCGGGAATTAAAAATCGATTCGAATCGCTGATGCCCACCAGGTGTGGGAATGCCAATATCACTGTCGGGCAACGTAGTAACTACTTAAACTCTCGGTATGTTAACACTCATGGTTTTTGGAATACTACATGTTTGATCTGAGATGTTACATTACGGAAATTTACTGTTATGTTGACAATCGTACAGACAATGAAACTTGATGTTATGTTAATAAAGATGCTGTAAAAACTAAAAGCTAAGGATCCACTTGCTAGTAAGCTGCTTCGCGTCAGCCGTAAGCCAAATCCATTAAGACCTACTGAGTAATTAGTACTCAGGGTTTGCCCCCACATTTTTGAGCGCAGGTATGGAATTCATGGTGTGCACCTGTGTCGGAGGCAGGGCATGCCCTCATTTAGGATGAAGTGTCTGAGTGGTACGAGGGCAACATCGGTGGGCTCGATGTTGTACCTCCAATGCAAAACTTTTGGTGATAACATGGTGATCTAAACTTATATTTTCCGCTGCGAGAGACTTTTAAACTTGCTACCTTATAACTTTATGTTGGACTTGTATTTTATGTAAAAACTGGTTTGTAACTAAGTTTAACTTTCTACTATTCAACTGCCTGCGATGATGTATCTGTTGTGGCTCCATTGTGAGCCAGATGTGTATGATGTCGGTTCCTCTGGGAAAAGGTAATATCGGGAGTTGAATGACTCTCGACGGACGACCGGGTTTAGTTCGGTCTAATTGCACTGCAAGCCAGAGGTGGCAGGTGTGCTTAGCCCGGATTAAATCGGCGGTTCCGCCACATGTTCGAACCTCAAGCAGTACTATAAAATAATAACTACCAACTATCCTTACAATGGGGGTAAGATAAACATGATATTGTATGGTGGATGAGAGAACAGGGACCAAATCTATGAGCAAAAATTAGAAAGCTATCTTAGAGGACAACGAGCGAGATTAAAATATCCAAACTCTATTCCTTAACTATTGCATAGGAGTATTTGCAGTTGAGCTAAGTTAATTGAACACAAACTAGGGTCTTGAATCAAGCGAAATTCTAGACTACACCGAGGTGGCACGGGGGTAGATAATTGGCCAACCGAATGACAACTAGCTAACGCCTGTGGGCTTACCGAATGATGAGATCAGAATACTGAGACTCCCCAATGCAGTCACCAAGAGGGGCTACTGACCATAGCTGCATGGGTAAGATGGCACACTAGACTAATGATCAAGTGGAAACTTGATCACTAAAGTTCTTCCTTGATCAGAGGGTGAGAACTAACCTTAAATCACAGCCTAAAGAAAGTTTATAGCATCGGCAAGTCTAGCAAGATTTAAGAACTTAAGAACAACACAAACCTAAGCGTTGGTCTAGTATGCAATAAGTACACCACACTAGGCAAGTGTAAGAAATAAAGTAAAGTATACTAGAAGTATAAGCAATGAATTATATTATGCTTGAGTAGCAAAGGTACAAAAGATACAAGAGCTTTTACCAAGACTCGAAGCTAACTCTGGAATCCCTGAGGCAAAAGCTCAGACTCGACTCTAACTCCTAGTACTAACCTACTGCTACAAGACTAAGACAATGGTGTGTTTCTCTTCAATGCCATACTTCACAAGTGATGCCTATGGACCTATTTATACCCACTCGAGTGGAGGGGGTACTTATAGGTGAAGGAGGTCGGTGTGGAGGTTAAGTCGGTTGCTAGGGTGGCATGTGGCAGACTGAGCAGCCTTCTTGGGACCAGGCAGCCTGGTCCTAAGGCCGGGCAGCCAGGTGGAGGGCCAAGCGGCCGCTTGCTCCACCGACTTAGCCATCCAACAATTCTAGTTGCCTCCCGAAGTCGGTTGACAGTTGCAACTTGTGCTTTTCTCTGGAACATTGGATCTTGACTTGTGTTTCATTCTTACTCATAGGATTGAAGTGCCCTGGATTGCTGTCTTCACCAATCCAAGTGCTGGATTGATCAGTGTTGACAGTCGTAATCTCACGATATCAACCATCAATTATCCACCAAATGAATCAAAACTTGTGAAATATTCGGATTAACCCTTACTACTAATGAGTCCCAGAAGATGTACATGAATATTTGGGTGCAGGTACAAAATTACACGTAAAAATGGATGAAACAAGGCCAAGAAGTGAAGATGGGCTGAAATGGGAAAAACCCATGGCCACCTGACCGTAACTCATGGTCGGCCGGCCACCTGTTATGGCCGCCCCGCCACCTGTAAGGCCGCCCGACCACCCCTCCGAGTCGGTTTGCCCCCACTTCACTCCTACATGCAAAGAAACACAAGGCAATGACAATCCAACCGTTGTATCAAGCATCCAAAGAATCCAAGGGCTGAAAGACCATCAAACCATGGATCGGTGATGTCACTAATCTGAGGGAAAAGCCATGTTGCAAATCAGAGAAAAACACATGGCCACCCAGCCACCCTTCGGAGGCACTTTGCACGTTCATCGACCATTTCAACCTCCAACTGACATGGGGAAGCAAGATCAACCACTGGATTGCCTAAGTCATTGAATTTGATGGCCGCCCAGCCATGGTACATGGCCGCTCGTCCACCGACCTACCCCCATAATCGACCTAGGCCACCTACAAATACCCCCCTTACATGTATGGACTATAAATAGGCCCCAAGAGCTCATTTGCAAGGTGTGGAGTTGAGTTCAAGTTCTATCTTAGAGTGCTACACTATTCCCTTAGTATTTAGGATAGTCCTCGGAGTTAGAGTTGAGTCGAGCATTGCCACGGAGTCTCCGGAGTTATCTTCGAGTCTGTGGTAAAGCTTTGTATCTTTTGGATTCAGATTTTGTTTAATATAATTTTAGTTATATTTTACTCTAAGTTCTATCCCCTGCAAGTACGGTGTACCTTTCTTTGCACACTTGCTAGGCTTAGGTTGTGTTTAACTTTGTTATTCAATTCTTGTTATTCTTGCCGGTGCTATAACTCAACCCTAGACTTATACGCTAGGCTCTGGCTAGACCCTCTCCTCTATCAAGGATGGTCTATCGTTGTTCAAGGTTTGCTTGAACACGTTTATAGCGTGCCGTCCTCTCCACACAGCTTTGCTTGGTAGCCCCACTCTGTGACAGCGTGTGGTGTGCCTGTGTAGTCCAAACCCGTCATTCGGGAGGCCTATAGGTGTTAGCTAGACTCTCTTTCGGGACCAACTATCTACCCCTAGTACCCTCGAGGCTCTATAATTTCACTCTACACAAGACCCTGACTTGTTAATTGAGTTTCTTAGTTAGTCACGAATAACCTTTGCAGCCGATTAGAAATAGAGTTTGGTGACTTTATCTCACTCGTTGTCCTCCTAGGCAACTATACCTTTCTATGGATAGCTTTGATAGACTTATCATCCCACCATATACCTATCTTTGTCACGTTTACCCCTGTTACTACTAGTTGGTATAATTTATCCAAGTTACAGTTATTTCGACTTGAGTATATTCAATTACACTCTCTCGCCTGCCGCTTCCCTATGGAAATTTACGATACTCGGAATACTCCGAGTGAAAGGCTACAACAGTCTCCATGCGCTTGCGGTGTAAAACCTGTGAAGGCTAAGAGATGCCAACAATCAGCAAGATTGTAGTGCCTTCTAGTACAGAACACGTTGGCTTTTTGGTCTAGACCACGGAATTGTGTTGACACATCACTTGTGCACATGCACATTGAGAATGGAGTGTTTTGGTCACATGCACTAGTCGGGGCTCTTCCTGACTTAGCCATGTTTTGCATGTTTTCAGCTATTCTTGCACTTGCGATAAAATATTCTACACAACTAGTGAAAATATGTCAGTAGCAAGGGTTAGTCTACACTTTGATGTATTTTCGTTTATATTCATGGATAGTTGATGGTTGAAGATAGTGCAATAACGACCGTCAACACCCCCCCCTAAGCGTAGACCTTTGCTCGTCCTCAAGTAAAGCCAAGAAGGGTCATGGATCAGGAGTTGACGCAATAGCATTGTTCAAGAATAGAGGCTATACATAACTGACACCTATGCTTTCATCTCGAACCATAGTGTTTGTAGAGATCACATTTTCTCATACCTGTGGTGCATCTTTTTGGCTTACCATGTCTTGGGTGGTGGAGAGAAAGAATGACTTTGTTGCAGGCTCCAGCTCAAGACATTTCTTTTTAGATTCCTATCTCAGGTGTTTTTGAAAGTTTTCAAAATAAAAGCAAGTTCCCCAGAGGTACTCTCAACCGCTCAAAAGTGTATCCTCACCATAAGAGGACCAAGAGCGCAACCAAGATTTTTCCTACACTAAAGCTTTTGTGGAGCTCAAGGTGATGGAAGAACTTAGATTACTTACGTTGTTTATTTTGCAAAGCCAAAGATTGGACCAAAGAAATGTACTACATCAACTAATCTTGTTCATCATTGGAGCTTATTTGGTGGTTGGATGGGTGGATCTCCTTGTTTCCCTTCCTTCTCCTTCTTTTGTTGTGATGGGTATGTATTTTCTCTCTTTTTTGTCATGCTTTTCTTTTTCATACCTTTGTCATGCTTTGATTAGCATGCTTTTATTTTTTTCTTTTTGATGGATCCATATTATCCCGCGTTGATTTGGAAGGAGTAAGGTTGAAGGTATTTGTGGAGATGTATGGATGCATACCCAGAGTAGGTAGATGCATATGGACCGGTGTATTTGTGCTCCAAGGATTCAGAAGATAGCGATGATTCCATTCAAAGAGACTCAAAATTTGACGAAGCTCAGAACAACTCTAAGTAGCTTATAAGCTAGGCTCAGATTTTTTCAGTGTATTTTGGCTCTAGTAGGTCTTCAAAACCAACGGGGGAACTTTATTTTTCATTTTTTAAAAGAATATCCTGAGATGTTTGTTGGCAGTCGTTATTTACCAATTTCGACTGCCGATTCCTTGGTGAATAAATGGGGTATTGACCAAACTCTATGCATTATTTACCTAACACTGATGAATTCCACTAGTTTTGGTGGTTTTCGATGTTCCACAGAGAGATGCTCAAATTCCATGCAAAAGAAGATCATCTGGAGCAAGAGAGGATTTGCAGATAAAAGGGCTTGAGATAAAAATTGCAAATATCATGACTAAAAAATATCTCAAATGACCTCAAGACTTGTACCATTGCGTAGAGCTCGTCGAGACAATTCCAACGGACATATTATTTGCCTCATTTGGAGTTTGTACAGAAAAGATATTGAAAATACAAAATTAGGGGCAGTGCTGACGTCAGCACCACCCCCATCCATACAGCAGCGCCAGCGGGAAGCAACCTCTGGGAGCCACGTGGCGGTGGCAGCAGGCCTATGCATGCACCCGTGCACCCACACGGGGAGCAGCCCGAGCAGGCCCGGCTAGAGGCGGGGCACCCACCACAGAGCTCTGCGCGGCACGCGGAGGCACGGTCGATGCGCAGCGCGTGAGGCGCTCGGGAGCCAGAGGCTCAGCCCGCCCTTGGACACATGGCGGCTACAGAGGAGGTCATGGCCCGGTTCAGTGTGGTTCACCACTAGTTTGGCCTTGGTTCGGCCAGTTCAGCACCAAGTTTGACGAGGTTTACCGATCTAGTCGCCCAAGCAGGCATCCAAGGCCGGTTTTGACCCAGAATACACTGCAGAGCACCAGTTCTTCACTCTAATGACCGATTCACCGCCTTAAGGGCTGGTTCTTGGCTGGTTCTTCGCACCTGCACGTGTAGGAAACAGTTACTAACCCTCTTAGGTTGGTTGGGGTGACAAGTGGCACCCAAAGAGTAGTTTGGGGAGGAATCATGCATAGGATGCTTAGGAATAATCCCTCGTCCTCCACCTATAAATAGAGAGGCACCCCCTCACTATCACAGGCACCTCACCATGTAACATGCTATCGCTCTCTCTAGGAGGCGCCCCTCGGGTGGTGCGTTCACTCTGAATTCATTGTTTAGCTTGGTGTTAGAGCAGGCTCTGTTGTTTCGGAGTCAATCGGAACCTTTAGTAATGTACTTTATTTTCTTATCTTAAGCATTACTTTCTGATTAATGACAAGTGCGAGTACTTTATCTTTCTACTTTATGCACTTATCTTCGTCTATATTAATTACTCGTGTTTGGTATGTATGCCGTTGCATTTATTTGCTACCACATTTTCCAATTGGGCATGCCAAGTTCTAGGCCTAAGTTGTGCTAATTAGAATTGATTGAGCTTTGTTATACTTGCCGGTGCTATAAGCCCCTCCTAGACTTAGATCTAGGAGTCTGGCTAGGTGATCAATGAATTTGTATTCTTTCTCGATGCTTCCCTGTAGATAAATACGATACCTTAGAATACTCCCAGGTGAAAGCTATAGCGGTCTCTGTGCGCTTGCGGAGTGAAACTCCCAGGTGAAGGCTAAGAGCCACTAACAAGCTTTCTGGCACCGTTGCCAGGGAAGCGGTGAGTTTGAGTACTCTTTTATCTTTTCATCTGGTTATGGGTACCTTTTTCATTCCTTTCAAAACAAAAAAAAGTATAAAATTTTGAAAACCCCTTCAATATTTTGCTCTGTCCATTGAGTAAATCTTGATCATGCTTGTTCATGCTATGAAGTTTACCATGAAAGCATAGCTTAGATCTGTTGGGGGAAAGGATAAAAGGTGCCTTCCCTCCCTTAGGGAAAAAGGCCCAAGAGGCCCATATAACACTTGTGCCACATGTTTAATCCCACCTTGCCACTCTAAGTGAGTGCCTCCCCTTGTTTCCTATAAAAGGGGAGGAGGTGTAATAGAAAGGGGAGGCTGGATGGATGATTAATGGACCTTCTTCCCTCTCCCTCACGGACTGTGCACTGTATATGTAGGAACTAAATTCGAAGCACTCCCTCTCTCTAACTTCGAACTGGCTTTCTCTCACTAAATTCGAAGTGAGTTTTTACCTTGTGCCAAGTTCGAAGTCTGCACCCTATGCCAAATATGAAGCTTCATCCTGTGCTAAGTTCGAAGCTAGACAAACCCCCAACAGGATCAAAATCCAATGACTGATCTAGAGACTAAATTCTAAATTAAGCATGGTGCTTAGGTTAGAATTAACCTCTTTTTATCAAACAATGCAAGGCATTTCCGATAAATGAGCTATGTAGACTTTGGTAGTGATGTTCCATTTCTAGTTCATGAGCCACAATTCTTATGCTAGTCAAATCTCTCAAGTTCAATGGAGACGAAAAATCCCGGTTATGTTTCAAAAATTCAACCCGTTTTTTTTCAAGACTGTGGATTTGCGTAAAAGTTTGGAAGATGGAAGTCATGGTTTAGCAACATGGTTTTGTGCTATGTTTCAACGAGAAACTCTCTGCTAGCACATTGTGTACAACGGGCCCGGTGTTAACACCCTTTATATATATTGGACCCTCGTATATGTTGTACACTAACCTGTTGTAGGGTGCATTCATCCCCACACAAGAAGAGAGACCTTGTTCTCAACATTCTAGTGCTCAAGACCTCTTGCAATCTGTTCTGCTCTTCTTGGGAAAATGATAGCATCATGGCTGATGAAGTTGTGGTGGTCGATTATCTTCAGCACCACACAAGAATCGGCATCATTCCAAGGTGACATGCAATTCCATATCACACTATGCTATCTCTTATGCTCAAATTTGCAGCTAGTAGACGACTGGTCTACTGCCCCAAGGGAAATCTGCGTGCCAGATGGAGTTGTGGTGTAGATCCCAAAAATGGAGTGCATAGACGTCTCTCATTGCGGGAGAGCTCCGTCTTAAGCACCACAAAGGCAAACATGGATAAATCAACAACCATAAGCAGGGTGAGAACATCAATGACATGTAGTCAATGACTGTGTGGCACATGGGCAGTCAACGACTGGTGGCACATGTCATGTTCGATAAGTATCGAACCCAAGAGAGGGAAAGGAGAGAAAGAAAAGATGAAGAAGCAGATGTGGAAAAGGTGGCGCCTACAGTAGAAGCTCAACTACCAACATTCCATACTCCAGTGTCATTTGCATTTGATGATGAAGAATATGAGAGAACAGAGAGTTTACTCGAACAACATCATTAACTCGACGCACAAAGTTGTCGATTTTGATGAGATGAATCACGTAGTCGAAGATGAGCTCGAAACTCTCTAGAAACAGCTTGGGTAGGCCAACCCAAGGGGGGTAGGTCGGCCGACCCCCTATGTTCCTGCCTTCTCTCGCTTCCTCCTTTCACCGAGATCTCCTTCTCAACGAGTCTTGCGAAGATGGACCCACATCCCTACACTTAGATCTTGCTAGTCCTCAAGCAAAGAGATCGATTAAAAACTCAACTAAATTTAAGCAAGTTCTAAACAATCACTTTTCAAACTAACCAAGCTCAGAAATCAACTCAATTTTGATATGGGCATTTTAATCAACTTTCATGCATAGAGATCCCCACAAAAAATTTTTGAAATCAAATGAATCATAACAATGCCAAAATTTTCTTTCAGAATCAAAATAGAGGGGTTTCTGTATGAAAATAATCTCCATGGATCAAGAATTTACATCGGTCCTTCTTTGTCAAGCTCACATGTAGGCACTCATATTTTGTGGCTATCCTATATATCATTGCTCACCTCTCACCTCTCCCAGGTGTATATGTAGATCTTGGTAAGGGCTAGCAAAGTTAACTCAACATATTGTTCAGCTAAGATATCTTCCTGAAGATTATCCAATCACCTTGAAATATTTGGTCATCGAGAATAGATAAAATGAAAATAATAAAGTAGAGGGGTAGAAAAAGAAGATATAGAAAGTGGACATGTGCAATTTGTGGAATGAAAAATATAGGATAACTGGATTCCCAATAAATGATTGCACATGGTTGGAAAAAGTGAATGTTTTTGCTCAATACACTGATAGAAATTAACTCAACTCTTCACTTTCCAAAATTCACCTCTTAATTCTCTTTGCTTTCTTTCTCTTCTTTATCGCTTCTCTCTTTTTTTCTCTTTTTTTTTCACCCACTCTTTCTCTCTCTTTTTTTAGCCTCTCTTCCTCTTCTTCTTTCTTCACTCCGCCATTGTTTTGCTACATCAAGATGATTATATAACTTTCCCTTGTGATAAGCAAATGAGCAAAAACTTCACTATGTAGGTAATGAGTGTTGAAAGATCAAAGGGTTTAGAGGATATGGAATTCAGCAATTTTAGTGCTCTAGTGTAGAACAACTTAGTTCTGGATATATATGTGGAGGCTAGCAATCAAGAGCTAAAAATAGATGACCAAATTTTTGAAGAAATCAAATTTTCTAAAGGAATCAACCTTAACCAAACTCATTTGAGATAACCAGCTTATAGAATGTGTTTTCAACTAGGCTCTAATAGAATTTATCCTCTCTCTTGACAAAGGGATGGAACACTTGATCATAAGAGTTTTTTTTTTAAAAAAAATCATCCTCCAAATCTTTTCTTAAAGAAGCTTAGCTAAGCAATAAAACATTATCTCTCTAATCAAATCATGGGTTATGCACTACTAATCAAACTTTTAAGCACCACAATAAACATATTATGAATATGAACAAGATCAATCTTTAAAGTAATCATAAAGAACAAACTTAAATCAAGTGAGAAAATTTTATTTCAAACACTCATAAACCAAGACCCACAAAATTTTTATTTTATCAGCAAAACACACAGCAAAAACACATTCGATGTTAAACCTCCCCACACTTAAACAATGCAACATCCCCATTGTTATTCACTCAAAGCATAAGATATAATCATCAAATAGATAAATGAAAGCATAATAGTAGGTAGAGAATGAATGTAGGGAAGAGGATTAAGAAAATGTTACCGTTCGTGTGATGAAGTGTAGCCAAATCTCTCTTATCATGGAAGGATGAAAATTAGATGGTCTTCTAAGCTTCTTATTGGTTGCTTGCTAATGTACAAGCAATCTCATCTTCACACTCTTCACTTGTTCATCATCCATCAATCTTCAAACTTCCCATTTGTGGCTTCTCCATATATAGAAAGTGTTGATGTAGCTGAACTGATAACTCTTCATGTTGTTCATGTTGCTTTTCTTATGGCATCTTCAAATGTTGCACCAGCTTCTTGAATATCTAACTCATAGAGTCCTTTAAAATAACTATGATGGCTCATGAGTCTTCTATGTAAGCATTGCCCATCCTTTCTTCCTTGTTATTGCCATCATCTTCCTCCTCTAGTCATGACCAGTGTAGCTGACCTTCTCTTCTTTGTGGAATATCTTCTTGATCTTGAACAGAACATGCTTCCAATAATAGATATATTGATAGCCCTTAAAATTACCTTTCTAATGAGTACTCATGTACGAAAATCCGATTTCGAATGAAGGAATTATGCCATCTTTACTCCAGAGATTTCGTGCTACCAGAACTGTTTTCAGCTCGAGTCATGTCCAATATTTTGGCCATAAATCCTTGTAGAAAGTTCCAAATGTAGCTCTGTTTGATCCGTTGGAAAGCTAACTTGATGGGGCTTCAAATATAAGAAAATATTCTGCTTTTATCTTATGCAGTCGACCAGAAACGTGATGACTTATTCAGGTTTCAGATTTGAGCTTCAGAGATGTTGACAATTCTCAATCCTTCAATTCTTGGGCACCATGGTGGCATATGTGTTGGTTCTTGTAACACTTTCCTCAATGTTCTCCTTCATCTTCATCACAAAAGGTTCCTCCAATCCTCATGAACACTCTCTATTCCTATAAAACAATTTGAGTGCACAAATCTACTCTAGAGGTGATAATCGGGAAGTAGATAGAATCTACCTTCATCTAACACATCCAATGATTCCTGACTTGTGGCTTAATTACTCTAGACAAAACAAGGATTAGTAAAACCTATATGAGTGTATTAATGTGCAAATGTACATGCATGCATAAGATAAGCATATAAACAAAGACAATGATTAAATCAAGTTCTAAACACCACGTTTACAACATGATTGCTAAGTCTCTCCATATCCATCAAGATTTAACTAACCAAGATTGAAACACCATGTTTTATCAAGGTCATCAACTCATAACAGCACAAAAAAACCAAAGCACATTTCAAAGCTTATAAACTAATCAACAAAATATAATAATGGATAACTAGCAAGGCTTAATGAACTTCATCATGATGATCAACAATCTAGTCTAAGCACCATGCTTACACAAAATTGTTGAGGAAAAATGCTGATCAAGCATTTAACATAAACATGAAAGAACATATCATGAAGTTAATTAATCAACCAAGCCAATTAAAATGCAAACATCCAACTTTAATCTAAATGCAACAGGGTGGTATATGCAAAATGCAATCTAAATGAAACATGAGATATGATATGAATGTAACCAAGTTTTTTTTCTAGGTAATTTGCCACAAATTAGTCATCAAAGGAAGGTGTTTAAGCTTTCTAACTATCATACAAAACAAAAACAAAAACCAACTAAGAACGGGTTGCCTCCCGAAAAGCGCTTAATTTATAGTCTAGAGCTAGACTAATCATCATCACAAGTTTAAGAATATTGATAAGATCGGGATTTACAAAACTTATGACAAACATAAGCATCCATAACCACAATTATGATCAAATTACAGAAGCAAAACAAATTGTGGTTAACTAGAGCATGAATCATATATTAAGCATTAATCTTTTTCTCTAACTCAGGTTTATTAGGCATAAAATTATTAAAGTTAAAACTTATAGCCTCATTTTCATTTTCAAGAAAATCTAGCCTATAAACATGATTATTATCAGAATAAGGCTTAGCATCGAGAATCATCTTATTCAAATTGAAAGATTCATCAAAATAAATGAAATTTTGAGAAAGATTTGTGTACCTTGGGTTCGAATTTTCAAAGAGCTCATCCCTCGGCTTCTCAATTGGAATTTCAATCTCAGCATCTTGAAATGATTCCTTATTGCTTTGATGATCTTTAATTTCCTCACTGAGTTGTCCTTCTAAATCTTCAGTCTTCATTGTGTCATTGAGATGGGTTGATATTGAATCAGTCTTCAAGCTTCGACACATACTGATTCTCTGGTGTGAAATCTTGAGCAACACAAATAGTGTTGTCAAATGGAGAAATAGCTGAGTATCCGGTGTCTTCCTTTAGTGGGCTACAATATGGCATGTAACCCCAATCTGATTGATAGCTTCTCTTCCACTCATCATCACTCCATTCTTCATCAAGTGCCATTTCTTCTAACTCATCCTCCATCTCAATTGTTTCTCTCTCAAATGACATGCCAAAGAATTCATCTTCATCTTCTTCAGTTGTGTCAGCTGCCACTGAGTGAGGATAGCTTTGCTCATTGACTTGAAAATTCTACAGCATTTCCCTTGTGATAAATTCAACGACTAGCTTGTCTGATGGAAGTGATTCTTCAATGTATATTGATGGTAACTCAAATGTCTTCACATCCACTAAGCTTGAGCTAGCTTCAGTTGTCTTGAAGGCAAGTAGCTGATCTTCTTCTTCCTCAATCATGCTGACATTTCTCTTCTGTGGAGTGGTCTTGAGCATCTCCTTCTGTTTTGGCTTGAACAATTTGGGCAGCATCTCCCTTGTGCTTTGGTCTTCACTGATTTTCCTTAGTGGAATTTCTTCTTCCTCTAAGTATTCATGTGGGAGAGGTCCTTCACTCTTGAGAGGTTCTCCAAAATCAGTATGCATCCAGTGTAATCTCTCATATTCTTCATCATCAAATGCAAATGACACTGGAGTATGGAATGTTGGTAGTTGAGCTTCTACTGTAGGCGCCACCTTTTCCACATCTGCTTCTTCGTCTTTTCTTTCTCTCCTTTCTCTCTCTTCCTTGGAGGTCAAACAGATATTGGATAAGGTCTCCGAATTGTAAATTGTAGAGCTCAAAGAGATCTACAACTTTGGTATTCAAACATTCTTCATTTGACATTGTTAAGGTCTCCGAATTGGGCCCACAAGGTGCTGTTGTCCTGAAATCCGACAATATCTCGAGATTTAATTGGAGCTTGGATTGGTCTTGTGATAAACCTTCCTTATCTTCATATTCTTCATACTCAAGCAATCCTTAGCCTCCGGAATCTTCTCCATAATGGGCTTGGGCCTGCTTTCGGGCTTCAATTATTATTCTTTTATTAATCACGTCTCCTCCCTGGACTAGTAGCATTGATCCATGAATGAGTAGCCTTCTCAATTATTGCAATTATTCGCCATTTTTCTGCAATATTTAATAATGTACAAAAACAAAGAGCATACTCCAATATGAGGTTAATTGTTAGCAAAATATGACTTTATCGTGAGATTTATCTCTAGAAACACAAGAAAACACCTCAAAATAGAGCATAAAAATCATCGTTATCTTGCGCCAACAGTAGACAATGCGCACGTTGAATCCTAACATGCAGGGAAAGGTAGAAGGAGGTTTTTCAGAGATCATGAAGGAAGAACAAAAAGGCTATCATGAAGAAATCCATTCTCGACATCCTGGGTGTCTCTTCACACCATGATTGGACAAGCCTTCCACTGGAAACACAACAAAAGTCAAAGCGGAACAAAGGAAAACTTCATCAAGCAAAGACAAAGCTATGCTCTCAATCATAGAAGGTCTGTTTCATCATACCACAAGAATCAAGCTTGGGGGAGGATATGCCAAGAGGCACCCATCCTCTAACCCAACCCCTGAGAGGAAGGACCTCAATATTCGACCCACAGTGGTTGATCGCTACAAGACTTCAACTATGCTCTGAATCACTTGGGAAGCGAATGTCAGTGTCATGAGGTTGCAACCAGAAGACCATTTGTCACTGCTTCACTAAAGGCAACACATGGCTTTGGATAACATGAGTTATATGTAGAGATACCACCCCATGTGTGGAGGAATGTGACGAGAGAGCATTCCTTAATTTCCTTTTGCCTAGCCAGTTGTGCAAAAAGATTTGCCAGAGGTCAGGAATGATCTACTCTACCTATCGGATGCGAAAAACCATCAATCGGAGATTGGTGGCAAGTACAAATGACAGTGGGTTCAATCCCAACATCATCCATCTCCACCCAAATTTGTTTGGGAACAAAGGTAAGTGATATCTATGAAGGCATAGTAATCACTTAAGCCTACTCAGATACACGTTCTTGGAAGGACCAAAGCACTGCGAACAGGGTCTCAAGCCTCAACAACCTGTGATGTGCCAGTAGCAGAGGCAGAGGAGCACCTTTTTAGAAGTACCGTGCTACTTGTCCTATTAGCAAATGGAAGATAGGTTCATCTCATCGAGCAAAAGCTCTTCACAATCACTGTGCAAGAGCCTGAACACTCAAACCCAAGGATAGGAGTCCATAAGGTCAACGTCAGATCGATTCAATGATGGATCCCTTAAGGGGGCGTGCCCATAGTCCAACCCCTTGCTAGATGGTTCGAAAGGGGCCCTGGGTGTACTTCCATTTCATGCAACAAGGATGCACCGCAACCACCTAGTGTCACTTGGGAAAAGAATGTCAGCTGAAGGCAAATATGATGTTGGAGCGGGAGACCCAACATCAATACAAGGAGAAATTGCCCAAAAAGGGAGGAGTACTATCAAGTCTGATTTTTCTCCTAACACTATGAAGAAGGTCTGGATAGCAGCACAGGAGATATGACGGAAAGCCTCAAATAGAGGTAAAACAAGAGTAGAGAGGAAATTCGCCTAACATAGGTGAGTATAAACAGAGGTCAACCAGCATCGTCGTCACCCAGGGAGCAAGCAAGCTTGGGGGAGGTAATGCCAAGTAATATTGAAGTTCAGTTTCTTGGCAATCACTCACAGGAACTAAGCTTGGGGGAGGATCACCAGGTGAGTACCCTGAATGCTTAGTATTTCACTTCCATATCTTTAATCCTAAAAATTGTCATGACACCAAAAAAAAACTTTTTTCTTTCTTGTTACACCAAATAAAAGAAAAGCTATAAAAATTTGCATAATTAGACAAATAACAAAAAGATTTGCTTTTATCATGAATAAGCTCACACCCTATAATGCTAGAATTTGGTTTATATCCATGCTTAAAGGAAATGATGAATAGTTGCTCTGTTAATTCTTTGTAAGTATTTCATTTACAGCTTGACACTCCCCTGAAAATTTGAACTTATTGGCTTTTGTTGTGATCCTACCTTTAGTCTTTAACCTTGTGGGAGCAAGTGCTTTCAAACCAAGTCTAAGTTGTTGTGAGACGTGATATAATCGAAGTTTGAGTTAAACCTATCTTGATCCTAGTGAGGTGAATTCTCGGTGTTTTCTTTTTGAAGATTAAAATGAGGAAGTTCCTCAGTGGTTTGAAATACCTATCCAGAGCCAAATGCTTTACATGATGAAATCTTTACATTTGCTACCTATTGTTGTGTTGAGTTTTGTCAAATTTTGAGTTGTTATGAAGTAGTGTTCCATCAAATCCTGATCAAATTCCCCACATCCACCTTCATTTGCTGGCCTCGCTATGTCTGATCATGCTTAAATCTGCACTGAATTCAAGCATCCACCTACATCAGACATTTCTCCACCTTATCCATTATCCACATACATATCCATAAATATGGTCTCCAAATAAATACTCCAGTCATATTTCACAAATATACCCAAAATTCCCTTACAAAAGGAGACATGGATCTATTGAAAAAAAAAGGAGATAAAAGAAAGAAAGGAAAAAAGGAAAAAAAAGAAAAAAAGAGAGAGAAAAATATGAAGAAAAATGATAGCTCCATGTTGTCAAATGCTGCAAAGTTTCAAGAGGGGATTCATCAAATAAGGAGTCTTCATCTGTAGACTTCGCTAGTACCAATCTTTGACTCAACAAAATACATACATAGGTAAGCTGACTTTATCCCTACCTTGAGCTCCACATAAGCTTTTAGTTGATAGGGAAAAGTTTGGCCAATGGCGTGGTGAGGAATACAAACCACTTGAGTGATTGAGGGTACTTGAGCTCCACATAAGCTTTTAGTTGATAGGGAAAAGTTTGGCCAATGGCCTGGTGAGGAATACAAACCACTTGAGTGATCGAGGGTACCATTTGAGGAACTTAGCGCTTTCATTTCAAAATTTTCAAAAAACCCTCCGAGCATTAAACCAGAAAGGCGATAGAGTTCGATGACACTCTACTGAGATTGTTCTATCTCTCAATCACCAAAGGCAAGGTAAGAAAAGCCAGAAGCCCCACAGGTATGGATAAAAAGGTTGGGGGTACACTTATGCCAGTTTGTTCAGACATAATGGTAGAATGTTGGTTTGTGCACTTAATACTTGTAGGACATTGACATTGATGCAACTCTTGATCTATCGAGCCTAAGTCTTAGCTTTGCTCAAGGACGAGCAAAAGTTCAAGCTTGGGGGCGTGTTGGCGGTCATTATTAATCTATTTCGACCGCCAATTCCTTACTGAATAAATGGGGTATAGGCTAAACTCCATGCATTATTTACCTAACACTGACGAATTCCACGAGTTTTGGTGGTTTTCAATGTTCACAGAGAGATGCTCAAATTCCATGCAAAAGAAGATCATCTGGAGCAAGAGAGGATTTGCAGATAAAAGGGCTTAAGACAAGAATTGCAAATATCATGACTAAAAAGTATCTCAAATACCCTCAAGACCTACACCATTGCATAGAGCTCGTCGAGATAATTCCAACGGACATATTATTTGCCTCATTTGGAGTTTGTACGGAAAAGATATCAAAAATACAAAATTAGGGGAAGTGCTGACGTCAGCACCACCCCCATCCATACAGCAGCGCCATCGGGAATCAACCCCGGGCACAGTGGCGGCTGCGGAGGAGGTCGTGGCCCGGTTCAGCATGGTTTGCCCCTGGTACGGCCCTGGTTCGGCTGGTTTAGCTCCAAGTTTGATGAGGTTTACCGGTCCAGTCGCCCAAGAAGGCATCCAAGGCCGGTTTTGACCCAGAATACACTGTAGAGCACCGGTTCTTCACTCTAACGACTGGTTCACCACCTTAAGGGCCGGTTCTTGGCCTGTTCTTCACGCCTGCACATGTAGGAAATAGTTACCGACCTTCTTAGGTTAGTTGGGGGCACAAGTGGTGCCCAAAGAGTAGTTTGTGGAGGAATCGTGCATAGGATGCTTAGGAATATTCCCTCTTCCTCCACTTATAAATAGAGAGGCACCCCCCTCACTATCAAAGGCACATCACCATGTAACACACTCTCTCCCTCTCGAGGAGGCACCCCTGGGGTGGTGTCTCCACTCTAAATTCATTATTTAGCTAGGAGTTAAAGTAGGCTCTGCTGTCTCGGAGTCGGTCGGAACCTTCGGTAATGTACTTTATTTTCTTATCTTAAGCATTACTTTTCGATTAATGACAAGTGCGAGTACTTTATCTTTCTACTTTATGCACTTATCTTTGTCTCTATTAGTTACTCGTGTTTGGTATGTATGCCGCTGCATTTATTTGCTAGCACCTTTTCCAATTGGGCATGCCAAGTTCGAGGCCTAAGTTGTGCTAAGTTAGAATTGATTGAGCTTTGTTATACTTGCTGGTGCAATAAGCCGCTCCTAGACTTAGATCTAGGAGTCTAGTTAGCTCTCACCCTCTAGCCAAGGACGAGTTTTAGTGCTAAATCACTATCGTGGTGATAGCCCTTGAGCACTAGTATAGCGTGCCATCTTACCCACACAGCTCTGGTTGGTGACAGCATTAGAGGTCTCAGTATTCCAATCCCGTCGTTTGGTAAGCCCATAGGCGTTAACTAGTTGCCATTTGGTTGGCGAAGTATCTACCCATGTGCCTCCTCAGTGTAGTCTAGAATTTCACTCGACGCAAGCCATAGCTCTATCTCAATCCTTTTGACCTTAGTACAGATAGCGCTTGTATGCTAGTAGAGATGGAAGACCGAACCTTAGCCCTCGACTCGTTGTCCTCCTAGCTTACACATGAATTCGCGCCAACGGTGTTTGGTTTGTATCCCATGTTGTTTGGTCTTTACCTTTTCTTGTTATCTTTTGGAATGAATGAGTTAGTAATGGCTAGGTGATCGATGAATTTGTATTCTTTCTCGATGCTTCCCCGTGGATAAATACGATACCTTGGAATACTCCCGGGTGAAAGCTACAGCGGTGTTCGTGCGCTTGCTGAGTAAAATCTATTAGGCTCAGAGCCACCAACAATGTTCATCTTACTAGGAAAATGTAGAGCTAGCCTAGTACTTAGTCATATCATTTCTTTCAACAACTTAGAAAAGGTTATCCAAATGACATACACAAAGTAAATGGTCGGATTCTCATTTTTTTATACACGCAAGCTCGAAATTAAGCTAAGTATGGTATGTGCATAGACAACTAGATAAGAACATGATAAAGCAACTATTCATCATTTCCATATGAAGGCAATATATCAAAGGTGGGAGTTTTTTTTATTGACACTTTTTTAGTAAAAAAGAAAGAAAAGATACTTAAATATTATTATTACTTACTCATATCGCTGGTGGGACTGGTGTTGCTATAGGATTGCTACTGGTACTGCTGGAACTGCTGGGACCGATGGTACTACTGGAACTACTGGTACTGCTGCAAGGGAGAATGAGGTCAAGGATCGAGGGTCTTACTCTGAGACGGGGCCGAGGGAGCATTGAGGAAGCGTGCTCATGTCACGATGGTTTACCATTCCCCCAAGCTTCAATGAAGCTAGGGTTTTGGTAGTAGTTGGGGTTGTAGAACTCATGAGCATCATTAATGTCGGCTTCCATCTATTCTCTGATTTCCCAAAGAATGTTCGTTTTGGAATGTAGCCGGGTGTCCATCTTGGTAGTGCATCGATTGATAGTATTGACCTGTTGGTACAGCCGAGGGCCTTATTGACCCTGCAGGTTCATTCCCTCTATAGCGAAATTGAGTCCCGCCATGTTGTCGGTGTTGAACCGGGCTGATGCAAATGGTTCTGCACTCCTGTGAAAATCCACGAGACGCACCTACTGCATAGTACTTAGGAGCATATGGCGGTTGATGGTATGAACCTCCACCACCTATGCTGCTACTGTACCATGGCCCCGGGTTGACATACCGTCAGAAATCTAATAGATCCGAATATGTGCTTGATGGTGTCACAGTGTGGGGCGCCTAGGATGGATGTGCTGCTACTTCCTCCTGAACTTCTTTCTCATTGCCGCTGCTCGGCTCATCATCATTGGGATCTTGTCATGACACCTGTAAAGCTTTGGTGTTGTTCCTCCTTGTCGAGTTGCATGGTTTGGCTTTCAACTTGGTACAGATCAAACTGCGACGCCGGAAGTACATTTCAAAATTGTGGCCAAAGTAGGTCATGATCAATCTATCGCCGTCTTTCCACATAAAATGCCCTTTGATAAAGTGTTGCTCACCCACTATGTGTGACAGGTCATCGGGAATTTAAGCAAGCTAGGCATTTTCTAAAGCACCCAGTTTGGATGCAATCCTTGTGACAAGTGACATGATAGTAATAGGGGTGTTGTTCTTCCATAGTTCGATCTAGTGATGGACCATGTCTATCACCGGGGCATAAGGCTTCTTTTTGCACATCGCATAAAGGCATTTAAGATCCTCGTTAGCTGTGCAACGTGCATCGCTACGTAGGAAAACGATGAGAGAGACCCAACGAGCCAAGAGTCTCAGAGTAGGGTTGTGGATTTTTGTGATGCTATGCTTTCCTGAAACATTCTTGCCACATATTTCTAGCAGCGCGAAGAGAAGCCTAGGATGTCGCTAAGCCTTCTCGGGGAGATAGAAAACTCAGAATTGAAGAGGCAAAAATGAATGGTCGTACCTATGGCAAGTCACTCCATGCGGAGAGTCATCAGGAACTCCTTGGTCAGAAGGACAGAGCCCTCCTCCTTGATGTTTGAGAAGTCACTCCACCTCCCATAGTCGAACGCTTTCTTGAACTAGACCAGCATGCGGATCTTGACAAGGAAGAAGGTATCAAAATTCCTCATTCTCCCAAATTGCTTTGGGTCGAGGCAATCCAACACTTTTGCCTCTTCGTTGTTACACAACATGATGTCAAGGATGGTCAGGAGTGTGCATTGCGGTTGGGGTTGCGATGTTGTTCCTCGTCTTGGTTTCTACTAGTACTGATGGACATCCTATCGGACACTGCCGGGGTCCTAGATCTTTGGCTCTATGAACGGGACAGTGAATGCTCATCCGACGAGGATGGGAATCTGATGTGCTTCCTTGCATTTCTTAGGGCTCTGTTAGTCTTCTTGAAGAATGATGACATCGTGAGAAAAACACAGACACAAGAGAAATACTCGAAGGATAGAATAATTATGCGTTAGCAATTAGCTGTCCAGAAGTCAGTCGTCCAGATGTTAGTCGTCCTTGTAGGGCAGTAGCCTCCATAAACCGTTCCAACCAAATGAGAGTGGAGCACTGATTTTGTTGGCAGAATTTTTTCTAAGTGCTGAAATTTAACTAATTGCTTAAACTTATACTAAGAGAGTGATTAGAGAGAGAGAGAGAATGATTGTGCTGCTGATCGGTGCAAGGAGCAAGGGGCTGCATGCACTCATATTTATAGTAGCGCGAGGGGGCATGCATGCAAGGTAGGCAGGCCGAGCGGCCAGTGGCCTGGCTGGGTGTTGACGTCTCTTAGCGTAACAGATTTTACTCCGCAAATGCACGGAAATTCGATGTAGCTTTTTCACTCAGAATATTCCGAGTATCGTAAAAATCCATAGGCAAGCAAAGGGTTCAAACTTCAAACAGTACTATATAACTTAGATAAACACCAGCTATTCTTGCATCGAGGGTAAGGTAAACAAGGTAGTGTATGTACGAAGAGTCAATAGGGACCAAAGCAGTCAGGAAAATAGGTATAGCTATCTGGGAGGACAACGAGTGAGATAAAGATGTCCAAACTCTGTTCCTTAACTACTGCATAGGAGTATTCACAGTTGAACTATGTTAAATTAATACAGACTAGGGTCTTGCATCGAGCTAAATTCCAGACTACACCGAGGAGGCACAGGGGTAGATCGTTTGCCAACCGAACGGTAGCTCGCTAACACCTACGGTCTTACTGAACGACGGGGTCGGATTACAGAGGCTCCTTAATGCTATCACCAATAGGGGCTACCAACCAGATCTGCGTGGGTAAGGTGGCACGCTATACTTGTGATCAAGTGAGAACTTGATCACTAAAGCTCTTCCTTGATCAGAGGGTGAGAACTAACCTAATCTTAGATCAAAAGCCTAAGACAAGCTTATAGCACCGGCAAGTCTAGCAAGATTCAAGTAACTCAGGGACTACACAAACCTAAGCCTTGATATAGTATGCAATAAGGTACACCACACTAGGCAAGTGTAAGAAATAAAGTAAAGTATAGCTGAAAGATAGAGCAATGATATGTATTATACTAAATTAGCAAGAGTACGAAAGAAAGATACAAGAGCTTTACCAAGACTCCAAGCTACTCCAGAATCCCTGAGGCAAAGACTCAGACTCTAAGAGCCAATGGACTGGCTCCATTGCCTCTGGAATGATGAGTGATTGTCAACAGAAGCCAAAGACCTAGATGGACTTGGGCACAAGACCTCCAATGGACAAAAGGCCCTCCGATGGACTGGAGGTAGATGTAGAAGAAAGTCCTCTGAAGGACTGGAGGCATGCTCGGTGTCTGTCGGCCATGGGAGTTCGGTACATGGCTGAGCGGCACGGTGACGGCAGGAGTAAGGCCTCCAAAGGACTGTGAGGTGGCCCCGATGGATAGGGGATGTCGGGTGCCACCGCGGTGCTCCAACCCGAGTGCGTGGTGCGAAGGTGTGCGAGGGAGGCTTTGGCGGCTTCGGCTCAAAACCGCCACCCAAGCTACCCAAGCCCTGGTGAGTCGGGCCACAACCCGCCAAGATAGAGAAGATGGGCCAAATTCAGTCTAGGTGGAGACTTCCTAAAGTTTTCCGGTTTCTGACTTCAAAACTGGGGGTCGATCGGCGGATTTGGATGGTTGGCCACGTGGACGTCATCCGAGAGATAGCTTGCAGGCGAAGAAGATAAAGACTCCATCGCAGGCGTCCGTCCCCGAGAAAGTCGAGTCTTTTCAGTTTGGCCCCTATGGGCATTTCTGTAATATTGGGTTCTTAGTGTAAAACGAGTCATTTAAGCCGGGGCTATAAATACCTAAGTGGCTGGACATTTAGGTGACTCTTCCACCATTTGTAAACCCTAGGCCTAGTTTCCAACCAGCCAAGTGCGTAGAGAGCAAATTGGGTGCTTAGCTTAGGATTTGAGAGTCCCCTAGGTTAGTACTTGGCATTAGTGGGAGGATGAAGGGTGGTAGGCTGAGTTGAGCCTTGTAAGAACTGTTTTCCTCATCTAATCAAGGCAAGATTCGTCCTCAATTCGTGCTCATGTGTGCAGCCATCGCCTTCCCCCCTTTCTAGTTGGTTTTTAGATGAAACTCAAAGACGAGAATCCTGTTCTTTTAGCTCTTTTGAACTTGCTAGGACGTGGAGAATATGTCTTAGAACATCTCTATCCTGCTGGATTTCCACGAGCAAGTCAATCTTGAGTTTTCCCCATTCTTGCCCAAATTTTCCCATCTTCACGAGATCTGAAATTCCCGCTAATACCTTGATATTTTTGAGTATACATTTTGGGAATAGCTTTGGAATAGTGCTAGGATAGCCTGTGCAAAATTTCATGAAGATCCGAGAAGATTTGGTCAAGTTCGAGGTTTGCAAACTCAAAGTCCGAGGCTGTTAGTCTGGTGCAACTTCACCGAATAGTCCGGTGGACTTAACTGTCTCCAAATGGGCTGAATTAGTACGTTGTTCCCCATATTTTCCTTAGCCTGTTATTAAAATTTCATGATTTTTGGAGTCCGTTTGATTGGGTTTTGGCATTTTTCTTTGCAACCTGGTCTACCTGAAAAAGTCCTGTCGGACTATCCGATAGAGCCTATCGGATAGCTCTGGTGTATCCGATAAAGCCTATCGGATAGTCCGGTGTGGATAGAGTTTTTGGCCCCGGATTTGGTTTGAGTTGTTCCTAGGGTTTGTGGCTTGTTCTAGGTGGTTTTGGGTGTGCCTAGGGTCATTCCTAAGGTCTTTAGCACCTCATTTGCTAAGAGATCTTGGTGATCACTAGGCGTGTACATTTTGGTTGGTTTGTGTTAGTTTGCTTCTGTGTTTTTGCCTCAACCTCGCTTTGTTGGTGCTTGTTGTATGCCTATACTCTTTTGGCTTGCTGTGTATCAGTGAGACGCATCTAGGTGCGTTGAGTGGCTGGCAAGACACTTCGGCGTGAGTTGTTGCTCCGCTTGGTTTGCGGTCTTTGTGATCGTTGAGTTGAGTGCTTCTGCTTGCTTGGTGCGTATCCTCTCAGTGGACGGCACCTTGCGCTACTAGACACATATCTGTTCAGTGGACGGTGTCTAGTTCTTTTCTCAAGCACCAGGTTTGGGGGTTTGTGAGGTTTGAGTTTTAAGTGCTGCTATTCACCCCCCTCTAGTCGCACGTCTCGGTCCTACAATTGGTATCAGAGCCGGTTAGGTTTCTTAATACCTTTACCAGTGAGAAACCAGTAGCGACTATGACTCACTCCGGGAAGATTTCGGTTCTTGGCTCCGATGGCTACTCCTACTGGAAGGGTAGGATGAGAGCATTCTGGCTTAGCCAGGGCCAGGACAAATGGGATGCTACTCAGAGTGCAAACTTTGTGGTGCTTCCAGTTGCTCAGCGCACTACCCCAACGATTGTGGCTCAGCATGAGGCGAATGCCAAAGCTATTAACTTTCTCTTCTTAGGACTTGGTCCAGTTGAATATGAGAGAGTGAGCCACCTTGAGGCAAGCTCCAGTCTAAACTGGATGAGTCTATTTTGAGTGATGAGCCTGAGTGTGAGATGTGCCCCCACCTAGTTGTTGACATAGCTGAGCTAAAAGTGAGGTGTGAGGGACAGCTAAAGGAGTTGGAGGAGCTTAGAGCTAGACCCACGCTTTTGGGTGCGTGCATGGTTTGTTCTACCTTGAGGAGTGAGCTTGAGCAGGTGAGAGCTGATCTTGAGGTGCTTTCAGCACCCCCTGTCACGTGTGAGAACTGTCTCACTTTGAGGTTGATGTTGGTGGATAGGGATGCCACCATTAAGAAGTTAGAGAAGTCTGCTCCCTCTGTTCCCTCTCTAGACTGCCCCACTTGTGCTGCCCAGACTTTAGTTATGGAGGATCTGAGAGAGGAGAAATAGACTTTGGTTGATGAGAACAACTGTTTGAGAGAGGTGCTCAGTTGGATGTATGCTAGAGAGCCCCAACTAAGGATGATTTTAGAGAGCACCAAGAGAGCTGAGGGTGATATGAATGGACTTGGGTTAGGAGAGTGCAGTACTTCAGGTGAGAAGAAGAGTTCCCCAATTAAGCTTAAGACTGCCTCTCCTCAGCCTAATCCTACTGTTGATGGGGTTTACCACGAGCCTCCCAAGGCTGCCCCAAAGAAGCAGTTCTGGACACCCAAGCCCTCACAGGCTAAGCTGGACAGAGTAGTGACTGAGATTCTCAAGCATCCTGTGAGCAAGGAGAGAGTCCAACTGCCTGTTCCACCCAAGGCTACTCCACCTAAGCCCAAGGCCCAGCCTAACCCCACTCCCAAGAGGCATGTCTACCATTATGACTTTTGCCAGCAGAATGGCCACTTGGAGGAGTTCTGTTTTAGGAGGAAGTGAGTTGAGAGGCAGGAGAGAGCCTGGGGGAACCAGGATCAGTTCTACTAGGGTGGTGGGTAGGATCCTCCCCACCGCGGTGAGATGAGAGATCGCTTTGTTCATGGTGACAGAGTAGGTGGCTTTCAGGCCAGTGCTCCTGGAGGTGAGAGACGCTTTGCAGGCCGAGCTCCTAATCGTTTTCAGCACGGCTATGGACCTCATGACCGAGATTTTGGAGGTAGAGGATTTGAGAGCTCACGCTTTGGTGGTCGTGGGTACCCGGATAGATGTGATGCTTACTTTGACTGTGCTTTTCCCACTTTTGAGCAAATGGCTCGGCACTGGTTCAGCAATTTTACTAACCCCAGTGCCAGACCATTTGCTCACTCTCGCTTTCCTTGATTTTGCAGGATCGAGGCCTGGAGAACATATGGATCGTGGACTCTGGCTGCTCTAGGCACATGACAGGGCACCGTAGATGGTTCTCCAGCCTCAACCCCATGAGCACCAAGGAGTATATCACATTCGGGGATAATGGTCATGGTAAAGTGTTGGGTGTTGGTTCTATTGTGCTTTCTGGCAAGCTTTCCCTGAGAGAAGTTGCTTTGGTGAGGAATTTAGGGTTCAATTTGGTTTCTGTCTCGCAACTTCTCAAGGAAGGGTTTGAGGTTCGTTTTAAGGAGGGTTCTTCTTGTGTGCTTGATACTAAGGAAAAACCTTGTTTGTCAGATTTTGCCCTATGGGCAGGTTTTTAAGGTTGACCTTCTATCTGTTTCTGGCCCTCCTTGATGTTTGGTAGCTGGTCCTTCTGCTAATATTTGGAAGTGGCATAGGAAGGCTTGGCCATTTGAGTTTTGATCTGCTAGCCAGGTTGAGCTCGATGGGTCTGATCCGAGGATTGCCCAATTTGAAAGCAGAAAAGGACTTAGTATGCCACCCCTGTTGTCATGGCAAGATAATTGCCGCTTCTCATGCACCTGTCAATCAGGTGATGACCTCTTACCCGGGTGAGCTGCTGCATATGGACACGGTTGGTCCTGCTCGGATACAGTCAGTCAGTGGGAAGTGGTATGTGCTTGTAGTTTTGGATGACTTTTCTCACTTTTCATGGGTGTTCTTCATGGAATTCAAAGATGAGGCTTTCGGTTTTGTTCAGGATCTGGTCTTGAGGTTAAGGAATGAGAGTCATAAGGCCATGAGGGCTATCCGCTGTGACAATGGCAGAGAATTTCGTAACTCTCGTTTCGAAACCTTTTGTCGTGACCTAGGTCTTGATCACCAATTCTCGTCTCCTTATACCCCACTTCAGAATGGTGTCGTGGAACGAAAGAACCGCACACTTGTTGAGATGGCACCGACGATGCTTGATGAGCATAGGACTCCGTGACACTTTTGGGCTGAGGCTATGTATACGGCCTGTTACATTGCCAACCACATCTTCCTACGAGCTTTCTTAGGGAAGACTTCGTACGAGCTATGGTTTGGTAGGCAGCCTAGCGTTAAGCACCTGCGTGCATTTGGCTACATATGCTTTGTGCTAAAAAAGGGGGGCATTTGGACAAATTTAAATCTCGCTGCTTGGATGGTATTTTCCTTGGGTATGCCTCTAGCTCTAGAGCATATAGAGTATGGATCCTCGATACCAAACAAGTGGTTGAGACCTGTGAAGTTTCCTTTGATGAATCTATGCCATGCACAACCCCTGCATTTGAGTTTTCAGGTGATGATGAAGAAGGCGCGCCCATCTTTGAAGATGAGGAAGGACAAGTAGATGCTAGTGATGCAGGAGCCACTGCACCGGCTACAGCTCCTGCCCCCTCTGCTATGAGCTCTGAAGATGAAGGAGGACCCTTGCCTATGGCTTCCTCCTTGCTCCCCCGACTACAAGCTCGAGCAGAGGCTGGCCCCACTGAGGACGCAGGGGAGGTGACCTCCGAGATTGTTCCATCTCGGCAGGTCCAGCAGGATCACCCTCTAGACATGATGATTGGAGATCTACACAAGCGCGTCACACGCTCTTCGGTTAACTCTCTAGCCTTTTTCTTCCACTCCACATTTGTTGCTTCTTTCGAACCCCGGGATGTGTCACATGCATTATCTGATCCTAGTTGGGTGAACGCCATGCATGAGGAGTTGGAGAACTTTGAGAGAAACCATGTCTGGGATTTAGTTGAACCTCCACCCAACTGCCACCCTATAGGAACCAAGTGGGTCTTAAATAACAAACAGGGTGAGGATGGGATGGTTGTGAGGAACAAAGCGAGATTGGTTGCCTAGGGTTTCTGTCAGAAGGAGGAGATAGATTATGAGGAGACCTTTGCTCCTGTAGCTCGTTTAGAAGCCATTAGGATTCTACTTGCCTTTGCTGCCTCTAAAGGCTTCAAACTACAGCAGATGGACGTCAAGTCAGCCTTCCTAAATGGTTACATAGAGGAGGAGGTATATGTGAGACAACCTCCTGGCTTTGAGAGTGCCAAGTTTCCAGACCGCGTGTATAAGTTGAGAAAAGCCCTTTATGGTCTGAAGCAAGCTCCTAGAGCTTGGTATGATAGATTAAAAGCTTTCCTGCTCAAGTCTAGGTTTGTGATGGGTTCAGTAGACAAGCCCTTGTTTCTGTTGAGGCGTGGTGGTGACACCCTTCTAGTTCAGATATATGTTGATGACATTATCTTTGGTGGTTCATCTCACGCTTTGGTGTCTAAGTTTGCTGAATAGATGAGCAGTGAGTTCGAGATGAGTCTTATGGGTGAGCTTCAGTTCTTCCTTAGGCTACAGATCAAGCAAGGCCCAGAAGGAACCTTCGTCCATCAAGCCAAGTGCATGAAGGACATTCTAAGAAAGTTTGATAGGAGAGATCTCAAGCCCATGGCAACTCCCATGTCAACACAGACGTCACTTGATGCAGATGAAGAAGGGGAGGTGGTGGACCAAAGAGAGTACCGAGGGATGATCGGCTCACTTCTGTACTTGATGGTGACCAGGCCGGACCTTCAGTTCGTAATCTACCTCTGTGCGTGTTTTCAGGCCTCACCGAGGACATCACACCATCAAGCGGTGAAGCGCATCTTCAGGTACTTGAAATACACTCCTGAGCTTGGTCTTTGGTTCTCTTCAGCTTCGATGCTCTCTCTCAGAGGGTATTCTGATGCTGACTTTGCGGGTTGTCGGCTGGAGCGCAAGTCTACTTCCGGCACCTGCCAGTTTCTCGGTTCTTCTCTTGTCTCTTGGTCCTCACGCAAGCAATCTAGTGTAGCCACTTCCACCACACAAGCTGAATACATTGCTGCTGCTAGTTGCTGCTCCCAGCTGCTTTGGATGAAGTCCACTTTGAGTGACTTTGGTCTCAGTTTTAAGAAGATCCCTCTCCTAGTAGACTCTACTTCTGCTATTTCTGTAGTTAAGAACCCTGTCTTGCACTGCAGAACCAAACACATAGACATGAGGTTTCACTTCTTGAGAGATCACTATGAAAAGGGAGATATGGACTTGATCCATGTGGAGACTGAGAACTAGTTGGCCGATATATTCACGAAGCCCTTAGATCTTAGCGTGTTTGCTCGCTTGCGTGGGGAGCTTGGTGTTTGTTACCCCTTTTAGGTTGGGGTAACTTTGTTGTAGTTTAGGGTTTTGGTTTGCTTTTTCTTTGCATTTCCTTATTTTTCTTGCATTTTGTATCATACCATGCATTGCATTGTAACATATGCATTTTCACTTACTCTAGCATTAGAGCTCTTCTGGTATGACGAGTTAGTATTTGCTTGTGCTAGATTGTACAGTTGCTTGCATCATCATGGTTGGCTAAGCTCCTTGAATCTGTCTAATATCTTTTGTGAGCTCAATCACTTTTGTTTCTTGAAAATCAAAAACCATGACCACCACTTGACTTGGCTACCTCACATGTGTAGGAATGTTGATTGCTATGCTATCTTTTCATGCTTGGATATGCTAGTCGTATGCCTTTCTTAAGTTGATGCCTAAGCATTTATGACACCTTGTCTAAATCTGAAATCTGAATTAATGTTGTTTACAAGTGGTGTCCTATGAGCTAAATTGAAAAGATCCAGGTTGGTTCACTTGTTACACTGATCTAGTTTGAGATAGCTTGCCTTTGCACTTTGGCATGACCTTGCACTAGGCTGTGTATGACCAAAACCTTGTCTTAAGCTTATAATGGTTTTCTGAACCTAGGCTTGGCATTGGTTGGTAAGAATTGGCAAAAATAAGTGAATAACCCCTGGCATATGATCTGATTTTCTTGAAGTTAAAAATTGCTAAATCTGAAATCTGCAAGTATCTAAATTGCTTATGACCTGTTGTATATGCTTTGGTTGAGAGTAGCACACCTTGTATGTTTTGGTAGCATCTTGCTGTTCATGCCTGTCTTGCTAGATGCTATTCATGTTGGTGTTGCTTTCTTTTCAACAACCCTGAAAAACATGCTCCTAATCTGTATAAGATAGATTTAATGGAGCTTGTTTGCATGCTTCCTTGCCCTCACTTGCTCTGTATGCTAGAACTTGTATTTACTAGCTTTTCATCCCTACTGAGCTCTTCATGGTACACTTCCTGCATTTCATGGCATATTTTGAGAGGGAGTTGTCTAGTTCAGGGGGAGTTGAGTTCTATGAACCCTTGATGTGTCCATTGTCAACAAGGGGGAGAGAATAGATGTTGACCCTTGTGGGGAGAGATGTTCCCAGGGGGAATTCATGGACCAAGGGGGAGAACTCTGTAGAGATCTAGTTGAGGGGGAGTTTGAGCATTTAGCATGCTCTTGCATCGGTGCGTTGAGCCTTTTGCCTCTTTCTGGAGGAGCCGAAGCTTTGCCTTAGCACGACTGTGTTGAGCCACTTTGCCTCTTTCTTTAGGAGTCATGCTTTAGTTTGATCGACTGCGTTGAGCTGTTTCCCTTATCTTAAGGGGTCGATCTTTGGCTTTGTTTTTGTTGTCTCAATTTGCCCTTTTCTGCTTGTATTTGGATTTTGGGCATCTTGAGCAACTTCTTCTTTTCTCTTTCTTTTCGGTTTTACGTTTTTCTTCTTGTCTTTGTTCTATTTCAGGTTATAGGTAGAAGGTGTTGACAATGCACTCATCAAGGGGGAGATTGAGAGCTAATGTACCGGCTCCATTGCCTCTGGAGTGATGGGTGATTGTCAACAGAAGCCAAAGACCCAGATGGACTTGGGCACAAGACCTCCGATAGATAGGAGGCCCTCCGATGGACTGGAGGTAGATGGAGAAGAAAGTCCTCCGAAGGACTGGAGGCATGCTCAGCGTCTCTCGGCCATGGGAGTTTGGTACATGGAGGAGCGGCACGGCGACAGCTAGAGTAAGTCCTCTAAAGGACTATGAGGCGGCCCCGATGGACAGGGGATGCCGGGTGCCACCGCGGTGCTCCAACCCGAGTGAGTGGCATGAAGGTGTGCGAGGGAGGCTTTGGCGGCTTCCACTCAAAACCGCCAGCCAAGCTCCCCAAGCCTTGGTGAGTTGGGCCACGACTCGCCAAGATAGAGAAGATGGGCCAAATCTGGTCCAGGTGGAGACTTCCTAAAGTTTCCCAGTTTCTGACTTCAAAACTGGGGGTCGATCGGCGGATTTGGACTATTGGCCACGTGGACGTCATCCGGGAGATAGCTTGCAGGCGAAGAAGATCAAGACTCCATCGCGGTCGTCCGTCCCCGAGAAAGTCGAGCCTTTTCAGTTTGGCCCCTATGGGCGTTTCTGTAATATAGGGGTCTTAGTGTAAAATGAGTTAGTTAGGCTGGGGCTATAAATACCAAAGTGGCTGGTCATTTAGGTGACTCTTCCACCATTTGTAAACCCTAGGCCTAGTTTCCAACTAGCCAAGTGCGTAGAGAGCAAATCCGGTGCTTAGCTTAGGATTTGAGAGTCCCCTAGGCTAGTACTTTGCATTAGTGGGAGGATGAAGGGTGGTAGGCTGAGTTGAGCCTTGTAAGAACTGTTTTCCTCATCTAATCAAGGCAAGATTCGTCCTCAATTCGTGCTCATGTGTGCAGCCATCTCCTTCCCCCCTTTCTAGTTAGTTTTTGGATGAAACTCAAAGGCTTTTGGTGATTTGCTTTGCCCGCGAGTTAATCCTGTTCTTTTGGCTCTTTTGAAGTTGCTAGGACGTGGAGAATATGTCTTAGAACATCTCTATCCTGCTGGATTTCCACGAGCAAGTCAATCTTGAGTTTTCCCCCATTCTTGCCCAAATTTTCACCTCTTCACAAGATCTGAAATTCCCGCTAATCCCTTGGTCTTTTTGAGTAGATATTTTGGAAATGGCTTTGGAACAGTGCTAGGATAGCCTGTGCAAAAGCTAGTGAAGATCCGAGAAGAATTGGTCAAGTTTGAGGTTTGCAAACTCAAAGTCTGAGGCTGATTTCTGGGCACACCAGACAGTCCGATGCAACTTCACCGGATAGTCCGGTGGACTTAACAGTCTCCAAATGAGCTGATTTTTGGTATGTTATTCCCCAAGTTTTCCTTAGCCAGTGGTTAAAATTTCTTGATTTTTGGAGTCCGTTTGACTGGATTTTGGCATTTTTCTTTGCAACCTGGTCTGCTTGAAAAAGTCCTATCGGATTATCGGATAGTCCGGTGTGGACAGGGTTTTTGGCCCCGAATTTGGTTTGAGTTGTTTCTAGGGTTTGTGGCTTGTTCCGGGTGGTTTTGGGGGTGCCTAGGGTCGTTCCTAAGGTCTTTAGCACCTCATTTGCTAAGAGATCTTGGTGATCACTAGGCGTGTTCATTTTGGTTGGCTTGTGTTAGTTTGCTTCCGTGTTTTTGCCTCAACCTTGCTTTGGTGGTTGTTGTTGTATGCCTATACTCTTTTGGCTTGCTGTGTATCAGTGAGACGCATCTAGGTGCGTTGAGTGGCTGGCAAGACACTTCGGCGTGAGTTGTTGCTCCGCTTGGTTTGCGGTCTTTGTGATCGTTGAGTTGAGTGCTTCTGCTTGCTTGGTGCGTATCCTCTCAGTGGACGGCACCTTGCGCTACTAGACACATATCTGTTCAGTGGACGGTGTCTAGTTCTTTTCTCAAGCACCAGGTTTGGGGGTTTGTGAGGTTTGAGTTTTAAGTGCTGCTATTCACCCCCCTCTAGTCGCACGTCTCGATCCTACAGACTCAACTCTAATTCCCAGGACTATGCTATTGCTACTAGACTAAGACAATGGTATGTTCTACTCACTTTCACACTTTGCAAATGTGCTCCAGGGGAGTATTTATAGTCACCAAGTGAGTGGGGGTACTTATAGTGTTGGTTAGGCAATTATGGGGGTAGGTGGTAGGCTGAGCAGCCAGGTAGGAGGCTAGGCGGCCCCACCTGAGACCGGGTGGCCTAGCCAGCCCTTGGATCCACCGCCTTACTCCATCTAATGGTCCATCTTTACTCCCCATGGCGGTTGGCGATTGAAATGTGTGCTTTTCTCTGAGCCATTCGATCTCACTTGTGTTTCTTCCTTAGCTGCAGGATTGAAGTCCCTTAGATTGCTGACTTCATCAATCGAAGTGCTGCATCAAGAGGTGGCAAGCCTTTCGGTGCTTAATACGTTGGTTTTGGCGTTTACACTTCAGAATTTTGTTGACACGTCTTTAATGTGCATGCAGGTCAAAGATGAGGCTATGTGGGTCCAATGTCAGGCTGGGTGGCCTGGCCCTCTAGTTAGGTGACCTGTGTCTCCTTCTAACTTAGCCTAGATTTGACATGTTTTCAGCTGATCTTGCTCCTGCAATCAAATATTCAACACAACTCATAGAACTATGTCAGTAGCAAGGGTTAGTCTACACTTTGATGTATTTTCCTTCATGATCATGGATAGTTGATGGTCGAAGATAGTGCAATAACGACCGTCAACAGCCCCCCCAAGCTTATACCTTTGCTCATCCTCGAGTAAAGCCAAGATGGGTTATGGATCAGGTGTTGCTGCAATATCAATGTTCAAGAATAGAGGCTATACATAACCGACACCCAAGCTTTTGTTTCAGACCATAGTGTATGAAATGATCTCCATTTCTCATACCTGTGGTGCATTTGTTTTATTTACCTATCTTGGGCATTGAGAGAAAGAACGACCTTGTTGTAGGTCCCAGCTCTAAACATCTCTTTTTGGATTGTTATCTTAGGTGTTTTTTATGGAGATTTTCAAAATAAAGTAATTTTCCCCAGAGGTACTCTCGATCGCTCAAAAGTGTATCCTCACCATGGAAGGCCAAGAGCATAGCCATGATTTTTCCTACACTAAAGGCCTTTATGGAGCTCAGGGTGATGGAAAAACTTAGCTTGCTTAGGTTGTTTATTTTGCGAAGCCAAAGATTGGACCAAAGAAATGTACTACATCAGCAAATCTTGATTATCATTGGAGCTTATTTGGTGGATGGATGGGTGGATCTCCTTGTTTTCCTTCCCTTCTCCTTCTTTTGTGATGGGTATGGATATGGAGCCTTTTGTATTTTCTCTCTTTTTACCATGCCTTGACTAGCATGCTTTTCTTTTTTTTTGGCTCCACATCCTACCTCATTTTGATGTGGAAGGAGTAAGGTTAAACGTATTATTTGGAGATGTATGGATGCATACCTAGGATAGGTAGATGCATGTGGGATGCTGTGATTTTGCTCCAAAGATTCACAAGATAGCGATGATTCCATTCAATGAGACTCAAAATTTGACAAAGCTCAAAACAACACTAAGTAGTTGGTATGCTAGGCTTAGATATTTTCAGTGTATTTGGCTCTAGTAGGTGTTTAAAGAACAACGAGGGAACTTCATTTTAATTCTTCAAAAGAATAATCTGAGATGTTCATCCTACTAAAAGAATGTGAGAGCTGGCCTATTACTTAGTCATATCATTTCTAACAAAAACTTAGACAAAGTTGTACAAATGGCATCCACAAAGTAAAAGATCAAGTTCTCATTTTATACACACAAGCTCGAAATTAAGCTAAGTATGGTTTGTGCATAGACAACTAAACAAGAACATAATAGGGCAACTATTCATCATTTCCATAATGAAGGTAATATATCAAAGGTGGGAGCTTATTTTATTGACACACGGGTACTAACTCGTGGGTAGAACGGGTGTGGTGACGGACTGCTGCTGGTCGGACTGGTACTGCTGCTGCTGCATAGGGAGGAATGAGGACAGGAATATGGGGGCCTTACTCTTGAGATGGGGACGTGAGGAGGCATGCTCATATTGGTCTACCACCCCCAAGCTTCAATGAAGCTAGGGGTTCTGGCGGTAGTAGTTGTTGTAGAACTCTTGAGCATTGTTGAAGCCAGCTCTGACTTGTTCATTCAGGTTCTGAATCATGTTGGTGTTGTCCTGAAGCAGTTGATCCATCTCCGCGGTGCGTCGGGCGATGTCGTCCACCTGCTGGTACAACCTCTGATCGTAGTGGCCCAAGTTCATCTCCCCCATTGTGGAGTTGATGCTGGCCACATTGTCGGAGTGGAATCAGGCTGATGTAGAGTGGCCTTGGTCTCTATTAACTTCATATGATGCACTCCCATTATCATAGTATGGAGTACTATGCGATGGCTGGTATGAACTTTGGTCTTCGCCACTGATGCTATACCATGGCTCGGGCTGGCCTTATCGGTGGAACCCTGATAGTTCTGGGTTGACACTTCCAGTTGGAGTGGCAGCATGGGGTGCCCATGATGGACCTCCTTCTGCGTCCTCTCTAGCCTCATGTTGACGAACTTCTGCACGCCGCCATTGGGCTCTTGTCATGACGCATCCAATGCTTTGGCGTGGTGCTTCCAGGTCGAGCTGCATGGTTAGGCTCCTAACTTTGTACAAATCGTACTATGGCGCTGAAAGTGGTATTTCAAGATTATGTCCAAAGTAGGTCATGACTAAGTTTCCACTCTCATCCCTTTTCATAAATCGTGCCTGAATGAAGTGTTGCTCTGCAATGAGGTGCGTCATGTCATTAGGGATGTACACGAGCTGGGCATTTTCTAGGACACCCAGTCCATATGCAATCCTTGTGACTAGTGATGTGATGTTTATGGGAGTGTTTGTCTTCAGCATTTCCATCCAATGACAGACCATGTCAATGACTGGAGCAGTAGTGCTTCCTTCTATTCATAGCATAAAGGCACTTCAGGTCTTCGTAGGGTGCACATCGTACTTCCCCCCGTGGGAAGACAATGAGCGAGACCTAGCGGGCCAGAAGTCTCAGAGTAGGGTTGTGGATTTTTGTGGTGCTTGTTGGCGTCTCTTAGCCTTAATAGGTTTTACTCCACAAGCGCTCGGAGACTACTATAGCCTTTCACCCAGAGTATTCCGAGTATCGTATTTATCCACAAGGAAGCGGCAGGCGACACAGTATAATTGGATAAACTCAAATTGAAGTCACCGTACTTTAATAAATGTACCAACTAGTATCTAGATAGGGGTAAGTTTGGTAAAGATGGGTGTATGGTGAAGAAGTAAATAAACTACCTAAGATACATGTAGAGAGGTATAGTTGCCTGGGAGGACAAGGAGTGAGATAAAGTTCCCAAACTCTATTCTATTTGGCTGCAAAGACTGTGTTGTGGTTAACTAAGGAAACCCAAGTAACAAGTCAGGGTCTCACGTCGAGCAAAATTCCGACGCCCCCGAGGGGTCAGGGGGTAGATAGTTGACCACCGAAAGAAAACCCGGCTATCACCTATGGGCCTCCCGAATGAACGGGCCTGGACTATAGAGGCACACCACACATTGTCACCGAGTGGTGCTACCAAGCTAATCTGTGTGGAGAGGATGGCACACTATAAACGTACTCAAGCAAAGCTTGAGTAACAATAGATGGTCTTTGATCAGAGGAGGGGACCTAACCAGAGCCTGGCGTACAGGTTGGATTATAGCACCGGCAAGAATAACAGGACTTGACTAACCAAGATAACCACAGCCTATGCCTAGCAAGTATGCAAAGAAAGGTACACCACACTTGCAAGAGATAGAAATAAAGTAAAGCATAAATATATTATACTGAAGATAAGAGTACAAAGATACAAGAACTTTACTGCAGACTCAGAGCTATCTCCGAGAACTCAGAGGCAAAGCTTGACTCACTCTAACTCCCAGGACTATCCTAACTACTAAGATGTGGAAATGGCACTCTCTAAGGTAGAATGAAGCTCTCAACTTCTCCACACTTTTACAAATGAGCTCTCGGGGCCTATTTATATTCCAGCAAGTGAGGGGGGTATTTATAGGTGGCTTAGGTTGGTTTGGGGAGTAAGGCGGTGGTCGGCCGACCATGTAGGTGGTCAGCCGACCTAGCCCCATGGTCGGGCGATCGCCCGATCCATCGACTTGGTCATCCAACGGCTTGATCTCGCTTCCCCACGTCGGTTGGCAGTTGAAACAGTTGGTGCACATGTAAAATGAGGGCCTTGCATGGTCGGCCGACCATGCATGAGGTTAGGCGACCACATGTCCTGCTCCGATTGGTTGCATGGCTCCTCTACTGGATGAGTGACGTCACCGATCCATGGTTTGGTGGTCCTTTAGCCCTTGGATACATTGGATGCTTGGTTTGACGGTTGCATTAGACTACCTTTGTGTTTCCTTGTAGGTTTGGCTTGATGACATGGCATTTGAGCTCCGAGGGAAGGTCGGGCGGCCGGGGGCAAGGTCGGCTGACCCTGCCACTGGGTCGGGCGACCCAGCAGGTGGTCGGGCGACCAGGACCCATGGTCGGCTGACCCAACCACTTTTGCCTGCAGTGCCCATCTTTGATCCTTCATACGTTTTTAGCTGTTTTATGTGTATTTTGGTACCTGCATCCAAATATTCATGTACATCTTGTGGAACTCATTAGTAGTAGGGGTTAGTCCATCTTATTCACATGCTTTGCTTCATTTGGTGGATGATTGACGGTAGATATCGTGAGATTATGACCGTCAACACCCCTCAAGCTTAAACTTTTGCTCATCCTCGAGCAAAGCTAAGACTGAAAGTGGATCAGGAGTTGCTGCAATATCGAAGGTGAAGAGTAGTTCTTATACATGCCTCAATACTCAAACTTTTATTCTAAGTAGTGAAATAATTGAAGTTCACCTTGTGTAATGCCTGTGGTGCATCTTTTTGCTTACGTCACCTTGGGCAGTTGGGAGATGGAACGACTTTATTGCAGGAGTATTTCTGACTTGCCCTTTTTGGATGTCCTTCTCAAGTGTTTTCTAAATTTTCAAAACAAAGAAGCTTCCCCAAGATACTCTCGGTCGCTCAAAGGTATTTCCTCAACAAGGGCCATGAGTTGGCCAACATTTTCCTACACTAAGGCCTTTGTGGAGCTTTAGGAGGGGAGAATGTGGCACACTTAGGTTGTTTATTTTTGCTAAGCCAAAGATTGGACCAAAGAGTGTACTCTATCACTTCTTCTTTTTGATTGCTGGAGTATGAATGGTGGGCGTCTCTTTCTCTTGATTTTCATCCCTTGTAGCCTTTTATAAATTTGGAGAGAATATGGAGCCTTTATTTATTTTTGCCATGCTAGAACTTGCATGCTTTTCATTTTGCCGTGCATTTGCACGCATTTTTCTTTCGTTTTGCCATGCTTTTGCATGCTTTTTTTTTCTTTTAGCTCCCTACCCTTATTCCTTTGGATTTGAAGGCTCAGGGATTATGAGAAGTATTTGGAGACTTTTTTGGTGGATGCAAAGCATGAAATGGATCACTTGCATTTATGCTTTTGTACTCCAGCTATCAACAGAAGGTTATATTTCTACTCAAAGAGACTCAAAATTTGACAAAGCTCAAAACAACTCTAAGTAGCTCTTCGTAGCGGTTTCAACTATTTGAAGTACTTTTGGCTTTGGTAGGCATTCATGACCGAGGGGGAGCTATATTTTGTCATTTTAAACATAAAAACCTGAGATGTTCACCCTACTTGGAACGTCAAAGAATCATCCCACATTTAAGTCATATCATCATCTCGCAACAACTTAGGCTTGTTATCACAAATGGCATCCACAAAGTAAAACTTTGGGTTTACTTCTTTTATTCACAAACTCAAAACTAAGCTAAGCATCAATCACTTGCAAGAATTAAATCATTCACTTGATAGAGCAACTATTCATCATTTCCAAAATGAAGCTAGCATGTGAGTTTATCATTAAAGCATGGGAGTTATGATACCGTTTTTTTTAAAAGCATAAATATAACTGAAATGAAACAAACTAAATTAAACTAATTATTACTAGTGATCTCTCTCAAGGCAGATACATGGGTGGTGCAGTGAGCAAGGGGATTGACATACCTGGCTATTGATTGGGTTCCCCCCAAGCTTCAATGAAGCTACTGGGGGTAGTACCCATGGTACTGGAAGAAACGCTGGGACTCGTCGAAGATGCTCTAGGCTGTCGCTTCTATTTCTAGGAGGCGGTTGTAGTGCTCATTCTGGGTCTGTGCTTGTCATGAGCATTTCGTCGAAGCATTTCGTGAGGCTGATGGGCTTTGTGTGGAGTTGCCTTAGCAGGTCGACTTCGTCTTGGTTCTGTATCTGGATGTGGGAGTCCAGTAGCAGTACCAACCTGGCATTTGACGAGGTTGCTTCTTCCTCTAGCGGTCCAACACTTGAGGAACCTCTGTCAGACGCCTTTCGGGAGCTGTGTCCTTGCGAACCGGAGGATGTGAGATGATGTGCCGCCCTATTGATTGCATTCCTAGTCCTCTTCAATGCGCGCTTCATCTTGCACAAAAAATGATCACAAAAACTACAAGACGACAGAAAAAATATTAGCGTTAGTCGTTAGTCGTCCTTGTGGGGTGCGACACCACCACAACCCCGTTCTTGTGCTTGCCAAGAGAGAAAGGGTTATTTACAAGCTGAAATTTATTTGGCTAACACGATTTTATTTGGGACTTATTTAACTAAGCACTAGGGCTTAATTAAATACTAAACATGAGAGTTTTTGAGGGGGACAAGTGTGCTGCTGCCTGGTGCATCGAGCAAGGGGTGGAGGTGCCTTTTATAGGCGAGGGGCAGCAGGCAGGAGGGTCGGGCGACCACTCCCTTGGTCGGCTGGCCCTGGCCTCTGGTCGGGTGACCATGCCCCAGGTCGAGCGACCATGTGCAAGTACCGGGCGGCCATTGCCCCGGTTGGTTGGCCATGCATGAAAATCCCGATGACCCTTGAGCGCGCAGGAGGAAAATGGTGGCACTGCATGGGCCAAAAGCAAAAAGAAAAGAGGCATTGGCTAGCCATGATGAGGTTGGGCAGCCATGAGTGTGTCTCCACCTGCTTTGTGAGAGAATAAAAGGAAAGAGAAAGGAAGAGAAAGAAAAAAAGAGAAAAGAAGGAAAGAAAAATAAAAAGAAAAGGGAAGAAAAGAAAGAAAGAGAGAAAGAGGAGAGTGCAGGAGGGGGGTCAGGCGGCAGGCAGCCTGGTCAGCCGACCCTGACTCTACCCCTTTTACCTTTGCACACAGAGTGGTCAGCCAGCCAGGCACTATGGCCTGTCGGCCATGATTTTTTTTTAAAAGAGGAAGAAAGGAAAATACAGTAAAAAGAGAAAGTAAAAGAAAAAGGAAAAGAAGAAAAGAAAAGAGAAAAAAAGAAAAAGGAGGTAAAGAGAAAGGAAAGAAAGAGGGGGCTAAGCTGGCCGAGCGACCACCAGAGGCGGTCGGCTAGCCATAATACTCGGTCGACCGGCCTCTTTTTTTTCAGAAAGAGATAAAGCGAATGCATAGAAAATTAAATTTGTGCTGTGCAAGAATTTAAACATGCCATGGAGATCGAAAAATTAAATTAGCAGAAAACTAAATATGCTGTCGAGAGATAATGCCAAATTTACCTTTTGGCGAGGGTGCACCATTTACCACCTTTCGGGATATCGCATGGGCGTACATTCTGGATGGTGACTTGTATTTTTGCGCACCACTTTGGATTAGTCGTGGACGAAGCTTTGGCACGCTTATTTTCAACATGCCCCAGATCATTTGTCTTGGTTGCATCATGGGTATGTTGATCCTTGCTGTGGCCTTGAGTGAATGGTGTGGTTGACTCGTGGGCGCCGACCTTCTACACAGGAGCTTTGCCTCCTATTTCCTAGGTTTTGGGACTAGCCTTGGTTGCTTTTGCCTTTTCTCGTTCCTGTTCTTCCTGTTGTCGGATGGCATCCTCGTTGGCTAACTTCCGTTTCATGAATGCTATGAGACTGTCCATCTCTTTCCCGGAGGCGTTGATGACTGGTGGCTTCGGTATATATTTCTGGCAGTTAAATACCTTCACTTGGCTGCATTGCTCCACCTTTGGTTTGAAAGAGAATGTCTCCCTCATTCCGTTGATGTTGAGGTGGACTTCTCCAGCCCCAACATCGATGCTTGCCTCTGCAGTACTCAGAAATGGCCGCCCAAGAATGAGTGGTGTCCTTGCATCAAATTCCATATCCACCACCATGAAGTCCACTGGGATGAGGAAATTCTGGATCTACACCAGAACGTCCTCGGCGATCCCTTCGACCACGTATGGATTGGTCTGCCAACAGTAGGCACATGGCAGTAGGAATGAGTGCAGCGTGGTTGAGTTTGTTGAAGATGACTTTTGGCATAACACTAACGCTTGCTCCGAGGTCACATAAGGCTTGATTGAAGACTTGGTTCCCAATTGAGCATGGAATGGTAGGGCTTCTAGGGTCCTTTTTCTTCTGTGGAGGCTGATTGAGTACAGCTGTACTACACTCTTCTGTCATGTGGACAATTTCCACTGATGGTAAAGGCTTCTTGTTGTTGAGGATATCTTTTAAGTACTTGGCATATGTCGGTACCTCCATAGCATCTAGCAAGGGTATATTGACATTTAATTTTTTAATGACCTCAACGAACTTACTGTATTGTGTTGGCAGCCTTCTTGTTGCGCTAGGGGAAAGGTAGCACCGTTGTGTCATAGAATTTGTGTGGACGTGATTTCGGTGGTGCCTTGTTCTCTGCTGTTTCAGGTCTGGTCTCATGATCATCCTTCTCCTCCGTGTTAGCGACCTTCTCCTGTTCTTCACCTGCATTGTGAGTGCGTGGTGCACTACTAGGGTGTGGAGGGTCCTGAGTAGACTTACCACCCCTAGTGGTGACTGCATTGATGTGCTCTTTGGGAGGAGGTTCCGGTTGCCCTGGAAGCTTACCCGTATTAGCATTACGTAAAGAGGCAGCTAACTGAGCTATCTGTGTTTCTAACATTTTGTTAAACTCAGTTGATTTTTCATAGCACTATTAAGAGTCTCCATTTGAAGAGAGATAGACTCAAAAAGCCTATCATTAGCATGAAATTTCTTACTAATGCTGTCATTCACAGCTCTTTGATCAAATGAGGTAGGCTTATTAAATTGTTGTGAATTGCCTGATGAGTTACCTTGTCCAGAGAAAGGAATGTACGCTCTTGAATTCTAGCCTGGTTGAGGACGACTCCCATTGTTGAAGTTGCTAGAATTACCGATGAAATTGGCATCCTCCGGTCGAGTTTTGGGGCAGTTGTTCCCCGAGTGTCCTGTATTCCCGCAGACTTCACAAGTCATGCGAGCGTCGAGGGCCTAGACTGGAGTGGTCTCAGGACTATCTTCTAGCTTCTTTAAGAGTATGTCCATCTTGGCAGCGAGCATATCGGTGCTGTCGATGTGATGGACTCCACGAGATCGGGTACTAGACCTCTCTTCTCTCCATCCCAGATTTGTGGCTATCTTTTCATTGGGATCCTTGGCGGCTCTCACACTCTGGGATAAGATGGATCCTCCGGCGGCTGCATCCAGGTGCTCTTGTGCTGAGCGGTTCAATCCATGAAAGAAGCTCTGGATGATAAGCCATTGTTCCATTCCATGGTGGGGGCAGGCCGCGATGTACTCTTGTAATCGTTCCCAGGCCTCTGCCCCTGTTTCATCTGTGAGCTGTTGAAAGCTCGAGATCTTGTTCCTCAATGCATTGGTCTTTCCCAAGGGGAAATACTTGGCAAGGAATGCATTGGAGCATGCATCCCATTGCTAGTCTGCAGAATGGGATAGCTTGAACCATGTGAATGACTCTGGGTTTGAGCTCAAAGTTCTCTCCCGCTTGCACTTCAGGTCCCATAGGAACATTGTTGCTGGAGGGAATAGAGAACTCACTGATGGTCTTTTCAGCCATGACGTTGGTGAATAGAGTATGACTCATTGATGCAAATGATTCATGTTCCGTCGGTACAGGTCTCTACCCGTGAACAGTCTTCGAACGGACTCTTCTGAGCAAGGCCTCTTGATTATTGTGGAAGTTTACCAGTAGGTTGTAACCAGTCATACACCCCTCTGTGGCATCCACAACAAAAACAATAGAGACAAGTGAGCCTGCTAAAGGCTAGTTGGTATTTTTATAAAGACACAGGGATCGAAAAGAGGTTATCAATTATATCTATGCCTATTGCTTCCCCGGCAATAGTGCCAGAAAAGCTTGTTGGCGTCTCTTAGCCTTAACAGGTTTTACTCGGCAAGCGCAGAGAGACCGCTGTAGCCTTTCACCCAGAGTATTCTGAGTATCGTATTTATCCACAGGGAAGCGGAAGGCGAGAGAGTTTAATTGGATAAACTCAAATCGAAGTCACTGTACTTTAATAAATGTACCAACTAGTATCTAGACAGGGGTAAGTTTGGTAAAGATGGGTGTATGATGAAGAAGTAAATAAACTAGCTAAGATACACATAGAGAGGTATAGTTGCCTAGGAGGACAAGGAGTGAGATAAAGTTCCCAAACTCTAATCTATTCGACTGCAAAGACTATGTCGTGGTTAACTAAGGAAACCCAAGTAACAAGTCAGGGTCTCACATCGACCGAAATTCCGACGCCCTCGAGGGGTCAGGGGGTAGATAGTTGACCACCGAAAGAGAACCCGGCTAGACTATAGAGGCACACCACACACTGTCACCGAGTGGGGCCACTAAGCAAATCTGCGTGGAGAGGATGGCACGCTATAAACGTACTCAAGCTTTGCTTGAGTAATAATAGATCGTTCTTGATCAGAGGTGAGGACCAAACCAGAGTCTGGCGTACAGGTTGGATTATAGCACCGGTAAGAATAACAGGACTTGACTAACCAAGATAACCATAGCCTAAGTGTACAAAGATACAAGAACTTTACCGCAGCTTTTGAGCTATCTCCGAGAACTCCGAGGCAAAGCTCGACTCACTCTAACTCCCAGGACTGTCCTAACTACTACGATGTGGGATGTGGAAATGGCACTCTCTAAGGTAGAATGAAGCTCTCAACTTCTCCACACTTTTACAAATGAGCTCCCGGGGCCTATTTATAGTCCAGCAAGTGAGGGGGGTATTTATAGGTGGCTTAGGTCGGTTTGGGGAGTAAGGCTGTGGTGGGCCGACCTAGCCCCATGGTCAGGCGACCGCCCGATCCACCGACTTGGTCATCCAACGGCTTGATCTCGCTTCCCCACGTCGGTTGGCAGTTGAAACGGTTGGTGCACGGGTAAAATGAGGGCCTTGCATGGTCGGTTGACCATGCATGAGGTCGAGCGACCATGTGTCCTGCTCTGATTGGTTGCATGGCTCCTCTCCTGGATGAGTGACATCACCGATCTTTGGTTTGGTGGTCCTTCGGCCCTTGGATACATTGGATGCTTGGTTTGATGGTTGGATTTGACTGCCTTTGTGTTTCCTTGTAGGTTTGGATCGATGACATGGCATTTGGGCTTCGAGGGAAGGTCGGGCAGCCAGGGGCAGGGTCGGCTAACCCTGCCACTGGGTCGGGCGACCCAGTAGGTGGTCGGGCGACCAGGACCCATGGTCGGCCGACCCAGCCACTTTTGCCTGTAGTGCCCATCTTTGATCCTTGATATGTTTTCAGCTGTTTTATGTGTATTTTGGTACCTGCATCCAAATATTCATGTACATCTTGTGGAACTTATTAGTAGTAGGGGTTAGTCCATCTTATTCACATGCTTTGCTTCATTTGGTGGATGATTGATGGTAGATATCGTGAGATTACGATCGTCAATAGTGCTGTGCTTTCCCCTCACACTATTCCTATGGATTTCCGTCCAAAAAGTTCTCATGTCATACCCAGCCGGCTCGTCTGCTAAAGAGCAGTCCAAGTTGAGGCCTGGGAGGTTGCTAAGCCTCCTCGGGGTGATAGAGAATTCAGAATTGGACAAACGGAAATGGATGGTTGTACCTACGGGGTATCTTTCCATGCACAGAGTCATCAGGAACTCCTTTGTAAGGAGCATTGATCCTTCCTCTGTGATGTTCGAGAATTCCAACCATCCTGCGTAGTCGAATGCATGCGTAAATTGATCCAAACATACCAATGCTGACAAGGAAGAAGGCGTCGAAGCACCTTGTCCATCCAAAAGATTTTGAGGCAGGGTGCTCCAACGTTTGTGCTTCCGTGTCGTTACGCGGGACGATGTCGTGGATCGTCAAAAGTTGGTGCTGCGGTGGGGCTTGTGATGATGTTCCGTCATCTTGTTCCTGGCTTCGGGCACCACTGGTGGACATCTAATCAGACGCAGCAGGGGTCCTTGAGCTACCACTCTAGGAGTGGGAGCGTGACGAAGATGAGAAGTTGAGGTGGATACCCTTCCCTGTGTTGCTGATGGCTCTGTTGGCTCTTCTGAAAAATGAAGACATCCTGCAAAATGGACACGGACAAGAGAATACCCGAGAGAAACAGCAGATAAAAAAATTAGCATTAGCGGTTAGTAGTCCAAAGTCAGTTGTCTAGAGGTAAGTCGTTCTTGTGGAGCACTAATTTTATTCGAGCAAAAATTGCCTAAGTGCTGAAATTAGCTAAGTGCTTAGATTAGAGAGTGATTAGGGGAGAAAGAGAGAGCTCACACTGCTGAACGGTGTGGGGAGAGCTAAAGGGGCTGCATGAATATTTATAGGCACGTGGGAGTGCATGCATGCAGGCAGGATGCAACAATAGGGCCGGGCGGCCTGAATTGAGCTAGGCGGCCAGCACTAGGGGCCAAGTGGCCAGCACTAGAGGCCGGGCGGCCTAGGGGCTAGGCCCTTAGCCTAGTTGATGTGCTCGCAGGAGGATGGGACTGCAATGGTGCAAGAATGAGTGGCGGCGTTGGTGGAGCAAGGGCCGGGCGGCCTGACAAGTGGCTGGGCAGCCTTTTGTGCTTAGTGCCCTTGGGCACTTTGTGCTTTGGGAGTGCTCAAGGAGCAGGGGGCACCAGAGGGGGTCGGGTGGCCTATGTAGGTGCCGGGCAGCCTGGCACTAGCGCACAGAGTGTGCAGGGAGGTCGGCCGGCCATGGTGGGGTCGGGCAGCCTCCCAAAATTTCATTTTTTTTGAGATATAGGAATTGAAGATATAAAGCCTTATGCAAAAATTTAGACTAGTGCTACCTGAATTTAAACATGCAGTGATCGAAGGGAAAGTCAAAAGGTTCAAATGTAAATACACAGGAATCAAATATGCAGTGAGGGTAATGCCAGTTCATCTCTTGGCGGGGGCAAGTCATACCTTTTATTCAGAGTCAGCCCTTGACGGAGACTTAGCGGCTGTCTGCACTGCAACTTTTGCTCGCCAGATTTTGTTTGTTGCCATAGCCTTTTGGTTTTGAGTGTTCCTCTCCATCTTTTCTTCTGGTTTGGCTTTTGGCGTTTCTTCCTTCTTCTGCCATTCTTTGTGTGTGTTCGTTGTTTTAGCAATGACCTTTGTGAAAGGAGCCTTGCCTCCTACTTCCTTCATCGACGGCTTGGCCATCGAGGCATGTCTTAGTGACTTGGCTTTGTAATCGACTTTGAGCTTATGGGCTTCTCCATGTAGCAAGACTTTCCCCACTGCTAAGATGAGACGATCCACTTTTGACTGACTTGGCGAGAGCTCGATCTTGGGTCTCGGCGTCTCCCTGGGTGCTTGACATTTGAATGTTTTCACTTGTCAGCGTTGTTGGATCTTTGGCTTGAAGGCGAACGTTTCCCTTCTGCCATTGATGTTGAGGTGAACTTCTCCTGCTCCAACATCAATGTTGGCCTCAGCGGTGCTTAGGAACGGTCGCACATGGATGAGCGGTGTTTTGCTATCAATCTCCATGTCTAGCACCACAAAATCCACTGGGATGAGGAAGTTCCGGATTTTGACCGGGATATCCTCAGCAATCCCAACGGGGTAGCGAATCGACGGATCTGCTAGCTGTAGGCACATTGTAGTAGGGGCAAGTGTAGCATGCGTTAGTTTATTAAAAACTACCTTTGGCATGATGCTCACACTTGTTCCCAGGTCACAGAGAGCTTCATCAAAGTGCTGGGTCCCGATTGAGCACGAGATGGTTGGGATCCCTAGATCCTTTTCTTTTGCGGTGGCTGGTTGAGTATACTACGCTACACTCTTCTATGAGGTTCACGACTTCAGTGGATGGCAGTGGCTTCTTGTTATTAAGGATGTCCTTCAGGTACTTAGCGTACGTAGGCACCTGCATTGCATCAATCATTGGAATATCGACATATAATTTCTTTATTACCTCAACGAACTTGCCAAACTGATCCTCAACGAAAATCTTCTTCTGCCTTTGAGGAAAAGGGAGCATAGTGGTGTCATAAAACTCATGTGGAGCCGACTTGGGTGCTTCCTTCACTGGTTGTGGTTCATTAGCTACTTCTTCTCCATTCTTGGGTTCAGTGGGCTTTACTTGCTCTTTCTCTGCATTTCTAGGATGTGGAGGGTCTTGTGTAGACCTTCCACCCCTAGTGGTTACAACATTGATATGTTCCTTCGGGGGTGGCTCATGCTGACCAGAAGATTCCCCAAAGTGTGACTGGGTAGTGCGGCGGCAAGCTGAGGTATTTGGGTTTCTAGCATTTTATTAAAGCTCAGATGATTCTTCATGGCACTGTTAAGCGTCTCCATTTGTATCGACAAAGTTTCAAGGACTCTATCATTTGCATGGAATTTCTTACTTATACTATCATTCACAGCTTTTTGATCAAAAGCATTTTTATTAAACTGCTGTGAAGTACTAGAAGATGCCCATTGACCTGAAAAGGGTAAGTGTGGTCGTGAATTCCAACCGAGTTGAGGTCGAGGCACATTGTTGAAGTTGTTGTTGTTAATGAAGTTGATGTCCTCCGATCCAATTCCTGGGTAGCTGTTCCCCATGTGGCCAGTATTCCCGTAGGGCTTGCAAGTCATGCGAGAATCTAATGCCTAGACCGGCATAGCTTCAGGAGCATCCTCTAGCTTCTTTAGCAGGAGGTCCATTTTGGCAGCGAGCATGTCGGTGCCATCAATGTGGTGGACTCCGTGGAGCTTATTTTTCGCTCTCTCCTATTTCCATCCTTGGTTGCTCACCATCTTCTCGATGAGAATGCAGGCAGCAGTGACACTCAAGGATAGGAAGGATCCTTCAGCGGCTGCATCGATGTGTTCTTGCCCGGACCGGTGTAGCCCATGGAAGAAGTTTTGGATGATTAGCCACTATTCCATACCATGGTGTGGGCATGTGGCGGTGTACTCTTGAAGTCTTTCCCATTCCTCAGCCACTGTCTCACATGCGAGCTGTTGGAAGCTCAAGATTCGGCTCCTCAATGAGCTCGTCTTTCCTAGAGGGAAGTACATTGCAAGGAAGGCATTTGAGCATGCTCCTAGGTTGCCAAGTTTGTGCGGTTAGATAAAACTACTGTTTTGCCTTTCCCACTAGTGAAAATAGAAAGAGCCAGAGTCAAACAGCATCGGCAGTTGCACCCTTGATTGTGAAAGTGCTGCATATCTCCAGGAATTGCTGGAGATGGCTATTAGCATCCTCCGATGCCAATACGCAAAATGGACTTGCTTTGACCATATGAATGACACCTAGTTTGAGCTCGAAACCTTCTCCAACCTACACTTCAGGCCTAGTGGGGATGTTGTTGCTGGATGGGACGGAGAACTCATAAATGGTCTTTTTGGCCATAGTTGGTGTCGGTGAAGTTGTACTCATGGATACAAATTCCAATGCTAATGGCACAGGCCTCTGCCCGTGGATTGTCTTTTGATGGACTCTCCTTCTAAGCAGTGACTCTGGATTGTTGTGGAAGTTTGCCAGTTGGTCAAAACCGGTCATACACCTCTCTGTCACCCAACAATAAAGTAGACAGAGGCAAATGAGCCTGCTAAGAAATAGCGGTATGTTATCAATTTTATGGTACCTAGGTTTGAACGAAATCAAACATCTATTGCCAATTGCTTCCCTGGCAATGGCGCCAGAAAATGCTTGTTGACGTCTCTTAGCGTAACAGATTTTAGTCCGCAAGCGAACGGAGATTTGATGTAGCTTTTTCACTCAGAGTATTCTGAGTATCGTAAAAATCCACTGGGAAGCAAAGGCAAATATGTGGAGTGATTTGTTCAAACTTCAAACGGTACTATATAACTTAGATAAACACCAGCTATTCTTACACCGGGGGTAAGGTAAACAAGGTAGTGTATGGTGGGAAGAGTAAACAGGGACCAAAGCTGTCAACAAACTAGGTATAGCTATGTGGGAGGACAACAAGTGAGATAAAGATATCCAAACTCTATTCCTTGACTACTGCAAAATAGTATTCATGGTTGAACTATGTTAAACAAACACAGACTAGGGTCTTGCGTTGAGCGAAATTCTAGACTACACCGAGGAGGCACGGGGGTAGATAGTTGGCCAACCGAACGGCAACTGGCTAACACCTACGGGCTTACAAAACGACGGGGTCAGATTACAGAGGCTCCCTAATGCTGTCACCAATAGGGGCTACCAACCAGATTTGCATCGGTAAGATGGCACGCTATACTAGTGATCAAGTGAGAACTAACTTAATCTTAGATTAAAAGCCTAAGACAAACTTATAGCACCGGCAAGTCTAACAAGATTCAAGTAACTCAGGGACAACACAAACCTAAGTCTTGATCTAGTATGCAAAAAGGTACACCACACTAGGCAAGTGTAAGAAATAAAGTAAAGTATTGCTAAAAGATAGAGCAATGATATATATTATACTGAAATAGCAAGAGTACCAAAGAAAGATACAAGAGCTTTACCAAGACTCCAAGCTACTCCGGAATCCCTGAGGCAAAGACTCAGATTCAACTCTAACTCCCAGGACTATCCTATTGCTACAAGGCTAAGACAATGGTATGTTCTACTCACTTTCACACATTGCAAATGTGCTCCGGAGGAGTATTTATAGTCACCAAGTGAGTGGGGGTACTTATAGGGTTGGTAAGGTGGTTATGGGGGCAGGTGGTAGGCTGGGTGGCTAGGTAGGAGGCTGGGTGGCCTAACCTGAGGCCGGCAGCCTGGCCAGCTGATGAGGACATCAACTACGACACTAGTACATCTACACCAGCAGCAACTTCTCCAGCGCCACCTTATTCTGGGCCAATTACTCGGGCCCGTGCAAGAGAGTTGAACTTCGTTATGATGCTGAAGAATGAAGGCCCAGAAGACTGAAGGCTGGTCCAACAGAAGGCCTTTGTGTGGGCGCCTAGGGCTGGCCCAACATGGGGCGCCTAGGGCTGCGCCCCCACACCCTGGATGCCAGGGGCGGTGCCCCCTTTGCTGGCCGCGCCCCCTTTCCCTTTATTAGTCGAGTCCTGTTTCTTTTAGAACTTGAGTTTTGTTTTACATCTAGCTTTAGCTACATCAGAACACGCACAAATACGTGCTGTCCTCTGTAATTCAGAACTCCACCTTCGAGTGATTAATAGATTGCTCGCGTCTTGTTCTTGTTCGTTCTTCGATTGCGGACAGGAAACGATCTTCGTGATCAGGCTGATCTTGCATCAACAAGGTCGGTAACCACAGGGAGTTGGTTCAGCGATTGCATTGGCGCTTCGGATTCGCTCGTCGTAGTCGGATCGTGAGGGTCTACTTCCACCGAATCGAAATTATCCCCACTCACCGAAAGATTGGGCACTCCGCCTCTATCAAGTGGTATCAGATTTCCAGGTTGATCGGTGAGTTTATCGAGTGTTTTTAATTTCCTACAGTCCACAAAACCACAACAAAAATATATGTTCCTTGTCCCAGCAACCTTTTAGCCTTTGCACTTTCTTTCAATAATTTGCATTGTTGAATTTGTGTGCTTTTGCGTTCAATTGTTGCTGGTTACCTTGCTGCATATCGCCAGAAACCCTAGCGCGCGCCGCCGCCACAAACCCTAGCGCGCGCCGCCGCCATAAACCCTAGCGCGTGCCGCCACCCCTCGCCAATCCACCACGCGTTCCTCATCGTTCCTGTTTTTTTACCCTTCCTGTCTTTCCCCCATCGTTTTCACGATCACTTTCCTGTTTTGCCGCCCCCCATCGTTTTCGGGATCACCCTTCCTGTTTGCCCCTTTTGCCCCCCCCCCCCCCCCGTCGCCTTGTGTTTCACTGAAACGGGCATAACTTTTCGCTCGTTTATCGAAAAAATCCGAAAAAAATACGGTAGCTTGGTGACTCAAAACTAAGCATACCCAAACCAGCCTTCGGCCTATTTGCGCCGTCCAAAATTGCCAAAAAAATTCGGGAAAATAAAGAAAAAAATTGATCAAGGGTTTTGCAGTTTTTGTCTTTTTTCTGTAGACCACATCTGACCTCTGTTCAAGGTGAAATTTTGTGTGGTTCTTCCTGGTGTGTCTCTGAATTCGAAAAAAAAAATAAGTGACAAAAAAAAAAGAGTGCAAAAACAAAAAAACAGAGACATTCAGGAAGCCATTCAATTGGTGTTTTTGATATACAGTGTGGTACCCTTGATCACCTTCCTCTTTGCCTTGATCCTTGTTCTTCTTTCTCACTTTTGTCGTCCATCTCCACCTCTTTCCATCCACTTTTGCACCTTGTTTCCAGCAGCTTTTGGTTACGTGTTTAGCACTATAATTCAACATTGCATTATTGTTTGATTGTGCTAACCATTGAATTGAGTGCAGCCTACCTAGAACTCCACATATTTTCTACGGCGAGCAGTTTTTGTTTCACCAGGCAATCGCTCTTCCAATCTTTCGCCGGTTCTACCTGTTGGTTGCAGCTCACCCCTGTGTGCTTGGTAAGAACGGATAAGGATTGGATAACAGCTCTAGTGTGAGCGCCTCGTGAGCCATACATCCCTGTTTTTGTTGTCAGTTTTGTTTTTGCATTTGCACTAACTATGCCAGGAGACGACGACATAAAGGATGCAGAGCTGCGGGACATGCGGGCACAGGTTGATGGACTTGCAGCAGACACACAGACGATGCATGAACGGTTTGATTCGACAATCGCTGCATCCAACGAGCGATTCGACCAACTAGACCTCGCTCAGACGGCAACGACGACCACGCTCAAGGCCATCGTGACACGACTCGAGACGTTGACCGCGACGCTCACGGAGTTGCAGAACGACTACGGCGGTGACACGGAGCAGGAAGATGGAGATCGCCGCCCTCGTGCCCGCCGTGTACGTCGCTCTAATGACTCATTTGCTAAGATTAAATTTAAAATTCCATCTTTCAATGGCAAATATGATCCTGCTGCATATCTTGATTGGGAATTAGAGGTAGAACAGAAATTTTCATGCCATGATATTCCTGCTGCTTCTCAAGTTAAAGCTGCTATTTCTGAATTTACTGATTTTGCTTTAATTTGGTGGCGCGAATATAAACTAAAACCTGGCACTGTCACCCCCATCACTTGGGATCAATTAAAAGCTGCTATGCGACACAGATTTGTGCCTTCCTATTACGCACGAGATTTGCTTAATAAAATGCAGCGTTTTCAGCAAGGCCACCAATCGGTTGAGGAATATTACCAGGAGCTACAAAAGGGTATGCTTCGTTGTGATTTGAAGGAAAAGAATGAAGCTGCTATGGCTCGTTTTCGGGGTGGCTTGAACCCTGAAATTCAGAATATTCTTGACTATAAGGAATATTATGATATGACCACATTATTTGAATATGCTTGCAAAGCTGAACGTGAAGTGCAGGGACGCCGATCCAAGACATACACTAACTCTTTTGCAGGACGGAGCTCGACATCCAGCACACCTCCTACTCTTCCTGCTCCATCTACCACTAGCACTACACTGCGCGAGAGAACGTCCAAACCCGCCGTGCCGCCAGCCACAAGCGCTGCCCCTTCCACGGTACGTACACGGGATATTCAGTGCCATCGTTGCAAAGGATTCGGGCACGTGATTCGGGACTGCCCCAGCAAGCGCACCTTACTCATACGCGACAATGGTGAGTACTCTTCCGCTAGTGATTCTGAAGATACTCAACATGCTATGCTTGCCACTGACCATGCAGTTAATGAGGAGATTCATGTTGATCCGGGTGACGCCGATAGGTATGAAAGTCTTGTTGCGCAGCGTGTTCTTAGTGCACAGGTCGCCCCACCGGAGAAGAATCAGCGACACACTCTTTTCCACACCAAGGGCGTTGTACAGGAGCGGTCGATTCGCATCATCATCGACAGCGGCAGCTGCAACAACTTAGCGAGCACCATGCTGGTAGAGAAGCTTTCATTGCCCACTCGTAAGCATCCGAGTCCTTATCACATTCAGTGGCTTAATGATGGTGGCAAGATTAAAATAACACGGTCGGTGCGTGTCCCTTTTTCCATGGGTGCTTATTCTGATTTTGTCGATTGTGATGTTGTTCCCATGGAAGCATGTTCTTTGTTACTTGGTAGACCGTGGCAATATGATACTGATAGCTTGCATCATGGTCGTTCGAATCATTATTCTTTCATGTTTAAGGGTCAGAAAATAATTATACACCCCATGACACCCGAACAAATTGTTAAAGATGATCTTGCTCGAGCTGCTAGGCATGCTAAACAACTTGAACCATCGCCATTGCCCTCTACATCTGAAATCAAGTTGAATGCTCCTTTTTTTCTTGCTACACGCGATGCTCCTTTGCCCTGCTATGCCCTTGTATGCTCTGGTATGCTCGTTACACTTGATGATGCACCGTCTTTGGATATTCCCCCTGCGGTTGCTAACATTTTGCAGGAGTACGCTGATGTTTTCCCCAAAGACTTACCACCGGGTCTTCCACCACTACGTGGCATTGAGCATCAGATTGATCTCATTCCCGGCGCACAGCTTCCCAACCGCGCCCCATACCGTACAAATCCGGATGAGACAAAGGAGATCCAACGCCAGGTGCAGGCATTGCTTGACAAGGGGTACATTCGTGAGTCTCTTAGCCCTTGCTCAGTTCCGGTGTTACTTGTTCCAAAGAAAGATGGTTCATGGCGTATGTGTGTAGACTGTCGTGCTATTAATAATATCACCATTCGTTATCGCTATCCTATACCACGCCTTGATGATATGCTAGATGAGCTTAGTGGTGCCACTATTTTCACTAAGATAGATTTGCGTAGTGGTTACCACCAGATTCGAATGAAACTGGGTGACGAATGGAAAACGGCTTTTAAAACAAAATTTGGGTTATATGAATGGTTGGTTATGCCGTTTGGTTTGACTAATGCTCCCAGTACCTTTATGCGCTTAATGAATGAAGTTCTAAGGCCTTTCATAGGTTTGTTCGTTGTTGTCTATTTTGATGATATCTTGATTTACAGCAAGTCTATGCAAGCACATTTAGAACATTTGCGTGCTGTTTTTCATGCGTTGCGTGCTGCTCACTTGTTTGGTAACATAGAAAAATGCATCTTTTGCACGCAACGCGTCGCGTTTCTTGGCTATGTTGTTACTCCACAGGGCATTGAGGTGGACAGCAGCAAGATCGATGCCATTCGGGAATGGCCCACACCGACGACGGTCACACATATTCGGAGTTTTCTTGGACTTGCAGGCTTCTACCGCAGGTTCGTTCCTAATTTTAGCTCCATTGCAGCCCCTCTACATGAGCTTACAAAGAAAGGTGTGCCGTTTGAATGGAGCGAATCGCAGGAGGTTGCGTTCAACACTTTGAAAGATAAGTTAACAAATGCTCCCCTCTTGCAATTGCCTGATTTTACTAAAGTGTTTGAGCTTGAATGTGATGCTAGCGGTATTGGGCTAGGTGCTGTTTTGTTACAAGAGGGCAAGCCGGTTGCTTATTTTAGTGAGAAATTAAGCGGTGCTAGCATGAGATATTCTACTTATGATAAGGAGTTGTATGCTTTAGTTCGCACTTTGCAAACATGGCAGCATTATCTTTGGCATCGTGAGTTTATAATTCATTCTGATCATGAGGCTTTGAAACATATTCGTACCCAAACAAATCTGAACCGTCGTCATGCTAATTGGGTAGAATACATTGAGTCTTTTCCTTACATTATTAAACACAAAAATGGGAAGGACAATGTCATTGCTGATGCCTTGTCTCGTCGATATACCATGCTTTCACAGTTGGATTTTAAAATTTTTGGCTTACAAACTGTGAAGGATCAATATGTCAACGATGCTGATTTTCATGATGCTTTAACACATTGCATGCATGGTGCACCATGGGGCAAGTTCCACATGCAGGATGGATTCCTGTTTCGCGCTAACAAGCTGTGTATTCCAGCAAGCTCGGTTCGTCTATTGTTGTTACAGGAAGCGCATGGCGGAGGTCTCATGGGACATTTCGGCGTCTACAAAACGCACGAGGTGCTGGCTGCACACTTCTTTTGGCCTCGGATGCGCCGTGATGTCGAGCGCCTTGTTGCACGCTGCACTACTTGTCAAAAAGCTAAGTCCCGTTTGAGCAGCCATGGTTTGTATATGCCTTTGCCTGTCCCTACTTCCCCTTGGCTTGATATCTCTATGGACTTTGTTTTGGGATTGCCTAGAACTAAGAAGGGGAGGGATAGCATTTTTGTGGTTGTTGATAGATTCTCCAAAATGGCTCATTTTATACCATGCCATAAGACTGATGATGCTAGCAGTGTTGCTGAATTGTTCTTTCGAGAGATTATTCGTTTGCATGGTGTTCCGAATACAATAGTCTCTGATCGTGATGCTAAGTTTCTCAGTCATTTTTGGAGATCACTTTGGAATAAATTAGGAACTAAATTGTTGTTTAGCACAACTTGTCACCCTCAAACTGATGGGCAAACTGAGGTGGTAAATAGAACTTTATCCACAATGCTTAGGGCTGTTTTAGATAAAAATTTGAGACGTTGGGAGGATTGCTTGCCTCATATTGAATTTGCTTATAATCGTGCAACACATTCTTCTACAAAGATGTGCCCTTTTCAGATTGTTTATGGTTACATTCCTCGGGCACCTATTGATTTGTTTTCGCTTGATGCTGCGGATGCTCCACATATAGATGCTGTTGCACATGTTGAACAAATGATTGACCTTCATGAACAAACACACCAAAACATTGCTGCTGCTAATGCTAAATATCAGGTTGCTGGTAGTAAAGGTAGAAAACATGTTACTTTTGAACCTGGTGATATGGTTTGGTTGCATTTGAGAAAGGATCGTTTTCCTACCTTGCGCCGTTCTAAATTGATGCCTCGTGCTGCTGGTCCTTTTAAGGTGCTAACCAAGATTAATGATAATGCTTATATCCTTAACCTGCCTGCGGAGTTTGGTGTTTCCACTAGTTTTAATGTTGCAGATTTGACACCATATGTGGGCGAGGACGAGGAGTTGCCGTCGAGGACGACTTCAGTTCTAGAAGGGGAGGATGATGAGGACATCAACTACGACACTAGTACATCTACACCAGCAGCAACTTCTCCAGCGCCACCTTATTCTGGGCCAATTACTCGGGCCCGTGCAAGAGAGTTGAACTTCGTTATGATGCTGAAGAATGAAGGCCCAGAAGACTGAAGGCTGGCCCAACAGAAGGCCTTTGTGTGTGGGCGCCTAGGGCTGGCCCAACATGGGGCGCCTAGGGCTGCGCCCCCACACCCTGGATGCTAGGGGCGGTGCCCCCTTTGCTGGCCGCGCCCCCTTTCCCTTTATTAGTCGAGTCCTGTTTCTTTTAGAACTTGAGTTTTGTTTTACATCTAGCTTTAGCTACATCAGAACACGCACAAATACGTGCTGTCCTCTGTAATTCAGAACTCCACCTTCGAGTGATTAATAGATTGCTCGCGTCTTGTTCTTGTTCGTTCTTCGATTGCGGACAGGAAACGATCTTCGTGATCAGGCTGATCTTGCATCAACAAGGTCGGTAACCACAGGGAGTTGGTTCAGCGATTGCATTGGCGCTTCGGGTTCGCTCGTCGTAGTCGGATCGTGAGGGTCTACTTCCACCGAATCGAAATTATCCCCACTCACCGAAAGATTGGGCACTCCGCCTCTATCAGAACCATTTCTTATTTCACACAACAAACATTCCCAATCCACTTCTTTAGATCCAAAACTTATGTTTGGGGTGGTTTCGCGCCATTTCGTTGCTACACACGTCCCATTGGGAAAACGGGTATTTTGGTGCGTACAAGGCATGAGTTTCTGACACCGGAACCATTTCCTCTTTTTTAACAATGAACCTTCCGAATCCACTACTTTAGGTCCAAAAGTAATGTTTTGGGGTGGTTTCGCGCCATTTCATTGCCGTACGTGACCCATTGCGAAAATGGGTATCGGGATGCATAAAAAGCATGATTTTGTGCCACCGGAACCATTTCTTCTTTTTCGACAACGAACATGCCCAATCCACTACTTTAAGTCCAAAACTTATATTTGTGGTGGTTTTGTGCCATTTCGTTGCCGCACATGACCCATTACGAAAATGGGTATCGGGGTGCATACAAGGCATGAGTTTGTGCAACCGGATCCATTTCTTCTTTTTTCGCAACGAGCATGCCCAATCCACTACTTTAGGTCCAAAACTCATGTTTCCGCTGGTTTCGTACCAGTTCGTTGCCGCACATGACCCATTGCAAAAACGGGTATCGGGGTGCATACAAAGCATGAGTTTGTGCCGCCAGAACCATTTCTTCTTTTTTCACAACGAACATTCCCAATCCACTTCGATAGATATAAACTTATATTTGGGGTTGTTTCGCGCCATTTCGTTGCTGCATACGACCCATTGCGAAAACGGTTTTTTGGTGCATAGAAGGCATGAGTTTCTGACACCAGAACCATTTCTTCTTTTTTCCCAATGAACCTTCCCAAGCCACTACTTTAGGTCCAAAACTAATGTTTGGGGTAGTTTCGCGCCATTTCGTTGCTGCACACGACCCATTGCGAAAACTGTTTTTTGGTGCATAGAAGGCATGAGTTTCTGACACCAGAACCATTTCTTCTTTTTTCACAACGAACATTCCAAATCCACTTCTTCAGATCCAAAACTTATGTCTGGGCTGGCTTCGCGCCATTTCGTTGCTGCACACGACCCATTGCGAAAACGGGTATTTTGGTGCATACAAGGCATGAGTTTCTGACACCGGAACCATTTCTTCTTTTTTCCCAATGAACCTTCCCAGTCCACTACTTTAGGTCCAAAAGTAATGTTTGGGGTGGTTTTGTGCCATTTCGTTGCCGCACATGACCCATTACGAAAATGGGTATCGGGGTGCATACAAGGCATGAGTTTGTGCAACCAGATCTATTTCTTCTTTTTTCGCAACGAGCATGCCCAATCCACTACTTTAGGTCCAAAACTCATGTTTCCGCTGGTTTCGTACCAGTTCGTTGCCGCACGTGACCCATTGCAAAAACGGGTATCGGGGTGCATACAAAGCATGAGTTTGTGCCACCAGAACCATTTCTTCTTTTTTCACAACGAACATTCCCAATCCACTTCTATAGATCCAAAACTAATGTTTGGGGTAGTTTCGCGCCATTTCGTTGCTGCACATGACCCATTGCGAAAACGGGTTTTTGGTGCATAGAAGGCATGAGTTTCTGACACCAGAACCATTTCTTCTTTTTTCCAAATGAACCTTCCCAAACCACTACTTTAGGTCCAAAACTAATGTTTGGCGTAGTTTTGCACCATTTCATTGTCGTACGTGACCTATTGAGAAAACGGGTATCGGGATGCATAAAAAGCATCATTTTGTGCCACCGGAACCATTTCTTCTTTTTCTACAACAAACATGCCCAACCACTACTTTACGTCCAAAACCCATATTTGGGGAGGTTTTGTGCCATTTCGTTGCCGCACATGACCCATTACGAGAATGGGTATCGGGGGTGCATACAAGGCATGAGTTTGTGCAGCCGGAACCATTTCTTCTTTTTTCGCAACGAGCATGCCGAATCCACTACTTTAGGTCCAAAACTCATGTTTCCGCTAGTTTCGCATCATTTCGTTGCCGCACGTGACCCAATGCAAAAACGGGTATCGGGGTGCTTACAAAGCATGAGTTTTTGCCACCAGAACCATTTCTTATTTTCACACAACAAACATTCCGAATCCACTTCTTTAGATCCAAAACTTATGTTTGGGGTGGTTTCGCGCCATTTCGTTGCTACACACGTCCCATTGGGAAAACGGGTATTTTGGTGCGTACAAGGCATGAGTTTCTGACACCGGAACCATTTCCTCTTTTTTAACAATGAACCTTCCGAATCCACTACTTTAGGTCCAAAAGTAATGTTTGGGGTGGTTTCGCGCCATTTCATTGCCGTACGTGACCCATTGCGAAAACGGGTATCGGGATGCATAAAAAGCATGATTTTGTGCCACCGGAACCATTTCTTCTTTTTCGACAACGAACATGCCCAATCCACTACTTTAAGTCCAAAACTTATATTTTGGGTGGTTTTGTTCCATTTCGTTGCCGCACATGACCCATAACGAAAATGGGTATCGGGGTGCATACAAGGCATGAGTTTGTGCAACCGGATCCATTTCTTCTTTTTTCGCAACGAGCATGCCCAATCCACTACTTTAGGGCCAAAACTCATGTTTCCGCTGGTTTCGTACCAGTTCGTTGCCGCACATGACCCATTGCAAAAACGGGAATCGGGGTGCATACAAAGCATGAGTTTGTGCCGCCAGAACCATTTCTTCTTTTTTCACAACGAACATTCCCAATCCACTTCTATAGATATAAACTTATGTTTGGGGTTGTTTCGCGCCATTTCGTTGCTGCATACGACCCATTGCGAAAACGGTTTTTTGGTGCATAGAAGGCATGAGTTTCTGACACCAGAACCATTTCTTCTTTTTTCCCAATGAACCTTCCCAAACCACTACTTTAGGTCCAAAACTAATGTTTGGGGTAGTTTCGCACCATTTCATTGCCGTACGTGACCCATAGAGAAAACGGGTATCGGGATGCATAAAAAGCATCATTTTGTGCCACCGGAACCATTTCTTCTTTTTCTACAACATGGCCAACCACTACTTTAAGTCCAAAACCCATATTTGGGAAGGTTTTGTGCCATTTCGTTGCCGCACATGACCCAATAAGAAAATGGATATCGGGGTGCATACAAGGCATGAGTTTGTGCAGCCGGAACCATTTCTTCTTTTTTCGCAACGAGCATGCCCAATCCACTACTTTACCTCGAAAACTCATGTTTCCACAGGTTTCGCACCATTTCATTGCCGCACGTGACCCATTGCGAAACGGGTATTGGGGTGCGTACAAAGCATGAGTTTGTGCCACCAGAACCATTTCTTCTTTTTTCACAACGAACATTCCAAATCCACTTCTTCAGATCCAAAACTTATGTTTGGGCTGGCCTCGCGCCATTTCGTTGCTGCACACGACCCATTGCGAAAACGGGTATTTTGGTGCATACAAGCCATGAGTTTCTGACACCGGAACCATTTCTTCTTTTTTCCCAATGAACCTTCCCAGTCCACTACTTTAGGTCCAAAAGTAATGTTTGGGGTGGTTTTGTGCCATTTCGTTGCCGCACATGACCCATTACGAAAATGGGTATCGGGGTGCATACAAGGCATGAGTTTGTGCAACCAGATCCATTTCTTCTTTTTTCGCAACGAGCATTCCCAATACACTACTTTAGGTCCAAAACTCATGTTTCCGCAGGTTTCGTACCAGTTCGTTGCGGCACATGACCCATTGCAAAAACGGGTATCGGGGTGCATACAAAGCATGAGTTTGTGCCACCAGAACCATTTCTTCTTTTTTCACAACGAACATTCCCAATCCACTTCTATAGATCCAAAACTTATGTTTGGGGTAGTTTCGCGCCATTTCGTTGCTGCACATGACCCATTGCGAAAACGGGTTTTTGGTGCATAGAAGGAATGAGTTTCTGACACCAGAACCATTTCTTCCTTTTTCCCAATGAACCTTCCCAAACCACTACTTTAGGTCCAAAACTAATGTTTGGCGTAGTTTTGCACCATTTCATTGCCGTACGTGACCCATTGAGAAAACGGGTATCGGGATGCATAAAAAGCATCATTTTGTGCCACCGGAACCATTTCTTCTTTTTCTACAACGAACATGGCCAACCACTACTTTAAGTCGAAAACCCATATTTGGGGAGGTTTTGTGCCATTTTGTTGCCGCACATGACCCATTATGAGAATGGGTATCGGGGGTGCATACAAGGCATAAGTTTGTGCAGCCAGAACCATTTCTTCTTTTTTTGCAACGAGCATGCCCAATCCACTACTTTAGGTCCAAAACTCATGTTTCGCTGGTTGCGCACCATTTCGTTGCCGCACGTGACCCATTGCAAGTACAAAGCATGAGTTTTTGCCACCAGAACCATTTCTTATTTTCACACAACAAACATTCCCAATCCACTTCTTTAGATCCAAAACTTATGTTTGGGGTGGTTTCGCGCCATTTCGTTGCTGCACACGTCCCAATGGGAAAACGGGTATTTTGGTGCGTAAAAGGCACGAGTTTCTGACAACGGAACCATTTCTACTTTTTTCCCAATGAACCTTCAGAATCCACTACTTTAGGTCCAAAAGTAATGTTTGGGGTGGTTTCGCGCCATTTCATTGCCGTACGTGACCCATTGCGAAAACGGGTATCGGGATGCATAAAAAGCATGATTTTGTGCGACCGGAACCATTTCTTCTTTTTCGACAACGAACATGCGCAATCCACTACTTTAAGTCCAAAACTTATATTTGGGGTGGTTTTGTGCCATTTCGTTGCCGCACATGACCCATTACGAAAACGGGTATCGGGGTGCATACAAGGCATGAGTTTGTGCAACCGGATCCATTTCTTCTTTTTTCGCAAGGAGCATGCCCAATCCACTACTTTAGGTCCAAAACTCATGTTTACGCTGGTTTCGTACCAGTTCGTTGCCGCACATGACCCATTGCAAAAACGGGTATCGGGGTGCATACAAAGCATGAGTTTGTGCCGCCAGAACCATTTCTTCTTTTTTCACAACAAACATTCCCAATCCACTTATATAGATATAAACTTATGTTTGGGGTAGTGTCGCGCCATTTCGTTGCTGCATACGACCCATTGCGAAAACGGTTTTTTGGTGCATAGAAGGCATGAGTTTCTGACACCAGAACCATTTTTTCTTTTTTCCCAATGAACCTTCCCAAACCACAACTTTAGGTCCAAAACTAATGTTTGGGGTAGTTTCACGCCATTTCGTTGCTGTACACGACCCATTGCGAAAATGGTTTTTTGGTGCATAGAAAGCATGAGTTTCTGACACCAGAACCATTTCTTCTTTTTTCCCAATGAACCTTCCCAAACCACTACTTTAGGCCAAAACTAATGTTTGGCATAGTTTTGCGCCGTTTCATTGCCGTATGTGACCCATTGAGAAAACGGGTATCGGGATGCATAAAAAGCATCATTTTTTGCCACCGGAACCATTTCTTCTTTTTCTACAACGAGCATGCCCAATCCACTACTTTAAGTCCAAAACTTATATTTGGGGTGGTTTTGTGCCATTTCGTTGCCGCACATGACCCATTACGAAAATGGGTATCGGGGTGCATACAAGGCATGAGTTTGTGCAACCGGATCCATTTCTTCTTTTTTCGCAACGAGCATGCCCAATCCACTACTTTAGGTCCAAAACTCATGTTTCCGCTGGTTTCGTACCAGTTCGTTGCCGCACGTGACACCTTGCAAAAACGGGTATCGGGGTGCATACAAAGCATGAGTTTGTGCCACCAGAACCATTTCTTCTTTTTTCACAACAAACATTCCCAATCCACTTCTATAGATCCAAAACTTGTGTTTGGGGTAGTTTCGCGCCATTTCGTTGCTGGACACGACCCATTGTGAAAACAGTTTTTTGGTGCATAGAAGGCATGAGTTTCTGACACCAAAACCATTTCTTCTTTTTTCCCAATGAACCTTCCCAAACCACTACTTTAGGTCCAAAACTAATGTTTGGCATAGTTTTGCGCCATTTCATTGCCGTACGTGACCCATTGAGAAAACGGGTATCGGGATGCATAAAAAGCGTCATTTTGTGCCACCGGAACCATTTCTTCTTTTTCTACAACGAGCATGCCCAACCACTACTTTAAGTCCAAAACCCATATTTGGGGAGGTTTTGTGCCATTTCGTGGCCGCACATGACCCATTACGAGAATGGGTATCGGGGTGCATACGAGGCATGAGTTTGTGCAGCCGGAACCATTTCTTCTTTTTTCGCAACGCGCATGCCCAATCCACTACTTTAGGTCCAAAACTCATGTTTCCGCTGGTTTCGCACCATTTCGTTGCCGCACGTGACCCATTGCAAAAACGGGTATCGGGGTGCATACAAAGCATGAGTTTTTGCCACCAGAACCATTTCTTATTTTCACACATCAAACATTCCCAATTCAATTCTTTAGATCTAAAACTTATGTTTGGGGTGGTTTCGCGCCATTTCGTTGCTGCACACGTCCCATTGGGAAAACGGGTATTTTGGTGCGAACAAGGCATGAGTTTCTGACACCGCAACCATTTCTTCTTTTTTCCCAATGAACCTTCCGAATCCACTGCTTTAGGTCCAAAAGTAATGTTTGGTGTGGTTTCGCGCCATTTCTTTGCCGTACGTGACCCATTGCGAAAACGGGTATCGGGATGCATAAAAAGCATGATTTTGTGCCACCGGAACCATTTCTTATTTTTCGACAACGAACATGCCCAATCCACTACTTTAAGTCCAAAACTTATTTTTGTGGTGGTTTTGTGCCATTTCGTTGCCGCACATGACCCATTACGAAAATGGGTATCGGGGTGCATACAAGGCATGAGTTTGTGCAACCGCATCCATTTCTTCTTTTTTCGCAACGAGCATGCCCAATCCACTACTTTAGCTCCAAAACTCATGTTTCCGCTGGTTGCGCACCATTTCGTTGCCGCACGTGACCCATTGCAAAACGGGTATCGGGGTGCTTACAAAGCATGAGTTTGTGCCGCCAGAACCATTTCTTATTTTCACACAACAAACATTCCCAATCCACTTCTTTAGATCCAAAACTTATGTTTGGGGTGGTTTCGCGCCATTTCGTTGCTGCACACGTCCCAATGGGAAAACGGGTATTTTGGTGCGAACAAGGCATGAGTTTCTGACACCGGAACCATTTCTTCTTTTTTCCCAATGAACCTTCCGAATCCACTACTTTAGGTGCAAAAGTAATGTTTGGGGTGGTTCCGCGCCATTTCATTGCCGTACGTGACCCATTGCGAAAACGGGTATCGTGAAGCATAAAAAGCATGATTTTGTGCCACCGGAACCATTTCTTCGTTTTCGACAACGAACATGCCCAATCCACTACTTTAAGTCCAAAAATCATATTTGGGTGGTTTTGTGCCATTTCGTTGCCGCACATGACCCATTACGAAAATGGGTATCGGGGTGCATACAAGGCATGAGTTTGTGCAACCGGAACCATTTCTTCTTTTTTCGCAACGAGCATGACCAATCCACTACTTTACTTCCAAAACTCATATTTCCGCTGGTTTCGCACCATTTCGTTGCCGCACGTGACCCATTGCAAAAACGGGTATCGGGGTGCATACAAAGCATGAGTTTTTGCCACCAGAACCAATTCTTATTTTCACACAACGAACATTCCCAATCCACTTCTTTTGATCCAAAACTTATGTTTGGAGTGGTTTCGCGCCATTTCGTTGCTGCACAAGTCCCATTGGGAAAACGGGTATTTTGGTGCGTACAAGGCATGAGTTTCTGACACCGGAACCATTTCTTCTTTTTTCCCAATGAACCTTCCGAATCCACTACTTTAGGTCCAAAAGTAATGTTTGGGGTTGTTTCGTGCCATTTCATTGCCGTACGTGACCCATTGCGAAAACGGGTATCGGGATGCATAAAAAGCATGATTTTGTGCCACCGGAACCATTTCTTCTTTTTCGACAACGAACATGCCCAATCCACTACTTTAAGTCCAAAACTTATATTTGTGGTGGTTTTGTGCCATTTCGTTGCCGCACATGACCCATTACGAAAATGGGTATCGGGGTGCATACAAGGCATGAGTTTGTGCAACCGCATCCATTTCTTCTTTTTTCGCAACGAGCATGCCCAATCCACTACTTTAGCTCCAAAACTCATGTTTCCGCTGGTTTCGTACCAGTTCGTTGCCGCACGTGACCCATTGCAAAAACGGGTATCGGGGTGCATACAAAGCATGAGTTTGTGCCACCAGAACCATTTCTTCTTTTTTCACAACGAATATTCCCAATCCACTTCTATAGATCCAAAACTTATGTTTGGGGTAGTTTCGCGCCATTTCGTTGCTGCACACGACCCATTGCGAAAACGATTTTTTGGTGCATAGAAGGCATGAGTTTCTGACACCAGAACCATTTCTTCTTTTTTCCCAATGAACCTTCCCAAACCACTACTTTAGGTCCAAAACTAATGTTTGGCGTATTTTGCGCCATTTCATTGCCGTACGTGACCCATTGAGAAAACAGGTATCGGGATGCATAAAAAGCATCATTTTGTACCACCGGAACCATTTCTTGTTTTTCTACAACGAACATGCCCAACCACTACTTTAAGTCCAAAACCCATATTTGGGGAGGTGTTGTGCCATTTCGTTGCCGCACATGACCCATTACGAAAATGGGTATCGGGGTGCATACAAGGCATGAGTTTGTGCAGCCGGAACCATTTCTTCTTTTTTCGCACGCAGCATTCCCAATCCACTACTCTAAGTCCAAAACTCAAATTTGGGGTGGTTTTGTGCCATTTCGGTTCCGCACATGACCCGTTACCAAAATGGGTATCGGGGTGCATACAAGGCATGAGTTTGTGCAGCCGGAACCATTTCTTCTTTTTTCGAAAGGAGCATGCCCAATCCACTACTTTAGGTCCAAAACTCATGTTTCCACAGGTTTCGCACCATTTCATTGCCGCACGTGACCCATTGCGAAACGGGTATCGGGGTGCGTACAAAGCATGAGTTTGTGCCACCAGAATCATTTCTTCTTTTTTCACAACGAACATTTCCAATCCACTTCTATAGATCCAAAACTTATGTTTGGGGTCGTTTCGCGCCATTTCGTTGCTGCACACGACCCATTGCGAAAACGGTTTTTTGGTGCATAGAAGGCATGAGTTTCTGACACCGGAACCATTTCATCTTTTTTCCCAATGAACCTTCCCAATCCACTACTTTAGGTCCAAAACTAATGTTTGGGGTAGTTTTGCGCCATTTCATTGCCGTACGTGACCCATTGAGAAAACGGGTATCGGGATGCATAAAAAGCATCATTTTGTGCCACCGGAACCATTTCTTCCTTTTCGACAACAAACATGACCAACCACTACTTTAAGTCCAAAACCCATATTTGGGGAGGTTTTGTGCCATTTCGTTGCCGCACATTACCCATTACGAAAATGGGTATCGGGGTGCATACGAGGCATGAGTTTGTGCAGCCGGAACCATTTCTTCTTTTTTCGCAACGCGCATGCCCAATCCACTACTTTAGGTCCAAAACTCATGTTTCCGCTGGTTTCGCACCATTTCGTTGCCGCACTTGACCCATTGCAAAAACGGGTATCGGGGTGCATACAAAGCATGAGTTTTTGCCACCAGAACCATTTCTTATTTTCACACATCAAACATTCCCAATTCAATTCTTAAGATCTAAAACTTATGTTTGGGGTGGTTTCGCGCCATTTCGTTGCTGCACACGTCCCATTGGGAAAACGGGTATTTTGGTGCGAACAAGGCATGAGTTTCTGACACCGCAACCATTTCTTCTTTTTTCCCAATGAACCTTCCGAATCCACTGCTTTAGGTCCAAAAGTAATGTTTGTTGTGGTTTCGCGCCATTTCTTTGCCGTACGTGACCCATTGCGAAAACGGGTATCGGGATGCATAAAAAGCATGATTTTGTGCCACCGGAACCATTTCTTATTTTTCGACAACGAACATGCCCAATCCACTACTTTAAGTCCAAAACTTATTTTTGTGGTGGTTTTGTGCCATTTCGTTGCCGCACATGACCCATTACGAAAATGGGTATCGGGGTGCATACAAGGCATGAGTTTGTGCAACCGCATCCATTTCTTCTTTTTTCGCAACGAGCATGCCCAATCCACTACTTTAGCTCCAAAACTCATGTTTCCGCTGGTTGCGCACCATTTCGTTGCCGCACGTGACCCATTGCAAAACGGGTATCGGGGTGCTTACAAAGCATGAGTTTGTGCCGCCAGAACCATTTCTTATTTTCACACAACAAACATTCCCAATCCACTTCTTTAGATCCAAAACTTATGTTTAGGGTGGTTTCGCGCCATTTCGTTGCTCCACACGTCCCAATGGGAAAACGGGTATTTTGGTGCGAACAAGGCATGAGTTTCTGACACCGGAACCATTTCTTCTTTTTTCCCAATGAACCTTCCGAATCCACTACTTTAGGTGCAAAAGTAATGTTTGGGGTGGTTCCGCGCCATTTCATTGCCGTACGTGACCCATTGCGAAAACGGGTATCGTGAAGCATAAAAAGCATGATTTTGTGCCACCGGAACCATTTCTTCGTTTTCGACAACGAACATGCCCAATCCACTACTTTAAGTCCAAAAATCATATTTGGGTGGTTTTGTGCCATTTCGTTACCGCACATGACCCATTACGAAAATGGGTATCGGGGTGCATACAAGGCATGAGTTTGTGCAACCGGAACCATTTCTTCTTTTTTCGCAACGAGCATGACCAATCCACTACTTTACTTCCAAAACTCATATTTCCGCTGGTTTCGCACCATTTCGTTGCCGCACGTGACCCATTGCAAAAACGGGTATCGGGGTGCATACAAAGCATGAGTTTTTGCCACCAGAACCAATTCTTATTTTCACACAACGAACATTCCCAATCCACTTCTTTTGATCCAAAACTTATGTTTGGAGTGGTTTCGCGCCATTTCGTTGCTGCACAAGTCCCATTGGGAAAACGGGTATTTTGGTGCGTACAAGGCATGAGTTTCTGACACCGGAACCATTTCTTCTTTTTTCCCAATGAACCTTCCGAATCCACTACTTTAGGTCCAAAAGTAATGTTTGGGGTTGTTTCGTGCCATTTCATTGCCGTACGTGACCCATTGCGAAAACGGGTATCGGGATGCATAAAAAGCATGATTTTGTGCCACCGGAACCATTTCTTCTTTTTCGACAACGAACATGCCCAATCCACTACTTTAAGTCCAAAACTTATATTTGTGGTGGTTTTGTGCCATTTCGTTGCCGCACATGACCCATTACGAAAATGGGTATCGGGGTGCATACAAGGCATGAGTTTGTGCAACCGCATCCATTTCTTCTTTTTTCGCAACGAGCATGCCCAATCCACTACTTTAGCTCCAAAACTCATGTTTCCGCTGGTTTCGTACCAGTTCGTTGCCGCACGTGACCCATTGCAAAAACGGGTATCGGGGTGCATACAAAGCATGAGTTTGTGCCACCAGAACCATTTCTTCTTTTTTCACAACGAATATTCCCAATCCACTTCTATAGATCCAAAACTTATGTTTGGGGTAGTTTCGCGCCATTTCGTTGCTGCACACGACCCATTGCGAAAACGATTTTTTGGTGCATAGAAGGCATGAGTTTCTGACACCAGAACCATTTCTTCTTTTTTCCCAATGAACCTTCCCAAACCACTACTTTAGGTCCAAAACTAATGTTTGGCGTATTTTGCGCCATTTCATTGCCGTACGTGACCCATTGAGAAAACAGGTATCGGGATGCATAAAAAGCATCATTTTGTACCACCGGAACCATTTCTTGTTTTTCTACAACGAACATGCCCAACCACTACTTTAAGTCCAAAACCCATATTTGGGGAGGTGTTGTGCCATTTCGTTGCCGCACATGACCCATTACGAAAATGGGTATCGGGGTGCATACAAGGCATGAGTTTGTGCAGCCGGAACCATTTCTTCTTTTTTCGCACGCAGCATTCCCAATCCACTACTCTAAGTCCAAAACTCAAATTTGGGGTGGTTTTGTGCCATTTCGGTTCCGCACATGACCCGTTACCAAAATGGGTATCGGGGTGCATACAAGGCATGAGTTTGTGCAGCCGGAACCATTTCTTCTTTTTTCGAAAGGAGCATGCCCAATCCACTACTTTAGGTCCAAAACTCATGTTTCCACAGGTTTCGCACCATTTCATTGCCGCACGTGACCCATTGCGAAACGGGTATCGGGGTGCGTACAAAGCATGAGTTTGTGCCACCAGAATCATTTCTTCTTTTTTCACAACGAACATTTCCAATCCACTTCTATAGATCCAAAACTTATGTTTGGGGTCGTTTCGCGCCATTTCGTTGCTGCACACGACCCATTGCGAAAACGGTTTTTTGGTGCATAGAAGGCATGAGTTTCTGACACCGGAACCATTTCATCTTTTTTCCCAATGAACCTTCCCAATCCACTACTTTAGGTCCAAAACTAATGTTTGGGGTAGTTTTGCGCCATTTCATTGCCGTACGTGACCCATTGAGAAAACGGGTATCGGGATGCATAAAAAGCATCATTTTGTGCCACCGGAACCATTTCTTCCTTTTCGACAACAAACATGACCAACCACTACTTTAAGTCCAAAACCCATATTTGGGGAGGTTTTGTGCCATTTCGTTGCCGCACATTACCCATTACGAAAATGGGTATCGGGGTGCATAGAAGGCATGAGTTTGTGCGGCCGGAACCATTTCTTCTTTTTTCGCAACGAGCATGCCCCATCCACTACTTTACCTTCAAAACTCATGTTTCCGCTGGTTTCGCACCATTTCGTTGCCGCACGTGACCCATTGCAAAAACGGGTATCGGGGTGCATACAAAGCATGAGTTTTTGCCACCAGAACCAATTCTTATTTTCACACAACGAACATTCCCAATCTACTTCTTTTGATCCAAAACTTATGTTTGGAGTGGTTTCACGCCATTTCGTTGCTGCACAAGTCCCATTGGGAAAACGGGTATTTTGGTGCGTACAAGGCATGAGTTTCTGACACCGGAACCATTTCTTCTTTTTTCCCAATGAACCTTCCGAATCCACTACTTTAGGTCCAGAAGTAATGTTTGGGGTGGTTTCGCGCCATTTCATTGCCGTACGTGACCCATTGCGAAAACGGGTATCGGGATGCATAAAAAGCATCATTTTGTGCCACCGGAACCATTTCTTCTTTTTCGACAACGAACATGCCCAATCCACTACTTTAAGTCCAAAACTCATATTTGGGGTGGTTTTGTGCCATTTCGTTGCCGCACATGACCCAGTACGAAAATCGGTATCGGGCTGCATACAAGGCATGAGTTTGTGCAACCGGAACCATTTCTTCTTTTTTCGCAACGAGCATGCCCAATCCACTACTTTAGGTCCAAAACTCATGTTTCCGCTGGTTTCGCACCATTTCGTTGCCGCACGTGACCCATTGCAAAAATGAGTATCGGAGTGCATACAAAGCATGAGTTTTTGCCACCAGAACCATTTCTTATTTTTTTCAAAGCGAACATTCCCAATCCACTTCTATAGATCCAAAACTTATGTTTGGGGTAGTTTTGCGCCATTTCGTTGCTGCACACGACCCATTGCGAAAACGGGTACTTTGGTGTATAGAAGGCTTGAGTTTTTGACACCGGAACCATTTCTTCTTTTTTTCCCAATGAACCTTCCCAATCGACCACTTGAGGTCCAAAACTAATGTTTGGGGTGGTTTCGCACCATTTCATTGCCGTACGTGACCCATCGCGAAAACGGGTATCGGGATGCATAAAAAGCTTGATTTTGTGCCACCGGAACTATTTCTTCTTTTTCTACAACGAACATGCCCAATCCACTACTGTAAGTCCAAAACCCATATTTGGGATGGTTTTATGCCATTTCGTTGCCGCACATGACCCATTACAAAAATGGGTATCGGGGTGCATACAAGGCTTGAGTTTGTGCAGCCAGAACCATTTCTTCTTTTTTCGCAACGAGCATGCCCAATCCACTACTCTAAGTCCAAAACTCAAATTTGGGGTGGTTTTGTGCCATTTCGGTTCCGCACATGACCCGTTAGCAAAATGGGTATCGATACAAGGCATGAGTTTGTGCAGCCGGAACCATTTCTTCTTTTTTCGAAAGGACCATGCCCAATCCACTACTTTAGGTCCAAAACTCATGTTTCCACAGGTTTCGCACCATTTCACTGCCGCACGTGACCCATTCCGAAACGGGTATCGGGGTGCGTACAAAGCATGAGTTTGTGCCACCAGAACCATTTCTTCTTTTTTCACAACGAACATTTCCAATCCACTTCTATAGATCCAAAACTTATGTTTGGGGTCGTTTCGCGCCATTTCGTTGCTGCACACGACCCATTGCGAAAACGGTTTTTTGGTGCATAGAAGGCATGAGTTTCTGACACCGGAACCATTTCATCTTTTTTCCCAATGAACCTTCCCAATCCACTACTTTAGGTCCAAAACTAATGTTTGGGGTAGTTTTGCGCCATTTCATTGCCGTACGTGACCCATTGAGAAAACGGGTATCGGGATGCATAAAAAGCATCATTTTGTGCCACCGAAACCATTTCTTCCTTTTCCACAACAAACATGACCAACAACTACTTTAAGTCCAAAACCCATATTTGGGGAGGTTTTGTGCCATTTCATTGCCGCACATTACCCATTACGAAAATGGGTATCGTGGTGCATACAAGGCATGAGTTTGTGCAGCCGGAACCATTTCTTCTTTTTTCGCAACGAGCATGCCCGATCCACTACTTTACCTCCAAAACTCATGTTTCCGCTGGTTTCGCACCATTTCGTTGCCGCACGTGACCCATTGCAAAAACGGGTATCGGGGTGCGTACAAAGCATGAGTTTTTGCCGCCAGAACCATTTCTTATTTTCACACAACCAACATTCCCAATCCACTTCTTTAGATCCAAAACTTATGTTTGGGGTGGTTTCGCGCCATTTCGTTGCTGCACACGTCCCATTGGGAAAACGGGTATTTTAGTGCGTACAAGGCATGAGTTTCTGACACCGGAACCATTTCTTCTTTTTTCCCAATGAACCTTCCAAATCCACTACTTTAGGTGCAAAAGTAATGTTTGGGGTGGTTTCGCGCCATTTCATTGCCGTACGTGACCCATTGCGAAAACGGGTATCGGGAAGCATAAAAAGCATGATTTTGTGCCACCGGAACCATTTCTTCGTTTTCGACAACGAACATGCCCAATCCACTACTTTAAGTCCAAAAATCATATTTGGGTGGTTTTGTGCCATTTCGTTGCCGCACATGACCCATTACGAAAATGGGTATCGGGGTGCATACAAGGCATGAGTTTGTGCAACCGGAACCATTTCTTCTTTTTTCGAAACGAGCATGCCCAATCCACTACTTTACTTCCAAAACTCATATTTCCGCTGGTTTCGCACCATTTCGTTGCCGCACGTGACCCATTGCAAAAACGGGTATCGGGGTGCATACAAAGCATGAGTTTTTGCCACCAGAACCAATTCTTATTTTCACACAACGAACATTCCCAATCCACTTCTTTTGATCCAAAACATATGTTTGGAGTGGTTTCACGCCATTTCGTTTCTGCACAAGTCCCATTGGGAAAACGGGTATTTTGGTGCTTACAAGGCATGAGTTTCTGACACCGGAACCATTTCTTCTTTTTTCCCAATGAACCTTCCGAATCCGCTACTTTAGGTCCAAAAGTAATGTTTGGGGTGGTTTCGCGCCATTTCATTGCCGTACGTGACCCATTGCGAAAACGGGTATCGGGATGCATAAAAAGCATCATTTTGTGCCACCGGAACCATTTCTTCTTTTTCGACAACGAACATGCCCAATCCACTACTTTAAGTCCAAAACTCATATTTGGGGTGGTTTTGTGCCATTTCGTTGCCGCACATGACCCAGTACGAAAATCGGTATCGGGCTGCATACAAGGCATGAGTTTGTGCAACCGGAACCATTTCTTCTTTTTTCGCAACGAGCATGCCCAATCCACTACTTTAGGTCCAAAACTCATTCTTTCCGCTGGTTTCGCACCATTTCGTTGCCGCACGTGACCCATTGCAAAAATGAGTATCGGAGTGCATACAAAGCATGAGTTTTTGCCACCAGAACCATTTCTTATTTTTTTCAAAGCGAACATTCCCAATCCACTTCTATAGATCCAAAACTTATGTTTGGGGTAGTTTTGCACCATTTCGTTGCTGCACACGACCCATTGCGAAAACGGGTACTTTGGTGTATAGAAGGCTTGAGTTTTTGATACCGGAACCATTTCTTCTTTTTTTCCCAATGAACCTTCCCAATCGACCACTTGAGGTCCAAAACTAATGTTTGGGGTGGTTTCGCGCCATTTTATTGCTGTACGTGACCCATCGCGAAAACGGGTATCGGGATGCATAAAAAGCTTGATTTTGTGCCACCGGAACTATTTCTTCTTTTTCTACAACGAACATGCCCAATCCACTATTGTAAGTCCAAAACCCATATTTGGGATGGTTTTATGCCATTTCGTTGCCGCACATGACCCATTACAAAAATGGGTATCGGGGTGCATACAAGGCTTGAGTTTGTGCAGCCGGAACCATTTCTTCTGTTTTCGCAACGAGCATGCCCAATCCACTACTCTAAGTCCAAAACTCAAATTTGGGTTGGTTTTGTGCCATTTCGGTTCCGCACATGACCCGTTACCAAAATGGGTATCGGGGTGCATACAAGGCATGAGTTTGTGCAGCCGGAACCATTTCTTCTTTTTTCGAAAGGTCCATGCCCAATCCACTACTTTAGGTCCAAAACTCATGTTTCCACAGGTTTCGCTCCATTTCATTCCCGCACGTGACCCATTGCGAAACGGGTATCGGGGTGCGTACAAAGCATGAGTTTGTGCCACCAGAACCATTTCTTCTTTTTTCACAACGAACATTTCCAATCCACTTCTATAGATCCAAAACTTATGTTTGGGGTCGTTTCGCGCCATTTCGTTGCTGCACACGTCCCATTGGGAAAACGTGTATTTTGGTGCGTACAAGGCATGAGTTTCCGACACCGGAACCATTTCTTCTTTTTTCCCAATGAACCTTCCGAATCCACTACTTTAGGTCCAAAAGTAATGTTTGGGGTGGTTTCGCGCCATTTCATTGCCGTACGTGACCCATTGCGAAAACGGGTATCGGGATGCATAAAAAGCATCATTTTGTGCCACCGGAACCATTTCTTCTTTTTCGACAACGAACATGCCCAATCCACTACTTTAAGTCCAAAACTCAGATTTGGGGTGGTTTTGTGCCATTTCGTTGCCGCACATGACCCATTACGAAAATGGGTATCGGGGTGCATACAAGGCATGAGTTTGTGCAACCGGAACCATTTCTTCTTTTTTCGCAACGAGCATGCCCAATCCACTACTTTAGGTCCAAAACTCATGTTTCCGCTGGTTTCGCACCATTTCGTTGCCGCACGTGACCCATTGCAAAAATGAGTATCGGAGTACATACAAAGCATGAGTTTTTGCCACCAGAACCATTTCTTATTTTTTTCAAAGCGAACATTCCCAATCCACTTCTATAGATCCAAAACTTATGTTTGGGGTAGTTTTGCGCCATTTCGTTGCTGCACACGACCCATTGCGAAAACGGGTACTTTGGTGTATAGAAGGCTTGAGTTTTTGACACCGGAACCATTTCTTCTTTTTTTCCCAATGAACCTTCCCAATCGACCACTTGAGGTCCAAAACTAATGTTTGGGGTGGTTTCGCGCCATTTCATTGCCGTACGTGACCCATCGCGAAAACGGGTATCGGGATGCATATAAAGCATCATTTTGTGCCACCGAAACCATTTCTTCCTTTTCCACAACAAACATGACCAACCACTACTTTAAGTCCCAAACCCATATTTGGGGAGGTTTTGTGCCATTTCGTTGCCGCACATTACCCATTACGAAAATGGGTATCGGGGTGCATACAAGGCATGAGTTTGTGCAGCCGGAACCATTTCTTCTTTTTTCGCAACGAGCATGCCCGATCCACTACTTTACCTCCAAAACTCATGTTTCCGCTGGTTTCGCACCATTTCGTTGCCGCACGTGACCCATTGCAAAAACGGGTATCGGGGTGCATACAAAGCATGAGTTTTTGCCACCAGAACCATTTCTTATTTTCACACAACAAACATTCCCAATCCACTTCTTTAGATCCAAAACTTATGTTTGGGGTGGTTTCGCGCCATTTCGTTGCTGCACACGTCCCATTGGGAAAACGGGTATTTTAGTGCGTACAAGGCATGAGTTTCTGACACCGGAACCATTTCTTCTTTTTTCCCAATGAACATTCCAAATCCACTACTTTAGGTGCAAAAGTAATGTTTGGGGTGGTTTCGCGCCATTTCATTGCCGTACGTGACCCATTGTGAAAACGGGTATCGGGAAGCATAAAAAGCATGATTTTGTGCCACCGGAACCATTTCTTCGTTTTCGACAACGAACATGCCCAATCCACTACTTTAAGTCCAAAAATCATATTTGGGTGGTTTTGTGCCATTTCGTTGCCGCACATGACCCATTACGAAAATGGGTATCGGGGTGCATACAAGGCATGAGTTTGTGCAACCGGAACCATTTCTTCTTTTTTCGGAACGAGCATGCCCAATCCACTACTTTACTTCCAAAACTCATATTTCCGCTGGTTTCGCACCATTTCGTTGCTGCACGTGACCCATTGCAAAAACGGGTATCGGGGTGCATACAAAGCATGAGTTTTTGCCACCAGAACCAATTCTTATTTTCACACAACGAACATTCCCAATCCACTTCTTTTGATCCAAAACTTATGTTTGGAGTGGTTTCACGCCATTTCGTTGCTGCACAAGTCCCATTGGGAAAACGGGTATTTTGGTGCGTACAAGGCATGAGTTTCCGACACCGGAACCATTTCTTCTTTTTTCCCAATGAACCTTCCGAATCCACTACTTTAGGTCCAAAAGTAATGTTTGGGGTGGTTTCGCGCCATTTCATTGCCGTACGTGACCCATTGCGAAAACGGGTATCGGGATGCATAAAAAGCATCATTTTGTGCCACCGGAACCATTTCTTCTTTTTCGACAACGAACATGCCCAATCCACTACTTTAAGTCCAAAACTCAGATTTGGGGTGGTTTTGTGCCATTTCGTTGCCGCACATGACCCATTACGAAAATGGGTATCGGGGTGCATACAAGGCATGAGTTTGTGCAACCGGAACCATTTCTTCTTTTTTCGCAACGAGCATGCCCAATCCACTACTTTAGGTCCAAAACTCATGTTTCCGCTGGTTTCGCACCATTTCGTTGCCGCACGTGACCCATTGCAAAAATGAGTATCGGAGTACATACAAAGCATGAGTTTTTGCCACCAGAACCATTTCTTATTTTTTTCAAAGCGAACATTCCCAATCCACTTCTATAGATCCAAAACTTATGTTTGGGGTAGTTTTGCGCCATTTCGTTGCTGCACACGACCCATTGCGAAAACGGGTACTTTGGTGTATAGAAGGCTTGAGTTTTTGACACCGGAACCATTTCTTCTTTTTTTCCCAATGAACCTTCCCAATCGACCACTTGAGGTCCAAAACTAATGTTTGGGGTGGTTTCGCGCCATTTCATTGCCGTACGTGACCCATCGCGAAAACGGGTATCGGGATGCATATAAAGCATCATTTTGTGCCACCGAAACCATTTCTTCCTTTTCCACAACAAACATGACCAACCACTACTTTAAGTCCCAAACCCATATTTGGGGAGGTTTTGTGCCATTTCGTTGCCGCACATTACCCATTACGAAAATGGGTATCGGGGTGCATACAAGGCATGAGTTTGTGCAGCCGGAACCATTTCTTCTTTTTTCGCAACGAGCATGCCCGATCCACTACTTTACCTCCAAAACTCATGTTTCCGCTGGTTTCGCACCATTTCGTTGCCGCACGTGACCCATTGCAAAAACGGGTATCGGGGTGCATACAAAGCATGAGTTTTTGCCACCAGAACCATTTCTTATTTTCACACAACAAACATTCCCAATCCACTTCTTTAGATCCAAAACTTATGTTTGGGGTGGTTTCGCGCCATTTCGTTGCTGCACACGTCCCATTGGGAAAACGGGTATTTTAGTGCGTACAAGGCATGAGTTTCTGACACCGGAACCATTTCTTCTTTTTTCCCAATGAACATTCCAAATCCACTACTTTAGGTGCAAAAGTAATGTTTGGGGTGGTTTCGCGCCATTTCATTGCCGTACGTGACCCATTGTGAAAACGGGTATCGGGAAGCATAAAAAGCATGATTTTGTGCCACCGGAACCATTTCTTCGTTTTCGACAACGAACATGCCCAATCCACTACTTTAAGTCCAAAAATCATATTTGGGTGGTTTTGTGCCATTTCGTTGCCGCACATGACCCATTACGAAAATGGGTATCGGGGTGCATACAAGGCATGAGTTTGTGCAACCGGAACCATTTCTTCTTTTTTCGGAACGAGCATGCCCAATCCACTACTTTACTTCCAAAACTCATATTTCCGCTGGTTTCGCACCATTTCGTTGCCGCACGTGACCCATTGCAGAAACGGGTATCGGGGTGCATACAAAGCATGAGTTTTTGCCACCAGAACCAATTCTTATTTTCACACAACGAACATTCCCAATCCACTTCTTTTGATCCAAAACTTATGTTTGGAGTGGTTTCACGCCATTTCGTTGCTGCACAAGTCCCATTGGGAAAACGGGTATTTTGGTGCGTACAATGCATGAGTTTCTGACACCGGAACCATTTCTTCTTTTATCCCAATGAACCTTCCGAATCCACTACTTTAGGTCCAAAAGTAATGTTTGGGGTGGTTTCGCGCCATTTCATTGCCGTACGTGACCCATTGCGAAAACGGGTATCGGGAAGCATAAAAAGCATGATTTTGTGCCACCGGAACCATTTCTTCGTTTTCGACAACGAACACGCCCAATCCACTACTTTAAGTCCAAAAATCATATTTGGGTGGTTTTGTGCCATTTCGTTGCCGCACATGACCCATTACGAAAATGGGTATCGGGGTGCACACAAGGCAAGAGTTTGTGCAACCGGAACCATTTCTTCTTTTTTCGCAACGAGCATGCCCAATCCACTACTTTAGGTCCAATACTCATGTTTCCGCTGGTTTCGCACCATTTCGTTGCCGCACGTGACCCATTGCAAAAATGGGTATCGGAGTGCATACAAAGCATGAGTTTTTGCCACCAGAACCATTTCTTATTTTTTCACAACGAACATTCCCAAACCACTTCCTTAGATCCAAAACTTATGTTTGGAGAGGTTTCGCGCCATTTCGCTGCTGCACACGTCCCATTGGTAAAACGGGTATTTTGGTGCGTACAAGGCATGAGTTTCTGACACCGGAACCATTTCTGCTTTTTTCCCAACGAACCTTCCCAATCCACTACTTTAGGTCCAAAACTATTGTTTGGGGTGGTTTCACGCCATTTCGTTGCCGTACGTGACCCATCGCGAAAACGGGTATCGGGATGCATAAAAAGCATGATTTTGTGCCACCGGAACCATTTCTTCTTTTTCTACAACGAACATTTCCAATCCACTACTTTAAGTCCAAAACCCATATTTGGGATGGTTTTGTGCCATTTCGTTGCCGCACATGACCCATTACGAAAATGGGTATCGGGGTGCATACAAGGCATGAGTTTGTGCAGCCGGAACCATTTCTTCTTTTTTGGCAACGAGCATGCCCAATCCACTACTTTACCTCCAAAACTCATGTCTCCGCTGGTTTCGCACCATTTCGTTGCCGCACGTGACCCATTGCAAAAACGGGTATCGGGGTGCATAAAAAGCATGAGTTTTTGCCACCAGAACCATTTCTTCTTTTTTCGCAACGAGCATACCCGATCCACTACTTTACCTCCAAAACTCATGTTTCCGCTGGTTTCGCACCATTTCGTTGCCGCACGTGACCCATTGCAAAAACGGGTATCGGGGTGCGTACAAAGCATGAGTTTTTGCCGCCAGAACCATTTCTTATTTTCACACAACCAACATTCCCAATCCACTTCTTTAGATCCAAAACTTATGTTTGGGGTGGTTTCGCGCCATTTCGTTGCTGCACACGTCCCATTGGGAAAACGGGTATTTTAGTGCGTACAAGGCATGAGTTTCTGACACCGGAACCATTTCTTCTTTTTTCCCAATGAACCTTCCGAATCCACTACTTTAGGTCCAAAAGTAATGTTTGGGGTGGTTTCGCGCCATTTCATTGCCGTACGTGACCCATTGCGAAAACGGGTATCGGGAAGCATAAAAAGCATGATTTTGTGCCACCGGAACCATTTCTTCGTTTTCGACAACGAACACGCCCAATCCACTACTTTATGTCCAAAAATCATATTTGGGTGGTTTTGTGCCATTTCGTTGCCGCACATGACCCATTACGAAAATGGGTATCGGGGTGCATACAAGGCAAGAGTTTGTGCAACCGGAACCATTTCTTCTTTTTTCGCAACGAGCATGCCCAATCCACTACTCTAAGTCCAAAACTCAAATTTGGGGTGGTTTTGTACCATTTCGATTCCGCACATGACCCGTTACCGAAATGGGTATCGGGGTGCATACAAGGCATGTGTTTGTGCAGCCGGAACCATTTCTTCTTTTTTCGAAAGGACCATGCGCAATCCACTACTTTAGGTCCAAAACTCATGTTTCCACAGGTTTCGCACCATTTCATTGCCGCACGTGACCCATTACGAAACGGGTATCGGGGTGCGTACAAAGCATGAGTTTGTGCCACCAGAACCATTTCTTCTTTTTTCACAACGAACATTTCCAATCCACTTCTATAGATCCAAAACTTATGTTTGGGGTCGTTTCGCGCCATTTCGTTGCTGCACACGACCCATTGCGAAAACGGTTTTTTGGTGCATAGAAGGCATGAGTTTCTGACACAGGAACCATTTCATCTTTTTTCCCAATGAACCTTCCCAATCCACTACTTAAGGTCCAAAACTAATGTTTGGGGTAGTTTTGCGCCATTTCATTGCCGTACGTGACCCATTGAGAAAACGGGTATCGGGATGCATAAAAAGCATCATTTTGTGCCACCGGAACCATTTCTTCCTTTTCCACAACAAACATGACCAACCACTACTTTAAGTCCAAAACCCATATTTGGGGAGGTTTTGTGCCATTTCGTTGCCGCACATTACCCATTACGAAAATGGGTATCGGGGTGCATACAAGGCATGAGTTTGTGCAGCCGGAACCATTTCTTCTTTTTCGCAACGAGCATGCCCGATCCACTACTTTACCTCCAAAACTCATGTTTCCGCTGGTTTCGCACCATTTCGTTGCCGCACATCACCCATTGCAAAAACGGGTATCGGGGTGCATACAAAGCATGAGGTTTTGCCACCAGAACCATTTCTTATTTTCACACAACGAACATTCCCAATCCACTTCTTTAGATCCAAAACTTATGTTTGGGGTCGTTTCGCGCCATTTCGTTGCTGCACACGACCCATTGCGAAAACGGTTTTTTGGTGCATAGAAGGCATGAGTTTCTGACACAGGAACCATTTCATCTTTTTTCCCAATGAACCTTCCCAATCCACTACTTTAGGTCCAAAACTAATGTTTGGGGTAGTTTTGCGCCATTTCATTGCCGTACGTGACCCATTGAGAAAACGGGTATCGGGATGCATAAAAAGCATCATTTTGTGCCACCGGAACCATTTCTACCTTTTCCACAACAAACATGACCAACCACTACTTTAAGTCCAAAACCCATATTTGGGGTGGTTTTGTGCCATTTCGTTGCCGCACATTACCCATTACGAAAATGGGTATCGGGGTGCATACAAGGCATGAGTTTGTGCAGCCGGAACCATTTCTTCTTTTTTCGCAACGAGCATGCCCAATCCACTACTTTAGGTCCAATACTCATGTTTCCGCTGGTTTCGCACCATTTCGTTGCCGCACGTGACCCATTGCAAAAATGGGTATCGGAGTGCATACAAAGCATGAGTTTTTGCCACCAGAACCATTTCTTATTTTTTCACAACGAACATTCCCAAACCACTTCCTTAGATCCAAAACTTATGTTTGGAGAGGTTTTGCGCCATTTCGCTGCTGCACACGTCCCATTGGTAAAACGGGTATTTTGGTGCGTACAAGGCATGAGTTTCTGACACCGGAACCATTTCTGCTTTTTTCCCAACGAACCTTCCCAATCCACTACTTTAGGTCCAAAACTATTGTTTGGGGTGGTTTCACGCCATTTCGTTGCCGTACGTGACCCATCGCGAAAACGGGTATCGGGATGCATAAAAAGCATGATTTTGTGCCACCGGAACCATTTCTTCTTTTTCTACAACGAACATTTCCAATCCACTACTTTAAGTCCAAAACCCATATTTGGGATGGTTTTGTGCCATTTCGTTGCCGCACATGACCCATTACGAAAATGGGTATCGGGGTGCATACAAGGCATGAGTTTGTGCAACCGGAACCATTTCTTCTTTTTTCGGAACGAGCATGCCCAATCCACTACTTTACCTCCAAAACTCATATTTCCGCTGGTTTCGCACCATTTCGTTGCCGCACGTGACCCATTGCAGAAACGGGTATCGGGGTGCATACAAAGCATGAGTTTTTGCCACCAGAACCAATTCTTATTTTCACACAACGAACATTCCCAATCCACTTCTTTTGATCCAAAACTTATGTTTGGAGTGGTTTCACGCCATTTCGTTGCTGCACAAGTCCCATTGGGAAAACGGGTATTTTGGTGCGTACAATGCATGAGTTTCTGACACCGGAACCATTTCTTCTTTTTTCCCAATGAACCTTCCGAATCCACTACTTTAGGTCCAAAAGTAATGTTTGGGGTGGTTTCGCGCCATTTCATTGCCGTACGTGACCCATTGCGAAAACGGGTATCGGGATGCATAAAAAGCATCATTTTGTGCCACCGGAACCATTTCTTCTTTTTCGACAACGAACATGCCCAATCCACTACTTTAAGTCCAAAACTCATATTTGGGGTGGTTTTGTGCCATTTCGTTGCCGCACATGACCCATTACGAAAATGGGTATCGGGGTGCATACAAGGCATGAGTTTGTGCAACCGGAACCATTTCTTCTTTTTTCGCAACGAGCATGCCCAATCCACTACTTTAGGTCCAATACTCATGTTTCTGCTGGTTTCGCACCATTTCGTTGCCGCACGTGACCCGTTGCAAAAATGAGTATCGGAGTGCATACAAAGCATGAGTTTTTGCCACCAGAACCATTTCTTATTTTTTTCAAAGCGAACATTCCCAATCCACTTCTATAGATCCAAAACTTATGTTTGGGGTAGTTTTGCGCCTTTCGTTGCTGCACACGACCCATTGCGAAAACGGGTACTTTGGTGTATAGAAGGCTTGAGTTTTTGACACCGGAACCATTTCTTCTTTTTTTCCCAATGAACCTTCCCAATCGACCACTTGAGGTCCAAAACTAATGTTTGGGGTGGTTTCGCGCCATTTCATTGCCGTACGTGACCCATCGCGAAAACGGGTATCGGGATGCATAAAAAGCTTGATTTTGTGCCACCGGAACTATTTCTTCTTTTTCTACAACGAACATGCCCAATCCACTACTGTAAGTGCAAAACCCATATTTGGGATGGTTTTATGCCATTTCGTTGCCGCACATGACCCATTACAAAAATGGGTATCGGGGTGCATACAAGGCTTGAGTTTGTGCAGCCGGAACCATTTCTTCTTTTTTTGCAACGAGCATGCCCAATCCACTACTCTAAGTCCAAAACTCAAATTTGGGGTGGTTTTGTACCATTTCGGTTCCGCACATGACCCGTTACCAAAATGGGTATCGGGGTGCATACAAGGCAAGAGTTTGTGCAGCCGGAACCATTTCTTCTTTTTTCGAAAGGACCATGCCCAATCCACTACTTTAGGTCCAAAACTCATGTTTCCACAGGTTTCGCACCATTTCATTGCCGCACGTGACCCATTCCGAAACGGGTATCGGGGTGCGTACAAAGCATGAGTTTGTGCCACCAGAACCATTTCTTATTTTTTTACGACGAACATTTCCAATCCACTTCTATAGATCCAAAACTTATGTTTGGGGTCGTTTCGCGCCATTTCGTTGCTGCACACGACCCATTGCGAAAACGGTTTTTTGGTGCATAGAAGGCATGAGTTTCTGACACAGGAACCATTTCATCTTTTTTCCCAATGAACCTTCCCAATCCACTACTTTAGGTCCAAAACTAATGTTTGGGGTAGTTTTGCGCCATTTCATTGCCGTACGTGACCCATTGAGAAAACGGGTATCGGGATGCATAAAAAGCATCATTTTGTGCCACCGAAACCATTTCTTCCTTTTCCACAACAAACATGACCAACCACTACTTTAAGTCCAAAACCCATATTTGGGGAGGTTTTGTGCCATTTCGTTGCCGCACATTACCCATTACAAAAATGGGTATCGGGGTGCATACAAGGCATGAGTTTGTGCAGCCGGAACCATTTCTTCTTTTTTCGCAACGAGCATACCCGATCCACTACTTTACCTCCAAAACTCATGTTTCCGCTGGTTTCGCACCATTTCGTTGCCGCACGTGACCCATTGCAAAAACGGGTATCGGGGTGCATACAAAGCATGAGTTTTTGCCGCCAGAACCATTTCTTATTTTCACACAACCAACATTCCCAATCCACTTCTTTAGATCCAAAACTTATGTTTGGGGTGGTTTCGCGCCATTTCGTTGCTGCACACGTCCCATTGGGAAAACGGGTATTTTAGTGCGTACAAGGCATGAGTTTCTGACACCGGAACCATTTCTTCTTTTTTCCCAATGAACCTTCCAAATCCACTACTTTAGGTCCAAAAGTAATGTTTGGGGTGGTTTCGCGCCATTTCATTGCCGTACGTGACCCATTGCGAAAACGGGTATCGGGAAGCATAAAAAGCATGATTTTGTGCCACCGGAACCATTTCTTCGTTTTCGACAACGAACACGCCCAATCCACTACTTTAAGTCCAAAAATCATATTTGGGTGGTTTTGTGCCATTTCGTTGCCGCACATGACCCATTACGAAAATGGGTATCGGGGTGCACACAAGGCAAGAGTTTGTGCAACCGGAACCATTTCTTCTTTTTTCGCAACGAGCATGCCCAATCCACTACTTTAAGTCCAAAACTCATATTTGGGGTGGTTTTGTGCCATTTCGTTGCCGCACATGACCCATTACGAAAATGGGTATCGGGGTGCATACAACGCATGAGTTTGTGCAACCGGAACCATTTCTTCTTTTTTCGCAACGAGCATGCCCAATCCACTACTTTAGGTCCAATACTCATGTTTCCGCTGGTTTCGCACCATTTCGTTGCCGCACGTGACCCATTGCAAAAATGGGTATCGGAGTGCATACAAAGCATGAGTTTTTGCCACCAGAACCATTTCTTATTTTTTCACAACGAACATTCCCAAACCACTTCCTTAGATCCAAAACTTATGTTTGGAGAGGTTTTGCGCCATTTCGCTGCTGCACACGTCCCATTGGTAAAACGGGTATTTTGGTGCGTACAAGGCATGAGTTTCTGACACCGGAACCATTTCTGCTTTTTTCCCAACGAACCTTCCCAATCCACTACTTTAGGTCCAAAACTATTGTTTGGGGTGGTTTCACGCCATTTCGTTGCCGTACGTGACCCATCGCGAAAACGGGTATCGGGATGCATAAAAAGCATGATTTTGTGCCACCGGAACCATTTCTTCTTTTTCTACAACGAACATTTCCAATCCACTACTTTAAGTCCAAAACCCATATTTGGGATGGTTTTGTGCCATTTCGTTGCCGCACATGACCCATTACGAAAATGGGTATCGGGGTGCATACAAGGCATGAGTTTGTGCAGCCGGAACCATTTCTTCTTTTTTGGCAACGAGCATGCCCAATCCACTACTTTACCTCCAAAACTCATGTCTCCGCTGGTTTCGCACCATTTCGTTGCCGCACGTGACCCATTGCAAAAACGGGTATCGGGGTGCATAAAAAGCATGAGTTTTTGCCACCAGAACCATTTCTTCTTTTTTCGCAACGAGCATACCCGATCCACTACTTTACCTCCAAAACTCATGTTTCCGCTGGTTTCGCACCATTTCGTTGCCGCACGTGACCCATTGCAAAAACGGGTATCGGGGTGCGTACAAAGCATGAGTTTTTGCCGCCAGAACCATTTCTTATTTTCACACAACCAACATTCCCAATCCACTTCTTTAGATCCAAAACTTATGTTTGGGGTGGTTTCGCGCCATTTCGTTGCTGCACACGTCCCATTGGGAAAACGGGTATTTTAGTGCGTACAAGGCATGAGTTTCTGACACCGGAACCATTTCTTCTTTTTTCCCAATGAACCTTCCAAATCCACTACTTTAGGTCCAAAAGTAATGTTTGGGGTGGTTTCGCGCCATTTCATTGCCGTACGTGACCCACTGCGAAAACGGGTATCGGGAAGCATAAAAAGCATGATTTTGTGCCACCGGAACCATTTCTTCGTTTTCGACAACGAACACGCCCAATCCACTACTTTATGTCCAAAAATCATATTTGGGTGGTTTTGTGCCATTTCGTTGCCGCACATGACCCATTACGAAAATGGGTATCGGGGTGCATACAAGGCAAGAGTTTGTGCAACCGGAACCATTTCTTCTTTTTTCGCAACGAGCATGCCCAATCCACTACTCTAAGTCCAAAACTCAAATTTGGGGTGGTTTTGTACCATTTCGATTCCGCACATGACCCGTTACCAAAATGGGTATCGGGGTGCATACAAGGCATGTGTTTGTGCAGCCGGAACCATTTCTTCTTTTTTCGAAAGGACCATGCCCAATCCACTACTTTAGGTCCAAAAGTCATGTTTCCACAGGTTTCGCACCATTTCTTCTTTTTTTCCCAATGAACCTTCCCAATCGACCACTTGAGGTCCAAAACTAATGTTTGGGGTGGTTTCGCGCCATTTCATTGCCGTACGTGACCCATCGCGAAAACGGGTATCGGGATGCATAAAAAGCTTGATTTTGTGCCACCGGAACTATTTCTTCTTTTTCTACAACGAACATGCCCAATCCACTACTGTAAGTGCAAAACCCATATTTGGGATGGTTTTATGCCATTTCGTTGCCGCACATGACCCATTACAAAAATGGGTATCGGGGTGCATACAAGGCTTGAGTTTGTGCAGCCGGAACCATTTCTTCTTTTTTTGCAACGAGCATGCCCAATCCACTACTCTAAGTCCAAAACTCAAATTTGGGGTGGTTTTGTACCATTTCGGTTCCGCACATGACCCGTTACCAAAATGGGTATCGGGGTGCATACAAGGCATGAGTTTGTGCAGCCGGAACCATTTCTTCTTTTTTCGAAAGGACCATGCCCAATCCACTACTTTAGGTCCAAAACTCATGTTTCCACAGGTTTCGCACCATTTCATTGCCGCACGTGACCCATTCCGAAACGGGTATCGGGGTGCGTACAAAGCATGAGTTTGTGCCACCAGAACCATTTCTTATTTTTTTACAACGAACATTTCCAATCCACTTCTATAGATCCAAAACTTATGTTTGGGGTCGTTTCGCGCCATTTCGTTGCTGCACACGACCCATTGCGAAAACGGTTTTTTGGTGCATAGAAGGCATGAGTTTCTGACACAGGAACCATTTCATCTTTTTTCCCAATGAACCTTCCCAATCCACTACTTTAGGTCCAAAACTAATGTTTGGGGTAGTTTTGCGCCATTTCATTGCCGTACGTGACCCATTGAGAAAACGGGTATCGGGATGCATAAAAAGCATCATTTTGTGCCACCGGAACCATTTCTTCCTTTTCCACAACAAACATGACCAACCACTACTTTAAGTCCAAAACCCATATTTGGGGAGGTTTTGTGCCATTTCGTTGCCGCACATTACCCATTACGAAAATGGGTATCGGGGTGCATACAAGGCATGAGTTTGTGCAGCCGGAACCATTTCTTCTTTTTTCGCAACGAGCATACCCGATCCACTACTTTACCTCCAAAACTCATGTTTCCGCTGGTTTCGCACCATTTCGTTGCCGCACGTGACCCATTGCAAAAACGGGTATCGGGGTGCATACAAAGCATGAGTTTTTGCCGCCAGAACCATTTCTTATTTTCACACAACCAACATTCCCAATCCACTTCTTTAGATCCAAAACTTATGTTTGGGGTCGTTTCGCGCCATTTCGTTGCTGCACACGACCCATTGCGCAAACGGTTTTTTGGTGCATAGAAGGCATGAGTTTCTGACACAGGAACCATTTCATCTTTTTTCCCAATGAACCTTCCCAATCCACTACATTAGGTCCAAAACTAATGTTTGGGGTAGTTTTGCGCCATTTCATTGCCGTACGTGACCCATTGAGAAAACGGGTATCGGGATGCATAAAAAGCATCATTTTGTGCCACCGGAACCATTTTTTCCTTTTCCACAACAAACATGACCAACCACTACTTTAAGTCCAAAACCCATATTTGGGGAGGTTTTGTGCCATTTCGTTGCCGCACATTACCCATTACGAAAATGGGTATCGGGGTGCATACAAGGCATGAGTTTGTGCAGCCGGAACCATTTCTTCTTTTTTCGCAACGAGCATGCCCGATCCACTACTTTTCCTGCAAAACTCATGTTTCCGCTGGTTTCGCACCATTTCGTTGCCGCAAGTGACCCATTGCAAAAACGGGTATCGGGGTGCATACAAAGCATGAGTTTTTGCCGCCAGAACCATTTCTTATTTTCACACAACCAACATTCCCAATCCACTTCTTTAGATCCAAAACTTATGTTTGGGGTGGTTTCGCGCCATTTCGTTGCTGCACACGTCCCATTGGGAAAACGGGTATTTTAGTGCGTACAAGGCATGAGTTTCTGACACCGGAACCATTTCTTCTTTTTTCCCAATGAACCTTCCAAATCCACTACTTTAGGTCCAAAAGTAATGTTTGGGGTGGTTTCGCGCCATTTCATTGCCGTACGTGACCCACTGCGAAAACGGGTATCGGGAAGCATAAAAAGCATGATTTTGTGCCACCGGAACCATTTCTTCGTTTTCGACAACGAACACGCCCAATCCACTACTTTATGTCCAAAAATCATATTTGGGTGGTTTTGTGCCATTTCGTTGCCGCACATGACCCATTACGAAAATGGGTATCGGGGTGCATACAAGGCAAGAGTTTGTGCAACCGGAACCATTTCTTCTTTTTTCGCAACGAGCATGCCCAATCCACTACTCTAAGTCCAAAACTCAAATTTGGGGTGGTTTTGTACCATTTCGATTCCGCACATGACCCGTTACCAAAATGGGTATCGGGGTGCATACAAGGCATGTGTTTGTGCAGCCGGAACCATTTCTTCTTTTTTCGAAAGGACCATGCCCAATCCACTACTTTAGGTCCAAAAGTCATGTTTCCACAGGTTTCGCACCATTTCATTGCCGCACGTGACCCATTCCGAAACGGGTATCGGGGTGCGTACAAAGCATGAGTTTGTGCCACCAGAACCATTTCTTCTTTTTACACAACGAACATTTCCAATCCACTTCTATAGATCCAAAACTTATGTTTGGGGTCGTTTCGCGCCATTTCGTTGCTGCACACGACCCATTGCGAAAACGGTTTTTTGGTGCATAGAAGGCATGAGTTTCTGACACAGGAACCATTTCATCTTTTTTCCCAATGAACCTTCCCAATCCACTACTTTAGGTCCAAAACTAATGTTTGGGGTAGTTTTGCGCCATTTCATTGCCGTACGTGACCCATTGAGAAAACGGGTATCGGGATGCATAAAAAGCATCATTTTGTGCCACCGGAACCATTTCTTCCTTTTCCACAACAAACATGACCAACCACTACTTTAAGTCCAAAACCCATATTTGGGGAGGTTTTGTGCCATTTCGTTGCCGCACATTACCCATTACGAAAATGGGTATCGGGGTGCATACAAGGCATGAGTTTGTGCAGCCGGAACCATTTCTTCTTTTTTCGCAACGAGCATGCCCGATCCACTACTTTACCTCCAAAACTCATGTTTCCGCTGGTTTCGCACCATTTCGTTGCCGCACGTGACCCATTGCAAAAACGGGTATCGGGGTGCATACAAAGCATGAGTTTTTGCCACCAGAACCATTTCTTATTTTCACACAACCAACATTCCCAATCCACTTCTTTAGATCCAAAACTTATGTTTGGGGTGGTTTCGCGCCATTTCGTTGCTGCACACGTCCCATTGGGAAAACGGGTATTTTAGTGCGTACAAGGCATGAGTTTCTGACACCGGAACCATTTCTTCTTTTTTCCCAATGAACCTTCCAAATCCACTACTTTAGGTCCAAAAGTAATGTTTGGGGTGGTTTCGCGCCATTTCATTGCCGTACGTGACCCATTGCGAAAACGGGTATCGGGAAGCATAAAAAGCATGATTTTGTGCCACCGGAACCATTTCTTCGTTTTCGACAACGAACATGCCCAATCCACTACTTTAAGTCCAAAAATCATATTTGGGTGGTTTTGTGCCATTTCGTTGCCGCACATGACCTATTACGAAAATGGGTATCGGGGTGCATACATGGCATGAGTTTGTTCAACCGGAACCATTTCTTCTTTTTTTGGAACGAGCATGCCCAATCCACTACTTTACCTCCAAAACTCATATTTCCGCTGGTTTCGCACCATTTCGTTGCCGCACGTGACCCATTGCAAAAACGGGTATCGGGGTGCATACAAAGCATGAGTTTTTGCCACCAGAACCAATTCTTATTTTCACACAACGAACATTCCCAATCCACTTCTTTTGATCCAAAACTTATGTTTGGAGTGGTTTCACGCCATTTCGTTGCTGCACAAGTCCCATTGGGAAAACGGGTATTTTGGTGAGTACAAGGCATGAGTTTCTGACACCGGAACCATTTCTTCTTTTTTTCCCAATGAACCTTCCGAATCCACTACTTTGGTCCAAAAGTAATGTTTGGGGTGGTTTCGCGCCATTTCATTGCCGTACGTGACCCATTGCGAAAACGGGTATCGGGATGCATAAGTTTTTGCCACCAGAACCATTTCTTATTTTCACAAAACGAACATTCCCAATTCACTTCTTTAGATCGAAAACTTATGTTTGGGGTGGTTTCGCGCCATTTCGTTTCTGCACACGTCCCATTGGGAAAACGGGTATTGTGGTGCGTAAAAGGCATGAGTTTCTGACACCGGAACCATTACTTCTTTTTTCCCAATGAACCTTCCCAATCCACTACTTTAGGTCCAAAAGTAATGTTAGGGGTGGTTTCGCGCCATTTCATTGCCGTACGTGACCCATTGCGAAAACGGGTATCGGGATGCATAAAAAGCATGATTTTGTGCCACCGGAACCATTTCTTCTTTTTCGACAACGAACAGGCCCAATCCACTACTCTAAGTCCAAAACTCATATTTGGGCTGGTTTTGTGCCATTTCGTTGCCGCACATGACCGATTACGAAAATGGGTATCGGGGTGCACACAAGGCATGAGTTTGTGCAACCGGAACCATTTCTTCTTTTTTCGCAACAAGCATGCCCAATCCACTACTTTAGGTCCAAAACTCATGTTTACGCTGGTTTCGCACCATTTCGTTGCCGCACGTGACCCATTGCAAAAATGGGTATCGGAGTGCATACAAAGCATGAGTTTTTGCCACCAGAACCATTTCTTATTTTTTCACAACGAACATTCCCAAACCACTTCCTTAGATCCAAAACTTATGTTTGGAGAGGTTTCGCGCCATTTCGCTGCTGCACACGTCCCATTGGTAAAACGGGTATTTTGGTGCGTACAAGGCATGAGTTTCTGACACCGGAACCATTTCTGCTTTTTTCGCAACGAACCTTCCCAATCCACTACTTTAGGTCCAAAACTATTGTTTGGGGTGGTTTCACGCCATTTCGTTGCCGTACGTGACCCATCGCGAAAACGGGTATCGGGATGCATAAAAAGCATGATTTTGTGCCACCGGAACCATTTCTTCTTTTTCTACAACGAACATGCCCAATCCACTACTTTAAGTCCAAAACCCATATTTGGGATGGTTTTGTGCCATTTCGTTGCCGCACATGACCCATTACGAAAATGGGTATCGGGGTGCATACAAGGCATGAGTTTGTGCAGCCGGAACCATTTCTTCTTTTTGGCAACGAGCATGCCCAATCCACTACTTTACCTCCAAAACTCATGTTTCCGCTGGTTTCGCACCATTTCGTTGCCGCACGTGACCCATTGCAAAAACGGGTATCGGGGTGCATAAAAAGCATGAGTTTTTGCCACCAGAACCATTTCTTAATTTTTCACAACGAACATTCCCAAACCACTTCCTTAGATCCAAAACTTATGTTTGGAGAGGTTTCGCGCCATTTCGCTGCTGCACACGTCCCATTGGTAAAACGGGTATTTTGGTGCGTACAAGGCATGAGTTTCTGACACCGGAACCATTTCTGCTTTTTTCCCAACGAACCTTCCCAATCCACTACTTTAGGTCCAAAACTATTGTTTGGGGTGGTTTCACGCCATTTCGTTGCCGTACGTGACCCATCGCGAAAACGGGTATCGGGATGCATAAAAAGCATGATTTTGTGCCACCGGAACCATTTCTTCTTTTTCGACAACGAACATGCCCAATCCACTACTTTAAGTCCAAAAATCATATTTGGGTGGTTTTGTGCCATTTCGTTGCCGCACATGACCCATTACGAAAATGGGTATCGGGGTGCATACATGGCATGAGTTTGTTCAACCGGAACCATTTCTTCTTTTTTCGGAACGAGCATGCCCAATCCACTACTTTACCTCCAAAACTCATATTTCCGCTGGTTTCGCACCATTTCGTTGCCGCACGTGACCCATTGCAAAAACGGGTATCGGGGTGCATACAAAGCATGAGTTTTTGCCACCAGAACCAATTCTTATTTTCACACAACGAACATTCCCAATCCACTTCTTTTGATCCAAAACTTATGTTTGGAGTGGTTTCACGCCATTTCGTTGCTGCACAAGTCCCATTGGGAAAACGGGTATTTTGGTGCGTACAAGGCATGAGTTTCTGACACCGGAACCATTTCTTCTTTTTTCCCAATGAACCTTCCGAATCCACTACTTTGGTCCAAAAGTAATGTTTGGGGTGGTTTCGCGCCATTTCATTGCCGTACGTGACCCATTGCGAAAACGGGTATCGGGATGCATAAGTTTTTGCCACCAGAACCATTTCTTATTTTCACAAAACGAACATTCCCAATTCACTTCTTTAGATCGAAAACTTATGTTTGGGGTGGTTTCGCGCCATTTCGTTTCTGCACACGTCCCATTGGGAAAACGGGTATTGTGGTGCGTAAAAGGCATGAGTTTCTGACACCGGAACCATTACTTCTTTTTTCCCAATGAACCTTCCCAATCCACTACTTTAGGTCCAAAAGTAATGTTAGGGGTGGTTTCGCGCCATTTCATTGCCGTACGTGACCCATTGCGAAAACGGGTATCGGGATGCATAAAAAGCATGATTTTGTGCCACCGGAACCATTTCTTCTTTTTTGACAACGAACATGCCCAATCCACTACTCTAAGTCCAAACCTCATATTTGGGCTGGTTTTGTGCCATTTCGTTGCCGCACATGACCGATTACGAAAATGGGTATCGGGGTGCACACAAGGCATGAGTTTGTGCAACCGGAACCATTTCTTCTTTTTTCGCAACAAGCATGCCCAATCCACTACTTTAGGTCCAAAACTCATGTTTCCGCTGGTTTCGCACCATTTCGTTGCCGCACGTGACCCATTGCAAAAATGGGTATCGGAGTGCATACAAAGCATGAGTTTTTGCCACCAGAACCATTTCTTATTTTTTCACAACGAACATTCCCAAACCACTTCCTTAGATCCCAAACTTATGTTTGGAGAGGTTTCGCGCCATTTCGCTGCTGCACACGTCCCATTGGTAAAACGGGTATTTTGGTGCGTACAAGGCATGAGTTTCTGACACCGGAACCATTTCTGCTTTTTTCCCAACGAACCTTCCCAATCCACTACTTTAGGTCCAAAACTATTGTTTGGGGTGGTTTCACGCCATTTCGTTGCCGTACGTGACCCATCGCGAAAACGGGTATCGGGATGCATAAAAAGCATGATTTTGTGCCACCGGAACCATTTCTTCTTTTTCTACAACGAACATGCCCAATCCACTACTTTAAGTCCAAAACCCATATTTGGGATGGTTTTGTGCCATTTCGTTGCCGCACATGACCCATTACGAAAATGGGTATCGGGGTGCATACAAGGCATGAGTTTGTGCAGCCGGAACCATTTCTTCTTTTTTGGCAACGAGCATGCCCAATCCACTACTTTACCTCCAAAACTCATGTTTCCGCTGGTTTCGCACCATTTCGTTGCCGCACGTGACCCATTGCAAAAACGGGTATCGGGGTGCATAAAAAGCATGAGTTTTTGCCACCAGAACCATTTCTTATTTTTTCACAACGAACATTCCCAAACCACTTCCTTAGATCCAAAACTTATGTTTGGAGAGGTTTCGCGCCATTTCGCTGCAGCACACGTCCCATTGGTAAAACGGGTATTTTGGTGCGTACAAGGCATGAGTTTCTGACACCGGAACCATTTCTGCTTTTTTCCCAACGAACCTTCCCAATCCACTACTTTAGGTCCAAAACTATTGTTTGGGGTGGTTTCACGCCATTTCGTTGCCGTACGTGACCCATCGCGAAAACGGGTATCGGGATGCATAAAAAGCATGATTTTGTGCCACCGGAACCATTTCTTCTTTTTCTACAACGAACATGCCCAATCCACTACTTTAAGTCCAAAACCCATATTTGGGATGGTTTTGTGCCATTTCGTTGCCGCACATGACCCATTACGAAAATGGGTATCGGGGTGCATACAAGGCATGAGTTTGTGCAGCCGGAACCATTTCTTCTTTTTTGGCAACGAGCATGCCCAATCCACTACTTTACCTCCAAAACTCATGTTTCCGCTGGTTTCGCACCATTTCGTTGCCGCACGTGACCCATTGCAAAAACGGGTATCGGGGTGCATAAAAAGCATGAGTTTTTGCCACCAGAACCATTTCTTATTTTTTCACAACGAACATTCCCAAACCACTTCCTTAGATCCAAAACTTATGTTTGGAGAGGTTTCGCGCCATTTCGCTGCTGCACACGTCCCATTGGTAAAACGGGTATTTTGGTGCGTACAAGGCATGAGTTTCTGACACCGGAACCATTTCTGCTTTTTTCCCAACGAACCTTTCCAATCCACTACTTTAGGTCCAAAACTATTGTTTGGGGTGGTTTCACGCCATTTCGTTGCCGTACGTGACCCATCGCGAAAACGGGTATCGGGATGCATAAAAAGCATGATTTTGTGCCACCGGAACCATTTCTTCTTTTTCTACAACGAACATGCCCAATCCACTACTTTAAGTCCAAAACCCATATTTGGGATGGTTTTGTGCCATTTCGTTGCCGCACATGACCCATTACGAAAATGGGTATCGGGGTGCATACAAGGCATGAGTTTGTGCAGCCGGAACCATTTCTTCTTTTTTGGCAACGAGCATGCCCAATCCACTACTTTACCTCCAAAACTCATGTTTCCGCTGGTTTCGCACCATTTCGTTGCCGCACGTGACCCATTGCAAAAACGGGTATCGGGGTGCATAAAAAGCATGAGTTTTTGCCACCAGAACCATTTCTTATTTTTTCACAACGAACATTCCCAAACCACTTCCTTAGATCCAAAACTTATGTTTGGAGAGGTTTCGCGCCATTTCGCTGCTGCACACGTCCCATTGGTAAAACGGGTATTTTGGTGCGTACAAGGCATGAGTTTCTGACACCGGAACCATTTCTGCTTTTTTCCCAACGAACCTTCCCAATCCACTACTTTAGGTCCAAAACTATTGTTTGGGGTGGTTTCACGCCATTTCGTTGCCGTACGTGACCCATCGCGAAAACGGGTATCGGGATGCATAAAAAGCATGATTTTGTGCCACCGGAACCATTTCTTCTTTTTCTACAACGAACATGCCCAATCCACTACTTTAAGTCCAAAACCCATATTTGGGATGGTTTTGTGCCATTTCGTTGCCGCACATGACCCATTACGAAAATGGGTATCGGGGTGCATACAAGGCATGAGTTTGTGCAGCCGGAACCATTTCTTCTTTTTTGGCAACGAGCATGCCCAATCCACTACTTTACCTCCAAAACTCATGTTTCCGCTGGTTTCGCACCATTTCGTTGCCGCACGTGACCCATTGCAAAAACGGGTATCGGGGTGCATAAAAAGCATGAGTTTTTGCCACCAGAACCATTTCTTATTTTTTCACAACGAACATTCCCAAACCACTTCCTTAGATCCAAAACTTATGTTTGGAGAGGTTTCGCGCCATTTCGCTGCTGCACACGTCCCATTGGTAAAACGGGTATTTTGGTGCGTACAAGGCATGAGTTTCTGACACCGGAACCATTTCTGCTTTTTTCCCAACGAACCTTCCCAATCCACTACTTTAGGTCCAAAACTATTGTTTGGGGTGGTTTCACGCCATTTCGTTGCCGTACGTGACCCATCGCGAAAACGGGTATCGGGATGCATAAAAAGCATGATTTTGTGCCACCGGAACCATTTCTTCTTTTTCTACAACGAACATGCCCAATCCACTACTTAAGTCCAAAACCCATATTTGGGATGGTTTTGTGCCATTTCGTTGCCGCACATGACCCATTACGAAAATGGGTATCGGGGTGCATACAAGGCATGAGTTTGTGCAGCCGGAACCATTTCTTCTTTTTTGGCAACGAGCATGCCCAATCCACTACTTTACCTCCAAAACTCATGTTTCCGCTGGTTTCGCACCATTTCGTTGCCGCACGTGACCCATTGCAAAAACGGGTATCGGGGTGCATAAAAAGCATGAGTTTTTGCCACCAGAACCATTTCTTATTTTTTTCACAACGAACATTCCCAATCCACTTGCTTAGATCTAAAACTTATGTTTGGAGTGGTTTCGCGCCATTTCGTTGCTGCACACATCCCATTGGTAAAACGGGTATTTTGGTGCGTACAAGGCATGAGTTTCTGACACCGGAACCATTTTTGCTTTTTTCCCAACGAACCTTCCCAATCCACTACTTTAGGTCCAAAACTATTGTTTGGTGTGGTTTCACGCCATTTCATTGCCGTACGTGACCCATCGCGAAAACGGGTATCGGGATGCATAAAAAGCATGATTTTGTGCCACCGGAACCATTTCTTGTTTTTGTACAACGAACATGCCCAATCCACTACTTTAAGTCCAAAACCCATATTTGGGACGGTTTTGTGCCATTTCGTTGCCGCACATGACCCATTACGAAAATGGGTATCGGGGTGCATACAAGGCATGAGTTTGAGCAGCCGGAACCATTTCTTCTTTTTTGGCAACGAGCATGCCCAATCCCCTACTTTACCTCCAAAACTCATGTTTCCGCTGGTTTCGCACCATTTCGTTGCCGCACGTGACCCATTGCAAAAACGGGTATCGGGGTGCATAAAAAGCATGAGTTTTTGCCACCAGAACCATTTCTTATTTTCACACAACGAACATTCCCAATCCACTTCTTTAGATCGAAAACTTATGTTTGGGGTGGTTTCGCGCCATTTCGTTTCTGCACACGTCCCATTGGGAAAACGGGTATTGTGGTGCGTAAAAGGCATGAGTTTCTGACACCGGAACCATTACTTCTTTTTTCCCAATGAACCTTCCCAATCCACTACTTTAGGTCCAAAAGTAATGTTAAGGGTGGTTTCGCGCCATTTCATTGCCGTACGTGACCCATTGCGAAAACGGGTATCGGGATGCATAAAAAGCATGATTTTGTGCCACCGGAACCATTTCTTGTTTTTCGGCAACAAACATGCCCAATCCACTACTTTAAGTCTAAAACTTATATTAGGGGTGGTTTTGTGCCATTTCGTTGCCGCACATGACCCATTACGAAAATGTTTATCGGGGTGCATACAAGGCATGAGTTTGTGCAACCAGAACCATTTCTTCTTTTTTCGCAACAAGCATGCCCAATCCACTACTTTAGGTCCAAAACTCATGTTTCCGCTGGTTTCGCACCATTTTGTTGCCGCACGTGACCCATTGTAAAAATGGGTATCGGAGTGCATACAAAGCATGAGTTTTTGCCACCAGAACCATTTCTTAATTTTTCACAACGAACATTCCCAATCCACTTCCTTAGATCCAAAACTTATGTTTGGACTGGTTTCACGCCATTTCGGTGCTGCACACATCCCATTGGGACAACTGGTATTTTGGTGCGTACAAGGCATGAGTTTATGACAACGGAACCATTTCTGCTTTTTTCCCAACGAACCTTCCCAATCCACAACTTTAGGTCCAAAACTATTGTTTGGGGTGGTTTCGTGGCATTTCATTGCCGTACGTGACCCATTGCGAAATCGGGTATCGGGATGCATAAAAAGCATGATTTTGTGCCTCCGGAACCATTTCTTCTTCTTCTACAACGAACATGCCCAATCCACTACTTTAAGTCCAAACCCATATTTGGGATGGTTTTGTGCCATTTCGTTGCCGCACATGACCCATTACGAAGATGGGTATCGGGGTGCATACAAGGCATGTGTTTGTGCAGCCAGAACCATTTCTTCTTTTTTCGCAACGAGCGTGCCCAATCCACTACTTTACCTCCAAAACTCATGTTTCTGCTGGTTTCGCACCATTTCGTTGCCGCATGTGACCTAATGCAAAAACTGGTATCGGAGTGCATACAAAGGATGAGTTTTTGCCACTAGAACCATTTCTTATTTTTGCACAACGAACATTCCCAATCCACTTCTTTAGATCCAAAACTTATGTTTGGAGTCGTTTCGCGCCATTTCGTTGCTGCACAAGTCCCATTGGGAAAACGGGTATTTTGGTGCGTACAAGGCATAATTTTCTGACACCAGAACCATTTCTTCTTTTTTCCAATGAACCTTCCCAATCTACTACTTTAGGTCCAAAACTATTCTTTGGGGTGGTTTCGCGCCATTTAATTGCCATACGTGACCCATTGCGAAAACGGGTATCGGGATGCATAAAGAGCATGATTTTGTGCCACCGGAACCATTTCTTCTTTTTCTACAACGAACATGCCCAATCCACTACTTTAAGTCCAAAACTCATATTTGGGGTGGTTTTGTGCCTTTTCGTTGCCGCACATGACCCGTTACGAAAATGGGTATCGGGGTGCATACAAGGCATGAGTTTGTGCAACCGGAACCATTTCTTCTTTTTTCGCAACGAGCATGCCCAATCCATTACTTTAGGACCAAAACTCATGTTTCCATTGGTTTCGTACCATTTCGTTGCCGCACGTGACCCATTGCAAAAACGGGTATCGGGGTGTATACAAAGCATGAGTTTGTGGCACTAGAACCATTTCATCTTTTTTCACAACGAACATTCCCAATCCACTTCTATAGATCCAAAACTTATGTTTGGGGTAGTTTCGCGCCATTTCGTTGCTGCACATGACCCATTGCGAAAACCGGTATTTTGGTGCATAGAAGCCATGAGTTTCTGACACCAGAACCATTTCTTATTTTTTCCCAATGAACCATCCCAATCCACTACTTTAGGTCCAAAACTATTGTCTGGGGTGGTTTCACGCCATTTCGTTGCTGCACACGACCAATTGCGAAAACCGGTATTTTGGTGCATAAAAGGCATGAGTTTCTGATACCGGAACCATTTCTTGTTTTTTCCCATTGAGCCTTCCCCATCCACTACTTTAGGTCCAAAAGTAATGTTTAGGGTGGTTTCATGCCATTTCATTGGCGTACATGACCCGTTGCGAAAACGGGTATCGGGATGCATAAAATGCATGATTTTGTGCCACCGGAACCATTTCTTCTTTTTCTACAACGAACATGCCCAATCCACTACTTTAATTCCAAAACCCATATTTGGGATGGTTTTGTGCCATTTCGTTGCCGCACATGACCCATTGCGAAAATGGGTATCGGGGTGCATAGAAGGCCTGAGTTTGTGCAGCCAGAACCATTACTTCTTTTTTCACAACGAGCATGCCCAATCCACTAGTTTAGGTCCAAAACACATCTTTCCGCTGGTTTCGCATCATTTCGTTGCCGCACGAAACCCATTGCTAAACGGGTATCGGGGTGCATCAAAGCATGAGTTTGTGCCACTAGAACCATTCTTCTTTTTTCACAACGAACATACCCAATCCACTTCTTAAGATCCAAAACTTATGTTTCGGGTGGTTTCACGCCATTTCGTTGCTGCACACGACACATTGCGAAAACGGGTATTTTGGTGCATGGAAGGCTTGAGTTTTTGACACCGGAACCGTTTCTTCTTTTTTGCCAACGAACCTTCCCAATCCACTACTTTAGGTCCAAAAGTAATGTTTGGGGTGGTTTCGCGCCATTTCATTGCCGTACGTGACCCATTGCGAAAACGGGTAACGGGATGCATCAAAAGCATGATTTTGTGCCACCGGAACCATTTATTCTTTTTCTACAACGAACATGCCCAATCCACTACTTTAAGTCCAAAACTCATATTTGGGGTGGTTTTGTGCCATTTCGTTACCGCACATGACCCATTACAAAAATGGGTATCGGGGTGCATACAAGGCGTGAGTTTGTGCAGCCGGAACCATTTCTTCATTTTTCGCAACGAGCATGCCCAATCCACTACTTTACCTCCAAAACTCATGTTTCCGCTGGTTTCGCACCATTTCGTTGCCGCACGTGACCCATTGCAAAAACGGGTATCGGGGTGCATACAAAGCATGAGTTTGTGCCAGCAGAACCATTTCTTCTTTTTTCACAACGAACTTTCCCAATCCACTTCTTTAGATCCAAAACTTATGTTTGGGGTGGTTTCGGGCCATTTCGTTGCTGCACACGACCCATTGCGAAAACGGGTATTTTGGTGCATAGAAGGCATGAGTTTCTGACACCTGAACCACGTCTTCTTTTTTCCCAATGAACCATACCAATCCACTACTTTTGGTCCAAAAGTAATGTTAGGGGTGGTTTTGCACCATTTCATTGCCGTACGTGACCCATTGCGAAAACGGGTAACGGGATGCATAAAAAGCATGATTTTGTGCCACCGGTACCATTTATTCTTTTTCTACAATGAACATGACCAATCCACTACTTCTTGTCCAAAACTCGTATTTGGGGTGGTTTTGTGCCATTTCGTCGCCGCACATGACCCATTACGAAAATTGGTATCGGGGTGCATACAAGGCATGAGTTATTGCAACCGGAACCATTTCTTCTTTTTTCGCAATGAGCATGCCCATTCCACTACTTTAGGTCCAAAACACATGTTTCCACTGGTTTCGCACCATTTCGTTGCCGCACGTGACCCCTTGCGAAAACGGGTATCGGGGTGCATACAAAGCATGACTTTGTGCCACGAGAACCATTTCTTCTTTTTTCACAACGAACATTCCCAATTCACTTCTTTAGATCCAAAACTTTTGTTTGGGGTGGTTTCGCGCCATTTTGTTGCTGCACACGACCCATTGCGAAATCGGGTATTTTGGTGCATAGAAGGCATGAGTTTCTGACACCTGAACCATCTCTTCTTTTTTCCCAATGAACCTTACCAATCCACTACTTTTGGTCCAAAAGTAATGTTTGGGGTGGTTTCGCATCATTTGATTGCCGTACGTGACCCATTGCGAAAACGGGTATCGGGGTGCATACAAAGCATAAGTTTGTGCCACCACAACCATTTCTTGTTTTTTCATATCAAACATTGCCAATCCACTTCTTTAGATCTAAAACTTATGTTTGGGGTGGTTTCGCGCCATTTCATTGCTGCACACGACCCATTGCAAAAACGGGTATTTTGGTGCATCGAAGGCATCTTCTGACACCGGAACCATTTCTTCCTTTTTCCCAATGAACCTTCCCAATCCACTACTTTCCAAAAGTAATGTTTGGGATGGTTTCGCGCCATTTCATTGCCGTACGTGACCCATTGTTAAAACGGGTATCGGAATGCAAAAAAAGCATGATTTTGTGCCACCGGAACCATTTCTTCTTTTTCTACAACGAACATGCCCAGTCCACTACTTTATGTCCAAAACTCATATTTGTGGTGGTTTTGTGCCACTTCGTTGCCGCACATGACCCATTACAAAAATGGGTATCGGGGTGCATACAAGGCATGAGTTTGTGCATCCGGAACCGTTTCTTCTTTTTTCGCAACGAGCATGCCCAATCCACTACTTTTGGTCCAAAACTCATGTTTCCGCTGGTTTCGCACCATTTTGTTGTCACACGTGACCCCTTGTGAAACGGGTATCGGGGTGCATAAAAAGCATGAGTTTGTGCCACCAGAACCATTTCTTCTTTTTTTGCAACGAGCATGCCAAATCCACTACTCTGGGTCCAAAACACATGTTTTCGCTGGTTTCGCACCATTTAGTTGCCGCACGTGACCCATTGCAAAACTGGCATCGGGGTGCATCAAAGCATGAGTTTGTGCCACCAGAACCATTTATGCTTTTTTTACAACGAACATTCCCAATCCACTTCTTTAGATCCAAAACATATGTTTGGGGTGGTTTCGCGCCATTTCGTTGCTACACACAACCCATTGCGAAAACGGGTATTTTGGTGCATAGAAGGCATGAGTTTCTGACACCTGAACCATCTCTTCTTTTTTCCCAATAAACCTTACGAATCCACTACTTTTGGTCCAAAAGCAATGTTTGGGGTGGTATCGCACCATTTCATTGCCGTACATGACCCATTGCGAAAACGGGTATCGGGGAGCATACAAAGCATGAGTTTGTGCCACCACAACCATTTCTTCTTTTTTCATAGCAAACATTCCCAATCCACTTCTTTAGATCCAAAACTTATGTTTGGGGTGGATTCGCGCCATTTCATTCCTGCACACGACCCATTACAAAAACCGGTATTTTGGTGCATAGAAGGCATGAGTTTCTAACACCGGAACCATTTCTTCTTTTTTCCCAATGAACCTTCCCAATCCACTACTTTAGGTCCAAAAGTAATGTTTGGGTTGGTTTCGCGCCATTTCATTGCCGTACGTGACCCATTGCGAAAACGGGTATCGGAATGCAAAAAAAGCATGATTTTGTGCCACCGGAACCATTTCTTCTTTTTCTACAGCGAACATGCCCAGTCCACTACTTTATGTCCGAAACTCATATTTGTGGTGGTTTTGTGCCATTTCGTTGCCGCACATGACCCATTACGACAATGGGTATCGGGGTGCATACAAGGCATGAGTTTGTGCAGCCGGAACCATTTCTTCTTTTTTCAGAACGAGCATGCCCAATCCACTACTTTAGGTCCAAAACTCATGTTTCCGCTGGTTTCGCACCATTTCGTTGCCGCACGTGACCCCTTGCGAAAACGGGTATCGGGGTGCATACAAATCATGACTTTGTGCCACCAGAACCATTTCATCTTTTTTCACAACGAACATTCCCAATCCACTTCTTTAGATCCAAAACTTATGTTTGGGGTGGTTTCTCGCCATTTCGTTGCTGCACATGACCCATTGCGAAAACGCGTATTTTGGTGCATAGAAGGCATGAGTTTTTGACACTGGAACCATTTCTTCTTTTTTTTTTCCCAATGAATCCACCCTATCCACCACTTCCGGTCCAAAACTAATGTTTGGAGTGGTTTCACGCCATTTCATTGCCGTACGTGACCCATTGCGAAAACGGGTATCGGGATGCATAAAAAGCATGATTTTGTGCCACTGGAACCATGTTTGGGGTGGTTTCGCGCCATTTCGTTGCTGCACATGACCCATTGCGAAAACGCATATTTTGGTGCATAGAAGGTATGAGTTTTTGACACTGGAACCATTTCTTCTTTTTTTCCCAATGAACCTTCCCAATCCACCACTTCAGGTCCAAAACTAATGTTTGGGGTGATTTCGCGCCATTTCATTGCCGTACGTGACCCATTGCGAAAACGGGTATCGGGATGCATAAAAAGCATGATTTTGTGCCACCGAAACCATTTCCTCTCTTTCTACAACGAACATGCCCAATCCACTACTTTAAGTCCAAAACTCTTATTTGTGGTCGTTTTATGCCATTTCGTTGCCGCACATGACCCATTACGAAAATGGGTATCGGGGTGCATACAAGGCATTGTTTGTGCAACCAGAACCATTTCTTCTCTTTTCGCAACGAGCATGCCCAATCCATGACTCTAGGTCCCAAACTTATGTTTGGGGTGGTTTCGCGCCATTTCGTTGCTGCACACGACCAACTGCGAAAACCGGTATTTTGGTGCATAGAAGGCATGAGTTTTTGACACCGGAAGCATTTCTTCATTTTTCCAAATGAACCTTCCCAATCCACCACTTTAGGTCCAAAACTAATGTTTGGGGTGGTTTCGCGCCATTTCATTGCCGTACGTGACCCATTGCGAAAACGGGTATCGGGATGCATAAAAAGCATGATTTTGTGCCACCGGAACCATTTCTTCTCTTTCTACAACGAACATGCCCAATCCACTACTTTAAGTCCAAAACTCATATTTGTGGTCGTTTTATGCCATTTCGGTGCCGCACATGACCCATTACGAAAATGGGTGTCGGGGTGCATACATGGCATTGTTTGTGCAACCAGAACCATTTCTTCCTTTTTCGCAATGAGCATGCCAATCCACTACTTTAGGTCCAAAACTCATGTTTTGGCTGGTTTCCAACCATTTTGTTGCCGCACGTAACCCATTGCGAAACGGGTATCGGGGTGCATACATAGCATGAGTATGTGCCACCAGAACCATTTTCTCTTTTTCCACAATGAACATTCCCACTCCACTTCTTTAGATCCAAAACTTGTGTTTGGTGTGGTTTCGCGCCATTTCGTTGCTGCACACTACCCATTGCGAAAACGGGTATTTTGGTGCATAAAAGTCATGAGTTTTTGACACCAGAACCATTTCTTCTTTTTTTCCCAATGAACCTTCCCAATCCACCACTTTAGGTCCAAAACTAATGTTTGGGGTGGTTTGGCGCCATTTCATTGCCGTACGTGACCCATTGCGAAAACGGGTATCGGGATGCATAAAAAGCATGATTTTGTGCCACCGGAACCATGTTTGGGGTGGTTTTGCACCATTTCGTTGCTGCACATGACCCATTGCGAAAACGCGTATTTTGGTGCATAGATGGCATTGGTTTTTGACTCCAGAACCATGTCTTCTTTTTTTCCCAATGAACCTTCCCAATCCACCACTTTAGGTCCAAAACTAATGTTTGGGGTGGTTTCGCGCCATTTCATTGCCGTACGTGACCCGTTGCGAAAACGGGTATCGGGATGCATAAAAAGCATGATTTGGTGCCACCGGAACCACTTCTTCTCTTTCTACAACGAACATGCCCAATCCACTACTTTAAGTCCAAAACTCATATTTGTGGTGGTTTTATGCCATTTCGTTGCCGCACATGACCCATTACAAAAATGGGTATCGGGGTGCATACTAGGCATTGTTTATGCAACCAGAACCATTTCTTTTTTTTTCGCAACGAGAATGCCCAATCCTCTACTTTAGGTCCGAAACTCATGCTTTGTCTGGTTTCCAACCATTTTGTTGCCGCACATGACCCATTGCGAAACGGGTATCCGGGTGCATACAAAGCATGAGTTTGTGCCACTAGAACCATTTTTTTCTTTTTCCACAACAAACATTCCCACTCCACTTCTTTAGATCCAAAACTTATGTTTGGGGTGGTTTCGCGCCATTTCGTTGCTGCACACGACCCACAGCGAAAAACGGTATTTTGGTGCATAGAAGGCATGAGTTTTTGACACCGGAAGAATTTCTTCATTTTTTCCCAATGAACCTTCCCAATCCACCACTTTAGGTCCAAAACTAATGTTTGTGGTGGTTTCACGCCATTTCATTGCCTTACGTGACCCATTGCGAAAACGAGTAACGGGATGCATAAAAACCATGATTTTGTGCCACCGAAACCATTTCTTTTCTTTCTACAACGAACATGCCCAATCCACTACTTTAAGTCCAAAACTCATATTTGTGGTCGTTTTATGCCATTTCGGTGCCGCACATGACCCATTACGAAAATGGGTCTCGGGGTGCATTCAAGGCTTGAGTTATTGGAACCGGAACCATTTCTTCTTTTTTCGCGGCGAGCGTGCCCAATCCACTACTTTAGGTCCAAAACTCATGTTTTGGCTGGTTTCCATCCATTTTGTTGCCGTACGTGACCCATTGCGAAACGGTTATCGGGGTGCATACGAAGCATGACTTTGTGCCTCCAGAACAATTTATTCTTTTTTCACAACGAACATTCCCAATCCACTTCTTTAGATCCAAAACTAATGTTTGGGTTGGTTCCGCGCTATTTCATTGCCATACGTGACCCATGGCAAATGCGGGTATTTTGGTGCATAGAAGGCATGAGTTTTGCACACCAGAACCATTTCTTTTTTTTTCCAATGAACCTTCCCAATCCACCACTTTAGGTCTAAAACTAATGTTTGGGGTGGTTTCGCGCCATTTCATTGCCGTATGTGACCAATTGCGAAAACTGGTATCGAGATGCATAAAAACCATGATTTTGGGGCACCGGAACCATTTCTTCTCTTCCTACAACGATCATGCCCAATCCCCTACTTTAAGTCCAAAACTCATATTAGTCGTGGTTTTATGCCATTTCGTTGCCACACATGACCCATTACGAAAATGGGTATCGGGGTGCATACAAGGCATTGTTTGTGCAACCAGAACCATTTCTTCTTTTTTCGCAATGAGCATGCCCAATCCACTACTTTAGGTCCAAAACTCATGTTTTGGCTGGTTTCCAACCATTTTGTTGCAGAACGTGACCCATTGCTAAACGGGTATCGAGATGCATACAAAGCATGAGTATGTGCCTCCAGAACCATTTTTTCTTTTTCCACAACGAACATTCCCACTCCACTTCTTTAGATTCCAAACTTAAGTTTGGGGTGGTTTCGCGCCATTTCGTTGCTGCACATGACTCATTGTGAAAACGCGTATTTTGGTGCATAGATGGCATGAGTTTTTGACACCAGAACCATTTGTTGTTTTTTTCCTAATGAACGTTCCCAATCCACCACTTTAGGTCCAAAACTAATGTTTGGGCTGGTTTCGCGCCATTTCATTGCCGTACGTGACCCGTTGCGAAAACGGGTATCGGGATGCATAAAAAGCATGATTTTGTTCCACCGGAACCATTTCTTCTCTTTCTATGACGAACATGCCCAATCCACTACTTTAAGTCCAAAACTCATATTTGTGGTGGTTTTATGCCATTTCGTTGCCGCACATGACCCATTACAAAAATGGGTATCGGGGTGCATACAAGGCATTGTTTATGCAACCAGAACCATTTCTTCTTTTTTCGCAACGAGCAAGCCCAATCCTCTACTTTAGGTCCGAAACTCTTTCTTTGTCTGGTTTCCAACAATTTTGTTGCCGCACATGACCCATTGCGAAACGGGTATCCGGGTGCATACAAAGCATGAGTTTGTGCCACCAGAACCATTTTTTCTTATTCCACAACAAACATTCCCACTCCAGTTCTTTAGATCCAAAACTTATGTTTGGTGTGGTTTCGCGCCATTTCGTTGCTGCACACGACCCACTGCGAAAACCGGTATGTTGGTGCATAGAAGGCATGAGTTTTTGACACCGGAAGAATTTCTTCTTTTTTCCCAATGAACCTTCCCAATCCACCACTTTAGGTCTAAAACTAATGTTTGTGGTGGTTTCACGCCATTTCATTGCCATACGTGGCCCATTGCGAAAACGAGTATCGGGATGCATAAAAACCATGATTTTGTGCCACTGAAACCATTTCTTCTCTTTCTACAACGAACATGCCCAATCCACTACTTTAAGTCCAAAACTCATATTTGTGGTGGTTTTATGCCATTTCGTTGCCGCACATCACACATTACGAAAATGGGTATTGGGGTGCATACAAGGCATGAGTTATTGCAACGGGAACCGTTTTTTCTTTTTTCGCAACGAGCGTGCCCAATCCACTACTTTAGGTCCAAAACTCATGTTTTGGCTGGTTTCCATCAATTTTGCAGCCGAACGTGACCCATTGCGAAACGGGTATTGCATACAAAGCATGAGTTTGTGCCAACATAACCATTTCTTCTTTTTTCACAATGAATATTCCCAATCCACTTCTTTAGATCCAAAACTTATGTTTGGGGTGGTTTCGCGCCATTTCATTGCCGTATGTTACCCATTGCCAAAACGGGTATCGGGATGCATAAAAAGCATGATTTTATGCCACCGGTAACATTTCTTCTCTTTCTACAATGAACATGCCCAATCCACTACTTTACCTCCAAAACTCATGTTTCGGCTAGTTTCGCAGCATTTCATTGCCGCACGTGACCAATTGAGAAACGGGTCTCGGGGTGCATACAAAGCATGAGTTTGTGTCACCAGAACCATTTCTTCTTTTTTCACAACGAACATTCCCAATCCACTTCTTTAGATCCAAAACTAATGTTTGGGTTGGTTTCGCGCCATTTCATTGCCGTACGTGACCCATGGCAAAACCGGGTATTTTGGTGCATAGAAGGCATGAGTTTTGCACACCGGAACCATTTCTTCTTTTTTTCCCAATGAACCTTCCCAATCCACCACTTTAGGTCCAAAACTAATGTTTGGGGTGGTTTCGCGCCATTTCATTGCCGTACGTGACCCGTTGCGAAAACGGGTATCGGGATGCATAAAAAGCATGATTTTGTGCCACCGGAACCATTTCTTCTCTTTCTACAACGAACATGCCCAATCCACTACTTTAAGTCCAAAACTCATATTTGTGGTGGTTTTATGCCATTTCGTTGCCGCACATGACCCATTACAAAAATGGGTATCGGGGTGCATACAAGGCATTGTTTATGCAACCAGAACCATTTCTTCTTTTTTCGCAACGAGCATGCCCAATCCTCTACTTTAGGTCCAAAACTCATTCTTTGTCTGGTTTCCAACCATTTTGTTGCCGCACATGACCCATTGCGAAACGGGTATCCGGGTGCATACAAAGCATGAGTTTGTGCCACCAGAACCATTTCTTCTTTTTCCACAACGAACATTCCCACTCCACTTCTTTAGACCCAAAACTTATGTTTGGGGTGGTTTCGCGCCATTTCGTTGCTGCACACGACCCACTGCGAAAACCGGTAGTTTGGTGCACAGAAGTCATGAGTTTTTGACACCGGAACCATTTCTTTTTTTTCCCAATGAACCTTCCGAATCCACCACTTTAGGTCCAAAACTAATGTTTGGGGTGGTTTCGCGCCATGTCATTGCCGTACGTGACCCATTGCGAAAACGGTATCGGGATGCATAAAAAGCATGATTTTGTGCCACCGGAACCATTTCTTCTGTTTCTACCACGAACATGCCCAATCCACTACTTTAAGTCCAAAACTCATATTTGTGGAGCTTTTATGCCTTTTCGTTGCCGCACATGACCCAATACGAAAATGGGTATCGGGGTCCATACAAGGCATGAGTTATTGCAACCGGAACCAGTTTTTCTTTTTTCGCAACGAGCGTGCCCAATCCACTACTTTAGGTCCAAATCTCATGTTTTGGCTGGTTTGCTTCCTTTTTGCTGCCGCACGTGACCCATTGCGAAACGGGTATCGGGGTGCATACAAAGCATGAGTTTGTGCCAACATAACCATTTCTCCTTTTTTTACAAGGAACATTCCCATTCCACTTCTTTAGATTCCAAACTTATGTTTCATGTGGTTTCGCGCCATTTCGTTACAGCACACGACCCATTGCGGAAACGGGTATTTTGGTGCATAGAAGGCATGAGTTTTTGACACCGGAAGCATTTCTTCATTTTTTTTTCCCAATGCACCTTCCCAATCCACTACTTTAGGTCAAAAACTAATGTTTGGGGTGGTTTCGCTCCATTTCATTGCGAAAACGGATATAGGGATGCATAAAAAGCATGATTTTGTGCCACCGGAACCATTTATTCTTTTTCTACAACGAACATGCCCAATCCACTACTTTAAGTCCAAAACTCATGTTTTGGGTGGTTTTGTGCCATTTCGTTGCCGCACATGACCCATTACGAAAATGGGTATCGGGGTGCATACAAGGCATGAGTTTGTGCGACCGGAACAATTTCTTCTTTTTTCGCAACGAGCATGGCCAGTCCACTACTTTAGGTCCAAAACTCATGTTTTGGCTGGTTTCGCACCACTTTGTTGCCACACGTGACCCATTGCGAAACGGGTATCGGGGTGCATAGAAAGCATGACTTTCTGCCACACGAACCATTTCTTCTTTTTTCACAACGAACATTCCCAACCCACTTCTTTAGATCCAAAACTTATGTTTGGGGTGGTTTCGCGCCATTTCGTTGCGACACAAGACCCATTGCGAAAACGGGTATCGGGGTGCATGCAAAGCATGAGTTTGTGCCACCAGAACCACTTCTTCTTTTTTCACAACGAACATTCCCAATCCACTTCATTAGATCCAAAACATATGTTCGGGTGGTTTCGCGCCATTTCGTTGCTGCACATGACCCATTGCGAAAACGGGTATTTTGGTGCATAGAAGGCATGAGTTTCTGACACCGGAACCATTTCTTCTTTTCTCCCAATGAACCTTCCCAATCCACTACTTTAGGTCCAAAACTAAAGTTTGGGGAGGTTTCGCACCATTTCATTGACGTACGTGACCCATGGCAAAAACGGGTATCGGGATGCATAAAAAGCATGATTTTGTGCGATCGGAACCATTTTTTCTCTTTCTGCAACGAACATGCCCAATCCACTACTTTAGGTCCAAAACTAATGTTTCGGCTGGTTTCCAACCATTTTGTTGTGGCACGTGACCCATTGCGAAACGGGTATCGGGGTGCATACAAAGCATGAGTTTGTGCCACCAGAACCATTTCTTCTTTTTTCACAACGAACATTCCCAATCCACTTCTTGAGATCCAAAACTTATGTTTGGGGTGGTTTTGCGCCATTTCGTTGCGGCACATGACCCATTGCGAAAACGGGTATTTTGGTGCATAGAAGGCATGAGTTTCTGACACCAGAACCGTTTCTTATTTTTTCCCAATGATCCTTCCCAATCCACTACTTTAGGTCGAAAACTAATGTTTGGGGTGGTTTCGCTCCATTTCATTGCCGTACGTGACCCATTGCGAAAACGGATATAGGGATGCATAAAAAGCATGATTTTGTGCCACCGGAACCATTTATTCTTTTTCTACAATGAACATTCCCAATCCACTACTTTAAGTCCAAAACTCATGTTTGGGGTGGTGTTGTGCCATTTCGTTACCGCACATGACCCATTACGAAAATGGGTATCGGGGTGCATACAAGGCATGAGTTTCTGCAACCGAAACAATTTCTTCTTTTTTCGCATCGAGCATGCCCACTCCACTACTTTAGGTCCAAAACTCATGTTTTGGCTGGTTTCGCACCACTTTGTTGCCACACGTGACCCATTGCAAAACGGGTATCGGGGTGCATACAAAGCATGAGTTTGTGCCAGCAGAACCATTTCTTCTTTTTTCACAACGAACATTCCCAATCCACTTCTTTAGATCCGAAACTTAGGTTTGGGGTGGTTTCGCGCCATTTCGTTGTGACACATGACCCATTGCGAAAACGGGTATCGGGGTGCATGCAAAGCATGAGTTTGTGCCACCAGAACAATTTCTTCTTTTTTCACAACGAACATTCCGAATCTACTTCATTAGATCCAAAACATATGTTTGGGGTGGTTTCGCGCCATTTCATTGCCGTACGTGACCGATTGCGAAAACGGCTTTCGGGATGCATAAAAAGCATGATTTTGTGCCACCGGAACCATTTCTTCTCATTCTACAACGAACATGCCCAATCCAGTTGTTTAAGTCCAAAACTCATATTTGTGGTGGTTTTATGAAATTTCGTTGCCGCACATGAACCATTACGAAAATGGGTATCGGGGTGCATACAAGGCATGTGTTTGTGCAACCGGAACCATTTCTTCTTTTTTCCCCACGAGCATGCCCAATCCACTACTTGAGGTCCAAAACTTATGTTTCGGCTGGTTTCACACCACTTCGTTGCCGCACGTGACCCATTGCGAAACGGGTATCGGGGTGCATACAAAGCATGAGTTTGTGCCATCAGAACCAATTCTTCTTTTTTTCACAACGAACATTCCCAATCCACTTCCTTAGATCCAAAACTTATGCTTGGGGTGGTTTCACGCCATTTCGTAGCGGCCCATGACCCATTGCGAAAACGGGTATTTTGGTGCATAGAAGGCATGAGTTTCTGACACCGGAACCATTTCTTCTTTTTTTCCCAATGAACCTTCCCAATGCACTACTTTAGGTCAAAAACTAATGTTTGTGGTGGTTTCATGCCATTTCATTGCTGTACGGGACCCATTGCGAAAACGGGTAAACGGATGCATAAAAAGCATGATTTTGTGCCACCGGAACCATTTCTTCTTTTTCTATAGCAAACATGCCCCATCCACTACTCTTAGTCCAAAACTCATATTTGGGGTGGTTTTGTGCCATTTCGTTGCCGCACATGACCCATTATGAAAATGGGTATCGGGGTGCATACAAGGCATTGTTTGTGCAACCAGAATCATTTCTTCTTTTTTCGCAATGACCATGCCCAATCCACTACTTTAGGTCCGAAACTCATGTTTTGGCTGGTTTCAATCCATTTTGTTGCGGCACGTGACCCATTGCGAAACGGGTATCGGGGTGCAGACAAAGCATGAGTTTGTGCCACCAGAACCATTACGAAAACGGGTATTTTGGTGCATAGAAGGCATGAGTTTCTGACACCGGAACCATTTCTTCTTTTTTCCCCATGAACCTTCCCAATGCACTACTTTAGTTCCAAAACTAATGTTTGGGGAGGTTTCACACCATTTCATTGCCGTACGTGACCCATGGCAAAAACAGGTATCGGGATGCATAAAAAGCATGATTTTGTGCGATAGGAACCATTTTTTCTCTTTCTACAACGAACATGCCCAATCCACTACTTCAAGTCCAAAACATATATTTGGGGTGGTTTTGTGCCATTTCGTTGCGGCACATGACCCATTACAAAAATGGGTATCGGGGTGCTTACAAGGCATGAGTTTGTGCAACCGGAACAATTTCTTCTTTTTTCACAACAAGCATGCCCAATCCACTACTTTAGGTCCAAAACTCATGTTTTGGCTGGTTTCCAACCATTTTGTTGCCGCACGTGACCCATTGCGAAACAGGTATCGGGGTGCATGCAAAGCATGAGTTTGTGCCACCAGAACCATTTCTTCTTTTTTCACAACGAACATTCCCAATCCACTTGTTTAGATCCAAAACTTATGTTTGGGGTGGTTTCTCGCCATTTCGTTGCGACACATGACCCATTGCGAAAACGGGTATTTTGGTGGATAGAAGGCATGAGTTTCTCACACCGGAACCATTTCTTCTTTTTTTCCAATAAACCTTCGCAATCCACTTCTTTAGGTCCAAAACTATTGTTTGGGGTGGTTTCGCACCATTTCATTGCCGTATGTGACCCATTGCAAAAACGGCTATCGGGATGCATAAAAAGCATGATTTTGTGCCACCGAAACCATTTCTACTCTTTCTACAACGAACATGCCCAATCCAGTTGTTTAAGTCCAAAACTCATATTTGTGGTGGTTTTATGAAATTTCGTTGCCGCACATGAACCATTACGAAAATGGCTATCGGGGTGCATACAAGGTATGAGTTTGTGCCACCAGAACCATTTTTTTTTCACAACGAACATTCCCAATCCACATCTTTAGATCCAAAACTTATGTTTGGGGTGGTTTCGCGACATTTCGTTGCGGCACATGACCCATTGCGAAAACGGGTATTTTGGTGCATAGGAGGCATGAGTTTCTGACACCGAAACCATTTCTTGTTTTTTCCCAATGAAACTTACCAATCCACATCTTTAGGTCCAAAACTAATGTTTGGGCTAGTTTCGCGCCATTTCATTGCCGTACGTGACCCATTGCGAAAACGGTTATCGGGATGCATAAAAAGCATGATTTTGTGCCACCGGAACCATTTCTTCTTTTTCTACAATGAACATGCCTAATCCACTACTTTAGATCCAAAACTCATGTTTCGGCTGGTCTCCAACCATTTTGTTGCGGCACGTGACCCATTGCGAAACAGGTTTCGGGGGGCATACAAAGCATGAGTTTGTGCCACCAGAACCATTTCTTCTTTTTTCACAACGAACATTCCCAATCAACATCTTTCGATCCAAAACTTATGTTTTGGGTGGGGAGGTTTCGCGCCATTTCATTGCCGTACGTGACCCATTGCGAAAACGGTTATCGGGATGCATAAAAAGCATGATTTTGTGCCACCGGAACCATTTCTTCTTTTTCTACAACGAACATGCCCAATCCACTACTTTAAGTCCAAAACTCATGTTTGGGGTGGTGTTGTGCCATTTCGTTGCCGCACATGACCCATTACAAAAATGGGGATAAGGGTGCATACAAGGCATGAGTTTGTGCAACCAGAACCATTTCTTCTTTTTTCGCAACGAGCATGCCGAATCCACTACTTTAGGTCCAAAACTCATGTTTCGGCTGGTTTCGCACAACTTCGTTGCCGCACATGACCCATTCCGAAACGGGTATCGGGGTTTATACAAAGCATGAGTTTGTGCCACCAGAACCATTTCTTTTTTTTCACAACGAACTTTCCCAATCCACATCTTTAGATCCAAAACTTATGTTTGGGGTGGTTTCGCGACATTTCGTTGTGGCACATGACCCTTTGCGAAAACGGATATTTTGGTGCATAGCAGGCATGAGTTTCTGACACCGTAACCATTTCTTCTTTTTTCCCAATGAACCTTCTCAATCCACTACTTTAGGTCCAAAACTAATGTTTGGGGTAGTTTCGCGCCATTTCATTGCCGTACGTGACCCATTGCGAAAACAGTTATCGGGATGCATAAAAAGCATGATTTTGTGCCACCGGAACCATTTCTTCATTTTCTATAACGAACATGTCCAATCCACTTCTTTAAGTCCAAAACTTATGTTTGGGGTGGTTTTGTGCCATTTCGTTGTCGCACATGACCCATTACGAAAATGGGTATCGGGGTGCATACAAGGCATGAGTTTGTGCAACCGGAACCATTTCTTCTTTTTTCACAACGAGCATGCCCAATCCACTACTTGAGGTCCAAAACTCATGTTTCGGCTGGTTTCGCACCACTTCGTTGCCGCACGTGACCCATTGCGAAACGGGTATCGGGGTGCATACAAAGCATGAGTTTGTGCCACCAGAACCATTTCTTCTTTTTTCACAACGAACATTCCCAATCCACTTCTTTTGATCCAAAACTTATGTTTGGGGTGGTTTCGCGCCATTTCGTTGCGGCACATTACCCATTGCGAAAACGGGTATTTTGGTGCATAGAAGGCATGAGTTTCTGACACCGAAACCATTTCTTCTTTTTTCCCAATGAACCTTCCCAATCCACTACTTTTGGTCCAAAACTAATGTTTGGTGAGGTTTCGCGCCATTTCATTGCCGTATGTGGCCCATTGCGAAAACGGTTACCGGGATGCATAAAAAGCTTGATTTTGTGCCACCGGAACCATTTCTTCTTTTTCTATAACGAACATGCACAATCCACTTCTTTAAGTCCAAAACTCATGTTTGGGGTGGTGTTGTGCCATTTCGTTGCCGCACATGACCCATTCCGAAAATGGGTATCGGGGTGCATACAAGGCATGAGTTTGTGCAACCGGAACCATTTCTTCTTTTTTCGCAACGAGCATGCCCAATCCACTACTTGAGGTCCAAAACTCATGTTTCGGCTGGTTTCGCACCACTTCGTTGCCGCACGTGACCCATTGCGAAACGGGTATCGGGGTGCATACAAAGCATGAGTTTGTGCCACCGGAACCATTTCTTCTTTTTCTATAACGAACATGCCCAATCCACTTCTTTAAGTCCAAAACTCATGTTTGGTCTGGTTTTGTGCCATTTCGTTGCCGCACATGACCCATTACGAAAATGGGTATCGGGGTGCATACAAGGCATGAGTTTGTGCAACCGGAACCATTTCTTCTTTTTTCGCAACGAGCATGCCGAATCCACTGCTTGAGGTCCAAAACTCATGTTTCGTCTAGTTTCGCACAACTTCGTTGCCGCACATGACCCATTCCGAAACGGGTATCGGGGTTTATACAAAGCATGAGTTTGTGCCACCAGAACCATTTCTTTTTTTTCACAACGAACTTTCCCAATCCACATCTTTAGATCCAAAACTTATGTTTGGGGTGGTTTCGCGACATTTCGTTGTGGCACATGACCCTTTGCGAAAACGGATATTTTGGTGCATAGCAGGCATGAGTTTCTGACACCGTAACCATTTCTTCTTTTTTCCCAATGAACCTTCTCAATCCACTACTTTAGGTCCAAAACTAATGTTTGGGGTAGTTTCGCGCCATTTCATTGCCGTACGTGACCCATTGCGAAAACAGTTATCGGGATGCATAAAAAGCATGATTTTGTGCCACCGGAACCATTTCTTCATTTTCTATAACGAACATGTCCAATCCACTTCTTTAAGTCCAAAACTTATGTTTGGGGTGGTTTTGTGCCATTTCGTTGTCGCACATGACCCATTACGAAAATGGGTATCGGGGTGCATACAAGGCATGAGTTTGTGCAACCGGAACCATTTCTTCTTTTTTCACAACGAGCATGCCCAATCCACTACTTGAGGTCCAAAACTCATGTTTCGGCTGGTTTCGCACCACTTCGTTGCCGCACGTGACCCATTGCGAAACGGGTATCGGGGTGCATACAAAGCATGAGTTTGTGCCACCAGAACCATTTCTTCTTTTTTCACAACGAACATTCCCAATCCACTTCTTTTGATCCAAAACTTATGTTTGGGGTGGTTTCGCGCCATTTCGTTGCGGCACATTACCCATTGCGAAAACGGGTATTTTGGTGCATAGAAGGCATGAGTTTCTGACACCGAAACCATTTCTTCTTTTTTCCCAATGAACCTTCCCAATCCACTACTTTTGGTCCAAAACTAATGTTTGGTGAGGTTTCGCGCCATTTCATTGCCGTATGTGGCCCATTGCGAAAACGGTTACCGGGATGCATAAAAAGCTTGATTTTGTGCCACCGGAACCATTTCTTCTTTTTCTATAACGAACATGCACAATCCACTTCTTTAAGTCCAAAACTCATGTTTGGGGTGGTGTTGTGCCATTTCGTTGCCGCACATGACCCATTCCGAAAATGGGTATCGGGGTGCATACAAGGCATGAGTTTGTGCAACCGGAACCATTTCTTCTTTTTTCGCAACGAGCATGCCCAATCCACTACTTGAGGTCCAAAACTCATGTTTCGGCTGGTTTCGCACCACTTCGTTGCCGCACGTGAACCATTGCGAAACGGGTATCGGGGTGCATACAAAGCATGAGTTTGTGCCACCAGAACCATTTCTCCTTTTTTCACAACGAACATTCCCAATCCACTTCTTTTGATCCAAAACTTATGTTTGGGGTGGTTTCGCGCCATTTCGTTGCGGCACATTACCCATTGCGAAAACGGGTACTTTGGTGCGTAGAAGGCATGAGTTTCAGACACCGAAACCATTTCTTCTTTTTTCCCAATGAACCTTCCCAATCCACTACTTTATGTCCAAAACTAATGTTTGGGGAGGTTTCGCACCATTTCATTGCCGTATGTGGCCCATTGCGAAAACGGTTAGCGGGATGCATAAAAAGCATGATTTTGTGCCACCGGAACCATTTCTTCTTTTTCTATAACGAACATGCCCAATCCACTTCTTTAAGTCCAAAACTCATGTTTGGGGTGGTTTTGTGCCATTTCGTTGCCGCACATGACCCATTACGAAAATGGGTATCGGGGTGCATACAAGGCATGAGTTTGTGCAACCGGAACCATTTCTTCTTTTTTCGCAACGAGCATGCCCAATCCACTACTTGATGTCCAAAACTCATGTTTCGGCTGGTTTCGCACAACTTCATTGCCGCACGTGACCCATTGCGAAACGGGTATGGGGGTGCATACAAAGCATGAGTTTGTGCCACCAGAACCATTTCTTTTTTTTCACAACAAACTTTCCCAATCCACATCTTTAGATCCAAAACTTATGTTTGGGGTGGTTTCGCGCCATTTCGTTGTGGCACATGACCCTTTGCGAAAACGGATATTTTGGTGCATAGCAGGCATGAGTTTCTGACAGCGTAACCATTTCTTCTTTTTTCCCAATGAACCTTCTCAATCCACTACTTTAGGTCCAAAACTAATGTTTGGGGTAGTTTCGCGCCATTTCATTGCCATACGTGACCCTTTGCGAAAACAGTTATCGGGATGCATAAAAAGCATGATTTTGTGCCACCGGAACCATTTCTTCATTTTCTATAACGAATATGCACAATCCACTTCTTTAAGTCCAAAACTTATGTTTGGGGTGGTGTTGTGCCATTTCGTTGCCGCACATGACCCATTCCGAAAATGGGTATCGGGGTGCATACAAGGCATGAGTTTGTGCAACCGGAACCATTTCTTTTTTTTTCGCAACGAGAATGCCCAATCCACTACTTGAGGTCCAAAACTCATGTTTCGGCTGGTTTCGCACCACTTCATTGCCGCACGTGACCCATTGCGAAACGGGTATCGGGGTGCATACAAAGCATGAGTTTGTGCCACCAGAACCATTTCTTCTTTTTTCACAACGAACATTCCCAATCCACTTCTTTAGATCCAAAACTTATGTTTGGGGTGGTTTCGCGCCATTTCGTTGCTGCACAAGACCCAGTGCGAAAACAGGTATTTTGCTGCATAGAAGGCATGAGTTTTTTACACCGAAACCATTTCTTCTTTTTCTCCCAATGAACCTTCCCAATCCACCACTTTAGGTCCAAAACTGATGTTTGGGGTGGTTTCGCGCCATTTCATTGCCACACGACCCATTGCGAAAACGGGTATCGGGATGCATAAAAACCATGATTATGTGTCACCAGAACCATTTCTTCTTTTTCTACAATGAACATGCCCAATCCACTACTTTAAGTCCAAAACTCATATTTGTGGTGGTTTTATGCATTTCGTTGCCGCACCTGACCCATTACGAAAATGGGTATCGGGGTGCATACAAGGCATGAGTTATTGCAACCGGAACCATTTTTTCTTTTTTCGCAACGAGCGTGCCCAATCCACTACTTTAGGTCAAAAACTCATGTTTTGGTTGGTTTCCATCAATTTTGCTGCCGCACGTGACCCATTGCGAAACGGGTATCGGGGTGCATACAAAGCATGAGTTTGTACCAACATAACCATTTCTCCTTTTTTTCACAAGGAACATTCCCAATCCACTTCTTTAGATCCAAAACTTATGTTTGGGGTGGTTTCGCGCCATTTCGTTGCTGCACACTACCCATTGCGGAAACGGGTATTTTGGTGCATAGAAGGCATGAGTTTTGCACACCGGAACCATTTCTTCTTTTCTTCCCAATGAACCTTCCCAATCCACCACTTTAGGTCCAAAACTAATGTTTGGGGTGGTTTCGCGCCATTTCATTGCCGTATGTGACCCATTGCGAAAACAGGTATCGGGATGCATAAAAAGCATGATTTTGTGCCACCGGAAACATTTCTTCTCTTTCTACAAGGAGCATGCCCAATCCACTACTTGAGGTCCAAAACTCATGTTTCGGCTGGTTTCGCACCACTTCGTTGCCGCACGTGACCCATTGCAAAACGGGTATCGGGGTGCATACAAAGCATGAGTTTGTGCCACCAGAACCATTTCTTATTTTTTCACAACGAACATTCCCAATCCACTTCTTTTGATCCAAAACTTATGTTTGGGGTGGTTTCGCGCCATTTCGTTGCGGCACAGTACCCATTGCGAAAACGGGTATTTTGGTGCGTAGAAGGCAAACCATTTCTTCTTTTTTCCCAATGAACCTTCCCGATCCACTACTTTAGGTCCAAAACTAATGTTTGGGGAGGTTTCGCGCCATTTCATTGCCGTAGGTGGCCCATTGCGAAAACGGTTATCGGGATGCATAAAAAGCATGATTTTGTGTCACCGGAACCATTTCTTTTTTTTCTATAACGAACATGCCCAATCCACTTCTTTAAGTCCAAAACTCATGTTTGGGGTGGTTTTGTGCATTTTCGTTGCCGCACATGACCCATTACGAAAATGGGTATCGGGGTGCATACAAGGCATTGTTTATGCAACCGGAACCATTTCTTCTTTTTTCGCAACGAGCATGCCCAATCCACTACTTGAGGTCCAAAACTCATGTTTCGTCTGGTTTCGGACAACTTCGTTGCCGCACGTGACCCATTCCGAAACGGGTATCTGGGTTTATACAAAGCATGAGTTTGTGCCACCAGAACCATTTCTTTTTTTTCACAACGAACTTTCCCAATCCACATCTTTAGATCCAAAACTTATGTTTGGGGTGGTTTCGCGACATTTCGTTGTGGCACATGACCCTTTGCGAAAACGGATATTTTGGTGCATAGCAGGCATGAGTTTCTGACACCGTAACCATTTCTTCTTTTTTCCCAATGAACCTTCTCAATCCACTACTTTAGGTCCAAAACTAATGTTTGGGGTAGTTTCGGGCCATTTCATTGCCGTACGTGACCCATTGCGAAAACAGTTATCGGGATGCATAAAAAGCATGATTTTGTGCCATCGGAACCATTTCTTCATTTTCTATAACAAACATGCCCAATCCACTTCTTTAAGTCCAAAACTTCTGTTTGGGGTGGTTTTGTGCCATTTCGTTGTCGCACATGACCCACTACGAAAATGGGTATTAGGGTGCAAACAAGCCATGAGTTTTTGCAACCGGAACCATTTCTTCTTTTTTCACAACGAGCATGCCCAATCCATTACTTGAAGTCCAAAACTCATGTTTCGGCTGGTTTCGCACCACTTCGTTGCCGCACGTGACCCATTGCGAAACGGGTATCGGGGTGCATACAAAGCATGAGTTTGTGCCACCAGAACCATTTCTTCTTTTTTCACAACGAACATTCCCAATACACTTCTTTTGATCCAAAACTTATGTTTGGGGTGGTTTCGCGCCATTTCGTTGCGGCACATTACCCATTGCGAAAACGGGTATTTTGGTGCATAGAAGGCATGAGTTTCTGACACCGAAACCATTTCTTCTTTTTTCCCAATGAACCTTCCCAATCCACTACTTTAGGTCCAAAACTAATGTTTGGGGAGGTTTCGCGCCATTTCATTGCCGTATGTGGCCCATTGCGAAAACGGTTACCGGGATGCATAAAAAGCATGATTTTGTGCCACCGGAACCATTTCTTCTTTTTCTATAACGAACATGCACAATCCACTTCTTTAAGTCCAAAACTCATGTTTGGGGTGGTGTTGTGCCAGTTCGTTGCCGCACATGACCCATTCCGAAAATGGGTATCGGGGTGCATACAAGGCATGAGTTTGTGCAACCGGAACCATTTCTTCTTTTTTCGCAACGAGCATGCCCAATCCACTACTTGAGGTCCAAAACTCATGTTTCGGCTGGTTTCGCACCACTTCGTTGCCGCACGTGACCCATTGGGAAACGGGTATCGGGGTGCATACAAAGCATGAGTTTGTGCCACCAGAACCATTTCTTCTTTTTTCACAACGAACATTCCCAATCCACTTCTTTTGATCCAAAACTTATGTTTGGGGTGGTTTCGCGCTATTTCGTTGCGGCACATTACCCATTGCGAAAACGGGTATTTTGGTGCGTAGAAGGCATGAGTTTCAGACACCGAAACCATTTCTTCTTTTTTCCCAATGAACCTTCCCAATCCACTACTTTAGGTCCAAAACTAATGTTTGGGGAGGTTTCGCGCCATTTCATTGCCGTATGTGGCCCATTGCGAAAACGGTTATCGGGATGCATAAAAAGCATGACTTTGTGCCATCGGAACCATTTCTTCATTTTCTATAACAAACATGCCCAATCCACTTCTTTAAGTCCAAAACTTATGTTTGGGGTGGTTTTGTGCCATTTCGTTGTCGCACATGACCCATTACGAAAATGGGTATTAGGGTGCAAACAAGGCATGAGTTTTTGCAACCGGAACCATTTCTTCTTTTTTCGCAACGAGCATGCCCCATCCACTACTTGAGGTCCAAAACTCATGTTTCGGCTGGTTTTGCACCACTTCGTTGCCGCACGTGACCCATTGCGAAACGGGTATCGGGGTGCATACAAAGCATGGGTTTGTGCCACCAGAACCATTTCTTCTTTTTTCGCAACGAGCATGCCCAATCCACTACTTGAGGTCCAAAACTCATGTTTCGGCTGGTTTCGCACCACTTCGTTGCCGCACGTGACCCATTGCGAAACGGGTATCGGGGTGCATACAAAGCATGAGTTTGTGCCACCAGAACCATTTCTTCTTTTTTCACAACGAACATTCCCAATCCACTTCTTTTGATCCAAAACTTATGTTTGGGGTGGTTTCGCGCTATTTCGTTGCGGCACATTACCCATTGCGAAAACGGGTATTTTGGTGCGTAGAAGGCATGAGTTTCAGACACCGAAACCATTTCTTCTTTTTTCCCAATGAACCTTCCCAATCCACTACTTTAGGTCCAAAACTAATGTTTGGGGAGGTTTCGCGCCATTTCATTGCCGTATGTGGCCCATTGCGAAAACGGTTATCGGGATGCATAAAAAGCATGACTTTGTGCCACCGAAACCATTTCTTCTTTTTCTATAACGAACATGCCCAATCCACTTCTTTAAGTCCAAAACTTATGTTTGGGGTGGTTTTGTGCCATTTCGTTGTCGCACATGACCCATTACGAAAATGGGTATTAGGGTGCAAACAAGGCATGAGTTTTTGCAACCGGAACCATTTCTTCTTTTTTCGCAACGAGCATGCCCAATCCATTACTTGAAGTCCAAAACTCATGTTTCGGCTGGTTTCGCACCACTTCGTTGCCGCACGTGACCCATTGCGAAACGGGTATCGGGGTGCATACAAAGCATGGGTTTGTGCCACCAGAACCATTTCTTCTTTTTTCACAACGAACATTCCCAATCCACTTCTTTTGATCCAAAACTTATGTTTGGGGTGGTTTCGCGCCATTTCATTGCGGCACATTACCCATTGCGAAAACGTGTATTTTGGTGCATAGAAGGCATGAGTTTCTGACACCGAAACCATTTCTTCTTTTTTCCCAATGAACCTTCCCAATCCACTACTTTCGGTCCAAAACTAATGTTTGGTGAGGTTTCGCGCCATTTCATTGCCGTACGTGACCCATTGCGAAAACGGTTACCGGGATGCATAAAAAGCATGATTTTGTGCCACCGGAACCATTTCTTCTTTTTCTATAACGAACATGCCCAATCCACTTCTTTAAGTCCAAAACTCATGTTTGGGGTGGTTTTGTGCCATTTCGTTGCCGCACATGACCCATTACGAAAATGGGTATCGGGGTGCATACAAGGCATGAGTTTGTGCAACCGGAACCATTTCTTCTTTTTTCGCAACGAGCATGCCCAATCCACTACTTGAGGTCCAAAACTCATGTTTCGTCTGGTTTCGCACAACTTTGTTGCCGCACATGACCCATTGCGAAACGGGTATCGGGGTGCATACAAATCATGAGTTTGTGCCACCAGAACCATTTCTTTTTTTTCACAACAAACTTTCCCAATCCACATCTTTAGATCCAAAACTTATGTTTGGGGTGGTTTCGCGACATTTCGTTGTGGCACATGACCCTTTGCGAAAACGGGTATTTTGGTGCGTAGAAGGCATGAGTTTCAGACACTGAAACCATTTCTTCTTTTTTCCCAATGAACCTTCTCAATCCACTACTTTAGGTCCAAAACTAATGTTTGGGGAGGTTTCGCGCCATTTCATTGCCGTATGTGGCCCATTGCGAAAACGGTTATCGGGATGCACAAAAAGCATGATTTTGTGCCACCGGAACCATTTCTTCTTTTTCTATAACGAACATGCCCAATCCACTTCTTTAAGTCCAAATCTCATGTTTGGGGTGGTTTTGTGCCATTTCGTTGCCGCACATGACCCATTATGAAAATGGGTATCGGGGTGCATACAAGGCATGAGTTTGTGCAACCGAAACCATTTCTTCTTTTTTCGCAACGAGCATGCCCAATCCACTACTTGATGTCCAAAACTCATGTTTCGGCTGGTTTCGCACAACTTCGTTGCCGCACGTGACCCATTCCGAAACGGGTATCGGGGTGCATACAAAGCATGAGTTTGTGCCACCAAAACCATTTCTTTTTTTTCACAACGAACTTTCCCAATCCACATCTTTAGATCCAAAACTTATGTTTGTGGTGGTTTCGCGACATTTCGTTGTGGCACATGACCCTTTGCGAAAACGGATATTTTGGTGCATAGCAGGCATGAGTTTCTGACAGCGTAACCATTTCTTCTTTTTTCCCAATGAACCTTCTCAATCCACTACTTTAGGTCCAAAACTAATGTTTGGGGTAGTTTTGCGCCATTTCATTGCCGTACGTGACCCATTGCGAAAACAGTTATCGGGATGCATAAAAACCATGATTTTGTGCCACCGGAACCATTTCTTCATTTTCTATAATGAACATGCCCAATGCACTTCTTTAAGTCCAAAACTTATGTTTGGGGTGGTTTTGTGCCATTTAGTTGTCGCACATGACCCATTACGAAAATGGGTATTAGGGTGCAAACAAGGCATGAGTTTTTGCAACCGGAACCATTTCTTCTTTTTTCGCAACGAGCATGCCCAATCCATTACTTGAAGTCCAAAACTCATGTTTCGGCTGGTTTCGCACCACTTCGTTGCCGCACGTGACACATTGCGAAACGGGTATCGGGGTGCATACAAAGCATGAGTTTGTGCCACCAGAACCATTTCTTCTTTTTTCACAACGAACATTCCCAATCCACTTCTTTTGATCCAAAACTTATGTTTGGGGTGGTTTCGCGCCATTTCGTTGCGGCACATTACCCATTGCGAACACGGGTATTTTGGTGCATAGAAGGCATGAATTTCTGACACCAAAACCATTTCTTCTTTTTTCCTAATGAACCTTCCCAATCCACCACTTTAGGTCCAAAACTAATGTTTGGGGTGGTTTCGTGCCATTTCATTGCCGTACGTGACCCATTACGAAAACGGTTATCGGGATGCATAAAAAGCATGATTTTGTGCCACCAGAACCATTTCTTCTTTTTCTACAACGAACATGCCCAATCCACTACTTTAAGTCCAAAACTCATGTTTTGGGTGGTTTTGTGCCATTTCGTTGCCGCACATGACCCATTACGAAAAATGGGTATCGGGGTGCATACAAGGCATGAGTTTGTGCAACCGGAACCATTTCTTCTCTTTCTACAACGAACATGCCCAATCCACTAGTTTAAGTCCAAAACTCATATTTGGGGTGGTTTTACGCCATTTCGTTGCCGCACATAAACCATTACGAAAATGGGTATCGGGGTGCATACAAGGCATGAGTTTGTGCAACCGGAACCATTTCTTCTTTTTTCCCCATGAACCTTCCCAAGGCACTACTTTATGTCCAAAACTAATGTTTGGGGAGGTTTCACACCATTTCATTGCCGTACGTGACCCTTGGCAAAAACAGGTACCGGGATGCATAAAAAGCATGATTTTGTGCGATCGGAACCATTTTTTCTCTTTCTACAACGAACATGCCCAGTCCACTACTTTAAGTCCAAAACTTATATTTGGGGTGGTTTTGTGCCATTTCGTTGCGGCACATGACCCATTACAAAAATGGGTATCGGGGTGCTTACAAGGCATGAGTTTGTGCAACCGGAACCATTTCTTCTTTTTTTCGCAACGAGCATGCCCAATCCACTACTTGGGGTACAAAACTCATGTTTTGGCTGGTTTCGCACCACTTCGTTGCTGCACGTAACCCATTGCGAAACGGGTATCGGGGTGCATACAAAACATGAGTTTGTGCCACCAGAACCATTTCTTCTTTTTTCACAACGAACATTCCCAATCCACTTCTTTAGATCCAAAACTTATGTTTGGGGTGGTTTCGCGCCATTTCGTTGCGGCACACGACCCATTGCGAAAACGGGTATTTTGGTGTATAGAAGGCTTGAGTTTTTGACACCGGAACCATTTCTTCTTTTTTTCCCAATGAACCATCCCAATCGACCACTTTAGGTCCAAAACTAATGTTTGGGGTGGTTTCGCGCCATTTCATTGCCGTACGTGACCCATTGCGAAAACGGTTATCGGGATGCATAAAAAGCATGATTTTGTGCCACCGGAACCATTTCTTCTTTTTCTACAACGAACATACCCAATCCACTACTTTAAGTCCAAAACTCATGTTTGGTGTGGTTTTGTGCCATTTCGTTGCCGCACATGACCCATTACGAAAATGGGTATCGGGGTGCATACAAGGCATGAGTTTGTGCAACCGCAACTATTTCTTCTTTTTTCGCAAGGAGCATGCCCACTCCACTACTTGAGGTCCAAAACTCATGTTTCGGCTGGTTTCGCACCACTTCATTGCCGCACGTGGCCCATTGCGAAATGGGTATCTAGGTGCATACAAAGCATGAGTTTGTGCCACAAGAACCATTTCTTCTTTTCTCACAACGAACATTCCCAATCCACTTCTTTAGATCCAAAACTTATGTTTGGGGTGGTTTCGCGCCATTCCGTTGCGGCACATGACCCATTGCGAAAACCGGTATTTTGGTGCATAGAACGCATGAGTTTCTGACACGGGAACCATTTCTTCTTTTTTCCCAATGAACCTTCCCAATGCACTACTTTAGGTCCAAAACTAATGTTTGGGGTGGTTTTGCGCCATTTCATTGACGTACGTCACCCATTGCGAAAACGGGTATCGGGATGCATAAAAAGCATGATTTTGTGGCACCGGAACCATATCTTCTCTTTCTACAATGAACATGCCCAATCCAGTAGTTTAAGTCCAAAACTCAATTTCTTCATTTTTCGCAACAAACATGCCCAATCCACTACTTTAGGTCCAAAAATCTTGTTTGGGGTGGTTTCGCGCGTGACCCATTGTGAAAACGGGCATCGCGGAGCATACAAAGCATCAGTTTGTGCCATCGCAATCATTTCTTCTTTTTTCGTAAGGAAGATGCCCAATCTACTACTTTGGGTCCAAAACTCATGTTTGCTGTGGTTTCACGCCATTTCGTTTCCGCACGTGAACCATTGCGAAAACGGGTATCGGGGTGCATACAAATCATGAGTTTGTGCCACCGGAACAATTTCTTCTTTTTTCGCAACAAACATGCCCAATCCACTACTTTAGGTCCAAAACTCATGTTTGGGGTGGTTTCGCGCCATTTTGTTATCACACGTGACTCATTGCGAAAATGGGTATCGGGGGGCACACAAAGCTTGAGTTTGTGCCACCGGAACATTTTTTTTTTGAAACGAATATGCCCAATCGGCTACTTTGGGTCCAAAACTCATGTTTGGGTTAGTTTCACACCATTTCATTTCCCCATTTGACCCATTGCGAAAACAGGTATCGGGGTGCATACAAATCATGAGTTTGTGCCACCGGACACATTTCTTCGTTTTCCGCAACGAACATGCCCAATCCACTACTCTAGGTCCAAAACTCATGTTTGCGGGGGTTTCGCTCCATTTTGTTGTCACACGTGACCCATTGTGAAAATGGGTATCGCGGTGCATACAAAGCGTGAGTTGGTGCCAATGGAATCATTTCTTCTATTTTCATAAGGAACATGCCTAATCCACTACTTTAGGTCCAAACCTCATGTTTGACGGCATTTCGTTGCCGCAAGTGACCCAATACTAAGATGGGTATCGGGGTGCATACAAATCATGAGTTTATGCCACATGAACCACTTCTTCTTTTTCCGAAACAAACATGCCCAATCTACTACTTTATGTCCAAAACTCATGTTTGGGGTGGTTTCGCGACATTTCGTTGCCGCACATGACCCATTGTGAAAACGAGTATCGGGTGCATACAAGGCATGATTTTGCGCAACCGGATCCATCTCTTCTTTTTCCGGAACCATCTCTTCTTTTTTTGTAACGAACATCCCAATCCACAACTTTTGATCCAAAACTTATGTTTAGGGTGGTTTCACACCATTTCGTTGCTGCACATGGCCCATTGCGAAAACGGGTATCAGGGTGCATAGAAGGCCAGAGTTTGTGACACCGAAACCATTTCTCCTTTTTGACAATGAACCTTCCCAATCCACTACTTTAGGTCCAAAACTCTTGTTTGGGGTGGATTCGCGCCATTTCATTGCCGCACGTGACCCATTGCGCAAACGGGTATGGAGGTGCACACAGGGCATGAGTTTGTGACACCGAAACAATTTCTTCTTATTTCGCAACAAACATGCCCAATCCACTACCTTAGGTCCCAAAATCTTGTTTGGGGTGGTTTCGCGCCATTTTGTTGTCGCACGTGACCCATTGTGAAAAGGGGTATCGCGGTGCATACAAAGCATTAGTTTGTGCCATCGCAATCATTTCTTCTTTTTTCGTAAGGAACATGCCCAATCCACTACTTTGGCTCTAAAACTCATGTTTGCTGTGGTTTCACACCATTTCGTTGCCGCACGTGAACCATTGCGAAAACGGGTATCGGGGTGCATACAATGCATGAGTTTGTGCCACCGGAACAATTTCTTCTTTTTTCGCAACAAACATGCCCAATCCACTCCTTTAGGTCCAAAACTCATGTTTGGGGTGGTTTAGCTCCATTTTGTTGTCGCACGTGACCCATTGCGAAAACGGGTATCCGGGGGCACACAAAGCATGAGTTTGTGCCACCGGAACAATTTCTTTGTTTTTCGCAACGAACATGCCCAATCGGCTACTTTGGTTCCAAAACACATGTTTGGGGTGGTTTCACGCCATTTCATTGCCGGACGTGACCCATTGCCAAAACGGGTATCGGGGTGCATAGAAATCATGGCTTTGTGCCACATGAACCATTTCTTCTATTTCCGTAATGAACATCCCCAATCCACTACTTTAGGTCCAAAATTCATTTTGGGGTGGAAAGGGTATCGTGGTGCATACAAAGCATGAGTTTGTGCCATCGGAATCATTTCTTCTTTTTTCGTTACGAACTTATCCAATCCACTACTTCTGGTCTAAACCTCATGTTTGCAGTGGTTTCACAGCTTTTTATTGCTGCACGTGACCCACTGCGAAAACAGGTATCGGGGTGCTTACAAATCATGAGTTTGTGCCACTAGAACCATTTCTTCCTTTTCCGTAACAAGCATGCCCAATCCGCTACTTTAGCTCCAAAACTCTTGTTTGGGGTGGTTTCAAGCCATTTCGTTGCCGCAGGTGACCCATAGCGAAAACGTGTATCGGGGTGCATACAAATCATGAGTTTGTGCCATCGGAACCATTTCTTCTTTTTACCCAACAAACATGCCCAATCCACAACTATAGATCCAAAACTCAATTTGGAGTGGTTTCACGCCATTTTGTTGTCACTCGTGACCCATTGCGAAAACGGGTATCGGGGTGCATACCAATCATGACTTTGTGCCACATGAACCATTTGTTCTGTTTCCGCAACGAACATCCCCAATCCACTACTTTAGGTCCAAAACTCATTTTGGGGTGGTTTCGCGCCATTTTGTTGTCGCACGTGACCCATTGTGGAAAGGGGTATCGTGGTGCATACAAAGCATGAGTTTGTGCCATCGGAATCATTTCTTCTTTTTTCGTTACGAACTTGTCCAATCCACTACTTTAGGTCCAAAACTCATGTTTGCAGTGGTTTCATGCCTTTTTATTGCTGCACGTGACCCATTGCGAAAACAGGTATCGGGGTGCTTACAAATCATGAGTTTGTACCACCAGAACCATTTCTTCCTTTTCCACAATGAACATGCCCAATCCACTACTTAGGTACAAAACTCATGTTTGGGGTGGTTTCACGCCATTTCATTGCCGCACACAACACATTGCAAAAAATTCTATCGGGGTGCATACAAATCATGAGTTTGTGCCACCGGAACCATTTCTTCTTTTTCCGCAACGATCATGCCCAATCCACTACTTTAGGTCCAAAACTGAATTTGGGGTGGTTTCGTGCCATTTTGTTGTCGCACGTGACACATTATGAAAATGGGTATCGCGGTGCATACAAAGCATGAGTTTGTACCATCGGAATCATTTCTTCTTTTTTCGTAAGGAACGTGCCCAATCCACTACTTTAGGTCCAAAACTTAGGTTTGCAGTGGTGTCACGCCATTTCGTTGCCGCACGTGACCCATTGCTAAAACTGGTATCGGGGTGCATACAAATCATGAGTTTGTGCCAAATGAACCATTTCTTCTTTTTTCGCAATGAACTTCCCAATCCACTAATGTAGATCCAAAAGTTATGTTTGGTGTGGTTTCGCAGCATTTCGTTGTGGCACGTGACCCATTGGGAAAACGGGTATAAGGGTGCATAGAAGGCATGAGTTTGTGACACCGGAACCATTTCTTCTTCTTTCACGACGAACCTTCCCAATCCACTACTTTAGGTCCAAAACTCATGTATGGGGTGGATTCGCGACATTTCGTTGCCGCACGTGATCCATTGCGCAAATGGGTATCGCGGTGCATACAAGGCAAGAGTTTGTGCCACCGCAACAATTTCTTATCTTTCACAATGAACATGCCCAATGCACTACTTTAGGTTCAAAACTATTGTTCGCGGTGGATTCACACCATTTCGTTGCCGCACGTGACCCATTGCGCAAACGGGTATGGTGGTGCATACAGGGCATGTGTTTGTGCCACCAGAACAATTTCTTCTTTTTTTGCAATGAACATGCCCAATGCACTACTTTAGGTCCAAAACTCACGTTCGCAGTGGTATCACGCCACTTCGTTGCCGCGCGTGACCCATTGCGAAAACGGGTATCGGAGTGCATACAAAGCATGAGTTTGTGCCACCGGAACAATTTCTTCTTTTTTCGCAACAAACATTCCCAATCCACTACTTTAGGTCCAAAACTCTTGTTTGGGGTGGATTCACGCCATTTTGCTGCCGCACGTGACCCATTACGCAAATGGGTATGGGGGTGCATACTGGGCATGAGTTTGTGACACCGGAACAATTTCTTATTTTTTCGTAACGAACATGCCCAATCCCCTATTTTAGGACCAAAAATCATGTTTGGTGTGGTTTCACGCTATTTCGTTGTCTCACGTGACCCATTGAGAAAACGGGTATTGGGGTGCATACAAAGCATGAGTTTGTGCCACCGGAACAATTTCTTTTTTTTTCGCAACGAACATGCCCAATCCAATACTTTAGGTCTAAAACTCATGTTTGGGGTGGTTTCGCGCCATTTTGTTGCCGCACGTGACACATTGCGAAAGCTTCTATCGGGGTGCATACAAATCATGAGTTTGTGCCACCGGAACCATTTCTTCTTTTTTCGCAACGAACATCCCCAATCCACTACTTTAGATCCAACACTTATGTTTGGTTTGGTTTCGCACCATTTCGTTGCTGCACAAGACCCATTGTGAAAACGGGAATCAGGGTGATAGAAGGCATGAGTTTGTGACACCAGAACCATTTCTTGTTTTTTCACAACGAACATTCACAATCCACTACTTTAGGTCCAAAAAACTCATGTTTGGGGTGGTTTCGCGCCGTTTCGTTGCTGCACGCGACACATTGCGAAAACTTCTATCGGGGTGCATACAAATTATGAGTTTGTGCCACCAGAACCATTTCTTGTTTTTCCACAACAAACATGCCCAAAATGGTTTTGCGCCATTTTGTTGTCGCACGTGACCCATCGTGAAAACTGGTATCGTGGAGCATACAAAGCATGAGTTTGTGCCAACAGAATCATTTCTTCTTTCTTCATAAGGAACATGCCAATCCGCTACTTTGGATCCAAAACTCATGTTTGGTGTGGTTTCACGCCATTTCATTGCCGCACGTGACCCATTGCGAAAACAGGTATCGGGATGCATACAAATCATGGGTTCGTGCCACTGGAACCATTTCTTCTTTTTCCACAGCGAACATGCCGAATCCAATACTTTAGGTCCAGCACTCGTGTTTGGGGTGGTTTCACGCCATTTCGCTGCCGCCCGTGACCCATTGCGAAAACGGGTATCAAGCTGCAAACAAGGCATGAGTTTGCGCAACCGGAACCATCTCTTCTTAATTCGTAACGAACATGCCCAATCCACTACTTTTGATCCAAAACTTATGTTTGGGGTGGTTTCGCACCATTTCGTTGCTGCACATGGCCCATTGCGAAAACGGGTATCAGGGTGCATAGAAGGCATGAGTTTGTGACACTGGTCCATTTCTTCTTTTTGACAATGAACCTTCCCAATCCAGTACTTTAGGTCCAAAACTCTTGTTTGGGGTGGATTCGCGCCATTTCGTTGCCACAGGTGACCCATTGCGAAAACGGGTATCGAGGTGCATACAGGGCATGAGTATGTGCCACCGGAATCATTTCTTCATTTTTCACAACAAACATGCCCAATCCACTACTTTAGATCCAAAACTCATGTTTGCGGTGGATTCGCGCCATTTCGTTTCCGCACGTGATACATTGCGAAAATTTCTATCGGGGTGCATATTAGGCATGAGTTTATGCCACCGGAACCATTTCTTCTTTTTCCACTACGAACATGCCCAATCCACTACTTTAGGTCTAAAACTCATGTTTGGGGTGGTTTCGCGCCATTTCGTTGCCGCACGTGACACATTGCGAAAACTTCTGTCGGGGTGCATACAAATCATGAGTTTGTGCCACCGGATACATTTCTTTATTTTCTGCAATGAACATGCCCAATCCACTACTTTAGGTCTAAAAATCATGTTTGGGGTGGTTTCGCGCCATTTTGTTGCCGCACGTGACACATTGTGAAAACTTCTGTCGGGGTGCATACAAGGCATGAGTTTGTGCAACCGGAACTATTTTTTCTTTTTTCGCAACGAACATCCCCAATCCACTAGTTTAGTTCCAAAACTCATGTTTGGTGTGGTTTCGCACCATTTCATTGCTGCACATGACCCATTACAAAAACGGGAATCTGGGTGATAGAAGGCATGAGTTTGTGACACCGGAGCCATTTCTTATTTTTTCACAATGAACCTTCCCAATCCAATACTTTAGGCCCAAAACTCTTGTTTGGGGTGCATTCACGCCATTTCGTTGCCGCACATGACCCATTGTGCAAGCGGGTATCGGGGCGCATGCAAGGCATGAGTTTGTGCCACGGGAACAATTTCTTCTTTTTTTCCCAACAAACATGCCCAATCCACCACTTTAGGTCCAAAACTCATAGTTGGGGTGGTTTTGCGCCATTTTGTTGTTGCACATGACCCATTGCGAAAACGGGTATCGGGGGGACACAAAGCATGAGTTTGTGCCACCGGATGAATTTCTTCTTTTTTCGCAATGAACATGCCCAATCGGCTACTTTGGGTCCAAAACTGATGTTAGGGGTGGTTTCACGCCATTTCATTGCCGCACGCGACACATTGTGAAAAATTCTATCGGGCTGCATACAAATCATGAGTTTGTGCCACCGGAACCATTTCTTCTTTTTCGGCAACAAACATGCCCAATCCACTACTTTAAGTCCAAAACTCAATTTTGGTTGGTTTTGCGCCATTTTGTTGTCGCACGTGACCCATTTCGATGTCGCACGTGACCGATTGCGAATACGGGTATCGAGGTGCATACAAAGCATGACTTTGTGCCACCGGAACAATTTCTTCTTTTTTCGCAACGAACATGCCCAATCGGCTACTTTGGGTCCAAAACTAATGTTTGGGGTCGTTTCACGCCATTTCATTGCCGCACATGACCCATTGCGAAAACAGGTATCAAGGTACATACAAATCATGAGTTTGTGGCACCGGAACCATTTCTTCTTTTTCCGCAACGAACATGCCCAATCGACTACTTTAGGTCCAAAACTCATTTTGGGGTGGTTTCGTGCCATTTTGGTGTCGCACGTGACCCATTGTGAAAACAGGTATCGTGGTGCATACAAAGCATGAGTTTGTGCCATTCGGAACCATTTCTTCTTTTTTCGTAACGAACATGCCCAATCCACTACTTTAGGTTCAAAACTCATGTTTCGGGTGGTTTTGCACCATTTCATTTCCGCACATGACACATTGAGAAAACTTCTATCGGGCTGCATACTAGGCATGAGTTTGTGCCACCGGAACCATTTCTTCTTTTTCCATAACGAACATGCACAATCCACTACTTTAGGTCAAAAACTCATGTTTGGGGTGGTTTCGCGCCATTTGGTTGCCGCACATGACACATTGCGAAAACTTCTGTCGGGGTGCATACAAGGCATGAGTTTGTGCAACCAAAACCATTTTTTCTTTTTTCACAACGAACATCCCCAAGCCACTACTTTGGGTCCAGAACTCTTGTTTGGGGTGGTTTTGCGCCATTTTGTTGTCGCACGTGACACATTGCGAAAACATCTATCGGGGTGCATATAAGGCATGAGTTTGTGCAATCGGAACCTTGTTTGTTTTTCCACCATGACCATACCCAATCCACTACTTTAGGTCCAAAACTCATGTTTGGGGTGGTTTCGTGCCCTTTCGTTGCCGCATGTGACCCATTGCGAAAACATGTATCAGGGTGTAGACAAGGCATGAGTATGTGCAACTAGAACCATTTCTTCTTTTTTCGCAACGAACAACCCCAATCCACTACTTTAGATCCAAAACTTATGTTTGGGGTGGTTTCACACAATTTCGTTGTTGCACATGACCCATTGCGAAAACGGTTATCGAGGTGTATGCAAGTGATGAGAACATGACTAATAAGCATATGACCAAGGCCCAGGAGAAGATGTAGTTTATTGTCCAATCCAAGTTAAGGTCCAGTTTATTCGCTATGCCAGTTCGGACTGCAGGAGTAGGCCTCGGTAAAACGGACATCCAGGCCACATACGGGCTACGTTTCGGACTTTCTACATATCGTTGGAAAGCTAAGGAGATAAGATTTCCAACCCTTGTGGTCCCACCTCTGAATTCGATCGGAATTGATGGGAATCTTCGAAACAAGATGACAGACAAAATCTGCCAGGGTGCGCTGCTGGACCAGTTTTTGGGCCCGCTAGCCTTGTATGCCCTAGGGTTGCTCGGCCACCCCCTTGGCCACCCCCTAGACCTTTCTCTTGTATATATTCTGTAGTCGTCATTAGATTAGATGGGTTTTTGCTTAAGAGTATTCTGTCGTGAACAGTTCGCCGTTCATGTATCGATTTGTGAAACCCCAACTTGTGCACAAGATTAATCTTGATTGCGTTTATTCCTCGTTCTTGCTTGTGTTCTCTAGGTTGCATTGCAGGAACGATAGCCTTCTTGGCGAGGTCGATTGCGCGCGTCACGCTGTCGATAACCATCGGAGCTGTGGTGTAGTGATTGCAAGGAATCGATCGATTGCTCGGAGCCTTCTTCACCAACGTTGAGTTCTCCACCCCTAAACCGACTTATCTATACCACTCGGAAGATCGGACCCCCTATTTTCCATCAGCAAGGCATGAGTTTGTGCCACCAGAACCATTTTCTCTTTTTCAGCAACGAACATGTCCAATCCACTACTTTAGGTCCAAAACTCATGCTTGGGGTGGTTTCGCGCGATTTTGTTGCCGCACGTGACACCTTGCGAAAACTTCTATCGGGGTGCATACAAGGCATGAGTTTGAGCAACCGGAACCATTTCTTCTTTCTTCACAACGAACATCCCCAATCCACTACTTTAGATCCAAAACATATATTTGGTGTGGTTTCACACTATTTCGTTGCTGCACCACATGACCCATTGCGAAAACGGGTATCAGGGTGCATAGAAGGCATGAGTTTGTGACATCAGAACTATTTCTTCTTTTTTCACAACGAACCTTCTCAATCCACTACTTTAGGTCCAAAACTCATGTTTGAGGTGGATTCGCGCCATTTCGTTGCCGCACGTGACCCACAACGCAAACGGGTATCGGGGTGAAGACAAAGCATTAGTTTATGCCACCGGAACAATTTCTTTTTTTTTCGCAACGAACATGCCCAAATCGACTACTTTGGGTTCAAAACTCATGTTTGGGGTGGTTTCACGCCATTTCATTGCCATACTAGACCCATTGCGAGAACAAGTATCGGGGTGCATACAAATCATGAGTTTGTGCCACCGGAACCATTTCTTCTTTTTCCGCAACGAACATGCCCAATCCACTACTTTAGGTCACAAACTCATGTTTGGGGGTGTTTCGCGCCATTTCGTTTCCGCACGTGACACATTGCGAAAACTTCTATCGGGGTTCATGCACTTTTCCGCAACGAACACGACCAATCCACTACTTTAGATCCAAAACTTGTGTTTGGTGTGGTTTCGCACCATTTCGTTGCTGCACATGACCCATTGCGAAAACGGGAATCAGGGTGATAGAAGGCATGAGTTTGTGACACCAGAACCATTTCTTCTTTTTCACAACAAACCTTCCCAATCCACTACTTTAGGTCTAAGCCTCAAGTTTGGGGTGGATTCACGCCATTTCATTGCTGCACATGACCTATTGCAAAACGGGTATTGGGGGGCACACAAAGCATGAGTGATGAGGACATCAACTACGACACTAGTACATCTACACCAGCAGCAACTTCTCCAGCGCCACCTTATTCTGGGCCAATTACTCGGGCCCGTGCAAGAGAGTTGAACTTCGTTATGATGCTGAAGAATGATGGCCCAGAAGACTGAAGGCTGGTCCAACAGAAGGCCTTTGTGTGGGCGCCTAGGGCTGGCCCAACATGGGGCGCCTAGGGCTGCGCCCCCACACCCTGGATGCCAGGGGCGGTGCCCCCTTTGCTGGCCGCGCCCCCTTTCCCTTTATTAGTCGAGTCCTGTTTCTTTTAGAACTTGAGTTTTGTTTTACATCTAGCTTTAGCTACATCAGAACACGCACAAATACGTGCTGTCCTCTGTAATTCAGAACTCCACCTTCGAGTGATTAATAGATTGCTCGCGTCTTGTTCTTGTTCGTTCTTCGATTGCGGACAGGAAACGATCTTCGTGATCAGGCTGATCTTGCATCAACAAGGTCGGTAACCACAGGGAGTTGGTTCAGCGATTGCATTGGCGCTTCGGGTTCGCTCGTCGAAGTCGGATCGTGAGGGTTTACTTCCACCAAATCGAAATTATCCCCACTCACCGAAAGATTGGGCACTCCGCCTCTATCAAGTGGTATCAGATTTCCAGGTTGATCGGTGAGTTTATCGAGTGTTTTTAATTTCCTACAGTCCACAAAACCACAACAAAAATATATGTTCCTTGTCCCAGCAACCTTTTAGCCTTTGCACTTTCTTTCAATAATTTGCATTGTTGAATTTGTGTGCTTTTGCGTTCAATTGTTGCTGGTTACCTTGCTGCATATCGCCAGAAACCCTAGCGCGCGCCGCCGCCACAAACCCTAGCGCGCGCTACACTAGTACATCTACACCAGCAGCAACTTCTCCAGCGCCACCTTATTCTGGGCCAATTACTCGGGCCCGTGCAAGAGAGTTGAACTTCGTTATGATGCTGAAGAATGAAGGCCCAGAAGACTGAAGGCTGGTCCAACAGAAGGCCTTTGTGTGGGCGCCTAGGGCTGGCCCAACATGGGGCGCCTAGGGCTGCGCCCCCACACCCTGGATGCCAGGGGCGGTGCCCCCTTTGCTGGCCGCGCCCCCTTTCCCTTTATTAGTCGAGTCCTGTTTCTTTTAGAACTTGAGTTTTGTTTTACATCTAGCTTTAGCTACATCAGAACACGCACAAATACGTGCTGTCCTCTGTAATTCAGAACTCCACCTTCGAGTGATTAATAGATTGCTCGCGTCTTGTTCTTGTTCGTTCTTCGATTGCGGACAGGAAACGATCTTCGTGATCAGGCTGATCTTGCATCAACAAGGTCGGTAACCACAGGGAGTTGGTTCAGCGATTGCATTGGCGCTTTGGGTTCGCTTGTCGAAGTCGGATCGTGAGGGTTTACTTCCACCAAATCGAAATTATCCCCACTCACCGAAAGATTGGGCACTCCGCCTCTATCAATGAGTTTGTGCCACCAAAACCATTTCTTTCTTTTCCACAACGAACATGCCCAATCCATTACTTTAGGTCTAGAAATCTTGTTTGGGGTGGTTTTGCGCCATTTCGTTGCCGCACGTGACACATTGCGAATACATCTATCGGGGTGCATACAAGGCATGAATTTGTGCAACTAGAACCATGTTTCTTTTTCCACCATGACCATACCCAATCCACTACTTTAGGTCCAAAACTCATGTTCGGGGTGGTTTTGTGCCATTTCATTGCTGCACGTGACCCATTGCGAAAACGGGTATCGGGGTGCATACAAATCATGAGTTTGTGCCACCGGAACCGTTTCTTCGTTTTCCACAATGAACATGCCCAATCCACTACTTTAGATCCAAAACTCATGTTTGGGGTGGATTCGCGCCATTTCACTGCCGCACGTGACCCATTGCGAAAACGGGTATCGGGGGTGCATACAGGTGTCACACCCGGTTTTCAATGATCCAAAACCGTGCATACTATACATGCGCCAGGAACGAGTCTCACATGTATAGGACAAATTGTCATCACAGAACATGTCATAATATAACGTTTAACGATTACATCATAAGTATTATAACAGACACTTGTCTTTAACATAAAGTACGTAAAAGCGGAAGCGTAAACGGAAAGCAACTAGAGTCGCCACAGGGACGTCCACTGGAAGAGCGAAGAGCCTAGACTTCTTGATAATCCTCCGTATCTCCATTGACTGAGCAGCGGTTGGATTTGTCCCCCCAACAAGGAGTAAACGGAAAAGAACAAGCGTGAGCACACAACTCGTACTCAACAAGTATAACAGAACCATGAGGCTCTAAGGTTAGCTGACTCCACTGCATTGCTTTTAATTGGTCAAATTTTATTAAAGCTATTTACTAAAGTGAGTAAAGAAACTTTTATCTCAAAGATATTGCATAGAAGAAATTAAGCATCATGATTAACCAGGATTTTACCAAAAACCATCCATAACCCAACTAATCACATAAAGGATCTGGGCCGCTCATAACCGTGAGCACGGCTGATGCATCAGTTTTACACTCTCGAGAGGTTGCACATCTTTACCCACAAGTCGTGAGCTACGCTAGTGGTTCATCACATACCTTAGATGAGATGACTAGCGAGCCACACTACGAAGCCTTTACAAAGATTATGTTAGTAAGGTGTAACCGCTAAGGTTTCAGGTTATGCAACGGTGGAGCAAGCCTCAAGGGGAGAAGAACACATCACACTCAACCCAAGCAGCGCGAGGGCCACAGAAGCACACCTCCCCTCTTGCCCCGCAGGTAAGTTACTCCCAAACTAAAACAATCCAATTAATCAGCTAAGACCGTCCCATACCAGTCTTATGGTAGTGCTGTTGTCCCAGGTTGTCGCTTTGCGAACCGGTCCTTATGGAAAGTGGCTATGAGCAAAACCACTAAGCACAATGCTCATGCCCCCTAAACCAAGTTGCTAAAAAACAAATTTTAAATGAGACATGCACCACTCAAGCACACGGCACAGAGGGTCACGCTCAAACAATTAATTGCATAGATCCATTAATCAACATTAATTAAAAACATAGCATAGGTGTATGTTGGCGCAGTACCTAGCAAAAACTTAACCACATGCAACCCAAAAGGTTCACATTGAGATCAAAGTGGCTAATGTATCGTCCGTATAGGCATACAAGATCAACACATGCATATGCAATGAATTAAAGGTGATAGGTGTTGCTCATGTTATACTTGCCTTCCTCAAGGTGCTCTTGCTGCTGCTCACAAATGTCAAAAGGTGGCTCCTCGTTCACCTCAGACAGATCAACGTCTACTTACGTCCAAACGTCACACAAGCATCCATATACGAGCATACATGCAAACAATGGACAAAAGATAAGAAACAGTACACCAATACATCAAAACAGAACACAAAACTAGTTTAGAACTGTTCTACATATTACCACGGTCACGTGAGCGCAAGAATCGCCCAAAACGGAGTTAAAACGGAAAAGTTATGGCCAAAACAAGGTTCTAGGGACCTATTTATGAAGAAAACTCAAAATCTGGGCTGTTTTGGAAAAACTAGGGACCAATTCTGTAATTTCAGGAAAGATCCGAGGTCTAAAGCACAAAAACACAGCCTCTGGACTGCGGGTTCTATTTTTCAATAGCGCAGGGGCTAAAACATTAAAAACTGGGCCGATCTGTAATTAGTTTTGAACTGGCGTGGACCGCGGGTTGATTTAGGAAAAACCGAGGGTCTCTTTAACAAAAAGGCGGCGACGACCGCGGTTGACCGGTCACCATCTGGTCCGGACGGTCGGATCTAGATCTAACGGCTGAGATGAGATCGGATCACGTTATAATCTCGTGCATCCGTTCTGGATCGGACGGCTGAGGTTGAAAGGCGAGGTTTCGCCGGCGGCGACCATCGGGGACGGCGGCGCATCGCCGGAGCTCGCGATGCCCGGTGTTCCGAGGCGCGATTCGGGACCGGACCTAGCTAGAAAGCAAGACGGGACCACGGCGAAGCTCACCGTGGGGTTGTCGACGACCGGGAGCTGCCGGAGGATGGTCGGCGACGAGCGGAGGCGGCGGAGCGGCTCGGGGCTTCGCGGAGAGCTCGGTCGGAGCGTCCACGGGCGTCGAGAGCTAGTGCAACGGGGTCGCGAGGTCCTGCAGAGCACGGCGGAGGGGTTAGGGCGGCGGAAGCGCGACCCCAGAGGGCGAATTGCACCTCGCCGGCGTTACTCACCTCGGACGGTGGCGGCGGAATTGAGCGGCTCGCGACGGCTAGGGCTCGATTGCGGCTGCTGGCGAGGTTGAGGGGGAAAGGGCGAAGCCCGGCGTGCTATTTATAGGACCGGAGCGGCTCGGAAGGGGGCGGCGCAGTAAGGAAGGCGGCGGCCGGAGCTTCCTTCGGCGCGCGCTCTCGGGAAGGAAGGGAATCCTTCGATTCCTTTGGGGATTCGGTGCGCAGGAGAGCGAGGAACACGGGGAAGGCGGCGGAGGGAGCTCTCCTCCTCGGAGTCGGCCGGCGTAGAGAAGGAAAGAAATCGGCCGAAAAAGGAAAGTCGCCGTCGCCGAAAAAGGAAAGGCGAGAGGTCGGGGATGACAGGTGGGTCCCGCCTGTCAGCGGCTCGACGGGCGCGGGTCCGCCTGTCAGTGGCGCGAGGGAGAGAGACGGCGCACGCGGGAGGCCGGCTGGGCCGCCTCGCCTGGGCCGGCTCGGGTGAGGGCGCGGGTGGGCCGAGCGGGTGAGGTGGGCCGGTTTCTCCTTTTTCTTTTTCCTGCATTTTCCCTCTCTTTTCTATTTCTCTCCTTTTCTTTTAAACTCAAAAACAAACTACAAATTCAAATAAATTTGAATTCAAACCTTATGCCATTCATCAAATAAAAAATATGCTCCAGCATGAATGCACAAACATGTTGACCTTAGGATATATTGCAATATTTAGTTCAAAAGATAATGAAAAATGCATACTAGGCACAATAAATCCTAGAAAATAAATAAAGCATATTGAATTTATTATAAAATGCTGGAAATTAAATTTAGGGTGTTACAGACCTACCCCCCTTGCAAGGAATCTCGCCCCGAGATTCACATAGGCTGGTTAGCAAAGAGATCAGGGTATGCTGCCCTCAACTCATCCTCCCTTTCCCAAGTAGCTTCCTCCTCTGTGTGGTATTTCCATTGCACTCGGCACATCTTGGTCCTCTTATTCCGGGTCACCCTCTCAGATGTTTCCAGAATCTTTATAGGGTGCTCAGTGTAGGTCAAGTCCTCCTGCACTTCCAACCCTTCTAAAGGCGCCTGCTCCTCTGGTATTCTCAAGCACTTCTTCAGCTGCGAGACATGGAATACATCGTGCACACCTGGAAGACTAGAAGGTAACTCTAAGCGATAAGCCACTTCTCCTCTCTTTTCTAGTACCTTGAAGGGTCCAACGTATCTGGGTGCTAGTTTTCCCTTCATGTTGAATCTGCGTACTCCCCGCATAGGTGACACCTTCAGATACACAAAGTCACCTTCCTTGAACGTGAGATCTCTCCGTCTGACATCTGCATAGCTTTTCTGCCTAGACTGAGCAATTCTCAAGTTCTCTCGAACTATCCGTACTTGTTCCTCCGCATCCTTGATAATGTCTGGGCCAAACACTTGCTTCTCTCCTTTCTGATCCCAGAGCAAAGGAGTCCTACACCTTCTACCATACAAAGCTTCAAATGGTGATTTCTTGATACTGACCTGATAACTGTTGTTGTAGGAGAACTCGGCATAAGGTAAGCACTTGTCCCAACTTGTGCCATATTGGATGACACACGCTCGCAACATATCTTCCAGTATTTGATTGGTCCTTTCTGTCTGACCGTCTGTCTGCGGATGGTAAGCTGTGCTGAAACGAAGCTTGGTATCCAGTGAATCATGCAATTGCTCCCAAAAGCGAGAAGTGAACTGTGATCCCCTATCGGATATAATCCTCTTAGGAACCCCATGCAAACACACAATCCTAGAGATGTATAGTTCTGCCAACCTTGCCCCGGAGTAGGTAGTATTCACAGGTATGAAGTGGGCGACCTTGGTCAGACGATCCACTACTACCCATATGGAGTTGTAACCTTTCTGGGTGCGAGGTAACCCAACAATAAAGTCCATGCTGATTTCCTCCCACTTCCATTCTGGAATTTTCAACGGTTGCAATAGTCCTGCTGGCCTCTGATGTTCTGCCTTGACCCTCTGACAAGTGTCACAAATTGCCACATACTCTGCTACGGCACGTTTCATTCCAAACCACCAGAATCTCTCCTTGAGGTCATAATACATCTTAGTACTCCCGGGATGGATAGAGTAAGCTGTATCATGGGCCTCACTCAGGATCAACTTCTTGATTCTGTCCACATCTGGCACACAAATCCGGTTCTTGTACCATACTGTACCTTGCTCATCTTCCCTGAAGTTGGGCGCTTTGCCTATCTGGATCTGCTCGCGTATCTCCTGGATCTTCTCGTCCTGGGCTTGATGTCTTCGAATTTCTTGTTCCAGAGTTGGTTCGGCTTCAAAGGTAGCTGCAGTATGATGCACAAAACCCAAACTCAAACTTTCGAACTCCTCACATAACTCACGTGGCATCTGGAATGCTATGGCCATGTTGACGTAGCTTCTTCTGCTCAAAGCATCAGCCACCACGTTGGCTTTCCCTGGATGATAATGTATCTCCAAGTCGTAGTCCTTGATCAGTTCTAACCATCTACGCTGCCTCATGTTCAGCTCATTCTGAGTGAAGATATACTTAAGACTCTTGTGATCCGTGTATATCTCACATCTTTGCCCAAAAAGATAGTGACGCCATATCTTAAGTGCATGGACAACTGCTGCTAACTCCAAGTCATGTGTAGGATAATTTACCTCATGCTTGCGTAGCTGTCGGGAGGCATAGGCAATCACCTTTCCTTCTTGCATCAGCACACAACCCAGACCGTCGCCTGAAGCATCACAATATACTGTGAACCTTTTCTGCAGATCTGGCAATGTCAGCACGGGTGCGGTGGTCAGCTTCTTCTTCAACTCTTCAAAAGCTGCTTGCCTCTCCTTGTTCCAGATGAACTCAGCATCCTTCTCAAGCAACGTGGTCATCGGCTTCGCAATCTTCGAGAAATTCTCTATGAATCTCCGGTAATATCCTGCTAAGCCCAAAAATCCACGTACTTCCTTGACAGTCTGTGGCACCTTCCAATCCAACACTGACATGACCTTGCCAGGGTCCACTGAGATCCCCCCCTTAGAGATGATATGACCAAGGAATGGTACCTCGTCAATCCAGAACTCACACTTGCTCAACTTTGCATATAGCTTGTGATCCCTCAATCTCTGCAGAACTAGCCTCAAGTGCTCCTCATGTTCCTCCTCGGTTTTGGAGTAGATCAGGATATCATCAATGAATACCACCACGAACTTGTCCAAATAATCCATGAACACCTTATTCATTAAACTCATGAAGAAAGCAGGGGCATTAGTCAGACCAAAAGACACCACAGTATACTCATAGAGACCATACTTTGTGATGAAAGCAGTCTTAGGAATATCTGAGGGACGGATCTTCAACTGGTGGTAGCCAGATCTCAGGTCTACTTTGGAGAATACACAGGCACCTTGCAACTGATCAAACAAATCATCAATGCGTGGCAGAGGATACTTGTTCTTAATAGTCACCTCGTTCAATGCACGATAATCCACACACATCCGTCGAGCAGGCCCTTCCTTCTTATCAACAAACAGAACAGGAAAAGCCCACGGAGAGGTACTATGGCGAATAAATCCCTTTGCTAGCAGCTCATCTATGTGCCGTTTCACTGCCGCAGGTGACCCATTGCGAAAACGGGTATCGGGGTGCATACAGGGCATGAGTTTGTGCCATCGTAATAATTTCTTCTTTTTTCGCAACGAATATGCCCAATCTACTACTTTAGATCCAAAACTCTTGGTTGGGGTGGATTCGTGCCATTTCGCTGCCGCAGGTGACCCATTGCGAAAACGGGTATCGGGGTGCATACAGGGCATGAGTTTGTGCCACCGGAATCATTTCTTCATTTTACGCAACAAACATGCCCAATCCACTACTTTAGATCCAAAACTCATGTTTGAGGTGGATTCGCGCCATTTCGCTGCCACACTTGACCCATTGCGAAAACGGGTATCGGGTTGCATACAGGGCATGCGTTTGTGCCACCAAAATCATTTCTTCATTTTTCACAACAAACATGCCCAATCCAGTAGTTTAGGTCGAAAACTCATGTTTGGGTTAGTTTCGCGCCATTTCGTTGTTGCACGTGACCCATTGCGCAAACTGGTACCTGGGTGCATTGAAGGCTGGATTTTGTTCCATTGGATCATTTCTTCGTTTTTTGCAACGAACATCCCCAATCCACTACTTTAGGTCCAAAACTCATTTTGGGTTGGTTTCGTGCCATTTGTTGTCGCACGTGACCCATTTTGAAAACGGGTATCGCGGTGCAAACAAAGCATGAGTTGTGCCATCGGAATCATTTCGTCTTTTTACGTAAGGAACATGCCCAATCGACTACTGTAGGTCCGACACTCATGTTTGAAGTGGTTTCACGCCATTTTGTTGTCGCACGTGACCCATTGCCAAAACGGGTATCGCGGTGCATGCAAAGCATGAGTTGTGCCATCGGAATCATTTCCTCTTTTTTCGTCGGGAACATGGCCAATCCACTAATGTAGGTCCAAAACTCATGTTTGAAGTGGTTTCACGCCATTTCGTTGCACCATTGCGAAAACAGGTATTGGGGTGCATAAAAATCATGAATTTGTGCCACATGAACCATTTCTTCATTTTCCACAACGGACATGCCCAAGGTACTACGTTAGGTCCAAAACTCGTGTTTGGGGTGGTTTCGCGCCATGTCGTTGCCGCACGTGAACCATTGCGAAAACAGGTATCGGGGTGCATACAAGGCATGAGTTTGCGCAACCGGAACCATGTCTTCTTTTTTTCGTAATGAATATCCCCAATCCACTACTTTAGGTCCAAAAATCATGTTTGAGGTGGTTTCACGCCATTTCGTTGTCGCACATGACCCATTGCCAAAACGGGTATCTCGGTGCATACAAAGCACGAGTTGTGCCATCGGAATCATTTCATCTTTTTTCGTAAGGAACAAGCCCAATCGACTAATGTAGATCCAAATTTCATGTTTGAAGTGGTTTCACGCCACTTCGTTGCCGCACATTACCCCTTGCTAGAACGGTTATCGGGGTGCATACAAATCATGAATTTGTGCCACATGAACTATTCCTTCTTTTTCCGCAATGAACATGCCCAAGGTACTACGTTAGGTCCAAATCTCGTGTTTGGTGTGGTTTCGCGCCATTTCGTTGCCGCATGTGCACCATTGCGAAAACAGGTATCGGGGTGCATACAAGGCATGAGTTTGCACAACCGGAACCATCTCTTCTTTTTTTCGTAATGAACATCCCCAATCCACTACTTTAGGTCCAAAAATCATGTTCGAGGTGGTTTCACGGCATTTCGTTGTCGCACGTGACCCATTGCCAAAACGGGTATCGGGGTGCATAAAAAGTATGAGTTTGTGCCATCGGAATCATTTCTTCTTTTTTCATAACGAACATGTCCAATCCACTACTTTATGTCCAAAATTCATGCTTGGGTTGGTTTCACGCCATTTCGTTGTCGCACGTGACCCATTGCGAAAACTTCTATCGGGGTGCATACCAAGCATGAGTTTTTACCATCGGAACAATTTCTTGTTTTTTCGCAACGAACATTCCCAATCTACTACTTTAGAACCAAAATTCTTGGTTGGGGTGTATTCGTGCCGTTTCACTGCCGCAGGTGACCCATTGCGAAAACGGGTATCGGGGTGCATACAGGGCATGAGTTTGTGCCATCGTAATAATTTCTTCTTTTTTCGCAACGAATATGCCCAATCTACTACTTTAGATCCAAAACTCTTGGTTGGGGTGGATTCGTGCCATTTCGCTGCCGCAGGTGACCCATTGCGAAAACGGGTATCGGGGTGCATACAGGGCATGAGTTTGTGCCACCGGAATCATTTCTTCATTTTACGCAACAAACATGCCCAATCCACTACTTTAGATCCAAAACTCATGTTTGAGGTGGATTCGCGCCATTTCGCTGCCACACTTGACCCATTGCGAAAACGGGTATCGGGTTGCATACAGGGCATGCGTTTGTGCCACCAAAATCATTTCTTCATTTTTCACAACAAACATGCCCAATCCAGTAGTTTAGGTCGAAAACTCATGTTTGGGTTAGTTTCGCGCCATTTCGTTGTTGCACGTGACCCATTGCGCAAACTGGTACCTGGGTGCATTGAAGGCTGGATTTTGTTCCATTGGATCATTTCTTCGTTTTTTGCAACGAACATCCCCAATCCACTACTTTAGGTCCAAAACTCATTTTGGGTTGGTTTCGTGCCATTTGTTGTCGCACGTGACCCATTTTGAAAACGGGTATCGCGGTGCAAACAAAGCATGAGTTGTGCCATCGGAATCATTTCGTCTTTTTACGTAAGGAACATGCCCAATCGACTACTGTAGGTCCGACACTCATGTTTGAAGTGGTTTCACGCCATTTTGTTGTCGCACGTGACCCATTGCCAAAACGGGTATCGCGGTGCATGCAAAGCATGAGTTGTGCCATCGGAATCATTTCCTCTTTTTTCGTCGCGAACATGGCCAATCCACTAATGTAGGTCCAAAACTCATGTTTGAAGTGGTTTCACGCCATTTCGTTGCACCATTGCGAAAACAGGTATTGGGGTGCATAAAAATCATGAATTTGTGCCACATGAACCATTTCTTCATTTTCCACAACGGACATGCCCAAGGTACTACGTTAGGTCCAAAACTCGTGTTTGGGGTGGTTTCGCGCCATGTCGTTGCCGCACGTGAACCATTGCGAAAACAGGTATCGGGGTGCATACAAGGCATGAGTTTGCGCAACCGGAACCATGTCTTCTTTTTTTCGTAATGAATATCCCCAATCCACTACTTTAGGTCCAAAAATCATGTTTGAGGTGGTTTCACGCCATTTCGTTGTCGCACATGACCCATTGCCAAAACGGGTATCCCGGTGCATACAAAGCACGAGTTGTGCCATCGGAATCATTTCATCTTTTTTCGTAAGGAACAAGCCCAATCCACTAATGTAGATCCAAATTTCATGTTTGAAGTGGTTTCACGCCATTTCGTTGCCGCACATTACCCCTTGCTAGAACGGGTATCGGGGTGCATACAAATCATGAATTTGTGCCACATGAACTATTCCTTCTTTTTCCGCAATGAACATGCCCAAGGTACTACGTTAGGTCCAAATCTCGTGTTTGGTGTGGTTTCGTGCCATTTCGTTGCCGCATGTGCACCATTGCGAAAACAGGTATCGGGGTGCATACAAGGCATGAGTTTGCGCAACCGGAACCATCTCTTCTTTTTTTCGTAACGAACATCCCCAATCCACTTCTTTAGGTCCAAAAATCATGTTTGAGGTGGTTTCACGCCATTTCGTTGTCGCACATGACCCATTGCCAAAACGGGTATCCCGGTGCATACAAAGCACGAGTTGTGCCATCGGAATCATTTCTTCTTTTTTCGTAAGGAACAAGCCCAATCCACTAATGTAGATCCAAATTTCATGTTTGAAGTGGTTTCACGCCATTTCGTTGCCGCACATTACCCCTTGCTAGAACGGGTATCGGGGTGCATACAAATCATGAATTTGTGCCACATGAACTATTCCTTCTTTTTCCGCAATGAACATGCCCAAGGTACTACGTTAGGTCCAAATCTCGTGTTTGGTGTGGTTTCGCGCCATTTCGTTGCCGCATGTGCACCATTGCGAAAACAGGTATCGGGGTGCATACAAGGCATGAGTTTGCACAACCGGAACCATCTCTTCTTTTTTTCGTAATGAACATCCCCAATCCACTACTTTAGGTCCAAAAATCATGTTCGAGGTGGTTTCACGGCATTTCGTTGTCGCACGTGACCCATTGCCAAAACGGGTATCGGGGTGCATAAAAAGTATGAGTTTGTGCCATCGGAATCATTTCTTCTTTTTTCATAACGAACATGTCCAATCCACTACTTTATGTCCAAAATTCATGCTTGGGTTGGTTTCACGCCATTTCGTTGTCGCACGTGACCCATTGCGAAAACTTCTATCGGGGTGCATACCAAGCATGAGTTTTTACCATCGGAACAATTTCTTGTTTTTTCGCAACGAACATTCCCAATCTACTACTTTAGAACCAAAATTCTTGGTTGGGGTGTATTCGTGCCGTTTCACTGCCGCAGGTGACCCATTGCGAAAACGGGTATCGGGGTGCATACAGGGCATGAGTTTGTGCCATCGTAATAATTTCTTCTTTTTTCGCAACGAATATGCCCAATCTACTACTTTAGATCCAAAACTCTTGGTTGGGGTGGATTCGTGCCATTTCGCTGCCGCAGGTGACCCATTGCGAAAACGGGTATCGGGGTGCATACAGGGCATGAGTTTGTGCCACCGGAATCATTTCTTCATTTTACGCAACAAACATGCCCAATCCACTACTTTAGATCCAAAACTCATGTTTGAGGTGGATTCGCGCCATTTCGCTGCCACACTTGACCCATTGCGAAAACGGGTATCGGGTTGCATACAGGGCATGCGTTTGTGCCACCAAAATCATTTCTTCATTTTTCACAACAAACATGCCCAATCCAGTAGTTTAGGTCGAAAACTCATGTTTGGGTTAGTTTCGCGCCATTTCGTTGTTGCACGTGACCCATTGCGCAAACTGGTACCTGGGTGCATTGAAGGCTGGATTTTGTTCCATTGGATCATTTCTTCGTTTTTTGCAACGAACATCCCCAATCCACTACTTTAGGTCCAAAACTCATTTTGGGTTGGTTTCGTGCCATTTGTTGTCGCACGTGACCCATTTTGAAAACGGGTATCGCGGTGCAAACAAAGCATGAGTTGTGCCATCGGAATCATTTCGTCTTTTTACGTAAGGAACATGCCCAATCGACTACTGTAGGTCCGACACTCATGTTTGAAGTGGTTTCACGCCATTTTGTTGTCGCACGTGACCCATTGCCAAAACGGGTATCGCGGTGCATGCAAAGCATGAGTTGTGCCATCGGAATCATTTCCTCTTTTTTCGTCGGGAACATGGCCAATCCACTAATGTAGGTCCAAAACTCATGTTTGAAGTGGTTTCACGCCATTTCGTTGCACCATTGCGAAAACAGGTATTGGGGTGCATAAAAATCATGAATTTGTGCCACATGAACCATTTCTTCATTTTCCACAACGGACATGCCCAAGGTACTACGTTAGGTCCAAAACTCGTGTTTGGGGTGGTTTCGCGCCATGTCGTTGCCGCACGTGAACCATTGCGAAAACAGGTATCGGGGTGCATACAAGGCATGAGTTTGCGCAACCGGAACCATGTCTTCTTTTTTTCGTAATGAATATCCCCAATCCACTACTTTAGGTCCAAAAATCATGTTTGAGGTGGTTTCACGCCATTTCGTTGTCGCACATGACCCATTGCCAAAACGGGTATCCCGGTGCATACAAAGCACGAGTTGTGCCATCGGAATCATTTCATCTTTTTTCGTAAGGAACAAGCCCAATCCACTAATGTAGATCCAAATTTCATGTTTGAAGTGGTTTCACGCCATTTCGTTGCCGCACATTACCCCTTGCTAGAACGGGTATCGGGGTGCATACAAATCATGAATTTGTGCCACATGAACTATTCCTTCTTTTTCCGCAATGAACATGCCCAAGGTACTACGTTAGGTCCAAATCTCGTGTTTGGTGTGGTTTCGTGCCATTTCGTTGCCGCATGTGCACCATTGCGAAAACAGGTATCGGGGTGCATACAAGGCATGAGTTTGCGCAACCGGAACCATCTCTTCTTTTTTTCGTAACGAACATCCCCAATCCACTTCTTTAGGTCCAAAAATCATGTTTGAGGTGGTTTCACGCCATTTCGTTGTCGCACATGACCCATTGCCAAAACGGGTATCCCGGTGCATACAAAGCACGAGTTGTGCCATCGGAATCATTTCTTCTTTTTTCGTAAGGAACAAGCCCAATCCACTAATGTAGATCCAAATTTCATGTTTGAAGTGGTTTCACGCCATTTCGTTGCCGCACATTACCCCTTGCTAGAACGGGTATCGGGGTGCATACAAATCATGAATTTGTGCCACATGAACTATTCCTTCTTTTTCCGCAATGAACATGCCCAAGGTACTACGTTAGGTCCAAATCTCGTGTTTGGTGTGGTTTCGCGCCATTTCGTTGCCGCATGTGCACCATTGCGAAAACAGGTATCGGGGTGCATACAAGGCATGAGTTTGCACAACCGGAACCATCTCTTCTTTTTTTCGTAATGAACATCCCCAATCCACTACTTTAGGTCCAAAAATCATGTTCGAGGTGGTTTCACGGCATTTCGTTGTCGCACGTGACCCATTGCCAAAACGGGTATCGGGGTGCATAAAAAGTATGAGTTTGTGCCATCGGAATCATTTCTTCTTTTTTCATAACGAACATGTCCAATCCACTACTTTATGTCCAAAATTCATGCTTGGGTTGGTTTCACGCCATTTCGTTGTCGCACGTGACCCATTGCGAAAACTTCTATCGGGGTGCATACCAAGCATGAGTTTTTACCATCGGAACAATTTCTTGTTTTTTCGCAACGAACATTCCCAATCTACTACTTTAGAACCAAAATTCTTGGTTGGGGTGTATTCGTGCCGTTTCACTGCCGCAGGTGACCCATTGCGAAAACGGGTATCGGGGTGCATACAGGGCATGAGTTTGTGCCATCGTAATAATTTCTTCTTTTTTCGCAACGAATATGCCCAATCTACTACTTTAGATCCAAAACTCTTGGTTGGGGTGGATTCGTGCCATTTCGCTGCCGCAGGTGACCCATTGCGAAAACGGGTATCGGGGTGCATACAGGGCATGAGTTTGTGCCACCGGAATCATTTCTTCATTTTACGCAACAAACATGCCCAATCCACTACTTTAGATCCAAAACTCATGTTTGAGGTGGATTCGCGCCATTTCGCTGCCACACTTGACCCATTGCGAAAACGGGTATCGGGTTGCATACAGGGCATGCGTTTGTGCCACCAAAATCATTTCTTCATTTTTCACAACAAACATGCCCAATCCAGTAGTTTAGGTCGAAAACTCATGTTTGGGTTAGTTTCGCGCCATTTCGTTGTTGCACGTGACCCATTGCGCAAACTGGTACCTGGGTGCATTGAAGGCTGGATTTTGTTCCATTGGATCATTTCTTCGTTTTTTGCAACGAACATCCCCAATCCACTACTTTAGGTCCAAAACTCATTTTGGGTTGGTTTCGTGCCATTTGTTGTCGCACGTGACCCATTTTGAAAACGGGTATCGCGGTGCAAACAAAGCATGAGTTGTGCCATCGGAATCATTTCGTCTTTTTACGTAAGGAACATGCCCAATCGACTACTGTAGGTCCGACACTCATGTTTGAAGTGGTTTCACGCCATTTTGTTGTCGCACGTGACCCATTGCCAAAACGGGTATCGCGGTGCATGCAAAGCATGAGTTGTGCCATCGGAATCATTTCCTCTTTTTTCGTCGGGAACATGGCCAATCCACTAATGTAGGTCCAAAACTCATGTTTGAAGTGGTTTCACGCCATTTCGTTGCACCATTGCGAAAACAGGTATTGGGGTGCATAAAAATCATGAATTTGTGCCACATGAACCATTTCTTCATTTTCCACAACGGACATGCCCAAGGTACTACGTTAGGTCCAAAACTCGTGTTTGGGGTGGTTTCGCGCCATGTCGTTGCCGCACGTGAACCATTGCGAAAACAGGTATCGGGGTGCATACAAGGCATGAGTTTGCGCAACCGGAACCATGTCTTCTTTTTTTCGTAATGAATATCCCCAATCCACTACTTTAGGTCCAAAAATCATGTTTGAGGTGGTTTCACGCCATTTCGTTGTCGCACATGACCCATTGCCAAAACGGGTATCCCGGTGCATACAAAGCACGAGTTGTGCCATCGGAATCATTTCATCTTTTTTCGTAAGGAACAAGCCCAATCCACTAATGTAGATCCAAATTTCATGTTTGAAGTGGTTTCACGCCATTTCGTTGCCGCACATTACCCCTTGCTAGAACGGGTATCGGGGTGCATACAAATCATGAATTTGTGCCACATGAACTATTCCTTCTTTTTCCGCAATGAACATGCCCAAGGTACTACGTTAGGTCCAAATCTCGTGTTTGGTGTGGTTTCGTGCCATTTCGTTGCCGCATGTGCACCATTGCGAAAACAGGTATCGAGGTGCATACAAGGCATGAGTTTGCGCAACCGGAACCATCTCTTCTTTTTTTCGTAACGAACATCCCCAATCCACTTCTTTAGGTCCAAAAATCATGTTTGAGGTGGTTTCACGCCATTTCGTTGTCGCACATGACCCATTGCCAAAACGGGTATCCCGGTGCATACAAAGCACGAGTTGTGCCATCGGAATCATTTCATCTTTTTTCGTAAGGAACAAGCCCAATCCACTAATGTAGATCCAAATTTCATGTTTGAAGTGGTTTCACGCCATTTCGTTGCCGCACATTACCCCTTGCTAGAACGGGTATCGGGGTGCATACAAATCATGAATTTGTGCCACATGAACTATTCCTTCTTTTTCCGCAATGAACATGCCCAAGGTACTACGTTAGGTCCAAATCTCGTGTTTGGTGTGGTTTCGCGCCATTTCGTTGCCGCATGTGCACCATTGCGAAAACAGGTATCGGGGTGCATACAAGGCATGAGTTTGCGCAACCGGAACCATGTCTTCTTTTTTTCGTAACGAACATCCCCAATCCACTTCTTTAGGTCCAAAAATCATGTTTGAGGTGGTTTCACGCCATTTCGTTGTCGCACATGACCCATTGCCAAAACGGGTATCCCGGTGCATACAAAGCACGAGTTGTGCCATCGGAATCATTTCATCTTTTTTCGTAAGGAACAAGCCCAATCCACTAATGTAGATCCAAATTTCATGTTTGAAGTGGTTTCACGCCATTTCGTTGCCGCACATTACCCCTTGCTAGAACGGGTATCGGGGTGCATACAAATCATGAATTTGTGCCACATGAACTATTCCTTCTTTTTCCGCAATGAACATGCCCAAGGTACTACGTTAGGTCCAAATCTCGTGTTTGGTGTGGTTTCGCGCCATTTCGTTGCCGCATGTGCACCATTGCGAAAACAGGTATCGGGGTGCATACAAGGCATGAGTTTGCGCAACCGGAACCATCTCTTCTTTTTTTCGTAACGAACATCCCCAATCCACTTCTTTAGGTCCAAAAATCATGTTTGAGGTGGTTTCACGCCATTTCGTTGTCGCACATGACCCATTGCCAAAACGGGTATCCCGGTGCATACAAAGCACGAGTTGTGCCATCGGAATCATTTCTTCTTTTTTCGTAAGGAACAAGCCCAATCCACTAATGTAGATCCAAATTTCATGTTTGAAGTGGTTTCACGCCATTTCGTTGCCGCACATTACCCCTTGCTAGAACGGGTATCGGGGTGCATACAAATCATGAATTTGTGCCACATGAACTATTCCTTCTTTTTCCGCAATGAACATGCCCAAGGTACTACGTTAGGTCCAAATCTCGTGTTTGGTGTGGTTTCGCGCCATTTCGTTGCCGCATGTGCACCATTGCGAAAACACGTATCGGGGTGCATACAAGGCATGAGTTTGCACAACCGGAACCATCTCTTCTTTTTTTCGTAATGAACATCCCCAATCCACTACTTTAGGTCCAAAAATCATGTTCGAGGTGGTTTCACGCCATTTCGTTGTCGCACGTGACCCATTGCCAAAACGGGTATCGGGGTGCATAAAAAGTATGAGTTTGTGCCATCGGAATCATTTCTTCTTTTTTCATAACGAACATGTCCAATCCACTACTTTATGTCCAAAATTCATGCTTGGGTTGGTTTCACGCCATTTCGTTGTCGCACGTGACCCATTGCGAAAACTTCTATCGGGGTGCATACCAAGCATGAGTTTTTACCATCGGAACAATTTCTTGTTTTTTCGCAACGAACATTCCCAATCTACTACTTTAGAACCAAAATTCTTGGTTGGGGTGTATTCGTGCCGTTTCACTGCCGCAGGTGACCCATTGCGAAAACGGGTATCGGGGTGCATACAGGGCATGAGTTTGTGCCATCGTAATAATTTCTTCTTTTTTCGCAACGAATATGCCCAATCTACTACTTTAGATCCAAAACTCTTGGTTGGGGTGGATTCGTGCCATTTCGCTGCCGCAGGTGACCTATTGCGAAAACGGGTATCGGGGTGCATACAGGGCATGAGTTTGTGCCACCAGAATCATTTCTTCATTTTATGCAACAAACATGCCCAATCCACTACTTTAGATCCAAAACTCATGTTTGAGGTGGATTCGCGCCATTTCGCTGCCACACTTGACCCATTGCGAAAACGGGTATCGGGTTGCATACAGGGCATGCGTTTGTGCCACCAAAATCATTTCTTCATTTTTCACAACAAACATGCCCAATCCAGTAGTTTAGGTCGAAAACTCATGTTTGGGTTAGTTTCGCGCCATTTCGTTGTTGCACGTGACCCATTGCGCAAACTGGTACCTGGGTGCATTGAAGGCTGGATTTTGTTCCATTGGATCATTTCTTCGTTTTTTGCAACGAACATCCCCAATCCACTTCTTTAGGTCCAAAAATCATGTTTGAGGTGGTTTCACGCCATTTCGTTGTCGCACATGACCCATTGCCAAAACGGGTATCCCGGTGCATACAAAGCACGAGTTGTGCCATCGGAATCATTTCATCTTTTTTCGTAAGGAACAAGCGCAATCCACTAATGTAGATCCAAATTTCATGTTTGAAGTGGTTTCACGCCATTTCGTTGCCGCACATTACCCCTTGCTAGAACGGGTATCGGGGTGCATACAAATCATGAATTTGTGCCACATGAACTATTCCTTCTTTTTCCGCAATGAACATGCCCAAGGTACTACGTTAGGTCCAAATCTCGTGTTTGGTGTGGTTTCGCGCCATTTCGTTGCCGCATGTGCACCATTGCGAAAACAGGTATCGGGGTGAATACAAGGCATGAGTTTGCGCAACCGGAACGATCTCCTCTTTTTTTCGTAATGAACATCCCCAATCCACTACTTTAGGTCCAAAAATCATGTTCGAGGTGGTTTCAGGCCATTTCGTTGTCGCACGTGACCCATTGCCAAAACGGGTATCGGGGTGCATACAAAGCATGAGTTTGTGCCATCGGAATCATTTCTTCTTTTTTCATAACGAACATGTCCAATCCACTACTTTATGTCCAAAATTCATGCTTGGGTTGGTTTCACGCTATTTCGTTGTCGCACGTGACCCAATGCGAAAACTTCTATCGGGGTGCATACCAAGCATGAGTTTTTACCATCGGAACAATTTCTTCTTTTTTCGCAACGAACATGCCCAATCTACTACTTTAGATCCAAAAGTATTGGTTGGGGTGTATTCGTGCCGTTTCGCTATCGCACGTGACCCATTGCGAAAACGGGTATCGGGGTGCATATAGGGCATGAGTTAGTGCCACTGGAATCATTTGTTCATTTTACGCAACAAAATGCCCAATCCACTACTTTAGTTCCAAAACTCATGTTTGGGGTGGATTCGCGACATTTCGCTGCCGCACGTGACCGATTGCAAAAACGGGTATCTGGGTGCATACAGGGCATGCGTTTGTGCCACCGGAATCATTTTTTCATTTTTCGCAACAAACATGCCCACTCCAGTACTTTAGGTCGAAAACTCAGGTTTGGGTTTGTTTCGCGCCATTTCGTTGTCGCACGTGACCCATTGCGCAAACGGGTACCAGGGTGCATTGAAGGCATGATTTTGTGCCATTGGATCATTTCTTCTTTTTTTGCAACGAATATCCCCAATCCACTACCTTAGGTCCAAAACTCATTTTGGGTTGGTTTCGCGCCATTTGTTGTCTCACGTGACCCATTTTGAAAACGGGTATCCCGATGCAAACAAAGCATGAGTTGTGCCATCGGAATCATTTCGTCTTTTTTCGTAAGGAACATGCCCAATCGACTACTGTAGGTCCGACACTCATGTTTGAAGTGGTTTCACGCCATTTCGTTGCCACACGTGACCCCTTGCTAAAACGGGTATCGAGGTGCATACAAATCATGAATTTGTGCCACATGAACCATTTCTTCTTTTTCCGCAACGAACAGGCCCAAGGTACTATGTTAGGTCCAAAACTCGTGTTTGGGGTGGTTTCGTGCCATTTCGTTGCCGCACGTGAACCATTGAGAAAACAGGTATCGGGGTGCATACAAGGCATTAGTTTTCGCAACCGAAACCATCTCTTCTTTTTTCGTAATGAACATCCCCGATCCACTACTTTAGGTCCAAAAATCATGTTTGAGGTGGTTTCACGCCATTTCGTAGTGGCACGTGACCCATTGCCAAAACGTGCATACAAAGCATGAGTTTGTGCCATCGGAATCATTTTTTCTTTTTTCGTAATGAACATGTCCAATCCACTACTTTTGGACCAAAATTCATGTTTGGGTTGGTTTCACGCCATTTCGTTGTAGCACGTCACCCATTGCAAAAACTTCTATCGGGGTGCATACCAAGCATGAGTTTGTACCATCGGAACAACTTCCACTTTTTCGCAACGAACATGCCCAATCTACTACTTTAGGTCCAAAACTCATGTTTGGGGTGGTTTCACGCCATGTCGTTGCCGCACGTAAACCATTGCGAAAACAGGTATCGAGGTGCATACAAGGCATGAGTTTGCGCAACCTGAACCATCTCTTCTTTTTTTCGTAATGAACATTACCAATCCACTACTTTAGGTCCAAAAATCATGTTTGAGGTGGTTTCGCGCCATTTGTTGTCGCACGTGACCCATTGCCAAAACGGGTATCGCGGTGCATACAAAGCATGTGTTGTGCCATCGGAATCATTTCGTCTTTTTTCGTAAGGAACATGCCCAATCCACTATTGTAGGTCTGACACTCATGTTTGAAGTGGTTTCACGCCATTTCATTGCCGCACGTGACCCCTTGCTAATACGGGTATCGGGGTGCATACAAATCATGAATTTGTGCCAACTGAACCATTTCTTCTTTTTCCACAACGAACATGCCCAAGGTACTACGTTAGGTCCAAAACTCATGTTTGGGGTGGTTTCGTGCCATTTCGTTGCCGCACGTGAACCCATTGCGAAAATAAGTATCGGGGTGCATACAAGGCATGAGTTTGCGCAACCGGAACCATCTCTTCTTTTTTTCATAATGAACATCCCCAATCCAATACTTTAGGTCGAAAAATCATGTTTGAGGTGGTTTCACGCCATTTCGTTGTCGCACATGACCCATTGCCAAAACGGGTATCGCGGTGCATACAAAGCATGAGTTTGTGCCATCGGAATCATTTCTTCTTTTTTCGTAACAAACATGTCCAATCAAATACTTTAGGTCCACAATTCATGTTTGGGTTGATTTCACGCCATTTCATTGTCACACGTGACCCATTGCGAAAACTTCTGTCGGGGGTGCATACCAAGCATGAGTTTGTACCATCGAAACAATTTCTTCTTTTTTCGCAACGAACATGCCCAATCCACTACTTTAGATCCAAAACTCATGTTTGGGGTTGATTCGCGCCATTTGGCTGCCGCACGCGACCCATTGTGAAAAAGGGTATCATGGTGCATACAGGGCATGAGTTTGTGCTACCGGAATCATTTCTTCATTTTTCGCAACAAACCTGCCAATACACTACTTTAGATCCATAACTCATGTTTGGGGTGGATTCGCTCCATTTCGTTGTCGCACGTGACTCATTGCCAAATAGGTATCAAGGTGCATACAAACCATGAGTTTGTTCCATCGGAATCATTTCTTCTTTTTTCATAACGAACATGTCCAATCTACTACTTTAGATCCAAAAGTTATGTTTGGGGTGGATTCATGCCATTTCGTTGCCGCACGTGACCCATAGCGAAAACGGGTATCGGGGTGCATTCAGGGCATGAGTTTGTGCCACCGGAATCATTTCTTCATTTTTCGCAACAAACATGCCCAATCCACTACTTTAGATCCAAAACTCATGTTTGGGGTGGATTCACGCCATTTCGTTGTCGCACATGACCCTTTGCGCAAACGGGTACCTGGGTGCATAGAAGGCAGGATTTTGTGCCATTGGATCATTTCTTCTTTTTTTGCAACGAACATCCCCAATCCACTACTTTAGGTCCAAAACTCATTTTGGGTTGGTTTCGTGCCATTTCGTTGTCGCACGTGACCCATTGCGAAAACTTCTATCAGGGTGCATACCAAGCATCAATTTGTACCATCGGAACAATTTCTTCTTTTTTCACAACGAACATGCCCAATCCACTACTTTTGATCCAATACTCATCTTTGGGGTGGATTCACACCATTTCGCTGCCGCACGTGACCCATTGCGAAAACGGGTATCGGGGTGCATACAGGTCATGAGTTTGTACCACCGGAATCATTTCTTCATTTTTCACAACAAACATGCCCAATCCACTACTTTAGATCCAAAACTCATGTTTGGGGTGGATTCGCGCCATTGCGCTGCCGCACGTGACCCATTGCGAAAACGGGTATCGGGGTGCATACACGGCATGAGTTTGTGCCACCGGAATCATTTCTTCATTTTTCGCAACAAACATGCCAAATCCACTACTTTAGATCCAAAACTCATGTTTGGGGTGGATTCGCGTCATTGCGCTGCCGCACGTGACCCATTGCGAAAACGAGTATCGGGGTTCTTACAGGGCATGAGTTTGTGCCACCGGAATCATTTTTTCATTTTTCACAACAAACATGCCCAATGCACTACTTTAGATCCAAAACTCATGTTTGGGGTGGATTCACGCTATTTCGCTGCCGCACGTGACCCATTGCGAAAACAGGTTTCGGGGTGCATACAGGGCATGAGTTTGTGCCACCGGAATCGTTTCTTCATTTTTCGCAACAAACATGCCCAATCCACTACTTTAGATCCAAAACTCATGTTTGAGGTGGATTCTTCGCCATTTCGCTGCCGCACGTGACCCATTGCGAAAACGGGCATCGGGGTGCATACAGGGCATGCGTTTGTGCCACTGGAGTCATTTATTCATTTTTCGCAACAAACTTGCCCAATCCAGTACTTTAGGTCGAAAACTCATGTTTTGGTTAGTTTCGCGCCATTTCGTTGTCGCACGTGACCCATTGCGCAAACGGGTACCTGGGTGCATAGAAGGCAGGATTTTGTGCCATTGGATCATTTCTTCCTTTTTTGCAACGAACATCCCCAATCCACTACTTTAGGTCCAAAACTCATTTTGGGTTGGTTTCGCGCCATTTGTTGTCGCACGTGATCCATTTTGAAAACGGGTATCGCGGTGCATACAATGCATTAGTTGTGCCGTCGGAATCATTTCTTCTTTTTCCACAACGAACATGCCCAAGGTACTACGGTAGGTCCGACACTCATGTTTGGGGTGGTTTCGCTCAATTTCGTTGCCGCACGTGAACCATTGCGAAAACAGGTATCGGGGTGCATACAAGGCATGAGTTTGCGCAACCGGAACCATCTCTTCTTTTTTTCATAATGAACATCCCCAATCCACTACTTTAGGTCGAAAAATCATGTTTGAGGTGGTTTCACGCCATTTCGTTGTCGCACCTGACCCATTGCCAAAACGGGAATCGCGGTGCATACAAAGCATGAGTTTGTGCCACCGGAATCATTTCCTCTTTTTTCATAACAAACATGTCCAATCCACTACTTTAGGTCCACAATTCATGTTTGGGTTGATTTCATGCCATTTCGTTGTCGCACGTGACCCATTGCGAAAACATCTATCGGGGTGCATACCAAGCATGACTTTGTACCATCGGAACAATTTCTTCTTTTTTCGCAACGAACATGCCCAATCCACTACTTTAGATCCAAAACTCAAGTTTGAGGTGGATTCGCGCCATTTCGCTGCCGCACGTGACCCATTGCGAAAACGGGTACAGGGGTGCATACAGGGCATGCGTTTGTGCCACCGAAATCATTTCTTCATTTTTCACAACTAACATGCCCAATCCAGTACTTTAGGTCAAAAACTCATGTTTGGGTTAGTTTCGCTCCATTTCGTTGTCGCACGTGACCCATTGCGAAAACTTCTATCGGGGTGCATACCAAGCATGAGTTTGTACCATCGGAACAATTTCTTCTTGTTTTGCAACGAACATGCCCAATCCACTACTTTAGATCCAAAACTCAAGTTTGGTGTGGATTCGCGCCATTTCGCTGCCGCACGTGATCCTTTGCGAAAATGGGTATCGGGGTGCTTAAAGGGCATGAGTTTGTGCCACCGGAATCATTTCTTCATTTTTCACAACAAACATGCCCAATCCACTACTTTAGATCCAAAACTCAAGTTTGGGGTGGATTCGCGCCATTTGGCTGCCGCACGTGACCCATTGCGAAAACGGGTTTCGGGGTGCATACAGGGCATGCGTTTGTGCCACCGGAATCATTTCTTCATTTTTCGCAACAAAGAAGCCCAATCCAGTACTTTAGGTCAAAAACTCATGTTTGTTTGGTTTCGCGCCATTTCGTTGTCGCATGTGACAAATTGCGAAAACTTCTATCGGGGTGCATACCAAGCATGAGTTTGTACCATGGGAACAATTTCTTCTTTTTTCACAACAAACATGCCCAATCCACTACTTTAGATCGAAAACTCATGTTTGGGGTGGATTCGCGCCATTTCGCTACCGCACGTGACCCATAGCGAAAACGGGTATCGGGGTGCATACAGGGCATGCGTTTGTGCCACCGGAATCATTTCTTCATTTTTCGCAACAAACCTGCCAATACACTACTTTAGATCCATAACTCATGTTTGGGGTGGATTCGCTCCATTTCGTTGTCGCACGTGACTCATTGCCAAATAGGTATCAAGGTGCATACAAACCATGAGTTTGTTCCATCGGAATCATTTCTTCTTTTTTCATAACGAACATGTCCAATCTACTACTTTAGATCCAAAAGTCATGTTTGGGGTGGATTCATGCCATTTCGTTGCCGCACGTGACCCATAGCGAAAACGGGTATCGGGGTGCATTCAGGGCATGAGTTTGTGCCACCGGAATCATTTCTTCATTTTTCGCAACAAACATGCCCAATCCACTACTTTAGATCCAAAACTCATGTTTGGGGTGGATTCGCGCCATTTCGTTGTCGCACATGACCCTTTGCGCAAACGGGTACCTGGGTGCATAGAAGGCAGGATTTTGTGCCATTGGATCATTTCTTCTTTTTTTGCAACGAACATCCCCAATCCACTACTTTAGGTCCAAAACTCATTTTGGGTTGGTTTCGTGCCATTTCGTTGTCGCACGTGACCCATTGCGAAAACTTCTATCGGGGTGCATACCAAGCATCAATTTGTACCATCGGAACAATTTCTTCTTTTTTCACAACGAACATGCCCAATCCACTACTTTTGATCCAATACTCATCTTTGGGGTGGATTCACACCATTTCGCTGCCGCACGTGACCCATTGCGAAAACGGGTATCGGGGTGCATACAGGTCATGAGTTTGTACCACCGGAATCATTTCTTCATTTTTCGCAACAAACATGCCCAATCCACTACTTTAGATACAAAACTCATGTTTGGGGTGGATTCGCGCTATTGCGTTGCCGCACGTGACCCATTGCGAAAACGGGTATCGGGGTGCATACACGGCATGAGTTTGTGCCACCGGAATCATTTCTTCATTTTTCGCAACAAACATGCCCAATCCACTACTTTAGGTCCAAAATTCATGTCTGGGTTGGTTTCACGCCATTTCGTTGTCGCACGTGACCCATTGCAAAAACATCTATCGGGGTGCATACCAAGCATGAGTTTGTACCACCGGAATCGTTTCTTCATTTTTCGCAACAAACTTGCCCAATCCACTCCTTTAGACCCAAAACTCATGTTTGGGGTGCATTCGCGCTATTGCGCTGCCGCACGTGACCCATTGCGAAAACGGGTATCGGGGTGCATACAGGGCATGAGTTTGTGCCACCGGAATCATTTCTTCATTTTTTGCAACAAACATGCCCAATCCACTACTTTAGATCCAAAATTCATGTTTGGGTTGGTTTCACGCCATTTCGTTGTCGCACGTGACCCATTGCAAAAACATCTATCGGGGTGCATACCAAGCATGAGTTTGTACCATCAGAACAATTTCTTCTTTTTTCGCAACGAACATGCCCAATCCACTACTTTAGATCCAAAAGTCAAGTTTGTGGTGGACTCGCGCCATTTCGCTGCCGCACATGAACCATTGCGAAAACGGGTATCGGGGTGCATATAGGCATGAGTTTGTGCCACCGGAATCATTTCTCAATTTTTCGCAACAAACATGCCCAATCCACAACTTTAGGTCCAAAATTCATGTTTGGCTTTGTTTCACGCCATTTCGGTATCGCACGTGACCCATTGCAAAAACATCTATCGGGGTGCATACCAAGCATGAGTTTGTACCACCGGAATCATTTCTTCATTTTTCGCAACAAACATGCCCAATCCACTACTTTAGATCCAAACCTCATGTTTGTTGTGGATTCGCGCTATTGCGCTGCCGCACATGACCCATTGCGAAAACGGGTATCGGGGTGCATACAGGGCATGAGTTTGTGCCACCCGAATCATTTCTTCATTTTTGGCAACAAACTTGCCCAATCCAATACTTTAGGTCCAAAATTGTTTTTTGGGTTGGTTTCACGCCATTTTGTTGTCGCACGTGACCCATTGCGAAAACTTCTATCGGGGTACATACCAAGCATGAGTTTGTACCATCAGAACAATTTCTTCTTTTTTCGCAACGAACATGCCCAATCCACTACTTTAGATCCAAAACAAATGCTTGGGGTGGATTCGTGCCATTGCGCTGCTGCACGTATTTCATTGCGAAAACTTCTATCGGGGTGCGTACCAAGCATGAGTTTGTACCACCGGAATCATTTCTTCATTTTTCGCAACAATCATGCCCAATCCACTACTTTAGATACAAAACTCATGTTTGGGGTGGATTCGCGCTATTGCGATGCCGCACGTGACCCGTTGCGAAAACGGGTATCGGGGTGCATACACGGCATGAGTTTGTGCCACCGGAATCATTTCTTCATTTTTCGCAACAAACATGCCCAATCCACTACTTTAGGTCCAAAATTCATGTTTGGCTTTGTTTCACGCCATTTCGGTGTCGCACGTGACCCATTGGGAAAACATCTATCGGGGTGCATACCAAGCATGAGCTTGTACCACCGGAATCATTTCTTCATTTTTCGCAACAAACATGCCCAATCCACTACTTTAGATCCAAAACTCATGTTTGTGGTGGATTCGCGCTATTGCGCTACCGCACGTGACCCATTGCGAAAACGGGTATCGGGGTGCATACAGGGCATGAGTTTGTGCCACCCGAATCATTTCTTCATTTTTGGCAACAAACTTGCCCAATCCAATACTTTAGGTCCAAAATTGTTTTTTGGGTTGGTTTCACGCCATTTTGTTGTCGCACGTGACCCATTGCGAAACCTTCTATCGGGGTACATACCAAGCATGAGTTTGTACCATCAGAACAATTTCTTCTTTTTTCGCAACGAACATGCCCAATCCACTACTTTAGATCCAAAAGTCAAGTTTGTGGTGGATTCGCGCCATTTCGCTGCCGCACAGGACCCATTGCGAAAACGGGTATCGGGGTGCATATAGGGCATGAGTTTATGCCACCGGAATCATTTCTCAATTTTCCGCAACAAACATACCCAATCCACTACTTTAGATCCAAAACTCATGTTTGGGGTGGATTTGCGCCATTGCGCTGCCGCACGTGACCCATTGCGAAAACGGGTATCGGGGTGCATACAGGGCATGCGTTTGTGCCACCGGAATCATTTCTTCATTTTTCGCAACAAACATGCCCAATCCAGTACTTTAGGTCAAAAACTCATGTTTGGGTTGGTTTCAAGCCATTTCGTTGTCGCACCTGACCCATTGCGCAAACGGGTACCTCGGTGCATAGAAGGCAGCGTTTTGTGCTATTGGATCATTTCTTCTTTTTTTGCAACGAACATCCCCAATCCACTACTTTATATCCAAAACTCATGTTTGCGGTGGATTCGTGCCATTGCGCTGCCGCACGTATTTCCTTGCGAAAACTTCTATCGGGGTGCATACCAAGCATGAGTTTGTACCACCGGAATCACTTCTTCATTTTTCGCAACAAACATGCCCAATCCACTACTTTAGATCCAAAACTCATGTTTGGGGTGGATTCGCGCTATTGCGCTGCCGCACGTGACCCATTGCGAAAACGGGTATCGGGGTGCATACAGGGCATGAGTTTGTGCCACCGGAATCATTTCTTCATTTTTTGCAACAAACATGCCCAATCCACTACTTTAGATCCAAAATTCATGTTTGGGTTGGTTTCACGCCATTTCGTTGTCGCACGTGACCCATTGCAAAAACATCTATCGGGGTGCATACGAAGCATGAGTTTGTACCATCGGAACAATTTCTTCTTTATTCGTAACGAACATGCCCAATCCACTACTTTAGATCCATAACTCTTGTTTGCTGTCGATTCGCGCCATTTCGCTGCCGCACGTGACCCATTGCAAAAACGGGTCTCGGGGTGCATACGGGGCATGAATTTGTGCCACCGGAATCATTTCTTCATTTTTCGCAACGAACATGCCCAATCCACTACTTTAGATCCAAAACTCATGTTTGGGGTGGATTCGCGCCTTTTCGCTGCCGCACGTGACCCATTACGAAAACGGGTGTCGGGGTGCATACAGGGCATGAGTTTGTGCCACCGGAATTATTTCTTCATTTTTCGCAACAAACATGCCCAATCCACTACTTTAGGTCCAAAATTCATGTTTGGCTTGGTTTCACGCCATTTCGGTGTCGCACGGGACCCATTGCAAAAACATCTATCGCGGTGCATACCGAGCATGAGTTTGTACCACCGGAATCATTTCTTCATTTTTCGCAACAAACATGCCCAATCCACTACTTTAGATCCAAAACTCATGTTTGGGGTGGATTCACGCCATTGCGCTGCCGCATGTGACCCATTGCGAAAACAGGTATCGGGGTGCATACAGGGCATGAGATTTTGCCACCGGAATCATTTCTTCATTTTTCGCAACAAACATGCCCAATACACTACTTTAGATCCAAAACTCATGATTGGGGTGGATTTGCACCATTGCGCTGCCGCACGTGACCCATTGCGAAAACGGGTATCGGGGTGCATACAGGGCATGAGTTTCTGCCACCCGAATCATTTCTTCATTTTTTGCAAGAAACATGCCCAATCCAATACTTTAGATCCAAAATTAATGTTTGGGTTGGTTTCATGCCATTTCGTTGTCACACGTGACCCATTGCGAAAACTTCTATCGAGGTACATACCAAGCATGAGTTTGTACCATCGGAACAATTTCTTCTTTTTTCGCAACGTACATGCCCAATACACTACTTTAGATCCAAAACTCATGCTTGGGGTGCATTCGCGCCATTTCGCTGCCACACGTGACCCATTGCGAAAACGGGTATCGGGGTGCATATAGGGCATGAGTTTGTGCCACCGAACTCAATTCTTCATTTTTCGCAACGAACATGCCCAATCCACTACTTTAGATCCAAAACTCATGCTTGGGGTGGATTCGGGCCATTGCGCTGCCGCACGTCTTTCATTGCGAAAACTTCTATCGGGGGGCATATCAAGCATGAGTTTGTACCACCGGAATCATTTCTTCATTTTTCGCAACAAACATGCCCAATCCACTACTTTAGATACAAAACTCATGTTTGGCGTGGATTCGCGCTATTGCGTTGCCGCACGTGACCCATTGCGAAAACGGGTATCGGGGTGCATACACGGCATGAGTTTGTGCCACCGGAATCATTTCTTCATTTTTCCCAACAAACATGCCCAATCCAATACTTTAGGTCCAAAATTCTTGTTTGGGTTGGTTTCATGCCATTTCGTTGTCGCACGTGACCCATTGCAAAAACATCTATCGGGGTGCATACCAAGCATGAGTTTGTACCACCGGAATCACTTCTTCATTTTTCGCAACAAACATGCCCAATCCACTACTTTAGATCCAAAACACATGTTTGGCGTGGATTCACGCTATTGCGCTGCCGCACGTGACCCATTGCGAAAACGGGTATCGGGGTGCATACAGGGCATGAGTTTGTGCCACCGGAATCATTTCTTCATTTTTTGCAACAAACATGCCCAATCTACTACTTTAGGTCCAAAATTCATGTTTGGGTTAGTTTCACGCCATTTCGATGTCGCACGTGACCCATTGCAAAAACATCTATCGGGGTGCATAACAAGCATGAGTTTGTACCATCGGAACAATTCCTTCTTTATTCGTAACGAACATGCCCAATCCACTACTTTAGATCCATAACCCTTGATTGCTGTCGATTCGCGCTATTGCGCTGCCGCACGTGACCCATTGCGAAAACGCGTCTCGGGGTGCATACAGGGCATGAGTTTGTGCCACCGGAATCATTTCTTCATTTTTCGCAACAAACACGCCCGATTCAGGACTTTAGATCCAAAACTCATGTTTGGGGTGGATTCGCGCCATTGCGCCGCCGCACGTGACCCATTGGGAAAACGGGTATCGGGGTGCATGAAGGGCATGCGCTTGTGCAACCGGAATCATTTCTTCATGTTTTGCAACGAACATGCCCAATCCACTATTTTAAATCAACAACTCATGTTTGGGGTGAATTCACGCCATTCCACTGCCGCACGTGACCCATAGCGAAAATGGGTATCGGGGTGCATACAGGGCAAGAGTTTGTCCCACAGGAATCATTTCTTCATTTTTCGCAATGAACATGCCCAATCCACTACTTTAGATCCAAAACTCATGTTTGGGGTGGATTCGCGCCATTTCGCTGCCGCACGTGACCCATTGCGAAAACGGGTATCGGGGTGCATACAGGGCATGAGTTTGTGCCACCGGAATCATTTCTTCATTTTTTGCAAGAAACATGCCCAATCCACTACTTTAGATCCAGAACTCATGTTTGGGGTGGATTCGCGCCATTTCGATGCCGCACGTGACCCATTGTGAAAACTGTTATCGCGGTGTATACAGGGCATACGTTTGAGCCACCGGAATCATTTCTTCATTTTTCGCAACAAACATGCCCAATCCACTACTTTAAATCCAAAACTCATGTTTGGGGTGGATTCGCGCCATTTCGCTGCCGCACGTGACCCATTGCGAAAACGGGTATCGGGGTGCATACAAGGCATGAGTTTGTGCCACCGGATTAACAAACATGCCCAATCCACTACTTTGGATCCAAAACTCATGATTGGGGTGGATTCGCGCCATTGCGCTGCCGCACGTGACCCATTGCGAAAACGGGTATCGGGGTGCATACAGGGCATGTGTTTGTGCCACCCGACTCATTTCTTCATTTTTCGCAACAAACATGGCCAATCCAATAATTTTGGTCCAAAATTCATGATTGGGTTGGTTTCACGCCATTTCGTTGTCGCACGTGACCCATTGCGAAAACTTCTATCGGGGTACATACCAAGCATGAGTTTGTACCATCGGAACAATTTCTTCTTTTTTCGCAACGAACATGCCCAATCCACTACTTTAGATCCAAAACTCATGCTTGGGTGGATTCGCACCATTTCGCTACCACACGTGACCCATTGCGAAAACGGGTATCGGGGTGCATATAGGGCATGAGTTTGTGCCACCGGAATCATTTATTCCTTTTTCGCAACAAACATGCCCAATCCACTACTTTAGATCCAAAACTGATGTTTGGGGTGGATTCGCACCATTGCGCTGCCGCACGTGACCCAGTGCGAAAACGGGTATCGGGGTGCATACAGGGCATGCGTTTGTGCCACCGGAATCATTTCTTCATTTTTCGCAACAAACATGCCCAATCCTGTACTTTTAGGTCAAAAACTCATGTTTGGGTTGGTTTCGCGCCATTTTGTTGTCGCACATGACCCATTATGCAAACGGGAACCTGGGTGCATAGAAGGCAGGATTTTGTGCCATTGGATCAGTTCTTCTTTTTTTGCAACGAACATCCCCAATCCACTACTTTAGATCCAAAACTCATGTTTGGGGTGGATTCCCGCCATTGCGTTGCCGCACGTGACCCATTGCGAAAACAGGTATCGGGGTGCATACAGGGATGAGTTTGTGCCATCAGAATCATTTCTTCATTTTTCGCAACAAACATGGCCAATCCACTACTTTAGATCCACAACTCATGTTTGGGGTAGATTCACGCCATTGCGCTGCCGCACGTGACCCATTGCGAAAACGGGTATCGGGGTGCATACAGGCCATGAGTTTGTGACACCGGAATCATTTCTTCATTTTTCGCAACAAACATGCCCAATCCAATACTTTATGCCCAAAATCCATGTTTGGGTTGGTTTCACGCCATTTCGTTGTCGCACGTGACCCATTGCGAAAACGGGTATCGGGGTACATACCAAGCATGAGTTTGTACCATCGGGACAATTTCTTCTTTTTTCGCAACAAACATGCCCAATCCATTACTTTAGATCCATAACTCTAGTTTGGGGTCGATTCGCGCCATTTCGCTTCCGCAGGTGACCCATTGCGAAAACGGGTATCGGGGTGCATACAGGGCATGAGTTTGTGCCACTGGAATCATTTCTTCATTTTTCGCAACAAACATGCCCAATCCATTACTTTGGATCCAAAACTCATGTTTGGGGTGGATTCGCGCCATTGCGCTGCCGCACGTGACCCATTGCGAAAACGGGTATCGGGGTGCACACAGGGCATGAGTTTGTGCCCCCGGAATCATTTCTTCATTTTTCGCAACGAACATGCTCAATCCACTACTTTAGATCCAAAACTCATATTTGGGGTGGATTCGTGCTATTGCGCTGCCGCACGTATTTCATTGCGAAAACTTCTATCGGGGTGCATACCAAGCATGAGTTTGTACCACCGGAATCATTTCTTCATTTTTCGCAACGAACATGCCCAATCCACTACTTTAGATCCAAAACTCATGTTTGGGGTGGATTCGCGCCATTGCGCTGCCGCACGTGACCCATTGCGAAAACGGGTATCGGGGTGCATACAGGGCATCAGTTTGTGCCACCGGAATCATTTCTTCATTTTTCGCAACAAACATGCCCAATCCACTACTTTAGATCCAAAACTCATGTTTGGGGTGGATTCGCGCCATTGCGCTGCCGCACGTGACCCATTGCGAAAACGGGTATCGGGGTGCATACAGGGCATGAGTTTGTGCCACCGGAATCATTTCTTCATTTTTCGCAACAAACATGCCCAATCCACTACTTTAGGTCCAAAATTCATGTTTGGGTTGGTTTCACACCATTTCGTTGTCGCACGTGACCCATTGCAAAAACATCTATCGGGGTGCGTACCAAGCATGAGTTTGTACCATCGGAACAATTTCTTCTTTATTCGTAACGAACATGCCCAGTCCACTAATTTAGATCCATAACTCTTGTTTGCTGTCGATTCACGCCATTGCGCTGCCGCACGTGACCCATTGCGAAAACGCGTCTCGGGGTGCATACAGGGCATCAGTTTGTGCCACCGGAATCATTTCTTCATTTTTCGCAACAAACATGCCCAATCCACTACTTTAGATCCAAAACTCATGTTTGGGGTGGATTCGCGCCATTGCGCTGCCGCACGTGACCCATTGCGAAAACGGGTATCGGGGTGCATACAGGGCATCAGTTTGTGCCACCGGAATCATTTCTTCATTTTTCGCAACAAACATGCCCAATCCACTACTTTAGATCCAAAACTCATGTTTGGGGTGGATTCGCGTCATTGCGCTGCCGCACGTGACCCATTGCGAAAACGAGTATCGGGGTTCTTACAGGGCATGAGTTTGTGCCACCGGAATCATTTCTTCATTTTTCCCAACAAACATGCCCAATCCACTACTTTAGATCCAAAACTCATGTTTGGGGTGGATTCGCGCCATTTCGCTGCCGCACGTGACCCATTGCGAAAACGGGTAGCGGGGTGCATACAGGGCATGCCTTTGTGCCACCGGAATCATTTCTTCATTTTTCGCAACAGACATGCCCAATCCACTACTTTAGATCCAAAATTCATGTTTGGGTTGGTTTCACACCATTTCGTTGTCGCACGTGACCCATTGCAAAAACATCTATCGGGGTGCCAACCAAGCATGAGTTTGAACCATCGGAACAATTTCTTCTTTATTCGTAACGAACATGCCCAGTCCACTACTTTAGATCCATAACTCTTGTTTGCTGTCGATTCACGCCATTGCGCTGCCGCACGTGACCCATTGCGAAAACGCGTCTCGGGGTGCATACAGGGCATCAGTTTGTACCACCGGAATCATTTCTTCATTTTTCGCAACAAACATGCCCAATCCACTACTTTAGATCCAAAATTCATGTTTGGGTTGGTTTCACACCATATCGTTGTCGCACGTGACCTATTGCAAAAACATCTATCGGGGTGCCAACCAAGCATGAGTTTGAACCATCGGAACAATTTCTTCTTTATTCGTAACGAACATGCCCAGTCCACTACTTTAGATCCATAACTCTTGTTTGCTGTCGATTCACGCCATTGCGCTGCCGCACGTGACCCATTGCGAAAACGCGTCTCGGGGTGCATACAGGGCATCAGTTTGTGCCACCGGAATCATTTCTTCATTTTTCGCAACAAACATGCCCAATCCACTACTTTAGATCCAAAACTCATGTTTGGGGTGGATTCGCGCCATTGCGCTGCCGCACGTGACCCATTGCGAAAACGGGTATCGGGGTGCATACAGGGCATCAGTTTGTGCCACCGGAATCATTTCTTCATTTTTCGCAACAAACATGCCCAATCCACTACTTTAGATCCAAAACTCATGTTTGGGGTGGATTCGCGTCATTGCGCTGCCGCACGTGACCCATTGCGAAAACGAGTATCGGGGTTCTTACAGGGCATGAGTTTGTGCCACCGGAATCATTTCTTCATTTTTCGCAACAAACATGCCCAATCCACTACTTTAGATCCCCAACTCATGTATGGGGTAGATTCGCGCCATTGCGCTGCCGCACGTGACCCATTGCGAAAACGGGTATCGGGGTGCATACAGGCCATGAGTTTGTGACACCGGAATCATTTCTTCATTTTTCACAACAAACATGCCCAATCCAATACTTTATGTCCAAAATTCATGTTTGGGTTGGTTTCACGCCATTTCGTTGTCGCACGTGACCCATTGCGAAAACTTCTATCGGGGTACATACCAAGCATGAGTTTGTACCATCGGAACAATTTCTTCTTTTTTCGCAACAAACATGCCCAATCCATTACTTTAGATCCATAACTCTTGTTTGGGGTCGATTCGCGCCATTTCGCTTCCGCATCTGACCCATTGCGAAAACGGGTATCGGGGTGCATACAGGGCATGAGTTTGTGACACCGGAATCATTTCTTCATTTTTCACAACAAACATGCCCAATCCAATACTTTATGTCCAAAATTCATGTTTGGGTTGGTTTCACGCCATTTCGTTGTCGCACGTGACCCATTGCGAAAACTTCTATCGGGGTACATACCAAGCATGAGTTTGTACCATCGGAACAATTTCTTCTTTTTTCGCAACAAACATGCCCAATCCATTACTTTAGATCCATAACTCTTGTTTGGGGTCGATTCGCGCCATTTCGCTTCCGCTGGTGACCCATTGCGAAAACGGGTATCGGGGTGCATACAGGGCATGAGTTTGTGCCACCGGAATCATTTCTTCATTTTTCGCAACAAACATGCCCAATCCACTACTTTGGATCCAAAACTCATGTTTGGGGTGGATTCGCGCCATTGCGCTGCCGCACGTGACCCATTGCGAAAACGGGTATCGGGGTGCACACAGGGCATGAGTTTGTGCCACCGGAATCATTTCTTCATTTTTGGCAACGAACATGCTCAATCCACTACTTTAGACCCAAAACTCATATTTGGGGTGGATTCGTGCTATTGCGCTGCCGCACGTATTTCATTGCGAAAACTTCTATCGGGGTGCATACCAAGCATGAGTTTGTACCACCGGAATCATTTCTTCATTTTTCGCAACAAACATGCCCAATCCACTACTTTAGATCCAAAACTCATGTTTGGGGTGGATTCGCGCCATTGCGCTGCCGCACGTGACCCAATGCGAAAACGGGTATCGGGGTGCATACAGGGCATGAGTTTGTGCCACCGGAATCATTTCTTCATTTTTCGCAACAAACATGCCCACTCCACTACTTTAGGTCCAAAATTCATGTTTGGGTTGGTTTCACACCATTTCGTTGTCGCACGTGACCCATTGCAAAAACATCTATCGGGGTGCATACAAAGCATGAGTTTGTACCATCGGAACTATTTCTTCTTTATTCGTAACGAACATGCCCAGTCCACTACTTTAGATCCATAACTCTTGTTTGCTGTAGATTCACGCCATTGCGCTGCCGCACGTGACCCGTTGCGAAAACGCGTCTCGGGGTGCATACAGGGCATCAGTTTGTGCCACCGGAATCATTTCTTCATTTTTCCCAACAAACATGCCCAATCCACTACTTCAGATCCAAAACTCATGTTTGGGGTGGATTCGCGCCATTGCGCTGCCGCACGTGACCCATTGCGAAAACGAGTATCGGGGTTCTTACAGGGCATGAGTTTATGCCACCGGAATCATTTCTTCATTTTTCATAACAAACATGCCGAATCCACTACTTTAGATCCAAAACTCATGTTTGGGGTGGATTCGCGCCATTTCGCTGCCGCACGTGACCCATTGAGAAAACGGGTAGCGGGGTGCATACAGGGCATGCCTTTGTGCCACCGGAATCATTTCTTCATGTTTTGCAACGAACATGCCCAATCCACTATTTTAGATCAAAAACTCATGTTTGGGGTGAATTCACACCATTTCGCTGCCGCACGTGACCCACTGCGAAAACGGGTATCGGGGTGCATACAGGGCAAGAGTTTGTGCCACCGGAAATATTTCTTCATTTTTCGCAACGAACATGCCCAATCCACTACTTTAGATCCAAAACTCATGTTTGGGGTGGATTCGCGCCATTGCGCTGCCGCACGTGACCCATTGCGAAAACGGGTATCGGGGTGCATACAGGGCATCAGTTTGTGCCACCGGAATCATTTCTTCATTTTTCGCAACAAACATGCCCAATCCACTACTTCGGATCCAAAACTCATGTTTGGGGTGGATTCGCGCCATTGCGCTGCCGCATGTGACCCATTGCGAAAACGGGTATCGGGGTGCATACTGGGATGAGTTTGTGCCATCGGAATCATTTCATCATTTTTCGCAACAAACATGCCCAATCCACTACTTTAGATCCCCAACTCATGTATGGGGTAGATTCGCGCCATTGCGCTGCCGCACGTGACCCATTGCGAAAACGGGTATCGGGGTGCATACAGGCCATGAGTTCGTGACACCGGAATCATTTCTTCATTTTTCACAACAAACATGCCCAATCCAATACTTTATTTCCAAAATTCATGTTTGGGTTGGTTTCACGCCATTTCGTTGTCGCACGTGACCCATTGCGAAAACTTCTATCGGGGTACATACCAAGCATGAGTTTGTACCATCGGAACAATTTCTTCTTTCTTCGCAACAAACATGCCCAATCCATTACTTTAGATCCATAACTCTTGTTTGGGGTCGATTCGCGCCATTTCGCTTCCGCAGGTGACCCATTGTGAAAACGGGTATCGGGGTGCATACAGGGCATGAGTTTGTGCCACCGGAATCATTTCTTCATTTTTCGCAACAAACATGCCCAATCCACTACTTTGGATCCAAAACTCATGTTTGGGGTGGATTCGCGCCATTGCGCTGCCGCACGTGACCCATTGCGAAAACGGGTATCGGGGTGCACACAGGGCATGAGTTTGTGCCACCGGAATCATTTCTTCATTTTTGGCAACGAACATGCTCAATCCACTACTTTAGACCCAAAACTCATATTTGGGGTGGATTCGTGCTATTGCGCTGCCGCACGTATTTCATTGCGAAAACTTCTATCGGGGTGCATACCAAGCATGAGTTTGTACCACCGGAATCATTTCTTCATTTTTCGCAACAAACATGCCCAATCCACTACTTTAGATCCAAAACTCATGTTTGGGGTGGATTCGCGCCATTGCGCTGCCGCACGTGACCCATTGCGAAAACGGGTATCGGGGTGCATACAGGGCATGAGTTTGTGCCACCGGAATCATTTCTTCATTTTTCGCAACAAACATGCCCACTCCACTACTTTAGGTCCAAAATTCATGTTTGGGTTGGTTTCACACCATTTCGTTGTCGCACGTGACCCATTGCAAAAACATCTATCGGGGTGCATACCAAGCATGAGTTTGTACCATCGGAACTATTTCTTCTTTATTCGTAACGAACATGCCCAGTCCACTACTTTAGATCCATAACTCTTGTTTGCTGTCGATTCACGCCATTGCGCTGCCGCACGTGACCCATTGCGAAAACGCGTCTCGGGGTGCATACAGGGCATCAGTTTGTGCCACCGGAATCATTTCTTCATTTTTCGCAACAAACATGCCCAATCCACTACTTTAGATCCAAAACTCATGTTTGGGGTGGATTCGCGCCATTGCGCTGCCGCACGTGACCCATTGCGAAAACGAGTATCGGGGTTCTTACAAGGCATGAGTTTGTGCCACCGGAATAATTTCTTCATTTTTCACAACAAACATGCCCAATCCACTACTTTAGATCCAAAACTCATGTTTCGGGTGGATTCGCGCCATTTCGCTGCCGCACGTGACCCATTGCGAAAACGGGTAGCGGGGTGCATACAGGGCATGCCTTTGTGCCACCGGAATCATTTCTTCATGTTTTCCAACGAACATGCCCAATCCACTATTTTAGATCAAAAACTCATGTTTGGGGTGAATTCACGTCAGTTCGCTGCCGCACGTGACCCATTGCGAAAACGGGTATCGGGGTGCATACAGGGCAAGAGTTTGTGCCACCGGAATCATTTCTTCATTTTTCGCAACGAACATGCCCGATCCACTACTTTAAATCCAAAACTCATGTTTGGGGTGGATTCGCGCCATTTCGCTGCCGCACGTGACCCATTGCGAAAACGGGTATCGGGGTGCATACAGGGCATGAGTTTGTGCCACCGGAATCATTTCTTCATTTTCCGCAACAAACATGCCCAATCCACTACTTTAGGTCCAAAATTCATGTTTGGGTTGGTTTCACACCATTTCGTTATCGCACGTGACCCATTGCAAAAACATCTATCGGGGTGCGTACCAAGCATGAGTTTGTACCATCGGAAGAATTTCTTCTTTATTCGTAACGAACATGCCCAGTCCACTACTTTAGATCCATAACTCTTGTTTGCTGTCGATTCACGCCATTGCGCTGCCGCACGTGACCCATTGCGAAAACGCGTCTCGGGGTGCATACAGGGCATCAGTTTGTGCCACCGGAATCATTTCTTCATTTTTCGCAACAAACATGCCCAATCCACTACTTTAGATCCAAAACTCATGTTTGGGGTGGATTCGCGCCATTGCGCTGCCGCACGTGACACATTGCGAAAACGGGTATCGGGGTGCAATCAGGGCATGAGTTTGTGCCACCGGAATCATTTCTTCATTTTTCGCAACAAACATGCCCAATCCACTACTTTAGGTCCAAAATTCATGTTTGGGTTGGTTTCACACCATTTCGTTGTCGCACGTGACCCACTGCAAAAACATCTATCGGGGTGCGTACCAAGCATGAGTTTGTACCATCGGAACAATTTCTTCTTTATTCGTAACGAACATGCCCAGTCCACTACTTTAGATCCATAACTCTTGTTTGCTGTCGATTCACGCCATTGCGCTGCCGCACGTGACCCATTGCGAAAACGCGTCTCGGGGTGCATACAGGGCATCAGTTTGTGCCACCGAAATCATTTCTTCATTTTTCCCAACAAACATGCCCAATCCACTACTTCAGATCCAAAACTCATGTTTGGGGTGGATTCGCGCCATTGCGCTGCCGCACGTGACCCATTGCGAAAACGAGTATCGGGGTTCTTACAGGGCATGAGTTTATGCCACCGGAATCATTTCTTCATTTTTCATTACAAACATGCCGAATCCACTACTTTAGATCCAAAACTCATGTTTGGGGTGGATTCACGCCATTTCGCTGCCGCACGTGACCCATTGCGAAAACGGGTAGCGGGGTGCATACAGGGCATGCCTTTGTGCCACCGGAATCATTTCTTCATGTTTTGCAACGAACATGGCCAATCCACTATTTTAGATCAAAAACTCATGTTTGGGGTGAATTCACACCATTTCGCTGCCGCACGTGACCCACTGCGAAAACGGGTATCGGGGTGCATACAGGGCAAGAGTTTGTGCCACCGGAAATATTTCTTCATTTTTCGCAACGAACATGCCCAATCCACTACTTTAGATCCAAAACTCATGTTTGTGGTGGATTCGCGCCATTTCGCTGCCGCACGTGACCCATTGTGAAAACGGGTATCGAGGTGCATATAGGGCATGAGTTTGTGCCACCGGAATCATTTCTTCATTTTTCGCAACGAACATGCCCAATCCACTACTTCGGATCCAAAACTCATGTTTGGGGTGGATTCGCGGCATTGCGCTGCCGCACGTGACCCATTGCGAAAACGGGTATCGGGGTGCATACAGGGATGAGTTTGTGCCATCGGAATCATTTCTTCATTTTTCGCAACAAACATGCCCAATCCACTACTTTAGATCCACAACTCATGTATGGGTTAGATTCGCGCCATTGCGCTGCCGCACGTGACCCATTGCGAAAACGGGTATCGGGGTGCATACAGGCCATGAGTTTGTGACACCGGAATCATTTCTTCATTTTTCACAACAAACATGCCCAATCCAATACTTTATGTCCAAAATTCATGTTTGGGTTGGTTTCACGCCATTTCGTTGTCGCACGTGACCCATTGCGAAAACTTCTATCGGGGTACATACCAAGCATGAGTTTGTACCATCGGAACAATTTCTTCTTTTTTCGCAACAAACATGCCCAATCCATTACTTTAGATCCATAACTCATGTTTGGGGTGAATTCACGCCATTTCGCTGCCGCACGTGACCCATTGCGAAAACGGGTATCGGGGTGCATACAGGGCAAGAGTTTGTGCCACCGGAATCATTTCTTCATTTTTCGCAACAAACATGCCCGATCCACTACTTTAGATCCAAAACTCATGTTTGGGGTGGATTCGCGCCATTTCGTGCCGCACGTGACCCATTGCGAAAACGGGTAGCGGGGTGCACACAGGGCATGAGTTTGTGCCACCGGAATCATTTCTTCATTTTTGGCAACGAACATGCTCAATCCACTACTTTAGACCCAAAACTCATATTTGGGGTGGATTCGTGCTATTGCGCTGCCGCACGTATTTCATTGCGAAAACTTCTATCGGGGTGCATACCAAGCATGAGTTTGTACCACCGGAATCATTTCTTCATTTTTCGCAACGAACATGCCCAATCCACTACTTTAGATCCAAAACTCATGTTTGGGGTGGATTCGCGCCATTGCGCTGCCGCACGTGACCCATTGCGAAAACTGGTATCGGGGTGCATACAGGGCATGAGTTTGTGCCACCGGAATCATTTCTTCATTTTTCGGAACAAACATGCCCACTCCACTACTTTAGATCCAAAACTCATGTTTGTGGTGGATTCGCGCCATTTCGCTGCCGCACGTGACCCATTGTGAAAACGGGTATCGAGGTGCATATAGGGCATGAGTTTGTGCCACCGGAATCATTTCTTCATTTTTCGCAACGAACATGCCCAATCCACTACTTCGGATCCAAAAACTCATGTTTGAGGTGGATTCGCGCCATTGCGCTGCCGCACGTGACCCATTGCGAAAACGGGTATCGGGGTGCATACAGGGATGAGTTTGTGCCATCCGAATCATTTCTTCATTTTTCGCAACAAACATGCCCAATCCACTACTTTAGATCCCCAACTCATGTATGGGGTAGATTCGCGCCATTGCGCTGCCGCACGTGACCCATTGCGAAAACGGGTATCGGGGTGCATACAGGCCATGAGTTTGTGACACCGGAATCATTTCTTCATTTTTCACAACAAACATGCCCAATCCAATACTTTATGTCCAAAATTCATGTTTGGGTTGGTTTCACGCCATTTCGTTGTCGCACGTGACCCATTGCGAAAACTTCTATCGGGGTACATACCAAGCATGAGTTTGTACCATTGGAACAATTTCTTCTTTTTTCGCAACAAACATGCCCAATCCATTACTTTAGATCCATAACTCTTGTTTGGGGTCGATTCGCGCCATTTCGCTTCCGCAGGTGACCCATTGCGAAAACGGGTATCGGGGTGCATACAGGGCATGAGTTTGTGCCACCGGAATCATTTCTTCATTTTTCGCAACAAACATGCCCAATCCACTACTTTGGATCCAAAACTCATGTTTGGGGTGGATTCGCGCCATTGCGCTGCCGCACGTGACCCATTGCGAAAACGGGTATCGGGGTGCACACAGGGCATGAGTTTGTGCCACCAGAATCATTTCTTCATTTTTGGCAACGAACATGCTCAATCCACTACTTTAGACCCAAAACTCATATTTGGGGTGGATTCGTGCTATTGCGCTGCCGCACGTATTTCATTGCGAAAACTTCTATCGGGGTGCATACCAAGCATGAGTTTGTACCACCGGAATCATTTCTTCATTTTTCGCAACAAACATGCCCAATCCACTACTTTAGATCCAAAACTCATGTTTAGGGTGGATTCGCGCCATTGCGCTGCCGCACGTGACCCATTGCGAAAACGGGTATCGGGGTGCATACAGGGCATGAGTTTGTGCCACCGGAATCATTTCTTCATTTTTTCGCAACAAACATGCCCACTCCACTACTTTAGGTCCAAAATTCATGTTTGGGTTGGTTTCACACCATTTCGTTGTCGCACGTGACCCATTGCAAAAACATCTATCGGGGTGCATACCAAGCATGAGTTTGTACCATCGGAACTATTTCTTCTTTATTCGTAACGAACATGCCCAGTCCACTACTTTAGATCCATAACTCTTGTTTGCTGTCGATTCACGCCATTGCGCTGCCGCACGTGACCCATTGCGAAAACACGTCTCGGGGTGCATACAGGGCATCAGTTTGTGCCACCGGAATCATTTCTTCATTTTTCGCAACAAACATGCCCAATCCACTACTTTAGATCCAAAACTCATGTTTGGGGTGGATTCGCGCCATTGCGCTGCCGCACGTGACCCATTGCGAAAACGAGTATCGGGGTTCTTACAAGGCATGAGTTTGTGCCACCTGAATAATTTCTTCATTTTTCACAACAAACATGCCCAATCCACTACTTTAGATCCAAAACTCATGTTTCGGGTGGATTCGCGCCATTTCGCTTGCCGCACGTGACCCATTGCGAAAACGGGTAGCGGGGTGCATACAGGGCATGCCTTTGTGCCACCGGAATCATTTCTTCATGTTTTGCAACGAACATGCCCAATCCACTATTTTAGATCAAAAACTCATGTTTGGGGTGAATTCACGCCATTTCGCTGCCGCACGTGACCCATTGCGAAAACGGGTATCGGGGTGCATACAGGGCAAGAGTTTGTGCCACCGGAATCATTTCTTCATTTTTCGCAACAAATATGCCCGATCCACTACTTTAGATCCAAAACTCATGTTTGGGGTGGATTCGCGCCATTTCGCTGCCGCACGTGACCCATTGCGAAAACGGGTATCGGGGTGCATACAGGGCATGAGTTTGTGCCACCGGAATCATTTCTTCATTTTTCCGCAACAAACATGCCCAATCCACTACTTTAGGTCCAAAATTCATGTTTGGGTTGGTTTCACACCATTTCGTTGTCGCACGTGACCCATTGCAAAAACATCTATCGGGGTGCGTACCAAGCATGAGTTTGTACCATCGGAAGAATTTCTTCTTTATTCGTAACGAACATGCCCAGTCCACTACTTTAGATCCATAACTCTTGTTTGCTGTCGATTCACGCCATTGCGCTGCCGCACGTGACCCATTGCGAAAACGCGTCTCGGGGTGCATACAGGGCATCAATTTGTGCCACCGGAATCATTTCTTCATTTTTCGCAACAAACATGCCCAATCCACTACTTTAGATCCAAAAACTCATGTTTGGGGTGGATTCGTGCCATTGCGCTGCCGCACGTGACCCATTGCGAAAACGGGTATCGGGGTGCATATAGGGCATGAGTTTGTGCCACCGGAATCATTTCTTAATTTTTCGCAATGAACAAGCCCAATCCACTACTTCGGATCCAAAACTCATGTTTGGGGTGGATTCGCGCCATTGCGCTGCCGCACGTGACCCATTGCGAAAACGGGTATCGGGGTGCATACAGGGCAAGAGTTTGTGCCACCGGAATCATTTCTTCATTTTTCGCAACGAACATGCCCAATCCACTACTTTAGATCCAAAACTCATGTTTGGGGTGGATTCGCGCCATTTCGCTGCCGCACGTGACCCATTGCGAAAACGGGTATCGGGGTGCATACAGGGCATGAGTTTGTGCCACCGGAATCATTTCTTCATTTTTCAGCACAAACATGCCCAATCCACTACTTTAGATCCAAAAGTCATGTTTGGGGTGGATTCGCGCCATTTCGCTGCCGCACGTGACCCATTGCGAAAACGGGTATCAAGGTGCATATAGGGCATGAGTTTGTGCCACCGGAATCATTTCTTCATTTTTCGCAACGAACATGCCCAATCCAATACTTCGGATCCAAAACTCATGGTTGGGGTGGATTCGCGCCATTGCGCTGCCGCACGTGACCCATTGCGAAAACGGGTATCGGGGTGCATACAGGGCATGAGTTTGTGCCACCGGAATCATTTCTTCATTTTTGGCAACGAACATGCTCTATCCACTACTTTAGATCCAAAACTCATATTTGGGGTGGATTCGTGCTATTGCGCTGCCGCACGTATTTCATTGCGAAAACTTCTATCGGGGTGCATACCAAGCATGAGTTTGTACCACCGGAATCATTTCTTCATTTTTCGCAACAAACATGCCCAATCCACTACTTTAGATCCAAAACTCATGTTTGGGGTGGATTCGCGCCATTGCGCTGCCGCACGTGACCCATTGCGAAAACGGGTATCGGGGTGCATACAGGGCATGAGTTTGTGCCACCGGAATCATTTCTTCATTTTTCGCAACAAACATGCCCAATCCACTACTTTAGGTCCAAAATTCATGTTTGGGTTGGTTTCACACCATTTCGTTGTCGCACGTGACCCATTGCAAAAACATCTATCGGGGTGCGTACCAAGCATGAGTTTGTACCATCGGAACAATTTCTTCTTTATTCGTAACGAACATGCCCAGTCCACTACTTTAGATCCATAACTCTTGTTTGCTGTCGATTCACGCCATTGCGCTGCCGCACGTGACCCATTGCGAAAACGCGTCTCGGGGTGCATACAGGGCATCAGTTTGTGCCACCGGAATCATTTCTTCATTTTTCGCAACAAACATGCCCAATCCACTACTTTAGATCCAAAACTCATGTTTGGGGTGGATTCGCGCCATTGCGCTGCCCGCACGTGACCCATTGCGAAAACGAGTATCGGGGTTCTTACAAGGCATGAGTTTGTGCCACCGGAATAATTTCTTCATTTTTTCACAACAAACATGCCCAATCCACTACTTTAGATCCAAAACTCATGTTTCGGGTGGATTCGCGCCATTTCGCTGCCGCACGTGACCCATTGCGAAAACGGGTAGCAGGGTGCATACAGGGCATGCCTTTGTGCCACCGGAATCATTTTCTTCATGTTTTCCAACGAACATGCCCAATCCACTATTTTAGATCAAAAACTCATGTTTGGGGTGAATTCACGTCAGTTCGCTGCCGCACGTGACCCATTGCGAAAACGGGTATCGGGGTGCATACAGGGCAAGAGTTTGTGCCACCGGAATCATTTCTTCATTTTTCGCAACGAACATGCCCGATCCACTACTTTAAATCCAAAACTCATGTTTGGGGTGGATTCGCGCCATTTCGCTGCCGCACGTGACCCATTGCGAAAACGGGTATCGGGGTGCATACAGGGCATGAGTTTGTGCCACCGGAATCATTTCTTCATTTTTGGCAACGAACATGCTCAATCCACTACTTTAGACCCAAAACTCATATTTGGGGTGGATTCGTGCTATTGCGCTGCCGCACGTTTTTCATTGCGAAAACTTCTATCGGGGTGCATACCAAGCATGAGTTTGTACCACCGGAATCATTTCTTCATTTTTCGCAACGAACATGCCCAATCCACTACTTTAGATCCAAAACTCATGTTTGGGTTGGATTCGCGCCATTGCGCTGCCGCACGTGACCCATTGCGAAAACTGGTATCGGGGTGCATACAGGGCATGAGTTTGTGCCACCGGAATCATTTCTTCATTTTTCGCAACAAACATGCCCACTCCACTACTTTAGATCCAAAACTCATGTTTGTGGTGGATTCGCGCCATTTCGCTGCCGCACGTGACCCATTGTGAAAACGGGTATCGAGGTGCATATAGGGCATGAGTTTGTGCCACCGGAATCATTTCTTCATTTTTCGCAACGAACATGCCCAATCCACTACTTCGGATCCAAAACTCATGTTTGAGGTGGATTCGCGCCATTGCGCTGCCGCACGTGACCCATTGCGAAAACGGGTATCGGGGTGCATACAGGGATGAGTTTGTGCCATCCGAATCATTTCTTCATTTTTCGCAACAAACATGCCCAATCCACTACTTTAGATCCCCAACTCATGTATGGGGTAGATTCGCGCCATTGCGCTGCCGCACGTGACCCATTGCGAAAACGGGTATCGGGGTGCATACAGGCCATGAGTTTGTGACACCGGAATCATTTCTTCATTTTTCACAACAAACATGCCCAATCCAATACTTTATGTCCAAAATTCATGTTTGGGTTGGTTTCACGCCATTTCGTTGTCGCACGTGACCCATTGCGAAAACTTCTATCGGGGTACATACCAAGCATGAGTTTGTACCATGGGAACAATTTCTTCTTTTTTCGCAACAAACATGCCCAATCCATTACTTTAGATCCATAACTCTTGTTTGGGGTCGATTCACGCCATTTCGCTTCCGCAGGTGACCCATTGCGAAAACGGGTATCGGGGTGCATACAGGGCATGAGTTTGTGCCACCGGAATCATTTCTTCATTTTTCGCAACAAACATGCCCAATCCACTACTTTGGATCCAAAACTCATGTTTGGGGTGGATTCGCGCCATTGCGCTGCCGCACGTGACCCATTGCGAAAACGGGTATCGGGGTGCACACAGGGCATGAGTTTGTGCCACCAGAATCATTTCTTCATTTTTGGCAACGAACATGCTCAATCCACTACTTTAGACCCAAAACTCATATTTGGGGTGGATTCGTGCTATTGCGCTGCCGCACGTATTTCATTGCGAAAACTTCTATCGGGGTGCATACCAAGCATGAGTTTGTACCACCGGAATCATTTCTTCATTTTTCGCAACAAACATGCCCAATCCACTAGTTTAGATCCAAAACTCATGTTTAGGGTGGATTCGCGCCATTGCGTTGCCGCACGTGACCCATTGCGAAAACGGGTATCGGGGTGCATACAGGGCATGAGTTTGTGCCACCGGAATCATTTCTTCATTTTTCGCAACAAACATGCCCACTCCACTACTTTAGGTCCAAAATTCATGTTTGGGTTGGTTTCACACCATTTCGTTGTCGCACGTGACCCATTGCAAAAACATCTATCGGGGTGCATACCAAGCATGAGTTTGTACCATCGGAACTATTTCTTCTTTATTCGTAACGAACATGCCCAGTCCACTACTTTAGATCCATAACTCTTGTTTGCTGTCGATTCACGCCATTGCGCTGCCGCACATGACCCATTGCGAAAACACGTCTCGGGGTGCATACAGGGCATCAGTTTGTGCCACCGGAATTATTTCTTCATTTTTCGCAACAAACATGCCCAATCCACTACTTTAGATCCAAAACTCATGTTTGGGGTGGATTCGCGCCATTGCGCTGCCGCACGTGACCCATTGCGAAAACGAGTATCGGGGTTCTTACAAGGCATGAGTTTGTGCCACCGGAATAATTTCTTCATTTTTCACAACAAACATGCCCAATCCACTACTTTAGATCCAAAACTCATGTTTCGGGTGGATTCGCGCCATTTCGCTGCCGCACGTGACCCATTGCGAAAACGGGTAGCGGGGTGCATACAGGGCATGCCTTTGTGCCACCGGAATCATTTCTTCATGTTTTGCAACGAACATGCCCAATCCACTATTTTAGATCAAAAACTCATGTTTGGGGTGAATTCACGCCATTTCGCTGCCGCACGTGACCCATTGCGAAAACGGGTATCGGGGTGCATACAGGGCAAGAGTTTGTGCCACCGGAATCATTTCTCCATTTTTCGCAACAAATATGCCCGATCCACTACTTTAGATCCAAAACTCATGTTTGGGGTGGATTCGCGCCATTTCGCTGCCGCACGTGACCCATTGCGAAAACGGGTATCGGGGTGCATACAGGGCATGAGTTTGTGCCACCGGAATCATTTCTTCATTTTCCGCAACAAACATGCCCAATCCACTACTTTAGGTCCAAAATTCATGTTTGGGTTGGTTTCACACCATTTCGTTGTCGCACGTGACCCATTGCAAAAACATCTATCGGGGTGCGTACCAAGTATGAGTTTGTACCATCGGAAGAATTTCTTCTTTATTCGTAACGAACATGCCCAGTCCACTACTTTAGATCCATAACTCTTGTTTGCTGTCGATTCACGCCATTGCGCTGCCGCACGTGACCCATTGCGAAAACGCGTCTCGGGGTGCATACAGGGCATCAATTTGTGCCACCGGAATCATTTCTTCATTTTTCGCAACAAACATGCCCAATCCACTACTTTAGATCCAAAACTCATGTTTGGGGTGGATTCGTGCCATTGCGCTGCCGCACGTGACCCATTGCGAAAACGGGTATCGGGGTGCATATAGGGCATGAGTTTGTGCCACCGGAATCATTTCTTAATTTTTCGCAATGAACAAGCCCAATCCACTACTTCGGATCCAAAACTCATGTTTGGGGTGGATTCGCGCCATTGCGCTGCCGCACGTGACCCATTGCGAAAACGGGTATCGGGGTGCATACAGGGCAAGAGTTTGTGCCACCGGAATCATTTCTTCATTTTTCGCAACGAACATGCCCAATCCACTACTTTAGATCCAAAACTCATGTTTGGGGTGGATTCGCGCCATTTCGCTGCCGCACGTGACCCATTGCGAAAACGGGTATCGGGGTGCATACAGGGCATGAGTTTGTGCCACCGGAATCATTTCTTCATTTTTCAGCACAAACATGCCCAATCCACTACTTTAGATCCAAAAGTCATGTTTGGGGTGGATTCGCGCCATTTCGCTGCCGCACGTGACCCATTGCGAAAACGGGTATCAAGGTGCATATAGGGCATGAGTTTGTGCCACCGGAATCATTTCTTCATTTTTCGCAACGAACATGCCCAATCCAATACTTCGGATCCAAAACTCATGGTTGGGGTGGATTCGCGCCATTGCGCTGCCGCACGTGACCCATTGCGAAAACGGGTATCGGGGTGCATACAGGGCATGAGTTTGTGCCACCGGAATCATTTCTTCATTTTTGGCAACGAACATGCTCTATCCACTACTTTAGATCCAAAACTCATATTTGGGGTGGATTCGTGCCTATTGCGCTGCCGCACGTATTTCATTGCGAAAACTTCTATCGGGGTGCATACCAAGCATGAGTTTGTACCACCGGAATCATTTCTTCATTTTTCGCAACAAACATGCCCAATCCACTACTTTAGATCCAAAACTCATGTTTTGGGGTGGATTCGCGCCATTGCGCTGCCGCACGTGACCCATTGCGGAAAACGGGTATCGGGGTGCATACAGGGCATGAGTTTGTGCCACCGGAATCATTTCTTCATTTTTTCGCAACAAACATGCCCAATCCACTACTTTAGGTCCAAAATTCATGTTTGGGTTGGTTTCACACCATTTCGTTGTCGCACGTGACCCATTGCAAAAACATCTATCGGGGTGCGTACCAAGCATGAGTTTGTACCATCGGAACAATTTCTTCTTTATTCGTAACGAACATGCCCAGTCCACTACTTTAGATCCATAACTCTTGTTTGCTGTCGATTCACGCCATTGCGCTGCCGCACGTGACCCATTGCGAAAACGCGTCTCGGGGTGCATACAGGGCATCAGTTTGTGCCACCGGAATCATTTCTTCATTTTTCCCAACAAACATGCCCAATCCACTACTTCAGATCCAAAACTCATGTTTGGGGTGGATTCGCGCCATTGCGCTGCCGCACGTGACCCATTGCGAAAACGAGTATCGGGGTTCTTACAGGGCATGAGTTTGTGCCACCGGAATCATTTCTTCATTTTTCATAACAAACATGCCCAATCCACTACTTTAGATCCAAAACTCATGTTTGGGGTGGATTCGCGCCATTTCGCTGCCGCACGTGACCCATTGCGAAAACGGGTAGCGGGGTGCATACAGGGCATGCCTTTGTGCCACCGGAATCATTTCTTCATGTTTGGCAACGAACATGCCCAATCCACTATTTTAGATCAAAAACTCATGTTTGGGGTGAATTCACGCCATTTCGCTGCCGCACATGACCCATTGCGAAAACGGGTATCGGGGTGCATACAGGGCAAGAGTTTGTGCCACCGGAATCATTTCTTCATTTTTCGCAACGAACATGCCCAATCCACTACTTTAGATCCAAAACTCATGTTTGGGGTGAATTCACGCCATTTCACTGCCGCACGTGACCCATTGCGAAAACGGGTATCGGGGTGCATACAGGGCAAGAGTTTGTGCCACCGGAATCATTTCTTCATTTTTCGCAACGCACATGCCCAATCCACTACTTTAGATCCAAAACTCATGTTTGGGGTGGATTCGTGCCATTTCGCTGCCGCACGTGACCCATTGCGAAAAAGGGTATCGGGGTGCATACAGGGCATGAGTTTGTGCCACCGGAATCATTTCTTCATTTTTCACAACAAACATGCCCAATCCACTACTTTAGATCCAAAAGTCATGTTTGGGGTGGATTCGCGCCATTTCGCTGCCGCACGTGACCCATTGCGAAAACGGGTATCAAGGTGCACATAGGGCATGAGTTTGTGCCACCGGAATCATTTCTTCATTTTTCGCAACGAACATGCCCAATCCACTACTTTGGATCCAAAACTCATGTTTGGGGTGGATTCGTGCTATTGCGCTGCCGCACGTATTAAATTGCGAAAACTTCTATCGGGGTGCATACCAAGCATGAGTTTGTACCACCGGAATCATTTCTTCATTTTTCGCAACAAACATGCCCAATCCACTACTTTAGATCCACAACTCATGTTTGGGGTAGATTCGCGCCATTGCGCTGCCGCACGTGACCCATTGCGAAAACGGGTATCGGGGTGCATACAGGGCATGAGTTTGTGCCACCGGAATCATTTCTTCATTTTTCGCAACAAACATGCCCAATCCACTACTTTAGGTCCAAAATTCATGTTTGGGTTGGTTTCACACCATTTCGTTGTCGCACGTGACCCATTGCAAAAACATCTATCGGGGTGCGTACCAAGCATGAGTTTGTACCATCGGAACAATTTCTTCTTTATTCGTAACGAACATGCCCAGTCCACTACTTTAGATCCATAACTCTTGTTTGCTGTCGATTCCCGCCATTGCGCTGCCGCACGTGACCCATTGCGAAAACGCGTCTCGGGGTGCATACAGGGCATCAGTTTGTGCCACCGGAATCATTTCTTCATTTTTCCCAACAAACATGATCAATCCACTACTTTAGATCCAAAACTCATGTTTGGGGTGGATTCGCGCCATTGCGCTGCCGCACGTGACCCATTGCGAAAACGGGTATCGGGGTGCATACAGGGCAAGAGTTTGTGCCACCGGAATCATTTCTTCATTTTTCGCAACGAACATGCCCAATCCACTACTTTAGATCCAAAACTCATGTTTTGTGGTGGATTCGCGCCATTTCGCTGCCGCACGTGACCCATTGCGAAAACGGGTATCGGGGTGCATATAGGGCATGAGTTTGTGCCACCGGAATCATTTCTTAATTTTTCGCAATGAACAAGCCCAATCCACTACTTCGGATCCAAAACTCATGTTTGGGGTGGATTCGCGCCATTGCGCTGCCGCACGTGACCCATTGCGAAAACGGGTATCGGGGTGCATACAGGGCAAGAGTTTGTGCCACCGGAATCATTTCTTCATTTTTCGCAACGAACATGCCCAATCCACTACTTTAGATCCAAAACTCATGTTTGGGGTGGATTCGCGCCATTTCTCTGCCGCACGTGACCCATTGCGAAAACGGGTATCGGGGTGCATACAGGGCATGAGTTTGTGCCACCGGAATCATTTCTTCATTTTTCAGCACAAACATGCCCAATCCACTACTTTAGATCCAAAAGTCATGTTTGGGGTGGATTCGCGCCATTTCGCTGCCGCACGTGACCCATTGCGAAAACGGGTATCAAGGTGCATATAGGGCATGAGTTTGTGCCACCGGAATCATTTCTTCATTTTTCGCAACGAACATGCCCAATCCAATACTTCGGATCCAAAACTCATGGTTGGGGTGGATTCGCGCCATTGCGCTGCCGCACGTGACCCATTGCGAAAACGGGTATCGGGGTGCATACAGGGCATGAGTTTGTGCCACCGGAATCATTTCTTCATTTTTGGCAACGAACATGCTCTATCCACTACTTTAGATCCAAAACTCATATTTGGGGTGGATTCGTGCTATTGCGCTGCCGCACGTATTTCTTTTCGAAAACTTCTATCGGGGTGCATACCAAGCATGAGTTTGTACCACCGGAATCATTTCTTCATTTTTCGCAACAAACATGCCCAATCCACTACTTTAGATCCAAAACTCATGTTTGGGGTGGATTCGCGCCATTGCGCTGCCGCACGTGACCCATTGCGAAAACGGGTATCGGGGTGCATACAGGGCATGAGTTTGTGCCACCGGAATCATTTCTTCATTTTTCGCAACAAACATGCCCAATCCACTACTTTAGGTCCAAAATTCATGTTTGGGTTGGTTTCACACCATTTCGTTGTCGCACGTGACCCATTGCAAAAACATCTATCGGGGTGCGTACCAAGCATGAGTTTGTACCATCGGAACAATTTCTTCTTTATTCGTAACGAACATGCCCAGTCCACTACTTTAGATCCATAACTCTTGTTTGCTGTCGATTCACGCCATTGCGCTGCCGCACGTGACCCATTGCGAAAACGCGTCTCGGGGTGCATACAGGGCATCAGTTTGTGCCACCAGAATCATTTCTTCATTTTTCCCAACAAACATGCCCAATCCACTACTTCAGATCCAAAACTCATGTTTGGGGTGGATTCGCGCCATTGCGCTGCCGCACGTGACCCATTGCGAAAACGAGTATCGGGGTTCTTACAGGGCATGAGTTTGTGCCACCGGAATCATTTCTTCATTTTTCATAACAAACATGCCCAATCCACTACTTTAGATCCAAAACTCATGTTTGGGGTGGATTCGCGCCATTTCGCTGCCGCACGTGACCCATTGCGAAAACGGGTAGCGGGGTGCATACAGGGCATGCCTTTGTGCCACCGGAATCATTTCTTCATGTTTGGCAACAAACATGCCCAATCCACTATTTTAGATCAAAAACTCATGTTTGGGGTGAATTCACACCATTTCGCTGCCTCACGTGACCCATTGCGAAAACAGGTATCGGGGTGCATACAGGGCAAGAGTTTGTGCCACCGGAATCATTTCTTCATTTTTCGCAACGAACATGCCCAATCCACTACTTTAGATCCAAAACTCATGTTTGTGGTGGATTCGCGCCATTTCGCTGCCGCACGTGACCATTGCGAAAACGGGTATCGGGGTGCATATAGGGCATGAGTTTGTGCCACCGGAATCATTTCTTAATTTTTCGCAACGAACAAGCCCAATCCACTACTTCGGATCCAAAACTCATGTTTGGGGTGGATTCGCGCCATTGCGCTGCCGCACGTGACCCATTGCGAAAACGGGTATCGGGGTGCATACAGGGATGAGTTTGTGCCATCGGAATCATTTCTTCATTTTTCGCAAGAAACATGCCCAATCCACTACTTTAGATCCACAACTCATGTTTGGGGTAGATTCGCGCCATTGCGCTGCCGCACGTGACCCATTGCGAAAACGGGTATCGGGGTGCATACAGGGCATGAGTTTGTGACACCGGAATCATTTCTTCATTTTTCGCAACAAACATGCCCAATCCAATACTTTATGTCCAAAATTCATGTTTGGGTTGGTTTCACGCCATTTCGTTGTCGCACGTGACCCATTGCGAAAACTTCTATCGGGTTACATACCAAGCATTAGTTTGTACCATCGGAACAATTTCTTCTTTTTTCGCAACAAACATGCCCAATCCATTACTTTAGATCCATAACTCTTGTTTGGGGTCGATTCGCGCCATTTCGCTTCCGCAGGTGACCCATTGCGAAAACGGGTATCAAGGTGCACATAGGGCATGAGTTTGTGCCACCGGAATCATTTCTTCATTTTTCGCAACGAACATGCCCAATCCAATACTTCGGATCCAAAACTCATGGTTGGGGTGGATTCACGCCATTGCGCTGCCGCACGTGACCCATTGCGGAAAACGGGTATCGGGGTGCATACAGGGCATGAGTTTGTGCCACCGGAATCATTTCTTCATTTTTGGCAACGAACATGCTCTATCCACTACTTTAGATCCAAAACTCATATTTGGGGTGGATTCGTGCTATTGCGCTGCCGCACGTATTTCATTGCGAAAACTTCTATCGGGGTGCATACCAAGCATGAGTTTTGTACCACCGGAATCATTTCTTCATTTTTCGCAACAAACATGCCCAATCCACTACTTTAGATCCAAAACTCATGTTTGGGGTGGATTCGCGCCATTGCGCTGCCGCACGTGACCCATTGCGAAAACGGGTATCGGGGTGCATACAGGGCATGAGTTTGTGCCACCGGAATCATTTCTTCATTTTTCGCAACAAACATGCCCAATCCACTACTTTAGGTCCAAAATTCATGTTTGGGTTGGTTTCACACCATTTCGTTGTCGCACGTGACCCATTGCAAAAACATCTATCGGGGTGCGTACCAAGCATGAGTTTGTACCATCGGAACAATTTCTTCTTTATTCGTAACGAACATGCCCAGTCCACTACTTTAGATCCATAACTCTTGTTTGCTGTCGATTCACGCCATTGCGCTGCCGCACGTGACCCATTGCGAAAACGCGTCTCGGGGTGCATACAGGGCATCAGTTTGTGCCACCGGAATCATTTCTTCATTTTTCCCAACCAACATGCCCAATCCACTACTTTAGATCCAAAACTCATGTTTGGGGTGGATTCGCGGCATTGCGCTGCCGCACGTGACCATTGCGGAAAACGGGTATCGGGGTGCATACAGGGCAAGAGTTTGTGCCACCGGAATCATTTCTTCATTTTTCGCAACGAACATGCCCAATCCACTACTTTAGATCCAAAACTCATGTTTGTGGTGGATTCGCGCCATTTCGCTGCCGCACGTGACCCATTGCGAAAACGGGTATCGGGGTGCATATAGGGCATGAGTTTGTGCCACCGGAATCATTTCTTAATTTTTCGCAATGAACAAGCCCAATCCACTACTTCGGATCCAAAACTCATGTTTGGGGTGGATTCGCGCCATTGCGCTGCCGCACGTGACCCATTGCGAAAACGGGTATCGGGGTGCATACAGGGCAAGAGTTTGTGCCACCGGAATCATTTCTTCATTTTTCGCAACGAACATGCCCAATCCACTACTTTAGATCCAAAACTCATGTTTGGGGTGGATTCGCGCCATTTCGCTGCCGCACGTGACCCATTGCGAAAACGGGTAGCGGGGTGCATACAGGGCATGCCTTTGTGCCACCGGAATCATTTCTTCATGTTTGGCAACGAACATGCCCAATCCACTATTTTAGATCAAAAACTCATGTTTGGGGTGAATTCACGCCATTTCGCTGCCGCACGTGACCCATTGCGAAACGGGTATCGGGGTGCATACAGGGCAAGAGTTTGTGCCACCGGAATCATTTCTTCATTTTTCGCAACGAACATGCCCAATCCACTACTTTAGATCCAAAACTCATGTTTGGGGTGGATTCGCGCCATTTCGCTGCCGCACGTGACCCATTGTGAAAACGGGTATCGGGGTGCATACAGGGCATGAGTTTGTGCCACCGGAATCATTTCTCATTTTTCAGCACAAACATGCCCAATCCACTACTTTAGATCCAAAGTCATGTTTGGGGTGGATTCGCGCCATTTCGCCTGCCGCACGTGACCCATTGCGAAAACGGGTATCAAGGTGCATATAGGGCATGAGTTTGTGCCACCGGAATCATTTCTTCATTTTTCGCAACGAACATGCCCAATCCAATACTTCGGATCCAAAAACTCATGGTTGGGGTGGATTCGCGCCAATTGCGCTGCCGCACGTGACCCATTGCGGAAAACGGGTATCGGGTGCATACAGGGCATGAGTTTGTGCCACCGGAATCATTTCTTCATTTTTGGCAACGAACATGCTCTATCCACTACTTTAGATCCAAAACTCATATTTGGGGTGGATTCGTGCTATTGCGCTTGCCGCACGTATTTCATTGCGGAAAACTTCTATCGGGGTGCATACCAAGCATGAGTTCTGTACCACCGGAATCATTTCTTCATTTTTCGCAACAACACATGCCCAATCCACTACTTTTAGATCCAAAACTCATGTTTGGGGTGGATTCGCGCCATTGCGCTGCCGCACGTGACCCATTGCGAAAACGGGTATCGGGGTGCATACAGGGCATGAGTTTGTGCCACCGGAATCATTTCTTCATTTTTCGCAACAAACATGCCCAATCCACTACTTTAGGTCCAAAATTCATGTTTGGGTTGGTTTCACACCATTTCGTGGTCGCACGTGACCCATTGCAAAAACATCTATCGGGGTGCGTACCAAGCATGAGTTTGTACCATCGGAACAATTTCTTCTTTATCGTAACGAACATGCCCAGTCCACTACTTTAGATCCATAAACTCTTGTTTGCTGTCGATTCACGCCATTGCGCCTGCCGCACGTGACCCATTGCGAAAACGCGTTCTCGGGGTGCATACAGGGCATCAGTTTGTGCCACCGGAATCATTTCTTCATTTTTCCCAACAAACATGCCCAATCCACTACTTTAGATCCCAAAACTCATGTTTGGGGTGGATTCGCGCCATTGCGCTGCCGCACGTGACCCCATTGCGAAAACGGGTGTCGGGGTGCATACAGGGCAAGAGTTTGTGCCACCGGAATCATTTCTTCATTTTTTCGCAACGAACATGCCCCAATCCACTACTTTAGATCCAAAACTCATGTTTGTGGTGGATTCGTGCCATTTCGCTGCCGCACGTGACCCATTGCGGAAAACGGGTATCGGGGTGCATATAGGGCATGAGTTTGTGCCACGGAATCATTTCTTAATTTTTCGCAACGAACAAGCCCAATCCACTACTTCGGATCCAAAACTCATGTTTGGGGTGGATTCGCGCCATTGCGCTGCCGCACGTGACCCATTGCGAAAACGGGTATCGGGGTGCATACAGGGATGAGTTTGTGCCCATCGGAATCATTTCTTCATTTTTCGCAAGAAAACATGCCAATCCACTACTTTAGATCCACAACTCATGTTTGGGGTAGATTCGCGCCATTGCGCTGCCGCACGTGACCCATTGCGGGAAAACGGGTATCGGGGTGCATACAGGCCATGAGTTTGTGACACCGGAATCATTTCTTCATTTTTCGCAACAAACATGCCCAATCCAATACTTTATGTCCAAAATTCATGTTTGGGTTGGTTTCACGCATTTCGTTGGCGCACGTGACCCATTGCCGGAAAACTTCTATCGGGGTACATACCAAGCATTAGTTTGTACCATCGGAACAATTTCTTCTTTTTTCGCAACAAACATGCCCAATCCATTACTTTAGATCCCATAACTCTTGTTTGGGGTCGATTCGCGCCATTTCGCTTCCGCAGGTGACCCATTGCGGAAAACGGGTATCGGGGTGCATACAGGGCATGAGTTTGTGCCACCGGAACTCATTTTCTTCATTTTTCGCAACAAACATGCCCAATCCACTACTTTGGATCCAAAACTAAAGTTTGGGGTGGATTCGCGCCATTGCGCTGCCGCACGTGACCCATTGCGAAAACGAGTATCGGGGGTTCTTACACGCCATGAGTTTGTGCCACCGGAATCATTTCTTCATTTTCACAACAAACATGCCCAATCCCACTACTTTAGATCCAAAACTCATGTTTGGGGTGGATTCGCGCCCATTTCGCTGCCGCACGTGACCCATTGCGAAAACGGGTAGCGGGGTGCATACAGGGCATGCCTTTGTGCCACCGGAATCATTTCTTCATGTTTGGCAACGAACATGCCCAATCCACTATTTTAGATCAAAAACTCATGTTTGGGGTGAATTCACGCCATTTCGCTGCCGCACGTGACCCATTGCGGAAAACGGGTATCGGGGTTGCGTACAGGGCAAGAGTTTGTGCCACCGGAATCATCTTCTTCATTTTTCGCAACGAACATGCCCAATCACTACTTTAGATCCAAAACTCATGTTTGGGGTGGATTCGCGCCATTTCGCTGCCGCACGTGACCCATTGTGAAAACGGGTATCGGGGTGCATACAGGGCATGAGTTTGTGCCACCGGAATCATTTCTTCAATTTTTCAGCACAAACATGCCCAATCCACTACTTTAGATCCAAAAGTCATGTTTGGGGTGGATTCGCGCCATTTCCGCTGCCGCACGTGACCCATTGCGAAACGGTATCAAGGTGCATATAGGGCATGAGTTTGTGCCACCGGAATCATTTCTTCATTTTTCGCAACGAACATGCCCAATCCAATACTTCGGATCCAAAACTCATGGTTGGGGTGGATTCGCGCCATTGCGCTGCCCGCACGTGACCCATTGCGAAAACGGGTATCGGGGTGCATACAGGGCATGAGTTCTGTGCCACCGGAATCATTTCTTCATTTTTGGCAACGAACATGCTCTATCCACTACTTTAGATCCAAAACTCATATTTTGGGGTGGATTCGTGCTATTGCGCTGCCGCACGTATTTCATTGCGAAAACTTCTATCGGGGTGCATACCAAGCATGAGTTTGTACCACCGGAATCATTTCTTCATTTTTCGCAACAAACATGCCCAATCCACTACTTTAGATCCAAAACTCATGTTTGGGGTGGATTCGCGCCATTGCGCTGCCGCACGTGACCCATTGCGAAAACGGGTATCGGGGTGCATACAGGGCATGAGTTTGTGACACCGGAATCATTTCTTCATTTTTCGCAACAAACATGCCCAATCCAATACTTTATGTCCAAAATTCATGTTTGGGTTGGTTTCACGCCATTTCGTTGTCGCACGTGACCCATTGCGAAAACTTCCTATCGGTGGTACATACCAAGCATTAGTTTGTACCATCGGAACAATTTCTTCTTTTTTTCGCAACAAACATGCCCAATCCATTACTTTAGATCCATAACTCTTGTTTGGGGTCGATTCGCGCCATTTCGCTTCCGCAGGTGACCCATTGCGAAAACGGGTATCAAGGTGCACATAGGGCATGAGTTTGTGCCACCGGAATCATTTCTTCATTTTTTCGCAACGAACATGCCCAATCCAATACTTCGGATCCCAAAACTCATGGTTGGGGTGGATTTCACGCCATTGCGCTGCCGCACGTGACCCATTGCGGAAACGGGGTATCGGGGTGCATACAGGGCATGAGTTTGTGCCACCGGAATCATTTCTTCATTTTTGGCAACGAACATGCTCTATCCACTACTTTTAGATCCAAAACTCATATTTGGGGTGGATTCGTGCTATTGCGCTGCCGCACGTATTCATTGCGAAAACTTCTTATCGGGGTGCATACCAAGCATGAGTTTGTGCCACCGGAATCATTTCTTCATTTTTCGCAACAAACATGCCCAATCCACTACTTTAGATCCAAAACTCATGTTTGGGGTGGATTCGCGCCATTGCGCTGCCGCACGTGACCCATTGCGAAAACGGGTATCGGGGTGCATACAGGGCATGAGTTTGTGCCACCGGAATCATTTCTTCATTTTTCGCAACAAACATGCCCAATCCACTACTTTAGATCCAAAACTCATGTTTGGGTGGTTTCACGCCATTCGCTGCCGCACGTGACCCATTGCAAAAACATCTATCGGGGTGCATACAGGGCATGAGTTTGTACCACCGGAAATTTCTTCATTTTTCGTAACGAACATGCCCAATCCACTACTTTAGATCCAATAACTTTGTTGTGGATTCACGCCATTGCGCTGCCGCACGTGACCCATTGCGAAAACGCGTATCGGGGTGCATACAGGGCATGAGTTTGTGCCACCGGAATCATTTCTTCATTTTTCACAACAACATGCCCAATCCACTACTTTAGATCCAAAACTCATGTTTGGGTGGATTCGCGCCATTGCGCTGCCGCACGTGACCCATTGCGAAAACGGGTATCGGGGTGCATACAGGGCAGAGTTTGTGCCACCGGAATCATTTCTTCATTTTTCGCAACAAACATGCCCAATCCACTACTTTAGATCCAAAACTCATGTTTGGGTGGATTCGCGCCATTTCGCTGCCGCACGTGACCCATTGCGAAAACGGGTATCGGGGTGCATACAGGGCATGAGTTTGTGCCACCGGAATCATTTCTTCATTTTTCGCAACGAACATGCCCAATCCACTACTTTAGATCCAAAACTCATGTTTGGTGGATTCGCGCCATTGCGCTGCCGCACGTGACCCATTGCGAAAACGGGTATCGGGGTGCATACAGGGCAGAGTTTGTGCCACCGGAATCATTTCTTCATTTTTCGCAACAAACATGCCCAATCCACTACTTTAGATCCAAAACTCATGTTTGGGGTGGATTCGCGCCATTCGCTGCCGCACGTGACCCATTGCGAAAACGGGTATCGGGGTGCATACAGGCATGTTTGTGCCACCGGAATCATTTCTTCATTTCGCAACGAACATGCCCAATCCACTACTTTAGATCCAAAACTCATTTGGGGTGGATTCGCGCCATTTCGCTGCCGCACGTGACCCATTGCGAAAACGGGTATCGGGGTGCATACAGGGCAGAGTTTGTGCCACCGGAATCATTTCTTCATTTTTCGCAACGAACATGCCCAATCCACTACTTTAGATCCAAAACTCATGTTTGGGTGGATTCGCGCCATTCGCTGCCGCACGTGACCCATTGCGAAAACGGGTATCGGGGTGCATACAGGGCATGAGTTTGTGCACCGGAATCATTTCTTCATTTTTCGCAAAACATGCCCAATCCACTACTTTAGATCCAAAACTCATGTTTGGGGTGGATTCGCGCCATTTCGCTGCCGCACGTGACCCATTGCGAAAACGGGTATCAAGGTGCATAGGGCATGAGTTTGTGCCACCGGAATCATTTCTTCATTTTTCGCAACAAACATGCCAATCCATACTTTGGATCCAAAACTCATGTTTGGGGTGGATTCGCGCCATTGCGCTGCCGCACGTGCACCCTGCAAAACGGGTATCGGGGTGCATACAGGGCATGAGTTTGTGCCACCGGAATCATTTCTTCATTTTTGGCAACGAACATGCCAATCCACTACTTTAGATCCAAAACTATTTGGGGTGGATTCGTGCATTGCGCTGCCGCACGTACCCATTGCGAAAACTTCTATCGGGGTGCATACAAGCATGAGTTTGTACCACCGGAATCATTTCTTCATTTTTCGCAACAAACATGCCCAATCCACTACTTTAGATCCAAAACTCATGTTTGGGGTGGATTCGCGCCATTGCGCTGCCGCACGTGACCCATTGCGAAAACGGTATCGGGGTGCATACAGGGCATGAGTTTGTGCCACCGGAATCATTTCTTCATTTTTCGCAACAAACATGCCCAATCCACTACTTTAGTCCAAAACTCATGTTTGGGTGGTTTCACGCCATTCGCTGTCGCACGTGACCCATTGCAAAACATCTATCGGGGTGCATACAAGCATGAGTTTGTACCACCGGAACATTTCTTCTTTTCGTAACGAACATGCCCATCCACTACTTTAGATCCAAAACTCAGTTTGTGTCGATTCACGCCATTGCGCTGCCGCACGTGACCCATTGCGAAAACGCGTATCGGGGGTGCATACAGGGCATCAGTTTTGTGCCACCGGAATCATTTCTTCATTTTTCCCAACAAACATGCCCCAATCCACTACTTTAGATCCAAAACTCATGTTTGGGGTGGATTCGCGCCATTGCGCTGCCGCACGTGACCCATTGCGAAAACGGGTGTCGGGGTGCATACAGGGCAAGAGTTTGTGCCACCGGAATCATTTCTTCATTTTTCGCAACGAACATGCCCAATCCACTACTTTAGATCCAAAACTCATGTTTGTGGTGGATTCGTGCCATTTCGCTGCCGCACGTGACCCATTGCGAAAAGGGTATCGGGGTGCATATAGGGCATGAGTTTGTGCCACCGGAATCATTTCTTAATTTTTCGCAACGAACAAGCCCAATCCACTACTTCGGATCCAAAACTCATGTTTGGGGTGGATTCGCGCCATTGCGCTGCCGCACGTGACCCATTGCGAAAACGGGTATCGGGGTGCATACAGGGATGAGTTTGTGCCATCGGAATCATTTCTTCATTTTTCGCAAGAAACATGCCCAATCCACTACTTTAGATCCACAACTCATGTTTGGGGTAGATTCGCGCCATTGCGCTGCCGCACGTGAACCCATTGCGAAAACGGGGTATCGGGGTGCATACAGGCCATGAGTTTGTGACACCGGAATCATTTCTTCATTTTTCGCAACAAACATGCCCAATCCAATACTTTATGTCCAAAATTCATGTTTGGGTTGGTTCACGCCATTTCGTTGGCGCACGTGACCCATTGCGAAAACTTCTATCGGTGGTACATACCAAGCATTAGTTTTGTACCATCGGAACAATTTCTTCTTTTTTCGCAACAAACATGCCCAATCCATTACTTTAGATCCATAACTCTTGTTTTGGGGTCGATTCGCGCCATTTCGCTTCCGCAGGTGACCCATTGCGGAAAACGGGTATCGGGGTGCATACAGGGCATGAGTTTGTTGCCACCGGAATCATTTCTTCATTTTTCGCAACGAACATGCCCAATCCACTACTTTAGATCCAAAACTCATGTTTGTGGTGGATTCGCGCCATTTCGCTGCCCCACGTGACCCATTGCGAAAACGCGTCTCGGGGTGCATACAGGGCATCAGTTTGTGCCACCGGAATCATTTCTTCATTTTTCGCAACAAACATGCCCAATCCACTACTTTAGATCCAAAACTCATGTTTGGGGTGGATTCGCGCCATTTCGCTGCCGCACGTGACCCATTGCGAAAACGGGTATCGGGGTGCATACAGGGCAAGAGTTTGTTGCACCGGAATCATTTCTTCATTTTTTCGCAACGAACATGCCCAATCCACTACTTTAGATCCAAAACTCATGTTTGTGGTGGATTCGCGCCATTTCGCTGCCGCACGTGACCCATTGCGAAAACGGGTATCGGGGTGCATATAGGGCATGAGTTTGTGCCACCGGAATCATTTCTTCATTTTTCGCAACAAACATGCCCAATCCACTACTTTGGATCCAAAACTAATGTTTGGGGTGGATTCGCGCCATTGCGCTGCCGCACGTGACCCATTGCGAAAACGAGTATCGGGGTTCTTACACGGCATGAGTTTGTGCCACCGGAATCATTTCTTCATTTTTCGCAAGAAACATGCCCAATCCACTACTTTAGATCCACAACTCATGTTTGGGGTAGATTCGCGCCATTGCGCTGCCGCAGGTGACCCAATGCGAAAACGGGTATCGGGGTGCATACAGGGCATGAGTTTGTGCCACCGGAATCATTTCTTCATTTTTTCGCAACAAACATGCCCAATCCACTACTTTGGATCCAAAACTAATGTTTGGGGTGGATTCGCGCCATTGCGCCTGCCGCACGTGACCCATTGCGAAAACGAGTATCGGGGTTCTTACACGGCATGAGTTTGTGCCACCGGAATCATTTTCTTCATTTTTCACAACAAACAAGCCCAATCCACTACTTTAGATCCAAAACTCATGTTTGGGGTGGATTCGCGCCATTTCGCTGCCGCACTTGACCCATTGCGAAAACGGGTAGCGGGGTGCATACAGGGCATGAGTTTGTGCCACCGGAATCATTTCTTCATTTTTTGGCAACGAACATGCTCTATCCACTACTTTAGATCCAAAACTCATATTTGGGGTGGATTCGTGCTATTGCGCTGCCGCACGTATTTCATTGCGAAAACTTCTATCGGGGTGCATACCAAGCATGAGTTTGTACCACCGGAATCATTTCTTCATTTTTCGCAACAAAACATGCCCAATCCACTACTTTAGATCCCAAAACTCATGTTTGGGTGGATTCGCGCCATTGCGCTGCCGCACGTGACCCATTGCGGAAAACGGGTATCGGGGTGCATACAGGGCATGAGTTTGTGCCACCGGAATCATTTCTTCATTTTTCGCAACAAACATGCCCAATCCACTACTTTAGGTACAAAATTCATGTTTGGGTTGGTTCACACCATTTTCGTTGTCGCACGTGACCCATTGCAAAAACATCTATCGGGGTGCGTACCAAGCATGAGTTTGTACCATCGGAACAATTTCTTCTTTATTCGTAACGAACATGCCCAGTCCACTACTTTAGATCCATAACTCTTGTTTGCTGTCGATTCACGCCATTGCGCTGCCCCACGTGACCCATTGCGAAAACGCGTCTCGGGGTGCATACAGGGCATCAGTTTGTTGCCACCGGAATCATTTCTTCATTTTTTCGCAACAAACATGCCCAATCCACTACTTTAGATCCAAAACTCATGTTTGGGGTGGATTCGCGCCATTTCGCTGCCGCACGTGGACCCATTGCGGAAAACGGGTATCGGGGTTGCATACAGGGCAAGAGTTTGTGCCACCGGAATCATTTCTTCATTTTTCGCAACGAACATGCCCAATCCACTACTTTAGATCCAAAACTCATGTTTGTGGTGGATTCGCGCCATTTCGCTGCCGCACGTGACCCATTGCGAAAACGGGTATCGGGGTGCATATAGGGCATGAGTTTGTGCCACCGGAATCATTTCTTCATTTTTCGCAACAAACATGCCCAATCCACTACTTTGGATCCAAAACTAATGTTTGGGGTGGATTCGCGCCATTGCGCTGCCGCACGTGACCCATTGCGAAAACGAGTATCGGGGTTCTTACACGGCATGAGTTTGTGCCACCGGAATCATTTCTTCATTTTTCGCAAGAAACATGCCCAATCCACTACTTTAGATCCACAACTCATGTTTGGGGTAGATTCGCGCCATTGCGCTGCCGCAGGTGACCCAATGCGAAAACGGGTATCGGGGTGCATACAGGGCATGAGTTTGTGCCACCGGAATCATTTCTTCATTTTTCGCAACAAACATGCCCAATCCACTACTTTGGATCCAAAACTAATGTTTGGGGTGGATTCGCGCCATTGCGCTGCCGCACGTGACCCATTGCGAAAACGAGTATCGGGGTTCTTACACGGCATGAGTTTGTGCCACCGGAATCATTTCTTCATTTTTCACAACAAACAAGCCCAATCCACTACTTTAGATCCAAAACTCATGTTTGGGGTGGATTCGCGCCATTTCGCTGCCGCACTTGACCCATTGCGAAAACGGGTAGCGGGGTGCATACAGGGCATGAGTTTGTGCCACCGGAATCATTTCTTCATTTTTGGCAACGAACATGCTCTATCCACTACTTTAGATCCAAAACTCATATTTGGGGTGGATTCGTGCTATTGCGCTGCCGCACGTATTTCATTGCGAAAACTTCTATCGGGGTGCATACCAAGCATGAGTTTGTACCACCGGAATCATTTCTTCATTTTTCGCAACAAACATGCCCAATCCACTACTTTAGATCCAAAACTCATGTTTGGGGTGGATTCGCGCCATTGCGCTGCCGCACGTGACCCATTGCGAAAACGGGTATCGGGGTGCATACAGGGCATGAGTTTGTGCCACCGGAATCATTTTCTTCATTTTTCGCAACAAAACATGCCCAATCCACTACTTTAGGTACAAAATTCATGTTTGGGTTGGTTTTCACACCATTTCGTTGTCGCACGTGGACCCATTGCAAAAACATCTATCGGGGTGCGTACCAAGCATGAGTTTGTACCATCGGAACAATTTCTTCTTTATTCGTAACGAACATGCCCAGTCCACTACTTTTAGATCCATAACTCTTGTTTGCTGTCGATTCACGCCATTGCGCTGCCCCACGTGACCCATTGCGAAAACGCGTCTCGGGGTGCATACAGGGCATCAGTTTGTGCCACCGGAATCATTTCTTCATTTTTCGCAACAAACATGCCCAATCCACTACTTTAGATCCAAAACTCATGTTTTGGGGTGGATTCGCGCCATTTCGCTGCCGCACGTGACCCATTGCGAAAACGGGTATCGGGGTGCATACAGGGCAAAGAGTTTGTGCCACCGGAATCATTTCTTCATTTTTCGCAACGAACATGCCCAATCCACTACTTTAGATCCAAAACTCATGTTTGTGGTGGATTCGCGCCATTTCGCTGCGCACGTGACCCATTGCGAAAACGGGTATCGGGGTGCATACAGGCATGAGTTTTGTGCCACCGGAATCATTTCTTCATTTTTCGCAACAAACATGCCCAATCCACTACTTTAGGTACAAAATCATGTTTGGGTTGGTTTCACACCATTTCGTTGTCGCACGTGACCCATTGCAAAAACATCTATCGGGGTGCGTACCAAGCATGAGTTTGTACCATCGGAACAATTCTTCTTTATTCGTAACGAACATGCCCAGTCCACTACTTTAGATCCATAACTCTTGTTTGCTGTCGATTCACGCCATTGCGCTGCCCCACGTGACCCATTGCGAAAACGCGTCTCGGGGTGCATACAGGGCATCAGTTTGTGCCACCGGAATCATTTCTTCATTTTTCGCAACAAAACATGCCCAATCCACTACTTTAGATCCAAAACTCATGTTTGGGGTGGATTCGCGCCATTTCGCTGCCGCACGTGACCCATTGCGAAAACGGGTATCGGGGTGCATACAGGGCAAGAGTTTGTGCCACCGGAATCATTTCTTCATTTTTCGCAACGAACATGCCCAATCCACTACTTTAGATCCAAAACTCATGTTTGGGGTGGATTCGCGCCATTGCGCTGCCGCACGTGACCCATTGCGGAAAACGGGTATCGGGGTGCAATACAGGGCATGAGTTTGTGCCACCGGAATCATTTCTTCATTTTTCGCAACAAACATGCCCAATCCACTACTTTAGGTACAAAATTCATGTTTGGGTTGGTTTCACACCATTTCGTTGTCGCACGTGACCCATTGCAAAAACATCTATCGGGGTGCGTACCAAGCATGAGTTTGTACCATCGGAACAATTTCTTCTTTATTCGTAACGAACATGCCCAGTCCACTACTTTAGATCCATAACTCTTGTTTGCTGTCGATTCACGCCATTGCGCTGCCCCACGTGACCATTGCGAAAACGCGTCTCGGGTGCATACAGGGCATCAGTTTGTGCCACCGGAATCATTTCTTCATTTTTCGCAACAAACATGCCCAATCCACTACTTTAGATCCAAAACTCATGTTTGGGGTGGATTCGCGCCATTTCGCTGCCGCACGTGACCCATTGCGAAAACGGGTATCGGGGTGCATACAGGGCAAGAGTTTGTGCCACCGGAATCATTTCTTCATTTTTCGCAACGAACATGCCCAATCCACTACTTTAGATCCAAAACTCATGTTTGGGGTGGATTCGCGCCATTGCGCTGCCGCACGTGACCCATTGCGAAAAACGGGTATCGGGGTGCATTACAGGGCATGAGTTTGTGCCACCGGAATCATTTCTCATTTTTCGCAACAAACATGCCCAATCCACTACTTTAGGTACAAAATTCATGTTTGGGTTGGTTTCACACCATTTCGTTGTCGCACGTGACCCATTGCAAAAACATCTATCGGGGTGCGTACCAGCATGAGTTTGTACCATCGGAACAATTTCTTCTTTATTCGTAACGAACATGCCCAGTCCACTACTTTAGATCCATAACTCTTGTTTGCTGTCGATTCACGCCATTGCGCTGCCCCACGTGACCCATTGCGAAAACGCGTCTCGGGGTGCATACAGGGCATCAGTTTGTGCCACCGGAATCATTTCTTCATTTTTCGCAACAAACATGCCCAATCCACTACTTTAGATCCAAAACTCATGTTTGGGGTGGATTCGCGCCATTTCGCTGCCGCACGTGACCCATTGCGAAAACGGGTATCGGGGTGCATACAGGGCAAGAGTTTGTGCCACCGGAATCATTTCTTCATTTTTCGCAACGAACATGCCCAATCCACTACTTTAGATCCAAAACTCATGTTTGTGGTGGATTCGCGCCATTTCGCTGCCGCACGTGACCCATTGCGGAAAACGGGTATCGGGGTTGCATATAGGGCATGAGTTTGTGCCACCGGAATCATTTCTTCATTTTTCGCAACAAACATGCCCAATCCACTACTTTGGATCCAAAACTAATGTTTGGGGTGGATTCGCGCCATTGCGCTGCCGCACGTGACCCATTGCGAAAACGAGTATCGGGGTTCTTACACGGCATGAGTTTGTGCCACCGGAATCATTTCTTCATTTTTCGCAAGAAACATGCCCAATCCACTACTTTAGATCCACAACTCATGTTTGGGGTAGATTCGCGCCATTGCGCTGCCGCAGGTGACCCAATGCGAAAACGGGTATCGGGGTGCATACAGGGCATGAGTTTGTGCCACCGGAATCATTTCTTCATTTTTCGCAACAAACATGCCCAATCCACTACTTTGGATCCAAAACTAATGTTTGGGGTGGATTCGCGCCATTGCGCTGCCGCACGTGACCCATTGCGAAAACGAGTATCGGGGTTCTTACACGGCATGAGTTTGTGCCACCGGAATCATTTCTTCATTTTTCACAACAAACAAGCCCAATCCACTACTTTAGATCCAAAACTCATGTTTGGGGTGGATTCGCGCCATTTCGCTGCCGCACTTGACCCATTGCGAAAACGGGTAGCGGGGTGCATACAGGGCATGCCTTTGTGCCAACGGAATCATTTCTTCATGTTTGGCAACGAACATGCCCAATCCACTATTTTATATCAAAAACTCATGTTTGGGGTGAATTCACGCCATTTCGCTGCCGCACGTGACCCATTGCGAAAACGGGTATCGGGGTGCATACAGGGCAAGAGTTTGTGCCACCGGAATCATTTCTTCATTTTTCGCAACGAACATGCCCAATCCACTACTTTAGATCCAAAACTCATGTTTGGGGTGGATTCGCGCCATTTTCGTTGCCGCACGTGACCCATTGCGGAAAACGGGTATCGGGGTGCATACAGGGCATGAGTTTGTGCCACCGGAATCATTTCTTCATTTTTCACCACAAACATGCCCAATCCACTACTTTAGATCCAAAAGTCATGTTTGGGGTGGATTCGCGCCATTTCGCTGCCGCACGTGACCCATTGCGAAAACGGGTATCAAGGTGCATATAGGGCATGAGTTTGTGCCACCGGAATCATTTCTTCATTTTTCGCAACGAACATGCCCAATCCAATACTTCGGATCCAAAACTCATGGTTGGGGTGGATTCACGCCATTGCGCTGCCGCACGTGACCCATTGCGAAAACGGGTATCGGGGTGCATACAGGGCATGAGTTTGTGCCACCGGAATCATTTCTTCATTTTTGGCAACGAACATGCTCTATCCACTACTTTAGATCCAAAACTCATATTTGGGGTGGATTCGTGCTATTGCGCTGCCGCACGTATTTCATTGCGAAAACTTCTATCGGGGTGCATACCAAGCATGAGTTTGTACCACCGGAATCATTTCTTCATTTTTCGCAACAAACATGCCCAATCCACTACTTTAGATCCAAAACTCATGTTTGGGGTGGATTCGCGCCATTGCACTGCCGCACGTGACCCATTGCGGAAAACGGGTATCGGGGTGCATACAGGGCATGAGTTTGTGCCACCGGAATCATTTCTTCATTTTTGGCAACGAACATGCTCTATCCACTACTTTAGATCCAAAACTCATATTTGGGGTGGATTCGTGCTATTGCGCTGCCGCACGTATTTCATTGCGAAAACTTCTATCGGGGTGCATACCAAGCATGAGTTTGTACCACCGGAATCATTTCTTCATTTTTCGCAACAAACATGCCCAATCCACTACTTTAGATCCAAAACTCATGTTTGGGGTGGATTCGCGCCATTGCGCTGCCGCACGTGACCCATTGCGAAAACGGGTATCGGGGTGCATACAGGGCATGAGTTTGTGCCACCGGAATCATTTCTTCATTTTTCGCAACAAACATGCCCAATCCACTACTTTAGGTACAAAATTCATGTTTGGGTTGGTTTCACACCATTTCGTTGTCGCACGTGACCCATTGCAAAAACATCTATCGGGGTGCGTACCAAGCATGAGTTTGTACCATCGGAACAATTTCTTCTTTATTCGTAACGAACATGCCCAGTCCACTACTTTAGATCCATAACTCTTGTTTGCTGTCGATTCACGCCATTGCGCTGCCCCACGTGACCCATTGCGAAAACGCGTCTCGGGGTGCATACAGGGCATCAGTTTGTGCCACCGGAATCATTTCTTCATTTTTCGCAACAAACATGCCCAATCCACTACTTTAGATCCAAAACTCATGTTTGGGGTGGATTCGCGCCATTTCGCTGCCGCACGTGACCCATTGCGAAACGGGTATCGGGGTGCATTACAGGGCAAGAGTTTGTGCCACCGGAATCATTTCTTCATTTTTTCGCAACGAACATGCCCAATCCACTACTTTAGATCCAAAACTCATGTTTGTGGTGGATTCGCGCCATTTCGCTGCCGCACGTGACCCATTGCGGAAAACGGGTATCGGGGTGCATATAGGGCATGAGTTTGTGCCACCGGAATCATTTCTTAATTTTTCGCAACGAACAAGCCCAATCCACTACTTCGGATCCAAAACTCATGTTTGGGGTGGATTCGCGCCATTGCGCTGCCGCACGTGACCCATTGCGAAAACGGGTATCGGGGTGCATACAGGGATGAGTTTGTGCCATCGGAATCATTTCTTCATTTTTCGCAAGAAACATGCCCAATCCACTACTTTAGATCCACAACTCATGTTTGGGGTAGATTCGCGCCATTGCGCTGCCGCACGTGACCCATTGCGAAAACGGGTATCGTGGTGCATACAGGCCATGAGTTTGTGACACCGGAATCATTTCTTCATTTTTCGCAACAAACATGCCCAATCCAATGCTTTATGTCCAAAATTCATGTTTGGGTTGGTTTCACGCCATTTCGTTGTCGCACGTGACCCATTGCGAAAACTTCTATCGGGGTAGATACCAAGCATTAGTTTGTACCATCGGAACAATTTCTCTTTTTTCGTAACAAACATGCCCAATCCATTACTTTAGATCCATAACTCTTGTTTGGGGTCGATTCGCGCCATTTCGCTTCCGCAGGTGACCCAATGCGAAAACGGGTATCGGGGTGCATACAGGGCATGAGTTTGTGCCACCGGAATCATTTCTTCATTTTTCGCAACAAACATGCCCAATCCACTACTTTGGATCCAAAACTAATGTTTGGGGTGGATTCGCGCCATTGCGCTGCCGCACGTGACCCATTGCGAAAACGAGTATCGGGGTTCTTACACGGCATGAGTTTGTGCCACCGGAATCATTTCTTCATTTTTCACAACAAACAAGCCCAATCCACTACTTTAGATCCAAAACTCATGTTTGGGGTGGATTCGCGCCATTTCGCTGCCGCACTTGACCCATTGCGAAAACGGGGTAGCGGGGTGCATTACAGGGCATGCCTTTGTGCCAACGGAATCATTTCTTCATGTTTGGCAACGAACATGCCCAATCCACTATTTTATATCAAAAACTCATGTTTGGGGTGAATTCACGCCATTTCGCTGCCGCACGTGACCCATTGCGGAAAACGGGTATCGGGGTGCATACAGGGCAAAGAGTTTGTGCCACCGGAATCATTTCTTCATTTTTCGCAACGAACATGCCCAATCCACTACTTTAGATCCAAAACTCATGTTTGGGGTGGATTCGCGCCATTTCGTTGCCGCACGTGACCCATTGCGGAAAACGGGTATCGGGGTGCATACAGGGCATGAGTTTGTGCCACCGGAATCATTTCTTCATTTTTCACCACAAACATGCCCAATCCACTACTTTAGATCCAAAAGTCATGTTTGGGGTGGATTCGCGCCATTTCGCTGCCGCACGTGACCCATTGCGGAAAACGGGTATCAAGGTGCATATAGGGCATGAGTTTGTGCCACCGGAATCATTTCTTCATTTTTCGCAACGAACATGCCCAATCCAATACTTCGGATCCAAAACTCATGGTTGGGGTGGATTCACGCCATTGCGCTGCCGCACGTGACCCATTGCGAAAACGGGTATCGGGGTGCATACAGGGCATGAGTTTGTGCCACCGGAATCATTTCTTCATTTTTGGCAACGAACATGCTCTATCCACTACTTTAGATCCAAAACTCATATTTGGGGTGGATTCGTGCTATTGCGCTGCCGCACGTATTTCATTGCGAAAACTTCTATCGGGGTGCATACCAAGCATGAGTTTGTACCACCGGAATCATTTCTTCATTTTTCGCAACAAACATGCCCAATCCACTACTTTAGATCCAAAACTCATGTTTGGGGTGGATTCGCGCCATTGCACTGCCGCACGTGACCCATTGCGAAAACGGGTATCGGGGTGCATACAGGGCATGAGTTTGTGCCACCGGAATCATTTCTTCATTTTTGGCAACGAACATGCTCTATCCACTACTTTAGATCCAAAACTCATATTTGGGGTGGATTCGTGCTATTGCGCTGCCGCACGTATTTCATTGCGAAAACTTCTATCGGGGTGCATACCAAGCATGAGTTTGTACCACCGGAATCATTTCTTCATTTTTCGCAACAAACATGCCCAATCCACTACTTTAGGTCAAAAACTCATGTTTGGGGTGGATTCGCGCCATTGCGCTGCCGCACGTGACCCATTGCGGAAAACGGGTATCGGGGTGCATACAGGGCATGAGTTTGTGCCACCGGAATCATTTCTTCATTTTTCGCAACAAACATGCCCAATCCACTACTTTAGGTCCAAAATTCATGTTTGGGTTGGTTTCACACCATTTCGTTGTCGCACGTGACCCATTGCAAAAACATCTATCGGGGTGCGTACCAAGCATGAGTTTGTACCATCGGAACAATTTCTTCTTTATTCGTAACGAACATGCCCAGTCCACTACTTTAGATCCATAACTCTTGTTTGCTGTCGATTCACGCCATTGCGCTGCCCCACGTGACCCATTGCGAAAACGCGTCTCGGGGTGCATACAGGGCATCAGTTTGTGCCACCGGAATCATTTCTTCATTTTTCGCAACAAACATGCCCAATCCACTACTTTAGATCCAAAACTCATGTTTGGGGTGGATTCGCGCCATTGCGCTGCCGCACGTGACCCATTGCGAAAACGGGTATCGGGGTGCATACAGGGCATGAGTTTGTGCCACCGGAATCATTTCTTCATTTTTCGCAACAAACATGCCCAATCCACTACTTTAGGTCCAAAATTCATGTTTGGGTTGGTTTCACACCATTTCGTTGTCGCACGTGACCCATTGCAAAAACATCTTTCGGCGTGCGTACCAAGCATGAGTTTGTACCATCGGAACAATTTCTTCTTTATTCGTAACGAACATGCCCAGTCCACTACTTTAGATCCATAACTCTTGTTTGCTGTCGATTCACGCTATTGCGCTGCCGCACGTGACCCATTGCGAAAACGCGTCTCGGGGTGCATACAGGGCATCAGTTTGTGCCACCGGAATCATTTCTTCATTTTTCCCAACAAACATGCCCAATCCACTACTTTAGATCCAAAACTCATGTTTGGGGTGGATTCGCGCCATTGCGCTGCCGCACGTGACCCATTGCGAAAACGGGTATCGGGGTGCATACAGGGCATGAGTTTGTGCCAGCGGAATCATTTCTTCATTTTTCCCAACAAACATGCCCAATCCACTACTTCAGAACCAAAACTCATGTTTGGGGTGGATTCGCGCCATTGCGCTGCCGCACGTGACCCATTGCGAAAACGAGTATCGGGGTTCTTACAGGGCATGAGTTTGTGCACCGGAATCATTTCTTCATTTTTCATAACAAACATGCCCAATCCACTACTTTAGATCCAAAACTCATGTTTGTGGTGGATTCGGGCCATTTCGCTGCCGCACGTGACCCATTGCGAAAACGGGTAGCGGGGTGCATACAGGGCATGCCTTTGTGCCACCGGAATCATTTCTTCATGTTTGGCAACAAACATGCCCAATCCACTATTTTAGATCAAAAACTCATGTTTGGGGTGAATTCACACCATTTCGCTGCCGCACGTGACCCATTGCGAAAACGGGTATCGGGGTGCATACAGGGCAAGAGTTTGTGCCACGGAATCATTTCTTCATTTTTCGCAACGAACATGCCCAATCCACTACTTTAGATCCAAAAGTCATGTTTGGGGTGGATTCGCGCCATTTCCCTGCCACACGTGACCCATTGCGAAAACGGGTATCGGGGTGCATAGAGGGCATGAGTTTGTGCCACCGAAATCATTTCTTCATTTTTCGCAACAAACATGCCCAATCCACTACTTTAGATCCAAAACTCATGTTTGGGGTGGATTCGCGCCATTGCGCTGCCGCACGTGACCCATTGCGAAAATGGGTATCGGGGTGCATACAGGGCATGAGTTTGTGCCACCGGAACCATTTCTTCATTTTTCGCAACAAACATGCCCAATCCACTACTTTAGGTCCAAAATTCATGTTTGGGTTGGTTTCACACCATTTCGTTGTCGCACGTGACCCATTGCAAAAACATCTATCGGCGTGCGTACCAAGCATGAGTTTGTACCATCGGAACAATTTCTTCTTTATTCGTAACGAACATGCCCAGTCCGCTACTTTAGATCCATAACTCTTGTTTGCTGTCGATTCACACCATTTCGCTGCGCACGTGACCCATTGCGAAAACGGGTATCGGGGTGCATACAGGGCAAGAGTTTGTGCCACCGGAATCATTTCTTCATTTTTCGCAACGAACATGCCCAATCCACTACTTTAGATCCAAAACTCATGTTTGTGGTGGATTCGCGCCATTTCGCTGCCGCACGTGACCCATTGCGAAAACGGGTATCGGGGTGCATATAGGGCATGAGTTTATGCCACCGGAATCATTTCTTAATTTTTCGCAACGAACAAGCCCAATCCACTACTTCGGATCCAAAACTCATGTTTGGGGTGGATTCGCGCCATTGCGCTGCCGCACGTGACCCATTGCGAAAACGGGTATCGGGGTGCATACAGGGATGAGTTTGTGCCATCGGAATCATTTCTTCATTTTTCGCAAGAAACATGCCCAATCCACTACTTTAGATCCACAACTCATGTTTGGGGTAGATTCGCGCCATTGCGCTGCCGCACGTGACCCATTGCGAAAACGGGTATCGTGGTGCATACAGGCCAATGAGTTTGTGACACCGGAATCATTTCTTCATTTTTCGCAACAAACATGCCCAATCCAATGCTTTATGTCCAAAATTCATGTTTGGGTTGGTTTCACGCCATTTCGTTGTCGCACGTGACCCATTGCGAAAACTTCTATCGGGTAGATACCAAGCATTAGTTTGTACCATCGGAACAATTTCTTCTTTTTTCGTAACAAACATGCCCAATCCATTACTTTAGATCCATAACTCTTGTTTGGGGTCGATTCGCGCCATTTCGCTTCCGCAGGTGACCCAATGCGAAAACGGGTATCGGGGTGCATACAGGGCATGAGTTTGTGCCACCGGAATCATTTCTTCATTTTTTCGCAACAAACATGCCCAATCCACTACTTTGGATCCAAAACTAATGTTTGGGGTGGATTCGCGCCATTGCGCTGCCGCACGTGACCCATTGCGAAAACGAGTATCGGGGTTCTTACACGGCATGAGTTTGTGCCACCGGAATCATTTCTTCATTTTTCACAACAAACATTCCCAATCCACTACTTTAGATCCAAAACTCATGTTTGGGGTGGATTCGCGCCATTTCGCTGCCGCACTTGACCCATTGCGAAAACGGGTAGCGGGGTGCATACAGGGCATGCCTTTGTGCCACCGGAATCATTTCTTCATGTTTGGCAACGAACATGCCCAATCCACTATTTTATATCAAAAACTCATGTTTGGGGTGAATTCACGCCATTTCGCTGCCGCACGTGACCCATTGCGAAAACGGGTATCGGGGTGCATACAGGGCAAGAGTTTGTGCCACCGGAATCATTTCTTCATTTTTCGCAACGAACATGCCCAATCCACTACTTTAGATCCAAAACTCATGTTTGGGGTGGATTCGCGCCATTTCGTTGCCGCACGTGACCCATTGCGGAAAACGGGTATCGGGGTGCATACAGGGCATGAGTTTGTGCCACCGGAATCATTTCTTCATTTTTCACCACAAACATGCCCAATCCACTACTTTAGATCCAAAAGTCATGTTTGGGGTGGATTCGCGCCATTTCGCTGCCGCACGTGACCCATTGCGAAAACGGGTATCAAGGTGCATATAGGGCATGAGTTTGTGCCACCGGAATCATTTCTTCATTTTTCGCAACGAACATGCCCAATCCAATACTTCGGATCCAAAACTCATGGTTGGGGTGGATTCACGCCATTGCGCTGCCGCACGTGACCCATTGCGAAAACGGGTATCGGGGTGCATACAGGGCATGAGTTTGTGCCACCGGAATCATTTCTTCATTTTTGGCAACGAACATGCTCTATCCACTACTTTAGATCCAAAACTCATATTTGGGGTGGATTCGTGCTATTGCGCTGCCGCACGTATTTCATTGCGAAAACTTCTATCGGGGTGCATACCAAGCATGAGTTTGTACCACCGGAATCATTTCTTCATTTTTCGCAACAAACATGCCCAATCCACTACTTTAGATCCAAAACTCATGTTTGGGGTGGATTCGCGCCATTGCACTGCCGCACGTGACCCATTGCGAAAACGGGTATCGGGGTGCATACAGGGCATGAGTTTGTGCCACCGGAATCATTTCTTCATTTTTGGCAACGAACATGCTCTATCCACTACTTTAGATCCAAAACTCATATTTGGGGTGGATTCGTGCTATTGCGCTGCCGCACGTATTTCATTGCGAAAACTTCTATCGGGGTGCATACCAAGCATGAGTTTGTACCACCGGAATCATTTCTTCATTTTTCGCAACAAACATGCCCAATCCACTACTTTAGATCAAAAACTCATGTTTGGGGTGGATTCGCGCCATTGCGCTGCCGCACGTGACCCATTGCGAAAACGGGTATCGGGGTGCATACAGGGCATGAGTTTGTGCCACCGGAATCATTTCTTCATTTTTCGCAACAAACATGCCCAATCCACTACTTTAGGTCCAAAATTCATGTTTGGGTTGGTTTCACACCATTTCGTTGTCGCACGTGACCCATTGCAAAAACATCTATCGGGGTGCGTACCAAGCATGAGTTTGTACCATCGGAACAATTTCTTCTTTATTCGTAACGAACATGCCCAGTCCACTACTTTAGATCCATAACTCTTGTTTGCTGTCGATTCACGCCATTGCGCTGCCCCACGTGACCCCTTGCGAAAACGCGTCTCGGGGTGCATACAGGGCATCAGTTTGTGCCACCGGAATCATTTCTTCATTTTTCGCAACAAACATGCCCAATCCACTACTTTAGATCCAAAACTCATGTTTGGGGTGGATTCGCGCCATTGCGCTGCCGCACGTGACCCATTGCGGAAAACGGGTATCGGGGTGCATACAGGGCATGAGTTTGTGCCACCGGAATCATTTCTTCATTTTTCGCAACAAACATGCCCAATCCACTACTTTAGGTCCAAAATTCATGTTTGGGTTGGTTTCACACCATTTCGTTGTCGCACGTGACCCATTGCAAAAACATCTATCGGCGTGCGTACCAAGCATGAGTTTGTACCATCGGAACAATTTCTTCTTTATTCGTAACGAACATGCCCAGTCCACTACTTTAGATCCATAACTCTTGTTTGCTGTCGATTCACGCCATTGCGCTGCCGCACGTGAACCCATTGCGAAAACGCGTCTCGGGGTGCATACAGGGCATCAGTTTGTGCCACCGGAATCATTTCTTCATTTTTCCCAACAAACATGCCCAATCCACTACTTTAGATCAAAAACTCATGTTTGGGGTGGATTCGCGCCATTGCGCTGCCGCACGTGACCCATTGCGAAAACGGGTATCGGGGTGCATACAGGGCATGAGTTTGTGCCACCGGAATCATTTCTTCATTTTTCGCAACAAACATGCCCAATCCACTACTTTAGGTCCAAAATTCATGTTTGGGTTGGTTTCACACCATTTCGTTGTCGCACGTGACCCATTGCAAAAACATCTATCGGGGTGCGTACCAAGCATGAGTTTGTACCATCGGAACAATTTCTTCTTTATTCGTAACGAACATGCCCAGTCCACTACTTTAGATCCATAACTCTTGTTTGCTGTCGATTCACGCCATTGCGCTGCCCCACGTGACCCCTTGCGAAAACGCGTCTCGGGGTGCATACAGGGCATCAGTTTGTGCCACCGGAATCATTTCTTCATTTTTCGCAACAAACATGCCCAATCCACTACTTTAGATCCAAAACTCATGTTTGGGGTGGATTCGCGCCATTGCGCTGCCGCACGTGACCCATTGCGAAAACGGGTATCGGGGTGCATACAGGGCAATGAGTTTGTGCCACCGGAATCATTTCTTCATTTTTCGCAACAAACATGCCCAATCCACTACTTTAGGTCCAAAATTCATGTTTGGGTTGGTTTCACACCATTTCGTTGTCGCACGTGACCCATTGCAAAAACATCTATCGGCGTGCGTACCAAGCATGAGTTTGTACCATCGGAACAATTTCTTCTTTATTCGTAACGAACATGCCCAGTCCACTACTTTAGATCCATAACTCTTGTTTGCTGTCGATTCACGCCATTGCGCTGCCGCACGTGACCCATTGCGAAAACGCGTCTCGGGGTGCATACAGGGCATCGGTTTGTGCCACCGGAATCATTTCTTCATTTTTCCCAACAAACATGCCCAATCCACTACTTTAGATCCAAAACTCATGTTTGGGGTGGATTCGCGCCATTGCGCTGCCGCACGTGACCCATTGCGAAAACGGGTATCGGGGTGCATACAGGGCATGAGTTTGTGCCAGCGGAATCATTTCTTCATTTTTCCCAACAAACATGCCCAATCCACTACTTCAGATCCAAAACTCATGTTTGGGGTTGATTCGCGCCATTGCGCTGCCGCACGTGACCCATTGCGAAAACGAGTATCGGGGTTCTTACAGGGCATGAGTTTGTGCCACCGGAATCATTTCTTCATTTTTCATAACAAACATGCCCAATCCACTACTTTAGATCCAAAACTCATGTTTGTGGTGGATTCGGGCCATTTCGCTGCCGCACGTGACCCATTGCGAAAACGGGTAGCGGGGTTGCATACAGGGCATGCCTTTGTGCCACCGGAATCATTTCTTCATGTTTGGCAACAACATGCCCAATCCACTATTTTAGATCAAAAACTCATGTTTGGGGTGAATTCACACCATTTCGCTGCCGCACGTGACCCATTGCGAAAACGGGTATCGGGGTGCATACAGGGCAAGAGTTTGTGCCACCGGAATCATTTCTTCATTTTTCGCAACGAACATGCCCAATCCACTACTTTAGATCCAAAACTCATATTTGGGGTGGATTCGTGCTATTGCGCTGCCGCACGTATTTCATTGCGAAAACTTCTATCGGGGTGCATACCAAGCATGAGTTCTGTACCACCGGAATCATTTCTTCATTTTTCCCAACAAACATGCCCAATCCACTACTTTAGATCCAAAACTCATGTTTGGAGTGGATTCGCGCCATTGCGCTGCCGCACGTGACCCATGCGGAAAACGGGTATCGGGGTGCATACAGGGCATGAGTTTGTGCCACCGGAATCATTTCTTCATTTTTCGCAACAAACATGCCCAATCCACTACTTAGGTCCAAAATTCATGTTTGGGTTGGTTTCACACCATTTCGTTGTCGCACGTGACCCATTGCAAAAACATCTATCGGGGTGCGTACCAAGCATGTGTTTGTACCATCGGAACAATTTCTTCTTTATTCGTAACGAACATGCCCAGTCCACTACTTTAGATCCATAACTCTTGTTTGCTGTCGATCTCACGCCATTGCGCTGCCGCACGTGACCCATTGCGAAAACGCGTCTCGGGGTGCATACAGGGCATCAGTTTGTGCCACCGGAATCATTTCTTCATTTTTCGCAACAAACATGCCCAATCCACTACTTTAGATCCAAAACTCATGTTTGGGGTGGATTCGCGCCATTTCGCTGCCGCACGTGACCCCATTGCGGAAAACGGGGTAGCGGGGTGCATACAGGGCATGCCTTTGTGCCACCGGAATCATTTCTTCATGTTTTGCAACGAACATGCCCAATCCACTATTTTAGATCAAAAACTCATGTTTGGGGTGAATTCCCGCCATTTCGCTGCCGCACGTGACCCATTGCGAAAACGTGTACCGGGGTGCATACAGGGCAAGAGTTTGTGCCACCGGAATCATTTCTTCATTTTTCGCAACGAACATGCCCAATCCACTACTTTAGATCCAAAACTCATGTTTGGGGTGGATTCGCGCCATTTCGCTGCCGCACGTGACACATTGTGAAAACGGGTAGCGGGGTGCATACAGGGCATGCCTTTGTGCCACCGGAATCATTTCTTCATGTTTTGCAACGAACATGCCCAATCCACTATTTTAGATCAAAAACTCATGTTTGGGGTGAATTCACGCCATTTCGCTGCCGCACGTGACCCATTGCGAAAACGTGTATCGGGGTGCATACAGGGTAAGAGTTTGTGCCACCGGAATCATTTCTTCATTTTTCGCAACGAACATGCCCAATCCACTACTTTAGATCCAAAACTCATGTTTTGGGTGGATTCGCGCCATTTCGCTGCCGCACGTGACCCATTGCGAAAACGGGTATCGCGGTGCACACAGGGCATGAGTTTGTGCCACCGGAATAATTTCTTCATTTTTGGCAACGAACATGCTCAATCCACTACTTTAGATCCAAAACTCATATTTGGGGTGGATTCGTGCTATTGCGCTGCCGCACGTATTTCATTGCGAAAACTTCTATCGGGGTGCGTACCAAGCATGAGTTTGTACCACCGGAATCATTTCTTCATTTTTCGCAACAAACATGCCCAATCCACTACTTTAGATCCAAAACTCAAGTTTGTGGTGGATTGCACCATTGCGCTGCCGCACGTGACCCATTGCGAAAACGGGTATCGGGGTGCATACAGGGCATGAGTTTGTGCCACCGGACTCATTTCTTCATTTTTGCCAATGAACATGCTCTCATCCACTACTTTAGATCCAAAACTCATATTTGGGGTGGATTCGTGCAATTGCGCTGCCGCACGTATTTTCATTGCGAAAACTTCTATCGGGGTGCATACCAAGCATGAGTTTGTGCCACCGGAATCATTTCTTCATTTTTCACAACAAACATGCCCAATCCACTACTTTAGATCCAAAGTCATGTTTGGGGTGATTCGCGCCATTTCGCTGCCGCACGTGACCCATTGCGAAAACGGGTATCGAGGTGCATATAGGGCATGAGTTTGTGCCACTGGAATCATTTCTTCATTTTTCGCAACGAACATGCCCAATCCACTACTTCGGATCGAAAACTCATGTTTGGGGTGGATTCGCGCCATTGCGCTGCCGCAGGTGACCCATTGCGAAAACGGGTATCGGGGTGCATACAGGGATGAGTTTGTGCCATCGGAATCATTTCTTCATTTTTCGCAACAAACATGCCCAATCCACTACTTTAGATCCACAACTCATGTTTGGGGTAGATTCGCGCCATTGCGCTGCCGCACGTGACCCATTGCGGAAAACGGGTATCGGGGTGCATACAGGCCATGAGTTTGTGACACCGGAATCATTTCTTCATTTTTCGCAACAAACATTGCCCAATCCAATACTTTATGTCCAAAATTCATGTTTGGGTTGGTTTCACGCCATTTCGTTGTCGCACGTGACCCATTGCGAAAACTTCTATCGGGGTACATACCAAGCATGAGTTTGTACCATCGGAACAATTTCTTCTTTTTTTTGCAACAAACATGCCCAATCCATACTTTAGATCCATAACTCTTGTTTGGGGTCGATTCGCGCCATTTCGCTTCCGCAGGTGACCCACTGCGAAAAGGGTATCGGGGTGCATACAGGTCATGAGTTTGTGCCACCGGAATCATTTCTTCATTTTTCACAACAAACATGCCCAATCCACTACTCTGGATCCAAAACTCATGTTTGGGGTGGATTCGCGCCATTGCGCTGCCGCACGTGACCATTGCGAAAACGGGTATCCTGGTGCACACAGGGCATGAGTTTGTGCCACCGGAATGATTTCTTCATTTTTGGCACGACATGCTCAATCCCAATACTTTAGATCCAAAAACTCATATTTGGGGTGGATTCGTGCTATGCGCTGCCGCACGTATTTCATTGCGAAAACTTTTACGGGGTGCAAACCAAGCATGAGTTTGTACCACCGGAATCATTTCTTCATTTTTCGCAATAAACATGCCCAATCCCACTACTTAGATCCAAAACTCATGTTTGGGGTGATTCGCGCCATTGCACTGCCGCACGTGACCCATTGCGAAAACGGGTATCGGGGTGCATACAGGGCATGAGTTTGTGCCACCGGAATCATCTCTTCATTTTTCACAACAAACATGCCATCCACTACTTTAGATCCAAAATCATGTTTCTGGTGGATTCGCACATTTCGCTGCCGCACGTGACCCATGCGAAAACGGTATCGGGGTGCATACCAAGCATGAGTTTGTACCATCGGAACAATTTCTTCTTTTTCGTAACGAACATGCCAGTCCATACTTTAGATCCACAACTCTTGTTGTGCTGTCGATTCACGCCATGCGCTGCCGCACATGACCCATTGCGAAAACGCGTCTCGGGATGCATACAGGGCATCAGTTTGGCCACCGTGCCCACGAATCATTTCTCATTTTCGCAACAAACATGCCCAATCCACTACTTTAGATCCAAAAACTCATATTTGGGGTGGATTCGCGCCATTGCGCTGCCGCACGTGACCCATGCGAAAACGAGTATCGGGGTTCTTACAAGGCATGAGTTTGTGCCACCGGAATCATTCTTCATTTTTCACAACAAACATGCCAATCCACTACTTTAGATCAAAACTCATGTTTGGGGTGGATTCGCGCATTTCGCTGCCGCACGTGACCCATACCAAAACGGGTAGCGGGGTGCATACAGGGCATGCCTTTGTGCCACCGGAATCATTTCTTCATGTTTTGCAACGAACATGCCACAATCCACTATTTTAGATCAAAAAACTCATGTTTGGGGTGAATTCACGCCATTTCGCTGCCGCACGTGACCATTGCGAAACGGGTTATCGGGGTGCATACAGGGCAAGAGTTTGTGCCACGGAATCATTTCTTCATTTTCGCAACAAACATGCCCAATCCACTACTTTTGATCCAAAAGTCATGTTTGGGGTGGATTCGCGCCATTTCGCTACCGCACGTGACCCATGCGAACGGCATCAAGGTGCATATAGGGCATGAGTTGTGCACGGAATCATTTCATTTTTCGCAACGAACATGCCCAATCCAAACTTCGGATCCAAAAACTCATGCTTGGGGTGGATTCGCGCCATTGCGCTGCCGCACGTGACCCATGCGAAACACGGGTATCGGGTGCATACAGGGCATGAGTTTGTGCCACCGGAATTCATTTCTTTATTTTTCGCAAACAAACCATGCCCAATCCACTACTTTAGGTCCAAAATTTCATGTTTGGGTTGTTTCACGCCATTCGTTGTCGCACGTGACCCATTGCAAAAACATCTATCGGGGTGCATACCAAGCATGAGTTTGTACCATCGGAACAATTTTCTTTATTCGTAACGAACATGCCCAGTC